>CM046799.1:27609139-28209139 GCA_025617405.1 Perca schrenkii
TCGCCGCTTTCCAAAGCCCAGGACAATGTCCTCAAATGTCTTGTTTTGTCCACCAATCAAAACTTTTCAGTTTACTGTCATAGAGGAGTAAAACATAAATATTTACATTTTAGAAGATGGAATCAGATTTTTTTACTTTTTTTTAAAATAATAAAACAAATAGATCAATCGATTATCAAAATAGTTGGCAATTAATTTAATATTTGACAACTAATCAAATAACTGATGATTTTGCAGCTCTAATTATTTCTAAATACTCAGCGTTTTGTTTGTATTTCATGTGTTTGTTTCATACTTGTGGTGTATTGTATTGCTAAATCTAATGCAGACACCAATAATATCCTGAATATCGGCCCTTATCTTGTCCTTGTTCCCTGTCTTTAAGGCCAGTCAGGGTGACGTCGGACATGCTGTTGGACTGCTGACAACCCAGTCTGCAGAGGTTCAGGATCCTGGAGAGCCACAGGAGTCAGGGACCTCTGCAGAGGCCTGGGAGGGCCAGAAAGGTATACTGGCAACAAAACAAGCATGCACAAAATTCTGACTACATTCACTTTAGTTTCAAATAATTGTCATATTTAAAACATGATAATTGGTTTAAAGAAATACAAACAAGCTAGAGCGTTTTTCTCTATCCCAGAATAGATAAGCGGTGTAGCCAGACCGTACTCCAGCACTGACACACGCTATGGAGCAAGGCCTGGCAATGCGAGGCTTGTATGTTAGTAATGAAAGTATTATTAAAGAGACAGAGCGCATCGCGTCACACTCTGAAAGCTTAGTGTCAGGATCCCACAGTCTTCCCATTCTTGCTGCTGCTTCCTCACGTCTGTATCCACTTTTGTCTTCATAACAGCTCAGTTTTTCGGGTCGGCAGCTTATAGAAACTTAAGTTATGGGTTCTTTACATATCACCACACAGCACCCTTTAGGCATTTTTCTGTTGTTTGCTAGCAGACAAAATTGACGAGGAGGAACATTCACGCAATACAAATTCATGGAGAGCGGAGGGTTCTTTTCCCCTCTGGTGGGGGCGGGACTTAAATGCACTCTCTCTCTATTGTAAACAAATTAGTCCACTAGAAACAAGAGATGTACACTTCAAACACCCATATTTACCAAATATTATGCTTGATTACTTTAAGGAACAGGGGAAATTAAAACAGGAAGAGGGACACACTGCTCTTCTACTCTTCTTATGTAAAGTACGCTAAAGATTTCAGGGCTGCGTCCAGTTATGTCGGCTACAATACAATACCACAATAACTAAATCAGTAAGGCTTTGTTCAGTTTAGAGATCGACTTCTTTGGACCATTTGTAGATACTTTCAGACATGGAGTCTGTAACATTGCCTGGTTAATTTATGTGTTAAAGTGTAACTGATAAACAAGCTGAAAACAATGTCACTGTGTACTGACCACACTTCACACCCATACCTATCTTCATCACTGGAGCACGTTCAGAACTTGAACCACTGGAGGTCAGCAAAAACTAGGTCTTCAGCTTGTGTTGTTTAGGTCTCAGGGCCCTATTTTAACGATCTAGCGTGAAGCGCCTGGCGCAGGTGCATTTAGGGCGTTTCCAAATCCACTTTTGCTAGTTTGACGGCGGAAAAAAGGGTCCGTGCGCCGGGCGCATGGTTCAAAAGGGTTGTACTTAGTGTCTTCATTAAAGGTGCAGTAGGTAAGCCTTATAAAACTAACTTTCTGTCATATTTGCTGAAACTGACCCTATGTTCTAGTAGAACTACATGAAGCAGGTAATTAAAAAAAATTAAATAATCCAGCTCCTCTGGCACCACCTACAGCCTGTAGTGCGATTTGCAAAAATCCACCACTCCCTGTTCAGATGCACCAATCAGGGCCAGGGGAGGTGTCTAACTGCGTGTGAATCCGTGTCACTGCTCATGCACACACATTCATTCTCCCTTGTGGGGGGAGGGGCTTAGGAGAACGTTTTGGGCTTTAGCAGAAAGGGGGGAGGGACTGAGAAGTTGTCGATGTTCAAATGTTTTGGCTAAGTCCTGCATCTTCGCAATCTTACCTTCAGCACCTTTAATTCATAGGTGTGTTTTGGGCGTAACATGTAACAAACCAATCAGAGTGTCATCTCCCATTCCCTTTAAAAGCCAGGCGCGTTTGCACCTTGGCGCATTGCCATTATGATGGAGGATTTTGCATATTTGTAATCTTTTGCATGTTTGTGTGCTGCTGCGCTTCCCTGTGTGTGTGTGTAACAAGCATAGTTTGAGTGCGTTGTGCATGAGCCTAGGTGCATTTTACTAATTTGCTGTTAAAATAATAATGAAATGTTGCGCTATTGACTTTAGACCAGGTTTTTGTTGGTCAATGGCGCGATCACTTCCCGCTGCCTCAAGATAGCAATACGCCAATAATGCACCTGAACACACCTCCCTGTAAGACCAGCACACCCATGGGCGCACAGATGGGCACAGGTGCATTAGCTATTTAAGCGACGTGGGTGCTGGACAGGAAATTGACAACTGCGTCGGTCTTAAACTAGCAAAGACACTTGTGTCGGGCTTTGCCCTGAGCCGGTTGCAAGATAGGGCCCAGTGTGGTTCAAACTAACTAGATTGTACGACATGTCATTCAACCACTTCTATTAGCACATCTGTGTTTATACCTGTTCTCAATGGCCACACTCAGAGATGGAGCAAAAAAACGTAATAGCTTCATCTTCTTTCCTTCTTTCTTCGTTCCTTTCTTCTTTCCTTCCTTCCTTCCTTCCTTCCTTCCTCTGTCCCATATGGTCTAGCGGTTAGGATTCCGGGTTTTCACTCAGACGTTCCGGGTTTAACTCCCGGTATGGGAAAGATTATTTCTTACCCGTCTTTAAAATCTCAACAAGATTAACTGTACAAATGTGGGTAACAGTGAATACTTTGAGACATTATGTCGTCTAGGGCTGGGCAATATATTGGTATTACATCGATATATGAAGCTAGATATCGTCTTAGATTTTGGATATCGTAATATCGCAATATGACACAAGTGTTGTCTTTTCCTGGTTTTAAAGGCTGCATTACAGTAAAGTGATGCCATTTTCTGAACTTACCAGACTGTTCTAGCTGTTCTATTATTTGCCTTTAATCACTTAGTCATTATATCCACATTACTGATGATTATTTATCAAAAAATCTCATTGTGTTTATATTTTGTGAAAGTACCAATAGTCAACCCTACAATATCGCCGCAATATCGATGCATTTGGTCAAAATGATTGTGATATTTGATTTTCTCCATATGGCCCAGCGCTAATGTCCTCATATTTGGCGTGTTGCACTTCACACAATTAGTGTCAAAAGTAGTTGCGTGAAGAATGAGAAAAGAAAGTAGTTCCAGTACTTTGTACTTTCACACCTGGCTGAACTCTACGAGATTTTTGCATTTCAGAAAGTTGTTTGATGCAGCCCTCCTAGGTTAGGAATCTGAAGCGGTTTCAGATGCTGTTGGACGAGAACTGAGGTTTTAACTTTAGGTTAGTCCTTTGGCTTTCAAACATAGGGTGCTTGTATGGAAACATTCTATGTTGATTCTGATATCTGAGGGTCAAGCTTTACTTTTAAAGATGTTCTCCAGAATGTAGACAAGAAAGAGCAGAATTAGTCAACAGCAGAAAAGAATAATTATTTTATTAGTTATGCCTCATATATTAAAATTGAAATTGAAACTGTTTAACTACACCCTGAAGAAGGCCGTTTCTGCGTGGGTTGTTACTCAGCTCTATCTTAGCATGTAGTAACAATGTCAACATGAAATAATCACCATCTAAATAGAGGCTTTTTAACATTTTGCCAGCAGAGTCCCTTGGACCTTTCTTCTTTGAAGAAGAAGAGGGCCGCAACTATCGATTATTTTCATTGTCGATTAATCTGTTGACTATTATTCAATTAGTTGTTTGGTCTATAAAATGTCAGAAAATGGTTAAAAATGTGGATCAATGTTTCCCTAAAGCCCAAGACAACGTCCTCAAATGTCTTGTTTTGTCCACAACTCAAAGATATTCAGTTTACTATCACAGGAGAGAAGAATCTAGAACATATTCACATTTAACAAGCTGGAATCAAAGAATTTTTACTTTTGTCTTAAAAAATTACTCAAACCAGTGTGAACAGGTGCATGAGTTTTGGAATAAAACAACATCAATAATATCTGATGTGATAGGATGTCGAATTCCTACCGACCTGATTGTCTTGTTACTTAAAGTGATGGTTCGGAGTAATTTCACCCTAGGGTCCTTTGCACCATGACCTCGAGCCAAAAACCCCCCCAGAAGCTTTTTTCACCTGGGTCTAACATTGGGAGAGTTAGCATAGAGTAGCGTTATCAGCTGAATAGCTTAGCGCAGGTGCTAATGGACCCACGTTTGTATCTCGTAAATGACCCCACTAATAATGCCCGAAATGATACCAAACTTCTACACTAGTACAAATAGGTTATGTACTCATAAAATGATGGATTGGAAAGTTTGTAAGTACACCAGAAGTGTTGTAATTTGTAGACGGCCCTAAGCACTCGTCTTACTGCCGGCAGCAGCAACAACAGCAGAGAGCAGAAGCCAACAGGCAAGTTATTAGTGGGGTCATTTACGAGATACAAACGTGGGTCCATTAGCCCCTGCGCTAATAAGCTATTCAGCTGATAACGCTACTCTACGCTAACTCTCCCAATGTTAGACCCAGGTGAAAAAAGCTTCTGAGGGGGTGTTTGGCTCGAGGTCATGGTGCAAAGGACCCTAGGGTGAAATTACTCCAAACCATCACTTTAAGGATGACTCTAAATTACACCTACTTGGGAGACAGAAAAGAATTTGGCTAGCCGGATCAACCGCGACCAAGAAAATGATAGCTCAGCGCTGGCTTTGTATAAAACAGTGGTTGGCGTATTTTCTGGTCATTTATTTAGTTATGCTTGAGCTCTCTACAGCAAGGATTAACAAAGCCAAGTCATCTACTATAGACCTATGGAAAAATACAGCAGCACAAGTATCAGTCCTAATGACCTCAGCATCACAAGAAGTAGAGGAGAGGGACTAGGCAAGGTGTGATTTTTGTGTTCTTGTATTTTGGTTTGTTTTGTTTTCCTCGAGACCGCAGAGGGTGGGGGGCGGGTGAGGGTTTTGGGTCCTTTTCGAATGTATTTGTTTGTTCTGTATGTTGTGTGTTCAAAAATATAAAAATAATTTAAAAAAATTATCATGACAAAAAACCAACTAATCAATTATCAAAATAGTTGGCGATTAATTTAAGAGTTGACAACTAATCGATTAATTGATTAATCTTTTCAGCTCTAGTTCCCTTCCAAGAAGCACCTTCATTATTTGCTTGAACTTTTAAGCGTTGCGGACCTTTTCTGTTCTGTTTTATCTAGAATTGTGGGTTGTTGGTTGACTCTTTGTTGTCTGTTTCTTCAGGACTTCCTAAAGATGAACTGCAGACCGCCATAGAACTCAGCCTGCAGGAATCCCACAATGCCCAGGAAGAGGAGAGAGAGTTTAATAGGTACAAGAGAACCTGCTTTTTATAAAATCCTTCTTTGTTACTGGTGACTGTGATTTGGTTTTTTTTTATTTACTGCTGACTGTCATGGAGAATAGTATGAAATTGGAAACAGTGGATGTGGACACTTGTGACTTTTCTTCTTCTCTGGCTCACAAACGGTCAAACAAGATGGTCAGCAAATGTATCTGCCTACAGCTGAATGAAAACACACAAACCAACAATCCAGTGGTAAATTAAACTAAAACTAACCAAATAAAATAAATATTTATAATGTGTATGAATCAACCTGAAGCCTTGCAGTCGATCAGAGGATATCACAAAGGAAATTCAGCTAAAAGCTTAAGTACATTTACTTTTTAGCCACCCTAGCAGCGTGGCTTTCGGGTCGTCAATGTCGTTAAGATAGTTGAATGGTTGGTCCAACACTTTTGGCAAAGACCAGACCGGAATATCTTGACACCTATTGGATGGATTGCCATTAATTCTTGTCATTGATGATCCACTACTCTATATCCACAACGTTCCACTTCCGGGATTGCTCCGTTGCCGCCGGAAATTCTGCCGGATATCACTCTTTTCGGCCGGATGTCCGTTACGTTCCTCTTCCTTTGTGTTGTGATTCTAAACTCCGGTGGATTTGTGAGGACTATGGTTAACTGCTCCTCAGATCTCTCTAAAACAACTTTTGAACGTACACACGTTCCACCAAAACAAGTTCCTTCCCGAGGCTATTTTGCAGAGGCACCGTGCCTCCGTCAGGCGATTAGCACCGCCCATGACGATTGTGATTGGTTTAAAGAAATGCCAATAAACCAGAGCACGTTTTTCTCCCATCCCGGAATGCTGTGTGGACTCGCCAGACCCTCAATGGGAGAGTAATGATCCACTGACTATTCATCAAGTTACACCTGCAGATCAAAGTTTTGATTCATTCACGGAAGATATCTCGACATTTACCACGTGGAATTGCACAAAATTTGATACAGTTTTTCATGGTTTCCAGCTGGTGACTTTGGTGAACCCCTGGTTTTTCTCCTAGCGTCACCATGAGATGGTAATTTCTGGCTAAGAGTGAAATGTGTCAACAACATTTTAATTCATCCAATACTTTTGTGTTTTGTGCTAAAAAGAAAATGCTATGCATGAAAACACTCTAAACTAGGATGCCGTTCATTATAATCGTTACCTGCTAAAGATCAACATGTTAACATTTTCATTATGAAGTAAGCATACCAGGCATTTGCTTCTGTCTTGCAATACAGTTTGTGTTTTCCTGAGAGACTTATAAAGGTAAACTTATAAAGGTCTTATTAATCAACCTTTACACAGGACAGGGAGTCTAACTAAGTCAACCTGTGTTTAATTGAGTTGTCAGTTCAATGCTTTGAAATGGGTAATTGAATGTCCTGCAGGGCTCTGGAGGCCAGCGCAGAGGAGAATGCAGCGAGAATGAAGAGGAAGAGATGTGAAGCCCAGAGTGAGATGTGCAGCCCTGCAGACTGGATCCGGCAGGACGACTGGCCCGTGGGCATTCGCAACGTTGGCAACACCTGCTGGTTCAGTGCTGTCATCCAGGTGAGGATCAGTGTGTGATTAGTTACATCAAAGTGATGAGGATGTCCTAAGTTTTGACACATATGGATACAGGACCATATGTTTGCTTGCTTTCCTTTTTTTTTTTTCCTTCTTCTTACCTCTGTCTCATCTAACGAGTAGTCTCGCATTGCCAGACTTTCCTCCACAGCGCAGCGGAGGAGGGTCTGGCGAGTCCACGCAGCATTCCGGGATGGGAGAAAAATGTGCTCTTGTTTATTGGCATTTCTTTAAACAAATCACAGTCGCCTTGGCCACGGTGCCTCTGCAAAATAGCCTCAGGAAGGAACTTGTTTTGGTGGAACATGTGTACGTTCAAAGGTTGTTTTAGTCGTGCAAGAGAAAACTCAGATTTGACAGATACTCTAGCTAGCTGTCTGGATTTACCCTGCAGAGATCTGAGGAGCAGTTAACCATAGTCCTCACAAATCCACCGGAGGTTAGAATTACAACACAAAGAAATTGGAAGGTAACAGACATCCGGCCGAAAAGAGTGATATCCGGCGACACCGGAGCAATCCCGGAAGTGGAACGTCGTTTATTTAGACTACTCTGTGCATACTAGTAGTAGTGTTCTTTAATGTGGGATAGGCAATCTTGAATGTATGACACTTGAATAAAAGTATTCATAAAACCGCTGCACAGTGCACACCTAGCATAGAGTTTGAAGTGCACTAAGCTCTGTCTAAATGTCCACCTGTTCTAACAGTGTCCCACATCCTTTGCTGCTAAAACTTTAAATAGCCCTCGCACTTGGCTTAAGAAACGTTTATAGACTTGAGTTTCCCTTCCAAGATTTCTAACTTTAGTCCGTCAGAGGTGTCGTACCTTGTGTTCAGTCAGCAAAGGTTTGTTTTTTTGGCTTTCACTAATCTCTGTAACATAATTCCGATCGTTTCCTCTTTAAAATAAGTGCACGTGTGGTTAATTTACAAGTAAAATCATATATTTTCTTTGACCTGCTTCAAAATGATATCCCCCATGAGTTCAGTACCAGACATGTTTTTAAACTAACAGCAGTAACACTGTGACAACAGAGAGATCTCCCTTCCATCTCATATTTTCACTGACTCTATACCATCTTAATAAGGTTATTAGAAACATCGGGGAAAGAATAGAAAAAGGTGTGGGCATATTCCTGCTAAATGAGTACATACTGTTTTTCTCTGAGCTGCTAACTCTATTACAGGTCCATTCCAGACTGAATTTAGTCAGACCTAAGCTATCAGGTGGCCCGGCTGAAACTGGAGCCCTCATTGAGATGTGCAGGCTGTGTGGATAATTAAATAGCGAGTGATGTGATGATGGATCGACCAGTAGACTTCCTAGTATGAGCCTGAAATGGACAGGAGAGGAGGAGACGCTAATTGTTTGTCTCTGTTGAACTCTGATATGCCTCCACACCGATTTTGAAGTCAAACCCCCAAAGGACAGGGGTTATTATCTGGGAATAGAAAGGTGTGTGGGGGGGGGAATGCAGTGTTGTTTGCATACAAATGGTGTTCAAATGATACCCTTTGGTTTGTTTTTTTCATTTTTTCATTCTTGTGTAGATCACTTTTTGTTACCATTGAACTGATTGTTGTAGATTCGACAGAGCCTGACTCTTGATAAAGCAGACTCCCCTTAAAAAGTAATTATGCTATCAGATTGAGGCTGAGTGACCACACAATTCAGTTGTCAGCTCAAATTCCCTCTATTATCCTTTTGTGGTATAATTTACAGTAAAACGGAGATAAGCCGTAATAGAATTTCCTTCTCAAATGGAAATATATATCAAGATATATATATAAGCTCCACTCACCACCACACATGACACATAAGCGTAACTTGATTGATACTAATGCATTTAGTTTATCACGGGAAACACAAGCAGCTTATAACAAAGTGTGCCATATGAAATAAGAATACTAAAGATTTTTTTTCCAAAAGTTAATGAGACGCTAGTATCTCCTTTGTTATATCCCTGAAAGTAAAGGAAATATTTTTATTTTATTTTATTAGGGCTTGGAGCCTATTTTGAATTATACTTAATTTAGATAATTCAGCAACTCACTGAGATCATTTTGATCAAGTTGCAACCACCCCAGCTGAGTGGTGAAGTCAATGCAGAAGGGTCTAAAACTACACTTCATCTAACAAGTAGTCTCGCATTGCCAGACCTTCCTCCACATTGCTGCGGAGGAGGGTCTGGCTAGTCCACACAGCATCCAGGGATGGGAGAAAAACGTGCTCTGGTTTATTGGCATTTCTTTTAACCAATCACAATCGTCTTGGGCGGGTCTAAGCGCTGTACGGCGCAACGGCGCCTCTTCAAAATAGCCTCGGGAAGGACAGATAGTCTAGCTAGCTGTCTGGATTTATCCTGCAGAGATCTGAGGAGTAGTTAACCATAGTCCTCACAAATCCACCGGAGGTTAGAATGTCAACAAAAAGGAAGCCCAAGGCAACAGATGTCCGCCCTAAATTAGTGAAATTGAAAGTTTTTTCAAAAATTAAAATGTCTTAACATGAATCCAACATATTATTAGCAAATATAAATCTCCACTGATGATAGGCTCACTGGCCTGTAAGGTAGTCACTAAGGTAGCCATCCAAAGATCCAGTTCATCCTGAAGATTTACTGTGCCACATGTATGTGTAACATTAAAAGATGATTTATAAAATCATGCCAAAAATTATTATTTTAATAGCTTAGTATTCTATGCGATAAAAAGGTATGTATAAAGTCTTTAGGCTGCCCACACGTTATTGGAGGCCCAGTTTAATGTGCAACTTAATTTTATACAATATATGTAGTAGGGGTCCCTGCTCCGTCTCTCTCTCAGTTAAGGGGTCCTTGGTTTAAAAAACGTTGAAGACTCCTGCCATAGGACATTAGCGAATGTTAGAAACTGTGATTATGTAAAAATATTGGAATTAGACAATTATGTAGTAATTGTGGCATGACCGCTGTAATCATGATCTGCCACCTCGTGATCTCCCACATCTGACCTGGACCGGAGCGCTGCATTAATGCTCTTTGTTTTGTTTTTTGTGTCTTGTCACAGTCACTGTTCCACCTGCCCGTTTTCAGGAGGCTGGTTCTTAACTACCATCTGTCTGAGAGAATACTGGAGAAGTGTAAGAGCCACTCTGTGAGTAAACTACTGCCACTGCCATTTCCACAAGAGAGACATTTGTTGGCATAATTTCATTCGTGCAGATTCATTTTTTCTAATTCATACTAGGGCTGCACAATATACAGTTTTTTTATCATCACCTTGATATCGACTGGCGCAATAAACATATCGCGAAAGGCTGCAACATGTCGCGAAAATCACTCCGAGATTTTTGTGTGTGTTGAAAGAAAAATATCAGTAGAAAACTTCAAGGGTTCGGATCAGGGTTGGTGCCCTTTTATGTTCAACTCAGTGTGCAATTTGTTCAACAAAAGAATGTCAGCAATGGTTTCCTTTCATCTGTTTTAAATTCAACAAGCATTTTTTTGTATTTTAGCAGAATACTGAAAGCAGCAGAAATGCAGAACTGAGTACACTTTAATATCTGTTTATTTATCGCAAGTAATATCGTTATCACATGGCATATTTTCCTCATATCGTGCAGCCCAAATATCTTCACATAAGGGAGAGAGGTGAAAGAGCTGTGGGGATTTTCTGTTGATATAAACAGAGCTACTATGTGATGAAGTTTGACTCTGAGCTTGTGTTAACAGGACAAGAGGAACATAGCTTTCATGCAGGAGCTGCGCTGTCTGTTTGCTCTCATGGTGGGCTCCACTCGCAGGTTTGTGGATCCTTCTGCTGCAGTGGAGTTACTGCGAGACGCCTTCAGGACCAGCGAGGCCCAACAGGTACATCACGTTTCGGTCTCAAGGCAAAAATCTTAATTTAAAGGTCCGCTTAAAAGTTTAGAAGCCTCCCGTTTGTGGATAAGGCTGGCTTGTTTGCCAGAATACATATCTAGCAACATGAAATCATGAAATCAAGTTGCTCTTGCTTCTAATGTTCACTTTGATCATTATAAATTCATGACAATGACTGTTGATTTAACTATTTGTTGTGTGTTGTTTTCTGTTTCTTTGTATGTCAAAAACTAAAACATACACAAACACAGAAAAAAAACATGAAACAAGAAACACCCCTTGAAAATGAGATCTGTCCTGTGAACAACCAATTCATTCAATGGTCGCCGGCTTTGAGGGGGTCGACGCTCTGCTGTTGTGGGGAGAATCCCCTCAGATCAAACACGCCGCTGTCACTGTGAACATTTCAGCATGCACGTGCATTTCTGTTTCCCTTTTGCTTCTAAGCTCACCCCTGTCTCTCTTTTGCGCTCTCTTTTCCGTCTCGCTTATTTTCTAACGCGTTAGTGAGGCTTTTATTTGTGTTTTCGGAGGATAAATACAGAGTGAGAGATGGCGCCTGCATCCAAACATGCATCATTAGTAAACCCACGAACAGACTGCATCTTGTAATGGGAGACCGTCTAGACTGCCTTTCCAGAGTGCACACTGATGATGAGGAGGGCTATTTTCTCGGACAGATGTGAGATGAGGTTGAAACCTTCGGAAAAATGGACCTTTAGTTAATAATTATTTTGTCAATCTACGGTCTTGTACTTGATATGATGAAATTGTCTTATGCCTTTGGGATTTTTGATGTATTAAGTGTTTTATGTGTTGTGCAGTCTTTTTATTGGACCATGAGTCTGGAACAAAGTCTATTATTATTATTATTATTAGTATTATTATTAAGGTCATGACTGACTATAGGTGACTATATTGATTCTTTGACCCTGACTTTATCCTTTACTATTGCAAATACACAGCTTATCTAATCTTATTGTTTCTAATGTCTTCATTTCAGGATGTCAGTGAGTTCTCCCACAAACTGCTTGACTGGCTAGAGGATGCATTTCAGCTGGCTGCCAAAGAGTTAGTTATATGTCGATGTCATCCATATCCATGGACTATTCTTCTTCTTTCTTTGTTTGCTAAATTGCATAAATGTAATGTTGTGTTTTACTTTTCAGAAACGTGGAAGACAAACAACAAAACCCCATGGTTCAGCTTTTCTATGGTACCTTTGTGACAGAAAGAAGACACGAGGGTATGAGTTTTTTTTACGGTGACAATCAATACGAATTCTGTTCTCAATCACTCACATCTGTGTGACTCTGCTTAGGTAAGACTTTGTGTAATATCGAGCAGTTTGGCCAGTACCCCCTGCAAGTGAACGGCTTCAACAACCTGGACGAATGCCTAGAAGGTGCCATGGTTGAGAAGGAGATTGAGTCACTACATTCAGATCACAGCGTCACATCTGGCCGTGAGGTAAAGAATTTCATCAACGGACTAGCAATAACACTTCTATGTATGTATGCTTTGCTATGACAGTCATATTTTCTCTTGGTTGCAGAGATGGTTCAAAAAGTTACCACCAGTCTTGACATTTGAACTGTCTAGATTTGAATTCAACACCCAGCTGGGTCGTCCTGAAAAGATACACAAGAGACTGGAGTTCTCACAAATCATTTACATGGACAGGTGAGATTTGTACAGATAACAACAAGCATAGATGTGCAAGTTCATTTAGTTTCACCATTTCCAACAGGGAAAGAGAAGCTTCTACAGTAGGCATGGGGATAACTTTAAAGGACACATGTCTGCAGGAGTTTCTCACAAACGTTTGCATCCAGAGCACTCGGTACTACAAATGTTTAAGGGTGGGGGGCAAAAAAATCGAAAATCCTATGTATCGTCTTTTTTTTTGTTTTGCAACGTTTTTTTAAAATTGATTCCTTTCCCTAGAATCAATATTTTTTCTCTATTTTTTTACCAATGATTAAACTAAATATTTTCTGTTCATACAGTACCGCTGACGGCGTTTCCGGCAAAACAGAGCGAAAGCAGAAAATACATGTTATGTAGTTCTTTACAAATTTAATAAATGTCTGACATCTTGGAATACAATTGTTTTTTTAGAACTGTCTCATGATATATTGTCTCTACAAGTGTATTATTCAACTTTTGTTTTTTGTAAAAGAAGGAAAAGAAAATCGCAATACTCAATGCTATCGAATAGCAATACTTCTAGAATTGCAATGAATGAAAATCGCAATACAAATCGAATCAGCACCCATGTATCAAATCGGGACAAGAGCAGATCGTCCCAGCCCTACAAATGTAGAAAGGAAGAAAAATCAACACTGTTTTATGTTTATTTAAATGTTTTCACAAATGTTACCCACATGTACTGGTTTTCTGTGTACAGATATCTTCACAAAAACATAGAACATACCCATGAGAGGAGAGGAGAAGTGAAAAAACTCAAGGAGCAACTTGCAGCCCTCCAACAGAAACTTGAGTGGTAAGTTGCGTCTTAAAGCTGAGACACTTCTCCACTTTATGGGAACAAATAGTGTGCTAATTGTGTCCTGTCTTTATTCACAGCTACAAAAACTATGGCTCGGGACCTACCAAGTACCCTCTGGCTGATATGCTGCAGTTTGTGCTGGAGTTTGCTACCACCAAGCCTACAAGTGTTTCCCCAGCTGAAGATCTGAGACCAGCTTCTCCGACTCCTGCCAACCACCCCCTCAGTGAACAAGTCTCCAAAGACAACAGGTAGTACACTGTACCAGACAGTGGCCAGTCATCAAAGACAAAAGCACAATAAGATATTGTCTTCAGACTTTTACTAGCACTAGCCTGGTCCTACCAGACTCTGGTACATTTCATTAGTCCAGAGAGTCTGGCCCCTCTCCATTGACAAGTGTTAACTCCCTTGAAGGCAGGTACTCTGTTGAAGTTTAAAACTATTGGATCTGCCCAGAGCCACTCTGGATCTGCCAGAACCAATCGCTAACGTTTGGTTGTGACGTCGGCTTAGCATCACTAGCGTTAGCCTTAGCCAACTCCTTCACCACTAACGGAGCGAGCTGGAAAATCAAACTGTTCCCGAACTCCCGTGGGGAGGAGGGCCACAACATCATGGCCACCAACAAAATTCAGCAAAGATTGTTCTTCCTCGGGCTTTAACTTCTGGATATTCGGCAGCGCTGCCACAACGGACCGAATGGCTTCGCTCACATCTTTCTCCGCCGCCATTACGGAACTACAACTCCAACTAGCGCACAACCTCAACGTCATCGTTCTCAGCCACTCCCTCTGTTCGCTGATTGGACCGCCAAATATTTGGCTGGAGAAAACCCAAGAATATACCGCAAACCCATGCGTAGTACTGAAGGAAAATAAAAATTGAGCAGAAGTACGTAGGAGGGCGGAGCCAGGCTATACTAGCACACCATAAACAGTCAAAAACAGTGAATGGCATGTTAATCGTTCGTTGAAATCGTGGTGGAAGAGAGTAATATTTAGGGGTGTTGAAGTTGATCATTGTATCGATACATCGCGAAGCGGACGTGGAAGGGAAGTTCATCTATCTATAATAATATTGAGGAGGTGACACATTGTGATGCATCATGATATTGAATCGATTTGAATCATTGACTGGATAATCAAAATTGAATCGTGAGACCAGTGAAGATTCACACCCCTAGTCATATCAGAGCTAAAAAAAAAAAAGAATACTCACTGATGACACAGGTTCCTTCTTTACAAAACTTACATTACACCATACTGTTCTTGCGGTACTGAACATATTTGACAGACCTCCAACGTGTCTTTGATGCTTTTCTTAACTCCCCTCAGTGAACCTGAAGACCCAGATTCATCGGAGGGCCTTGTTTCCAGTTGCCAGCGGACCCCCATATATAAGCCCTTCACCCAGTGCAGACACCCCGTTGACTGCCCACCCCACCCAGCCCCACACAGCATCACTGAAGAAGAGCTGCACTTTGTTAAGACCTGCCTACAGCGTTGGAGGACCGAAGTAGAGAACGACATAAATGGTAAGCTTATAATAAAGTGTACAAACTTACAGTATATTGCTTTTAACGCAAGTCTTGATGTGCTTTAGCTATCTTAGCATTATGGGCTCTGACCAATGGGTTGAGAAGAGCAGTGAGTGCGATCTAAAATAGTGAAGTTGTGCCCCGTATAAACCAAAAACAACAAGGTGAAATGTGCTCAAATGCTGCTGAGAGCTGAGGGGGGACTTCGAATAGAGTGATAATAACTCTCTGTAGGTTTGTCACTATGAGTGACACGTTATACATTACATATAGTTATTTGATGGTCATTTCTTTTATGAAAAAAAATTATTGATTAGACAGGTGGAGCAGAAAGTGGTCAATCAACTGGTGACACTGAAATTGCAGTGAGCTCCTGACTTGCTGCACCAAAATACCTGGTATATTAAATATACAGTAGATAAGTGGTACACGTGAGAACAAAATCTGAGTGCGCTTTGGGAAAATAGCACTTCTGTGGCACAGAGCTACACACCTGCACGAAGAAAGAGCTCAATATCTCTCTCAGCTGACTGTGACTCCTGCCTGTCCCAGGCATTAGATTATAATAAATGTGAATTGTTGAGTCATATTCCTCTGAATTGAACCCTGCTCACTCAAACCTTCCCAATATGAAGCAAAGCAGCTTTTATTTATGTAGGCATGTAAGGCAATCCAAAGTGCTTTACATAAAACATTAAAGATCAATTAAAAACAATTAGACATTCATTAAGGGGAATATAAAAACAGCTCAAATAGAATAGGACAGATATGAAGTACAAGAATAAAAGTTACAGTGCAGTGTAAGAAATGAACAATTATTATCAAAAAGCAGCATTAAAAAGAAAAGTCTTAAGCCTTGATTTAAAAGGACTAAGAATTGCAGTTTTCTGGGAGTTTGTTCCAGATATGTAGAGCATGAAAACTGAATGCTGCTACACCATGTTTAGTTCTGACTCTGGGGACAGAAAGCAGAGCTGACCCAGATCACTTGAGAGGTCTGGATGCTTCATAATATAGGAGCAGATCAGAAATGTATTTTGGCCCTAAACCATTCAGTGCTTTATAAACAGTAGGAGTAGTATTTGAAAATCAATTCTTTGAGAGACAGGAAGCCAGTGTAAAGACCCCATAACTAGAGGGATGTGATCCACTTCCTTAGTCTTAATGAGGACTCGAGCAGTAGCGTTCTCAATCAGCTGCAGCTGTCTAATTGATTTTTTTAGGGAGACCTGTAAATAATAGGTAAAAGAATAAAAAACATAACAGATATTGATTTTCCCTTCGCTGTAGGTGCATTGTGTTCATTTCTGTTTTCTCTCTGTTTTTCGTTTTGTGTGTGTGTGTGTGCGCGCGTGCGTGCGTGCGTGTGTGTGTGTGTGTGTGTGTGTGTGCATGTGTGCGTGTGTCTGTCAGAGCTAAAGGCCAGCATTGACAGGCTCACTCAGATGCTGGAGGGCATGTACTCAGACAACAGTCTCTGCCAGGTAAGGCTTACAGTACACTCCTAATTGACTCTGACAAGTTAACAGCAATTCAATCAAATGTTTACATCTACCGCTGCAGAAAGTGCATTGGGTTCAGACTGGATGAAACGTTATTGATCTCCGTGGAGAAACAGAAAACAAATGTAATGTAAACAAGTCGACAGAATACAAATAAGCACAGACCAGATGATTGGCTGTGGCTCAGGTGGTAGAGCGGTTGTCTACCAATCGGATGGTCAGTGGTTTGATCCCTGGCCCATGTCGAAGTGTCCTTGGGCGAGACCCTAAACCCCGAATTGCTCCCGATGTGTGAATGTTTGCATGAATGTTTATCTGATGATCACCTTGTATGGCAGCCTCGGCCACCACTGTTTGAATGTGCTGTGTAAAGCGCTTTGAGTAATCCTTAAGACTAGAAAAAAGCGCTATACATGAATGTTATACTGCAGTGAGTCACATCTCAGTATTCTGATATTTGATCGAAATATTGTAAGTGTCTTTATACAGCGGGGATTCAATGCTGTCTCCCACTCCACTCTTATTAAGGCACCCTACAGACTTCATGCAGTCCTCGTTCATGAAGGCCAGGCGTCAGCAGGCCATTACTGGGCCTACATCTACGACCATGCCAACCAGCGCTGGATGAAGTACAATGACATAAGCATCACTGAGTCATCATGGGAGGAGCTGGAGCGAGACTCATTCGGGGGCATGACCAACGCCAGTGCCTACTGCCTGATGTACATCGATGACAGGCTACCACAGCTCATTTCAGGTACAGCTCTGTGTGTGTGTTTCAATTATTCAGTTTGATCAGATCAGATTAACCTTGAATAATACTAGACGGGATATCGGATTATACTGCAGAGATATCTCCATATCAATGGCTATCAATGTGTTTTTGTCCATCATCATGGACCAGTGTCTAAGTTTTTTTTTAAATCCATCAAAAAGCATTAATAAATAATGTTCTTTGCGAGCAAGAAACAGGATTAAGCGGAGATTAAAATAAAAATAAAGAGGTTATAAATGATTGAAAACCCACTCTATATAAATTAATATTTACAGTTACTGTTTTTTTAATGTAGCTCTGACTCTAACCTGATATTGAGAGCGAGGCTATTTCATAATGTTAGAAACTAGAACAGTAAAAGCAGAGTCCTCTGTATTAAATTTTAAGTAAATATTTAGTACAGTACAGTTAGTACAGTAGCATACTGAAAAATGCCAGTTTGTATAATTACAATTAACTAATGTTACTGTAAGTAAGTGTGTTTTATTGTGAAAGTATATTAACTGACACTGCCCCACATCCACTCAGAAGCCACAGATGATGAGACAGGCCAGGTGCTGAATGGCATGGACTCGCTGCCATCCATCCTCAGACGCTACGTCCACGAAGACAACCGCTGGTTCCAGCAGGAGCTCAGTGAATGGGAGGAGCAGTTCTGCCAGACCGCAGCCCCACAGGGAGAGTCTACAGCCTCTGCTGAGCCCCCAAACCCCATTCCAGACAATATACACCCAACACCAGTTGAGCCAGCGCCCCAGTCAGGACCATCCACTGAGGAACTGGAGCAGGGAGCTTCTTCAGAACCACAACCAGGCCCAGAGGCAGAGAAGGATCCTGAGCCCCATCCCAGAGAGAAGCCTGAAGGTTTGTAGTGGTGACTAGAGAAAAGGGAATGGGGAAATGTTTTCATAAGCCTTAACAAGCCATTGTGTATTATTTTCTGATAACTGCACGATCATCATCAAGTATAAAAAACGATCTGGGGCAGCACTTTTCAAATTAGAGGCAGCAGATTTATCAACATATCCGTCCTGCTGCCTTCAGATGGCTGCAAGGGTTTCAATTAACTGAAGGATAAACTTTTCATATAGTATGAAGCAGCTGTGGGCAACATATACTGTAAGAATTACTTAAATTGATTTACAGTAAAGATAAATGCAGACTGCTTTCCTAGCATTCCTACTCTAACCACATTAAATGGTAAGAAAGCCAGAAACAGACAGGTTTCTGAGACGTCAAAGACCCAATTTCCTCCAAAATACCAACAATTCGCTGCGCTGCTTCATTTGAATCAACCTCCCACCTGTTCAGCACACACTGGGCACCAAAATACCACACAGACGGGCATAGTGAATTTGAAAGAAAATATTAAATGATCTTGCGCTGGTTGTTGCACCACCAAACGGGGGCCTCGTATCTGTGTCTATATCTAGGTAGTCTATATCCACGACGTTCCACTTCCAGGATTGCTCTCGTTCTGCTTTAAATTCCGCCGGATGTCACTCTTTTCAGGGATCCGCTACCTTCCGCTTTCTTTGTGTTGTAATTTTAAACTGTAATTTCTGAGGACTATGGTTAACTGCTCCTCAGATATCTGCAGGGTAAATCCAGACAGCTAACTAGTCTATCTGTCCAATGAGTTTTCTGTTGCACGACTAAAACTACTTTTGAACGTACACATGTTCCAACAAAACAAGAGGTAACCTTTATACAGTATATCCTGCAAGTAACTACTGAAAATTTTTTTTTTCGACCCCAGAAGAACCAAGAAAGTTAACACCACCACCACCACAGAGCCCCAGCTGCCAGCCAGACGACACCAGCAGTGAGGCAGCCACTGACACCCTGGGGCCCAGCCAGAGCTCCGCCTCAGCTGAAAAGGAGCTTCAGAGTCAGGTGGGCACGTCTGCGATACCCCGACCACCCGCTCCCCCCTCGTTAGAATATGGGTCAGAAATTCTAGACCACAAAAATAAAGTGAGTTCATCTGGGTCGAGGATCTTGTTTCTTCACTTAGCATAGCCATGGAGATCCAGGCTTTATGTCAGGCGGGGTGGAGAGTAATGCACAGATAAACTAAACGTTAGGAGTAATTACTGCTATCAACTCATTTGCTATAGTGCCAAGTTTCTGTCTTCCCCATGAGGTATTCTAAGTAATGACAACAAAACTGTCAGCGCATCCACAAGATACAAGCCTTCTGTGATCGTGCATCACCCCCAACCCTCCTCCACACAGTTGCTAGTAGCCAAGGAGGACACGGAGGATTAAAAAAACATGATGGACTCTTCAGAAGAGGTAATTATCTTCACTCGAGTTTCTTCGTGCGAAAGTCGCAGGACGACATTACATTACATGTCATCTAGCTGACGCTTTTATCCAAAGCGACTTAGAATTGCTATATATTGGTGCTTTTCCATTACCAGTACCTACTCCCCTCGCCTCGCCTCGCCTTTTTTTGGTTTTCCATTACGAAAAAAAGTACATGGTACCTGCTAACAGATACTTTTTTTCGCACCTCCTCAGTCGAGGTTCCAAGCGAGCTGAGGCGAGCCGAGAAGGTGACGCGAAACCCTGCAGGCTGCTGATTGGTCGGAAAGAATCGTCACTGATCACCGCATTGCCAGCGACAGACGGCATTTTTAAATAGTTTAGCCAGCGGTGTTTTTTTTGCCGGAGGCTCCACGCAGAGCTTTCTCCGTAGCATACAAGTGGCCTGATGGTTATACTGGTGCGCTGGTGTGTGTAATGTGTGATGTGTGTGTGTCGAGTCGCCGTATGTGTGTGTGTGGGAAGCTGGTGAGCGAGGGAGAAGTGAGAGAGTGACGGCGATTATCTCCGCAGCAAGTAACGACTCTAGAGTCATATATATATGAGAGAAACAAAGCGAGTAGCGACTCTAGAGTCATATATATGTGAGAGAAACAAAGCGAGTAGCGACTCTAGAGTCATATATATATGAGAGAAACAAAGCGAGTAGCGACTCTAGAGTCATATATATGTGAGAGAAACAAAGCGAGTAGCGACTCTAGAGTCATATATATGTGAGAGAAACAAAGCGAGTAGCGACTCTAGAGTCATATATATGTGAGAGAAACAAAGCGAGTAGCGACTCTAGAGTCATATATATGTGAGAGAAACAAAGCGAGTAGCGACTCTAGAGTCATATATATGTGAGAGAAACAAAGCGAGTAGCGACTCTAGAGTCATATATATGTGATCACGGTGGGAAATCTGGAGCAGTAAACGTTAATATCTCTTTGATATCATGTTGTTCACGGAGACAGAGAACCAGGAAATGCGGCCGGGATTTGTCAATGGGAAAAGCAAGCTGCTAAGCCACACCCACGGCAGTCGCTATGACGACCAGCCACGCTGAGGCGATTCTTAAAATCTGCAATGGAAAACGGAAGTGAGGCGAGGCGAGTCGAGTAGGTACTGGTAATGGAAAACCACCATTAGTCAGAGGTCGCACACCTCTGGAGCAACTAGGGGTAAAGTGTCTTGTTCAGGGACACATTGGTTGATGTGTCGCAGTGGGAATCGAACCCAGATCTCCCACACCAAAGGCATGTGTCATACTGAGAAATACAGAGAGAGTTGTGTGGAGCTGATAGTCTTAATTAGCTTTGTAGCAACTCATTTGGCAATGGCTTGAATGTAACGGACGTTTATTAATATCAAAAAGTTATGCACTAAAGCTTTAAAAGTCAGTAGCTTTTTCAGAGGCATATCATATAATTTTCACTTTATCACTTTCAGTTTGTGTTCTGGTCAAAATACTAGAGACACAGGGCTCCCTGATAGCTCACCTGGTTGAGCATGCACCCCATGGACAGAGGCTTAGTCCTTACTGCAGTGGCCGGGGGTTCAATTCCGCCCTGTGGTGGAAATTAAACTCTTAAAAAAAATATATAAGAAAAAAATAGATGTATTAGAAACACCAGTGCTGTCCAATACCAGTTGAATCAGCACCCCTGTCAACAGAAACTGATTATAAGCCTCATAAATATAATGTTTACTGTAAGCTGTTCCTTTAGATGACATTAAATGGTTGGTGTTAAAATAGAAACACATGCTGTATACTGTATTTAAACTGTCATTATCCATATATATTAACTTTGTTCCACAGTTTTATGTAATACATACCGATGTGTTGATAAGTGTAGGTGCATTTCTATATAGAGGCAGACTATGCAAAGCCCTAAACAGAATAAGTGGCTATAGATAGTTCATCGATAGAAGTTATAGTAATGTGCCTTTTGTTAAATCTTTCTGTCAGACTCCTGGCCCTGAAGCAGAGCTTAGTATCCCAGCACCATCTGACCCCTATGTGGAGAAGGACGACACACAGGCGGCAGGCCTCGGCCCTCAAGCTGAAGGCGAGTCAGAGGCTTCCAGAGAAGCTCCTGAACATGAAGCAAAGCTGGAGGATGAGCAGCAGCAGCAGGAGGTCCCGGTCAGACAGCGACAGACTGAGAACGAGGTCTCGGAGGTGGAGATCCCCAACGTGGGCCGGATCATGGTGAGAGCTGATGCTGATGGATACAATGAAGAGGTAAGCACGTCTCACAATGTAATGTGATCTCAGTAGCTTATACCACATAGCAAAGTTAGTTAAACCTAAGTTACTGCCTCCAAATATAAATTAAATGGGGGAAAATTGAGGATAAATGTATTGCATTAAAGGAGTAAAATACATATCTGCATTAAGATATATTAACAGATCTGATGTTTATGACACCATCAGATTGATAAATAGTTAATCAGTTCAAAATGTAGCCAGCTTTGAGCTTGACCACTGAATCACAGTATTTTATAATGAGAGCTTATGTGTGGGATTGAGTTCTTCCTAGTTCCTACTGCTTTTTGGGACACATTTAAGCTGTTTTGCAGTTTTAATTTCTTACTTTAAGGACGTTTCCCACCGCTGACACAACTACCACCAGTCTGATTTGAGCAGAAATCATACATTTGTAACATCTCAGTATGTGGGAATGGGATGCAGCCCTAAGCCCTAATTCTCATCTGGTTGCTGCCCAGGTGATGTTATAATCTCTTGTTTCTTCTTATTTCCTAGATGATGCTGACTCCAGCTATGCAGGGTGTCATTCTAGCCATAGCCAAGGCCAGACAAACCTTCGATAAGGAAGGCCCTGAGGCTGGCCTCATCAAGGTATGGTCCTCACGCCTCCACGGTTCATAAAACAATGAAAAAATCAATACGTTTTCTGGAATCGTTTCGCCAGCCAACATTAAATATTTACATTGCTACATTAAACTGCTTCTTTCAAATATAGGAGCAACATTTTCTCTCACTATATAAATGGGTTTTAATGTGCCTTGTCTGTATGTGATATGATGTGTTTTAATGTACCCTTTTTAATCACAGATTTTGCACATGCAAACAAAAAGACACATTTCTGCTTTTTTTGCACACAAAAACGTAGATGATAAAGTATTTTCTTTTGTATTCTATTCATCTCTTCCCCACGTATTTATTAGAAACAAGACATAAACACAAAAACACCCAAATGTAATGATGGACCTGTTGGCTACAAGTTAATTCATTCATCAGCATGCAATATATACTGTATACTGTAACTATTGGCAGTGTTAATTATTAGAGGATCAGAAGCATCCCAAAGATTTTCTTCTATTAATGATTCTTTTGTAAACTATTCCAAATGTAAGGTCAAAGTCAATAACAAGATGAGCATTTTAACCTTGTCTTTTGACTCATAAAATCCAATAATCCCCACATTTTAATGACAACAAAGAAAATACTTCAATACTAGAAAATATTATAAACTGTGTTCCAGTGTCTAAGTAAAAAAAAAAATCTATTTGCTCTCCTCACATGAGGAGATACTTGGGTTGATACTTGAAGGAAAAAGTCAAACAACTTTTTTCTATGTATTGTTTTTCAGAGATTTTCAATTTTAGTAATCCATTATGAATGAAGAATACAAGAAGAAGAAGAAAGCAAGCATTATCACTTAACCTCTTGTAATATACAGTACTCAGTTGTTTTATGAGTCATTCTGAGTTCAGTCACTGTGAGGTTGCATGAAAAAAGAAAAAACATCTATCTGGCACTTTTACATGTTGCCAACTACCAGCATTGGCTTATTTAGATATGATTTAAACAGATGTTTCCCGTTGTTCCCTCAGGCCTTCCACGAGGAGTATTCCCGCTTGTATGAGCTCTCCAAGGAGGAGACCACACCCCAGGAGGACGCTCGTCTGCAGCACGCTCTGGTCTACTTCTTCCAGAACAAAGCACCCAATCGCATTATTGAGAGGACGCTGCTGGAGCAGTTTACCGACCGCAACCTGAGCTTCGATGAGAGGTACACACAGATAACAGACAAATGGCTCCTTGATGAGTCTCAGACATTAGTCTTTTACATAGGTTTTTAAAAGATAAAAACATGAATAGAAAGAAGCTATTGTCGCAATCTAGGATGAAACTGACATTATAAAAGAAAATGGATCACATTATATGGACATTATAATAAAACAAGTTGTGAGGAATTAGGGGTCAGAAAAGAGAGATTTGAAAGGGTTCTGTTGGGTCGGTTGTTTATGTACAATGTGTACACATAGCAAAAGTAAGTGAATAACTAAGGTGGTTGGAAAGAAGGCTTTTCTCAGAGCAGCAGCAGTTCGTAGACTAAGGAATACAGTAGACCAGGGGTTGTCAACGTTTTTTAAGCCAAGACACTTTAACTGAAAGAGAGATGGAGCAAGGACCCCCTATTACATATATTTTATAAAATTAAGTTTAAATTAGGCCTAGAATAACATGTAGGGCGGCCTAAAGCCTTTATAATACCTGTTTTGCATAGAGTACTAAGCTATTGAAATAGCTTAATAATTGTTGCCATGGTTTTATAAATCATGTTTTAATGTTAAACATGCATGTGGCATGGCCTTAGTGACTACCTTGACTAGAGACCAGTATGCCTATCATCAGTGGGGATTTATATTTGCTAATAATATGTTGGATTCATGTTAAGACTTTTTACATTTTAAAAAAACAACATACAACATAACAATATTAACAATATTTGCCCCTCCCCCCCTCCCCCCTGCATTGACTCTGAGGACCCCTAGGGGTCCCAGACCCCCTGTTGAAGATCCCTGCAGTAGACCATACAGCTAGTGCCCTTTATATATCTATACAAAGGGCACTACATACAGTGTGCTTGTTACCCCATCTAGTGTCCAGAGCAGAGACCTGCAGCATGGTGTGAATGTTCCTGTATCAATCCTGGTGAAAATTAAAAGCATCACTTATGTCCTTTCTGTGCACGCAGAGCCATCAGTATCATGAGGGAAGCCCGAACCAAGCTGCGCCTCATCAAGCCAGAGGACATGGATATGGATGAGTACTTGGTGGGCTGCCTTTTGTGACTTATTTTCAGGGACACACTGCTCATGTGTTGGAGGTTAACTGGTCCCATCTTTGTAATAATTTCACTGGGAATTAATCTATCTCTGCTGCCTTATTTGTTTGGTTTAAGTTCAGGAACAATATACCAATCATCAATATGTAGTTTATATATGTAATGTTGAGACAGGTAGACAAGCCACCTTGTTGTATGGCAGTGAACTGAGAGAAAATTTGTGGGACAGGCATCAGTTGGTATTACTACTAATAAAACGTTATGGCCGTTACACAAAACCCACTAGAAGCACCAGACACTGATCTGGGGTCCAGCAACTATTTCTATTAACAGTGGGATAAATTAATACAGCTTCAAACGACAGACAGACAGACAGACAACCAGACAGACAGACAGACAACCAGACAGATGGATGGATGGCATTTGGTCACATTGGAATGAGAACTGTGTAGACCCTAGCATGAAATGACAGTTGGAGTGATGGGGACACTGTTTTAAACTGTTTCTTATTACAAGAATATAAAGTTAACATCAGACGTATCCCTTATTACAATGATAAGTGGGATCCAAACAGCAAATGATGTTCCCGTTGGTTGTCCTGTGTGCTTTTTCACAGCAGTGGCATGACGACTACAGGCTGTTCAGAACCGTGTTTGTCTACCTGCTGACTGGACTGGAGCACTACCAGCATGGGAAGTAGGTGTCACCACTACACCGCCTGGCCAGCATGTGTCGAATCACACTTACAATAATCATCACTGCACATACAACATAGAGAAGAAGACATAGCATAGCTACTAATGTTCTTACACGTTTTTACACTGCGCGTCACACAATCTCTAAATACAAGAGGGCTAAGAGAATCAAGCACCAGAATATAACAATATAAGTATAAAAATATATATACAATATGTAACAAGTAAACAGGATCGCAGGAAAATCTATTTTAAGGGTAATGAAGTTCAGCTGGTCCAGTAACGAAGAAAATGCATATTTTATTAGTGACATTAAAAAGCAGCAGTTACATTTTGTAGTGCATTTGTAAATACTTTGACTTCATTGCAACATACTTCCACGTGCATACCATTCTGACTGGATTACAAAATTATGATGATTGGTTTACATACCAATAAAGGCCAAAAGTGTTATGGCAGTTTTTTGTAGAGAATTAAATGGTGGCTGTTGTCTGCCGTGTGTGTGTGTGTGTGTGTGTGTGTGTGTGTGTGTGTGTGTGTGTGTGTGTGTGTGTGTGTGTGTGTGTGTGTGTGTGTGTGTGTGTGTGTGTGTGTGTGTGTGTGTGTGTGTGTGTGTGTGGCAGGATGCGGGAGGCACTGATATTCCTGGCTCATGCGTACGAGACTAACCTCACCCTGCTGAAGAACGGAGAGAAACGTGGCATGGACAAGTCTCTTATCGCTGTTTACAGGAGGAAATGCCTCACTGTGAGTAAAGCCGCTCTTGCCGTCAGTGCATGTGTGACTACAGTAGGGCTGTCCTCAACTAAAGAAATTCTTAGTCGACTAACACTTATAGGATTTTGTCGACTAATCAATTAGTTGATTTAATTGACAGAGCTGTGCGCTTTGAGAGGTGGTTAAGACTAGAAAAGCACAATATAAATGTAGTTAATTAACCATCTGTAAAACTGAGTTTCTCCACAATTAATCCTGCAAAAGCACAACTTTAAATCTTGTGTTTACCATAAATGTGCTCATAAGTTTCTTGGAAATAAGTAGTTAAGCATGAATAAGCATAAAAAACGACTAATCGACTATATTACATTACATGTCATTTAGCTGACGCTTTTATCCAAAGCGACTTACAATTCTTACATATCAGAGGTCACACACCTCTGGAGCAACTAGGGGTTAAGTGTCTTGCTCAGAGACACATTGGTTGATGTATGACAGTGGGAATCGAACCCGGGTCTACCGCACCAAAGGCACGTGTCACATCCACTGCACCATCACCACAACCCAAGAAATCTTAGTCGACTAAGACCAAAACGACCGATTAGTCGACTAATCGACTAAGAGGTGGCAGCCCTAGACTACAGTACATCATTAAAGGTCCCATGGCATGAAAATTTCACTTTATGAGTTCCCCCAGCCTGCCTATGGTCCCCCAGTGGCTAGAAATGGTGATAGGTGTAAACCGAGCCCTGGGTATCCTGCTCTGCCTTTGAGAAAATGAAAGCTCAGATGGACCAATCAGGAATCTTCTCCTTATGAGGTCATAAGGAGCAAGGTTACCTCCCCTTTCTCTGCTTTGCCCACCCAGAGAATTTGGCAGGCAAAGAAGAGAAACATCATGGCTTTCAAACGAACAAAGGGGCAGTTGGTCAAGGCCACACACCCCCCCTCCCCCCTCCCACCCCCTCCTCAATAGCTACAGACACAGAAATGGTACATCCTAAGGAAAGCTCATTGTGGGACTGGCTCTAGTGGTTGTAATTCTGCACCAAGGCTGAATTTCAGGAAAGAGACTTCAGATACAGTATTAGGGGACCACTAAGGTCTATATAAAAGAGACTTCAGATACAGTATTAGGGGGACCACTAAGGTCTATATAAAAGAGACTTCAGATACAGTATTAGGGGGACCACTAAGGTCTATATAAAAGAGACTTCAGATACAGTATTAGTGGGACCACTAAGGTCTATATAAAAGAGACTTCAGATACAGTATTAGGGGACCACTAAGGTCTATATAAAAGAGACTTCAGATACAGTATTAGGGGACCACTAAGGTCTATATAAAAGAGACTTCAGATACAGTATTAGGGGACCACTAAGGTCTATATAAAAGAGACTTCAGATACAGTATTAGGGGGACCACTAAGGTCTATATAAAAGAGACTTCAGATACAGTATTAGGGGACCACTAAGGTCTATATAAAAGAGACTTCAGATACAGTATTAGGGGACCACTAAGGTCTATATGAAATAGACTTCAGATACAGTATTAGGGGACCACTAAGGTCTATATAAAAGAGACTTCATATACAGTATTAGGGGACCACTAAGGCCTATATAAAAGAGACTTCAGATACAGTATTAGGGGACCACTAAGGTCTATATAAAAGAGACTTCAGATACAGTATTAGGGGGACCACTAAGGTCTATATAAAAGAGACTTCAGATACAGTATTAGGGGACCACTAAGGTCTATATAAAAGAGACTTCAGATACAGTATTAGGGGACCACTAAGGTCTATATAAAAGAGACTTCAGATACAGTATTAGGGGACCACTAAGGTCTATATAAAAGAGACTTCAGATACAGTATTAGGGGACCACTAAGGTCTATATAAAAGAGACTTCAGATACAGTATTAGGGGACCACTAAGGTCTATATAAAAGAGACTTCAGATACTGTATTAGGGGACCACTAAGGTCTATATAAAAGAGACTTCAGATACAGTATTAGGGGACCACTAAGGTCTATATAAAAGAGACTTCAGATACAGTATTAGGGGACCACTAAGGTCTATATAAAAGAGACTTCAGATACTGTATTAGGGGACCACTAAGGTCTATATAAAAACATCCAAAGAGCACCATGTCATGGGACCTTTAAAAATAAAAAGGTTGATTACAATTACAAAAAAAAATTACATTGTAAAAAATTACAATATGAAAATGTGACTTTCCATGGCAGTCTGCCCATGTAATTTGATATTTCTTGTATGCAAGTAGACATTTTGGTCCACACTTTAAGAAATTTCAGGAGACATCAGAATCATAGAAGTCATCCTCTGGGAACTATCATTGTCAATGTGACATTTCATGACATTTGGCCAATAGTTTCTGACAGACTAACATTGCTGTAATTAGGCTGTGTCACTAACAGGACAACATTTTTAGGAGAAAAAGAACATTTGAACATCTACAATTCCACGAAAACTAAGGAAACTCCATCGGCTGACGAAGCTCATTATACATGATTGAAAGTTCTAGAACAGCTACTAAATGGACCTTGTGGTCATGCAGTATAATATCAGTTGTGTAGTATTATTGCAAACTCTGTATCTTAAATAGTAATTTAACTGCAGGACCTTGTGACATCGCTGTTGGCTATAGTAACTGGTGTACACTTCTGACCACATCCAACCACCCTCACCAGGCTTGAAACTCTCAACCAGAGAGGGCAGTGACACACAGCTTTTAAGCCCTTATGTTATGTTATTCTTAAAACAAATAAGGAAATGGAGAATATCAGGTTTTTATCAATAACCACAATATCTACGCATTATGAAGCAACTGATCTGATTATGCAATCTGCTTCTAAATATACAGTATATGTTTATATACAGTATATAATTTTCCTGAAGTGCTTCATGAGCACAGTGTTGCAAAGTGATCAAGCACACATAGGAAGTACAGAGGAAACCTTGTGACAATAACTTTTACTCTCTTCTCCATCCTCCTCATCCTCCTCCTCCTCCTCCTCCCAACCTCCACCACACAGGCATTGAATGAAAGTGCATCGCAGCTGTTTTGCAGCGGCGAGGAGACCAATGTGGAGGAGGGCATCGCCATCATGGACGAGGCCGTCATCCCCTGCCTTCACCTGATGAGCCGGGACTCAGCTTTATCCCACGAAGACCGGGACGCCATGGAGAGCATCCGCAGCCACTGGTGCTGCTGCCTGGGCCAGGACATGGATGGTAAAATAAGTTGAATTAGGGCTGGGCAATATATCAATATTATATCAAAATCAATATACAGTTTGAGGCTGGATATCGTCTTAAATTTTGGATATCGTAATATAGCAATATGGCATAGGTGTTGTCTTTTCCTGGTTTTAAAGGCTACATAACAGTTAAATTATGTAATTTTCTGAACTTACCAGGCTTTTCTATTATTTGCCTTTACCCACTTAGTCATTATATCCACATTATTATCAATAGTCAACCCTACAATATCATCGCAATATCGACATTGATGTATTTGGTCATAAATCTCGTGATATTTGATTTTCTACATATCGCCGAGCTCTAAGTTAAATTAAGACATCTGCATATATTATGAAAATCCTCTAATTGTCGTCAAAGTGTTCCAACCCTGATGGCACCAATTTTCAAAATTAATCAAAATTAATTTAATCACAATAATTAAGATACTAAGTAAAACGCTAAATAATTGCTTAACATTCTACACATACTACTTAAACTAACTTAAGCCTTTTTTAAACATCCATGTATGCTTATCAACAGTCTTCCTCTTTCTTGCCTCTTGCTGGTGCGTTGCTACATTTCCTGCTGCAACGCCAACTGTCAATCACTGGAATAGTGTGAAACTATCAGCAGGACTGTGTATTGCATCAGCAATGTCTTGTAGGCATATGCATGCATCCTCCACCGTGCGCTTGTAGAGCAGTAAAATTGGGACATACACCGATACTAACACTAACACTAATAAACTAAAATGCCTCTAAAATAAACCCCCATTTCTACGTCTCTTCCTTTGTTTTCAGACTCATTGCAGGTGAAGCTGGGGGAGTTTCTGCCTCGGGTTCTGGACGGATCAGCTGAGACAGTAGTTCTTAAAGACCCACCCAAAGTCCATGTCAACCAGGCACACGACCTGTGCAGTCGCCTGGCCGCTGTCATGGAGTCCATCCACAGCACCTCGATAGTCATCGTTAAGTAAAGCCCTGAATGGAACCCCCAACAACCTCCTTGAAGCACGTGTCTGACCTGCAAGCAACTTGGCCGATAGCTCCTTCTGTGCTGACAGACTGTTGGGTTGAGACAGCGTGTAGTTTTCAACAAGCCAAATTATGTATTTCATTTTATCGGCTGGTTTAGTACTGCACATGCATATCATTTTGATGGTTTAACATAGAAAGCTGTAAGCCGTATTTAGGGGTAGATAGATAGGGGATGGGGCGGCAGGGTTGTCAGCACATGAAAACATGCTCATTACAGCAGCATTACCACGTCACCCAAAAGCTTCTGGAAAAGCTTCTGGAAAAGCTTCCGTTATATGCCTTCTGTTCTGCCTGCCCACCAGCATCAACAACCCCCAGTTTGCTGAAAAAATACCAACAGTGTTTAAAAATCATAATGGCCCCTAAACAGCAGAAGGTTATGCAAAAGAGGCCCAAACGGTAGCAGCCCACTGTAAAAAAGAAGAAGTTTTCCCATGACCCGCAAAACAATAGTTTTTGGTTTACCAGATATCAGTTAACATCTAAAAACATGTTGTAGACCATCTGCCTCCAAATCTCTTCCACTTTGAGTACATCCTCTTGGTACCATCTCCGAAGAGCACACTACTCAAAGGTCCCATGACATGGTGCTCTTTGGATGCTTTTATATAGGTCTTAGTGGTCCCCTAATACTGTATCTGAAGTCTCTTTTATATAGACCTTAGTGGTCCCCTAATACTGTGTCTGAAGTCTCTTTCCCTAAAATTCAGCCTTGGTGCAGAATTACAGCCACTAGAGCCAGTCCCACAATGAGCTTTCCTTAGGATGTGCCATTTCTGTGTCTGTAGCTATTGAGGAGGAGAGGGGGGGGGCAAGTTGGAGGGGGGTGTGGCCTTGACCAACTGCCACTTTGCTCGTTTGAAAGCCATGATGTCTCTCTCTCTCTCTCTCATGGGTGGGCTAAATTCTCTGGGTGGGCAAAGCAGAGAAAGGGGATGTAACCTTGCTCCTTATGACCTCATAAGGAGAAGATTCCTGATTGGTCCATCTGAGCTTTCATTTTCTCAAAGGCAGAGCAGGATACCCAGGGCTCAGTTTACACCTATCACCATTTCTAGCCACTTGGGGACTATAGGCAGGCTGGAGGAACGCATATTAATGTTAAAAACCTCATAAAGTGACATTTTCATGCCATGGGACCTTTAACTGTCAAGGCCAGTTCTGGAACTAGTGGCTCTGATTTTTTTCCTAAAAAGTGTAGAGAGACTGTAAAGGTTTTATAGCTGTAACCAGCTTCTTGTCAGCCAAACAATTGTTCATTAAACCAACCTGCGGAACAAACGTCATCAGTAGGAAAACAGGGAATCTATAAACTATGATTGGCACTCTGAATATGTTTTATTGCCTGGCAAATGTGTTAACTTTAAAACTGGCAACAATTGGACTGTCACTCAAAACTCTGCAGGAAGTGACTGACTGGATTGGTAGGATTTGTTGTTTTCTTGCTAAGCAGTGTGAACGCACAAAAGGCCTTTGTACAGGGCGTAAAAGAAAAACACTAGATTTGTACTGCACAGTAACAAATGCTTTGTTAAATATATGTTTTATATTACTTTGTATTTTTTCCAAACCGGAAATTTTACATGTATGTGAAGCTAGAAAGAAAGCTAGATAGACACAGTTCTATTATGCATAAACATATTAATGGTGTCCGAGATGCAATGCAGTATCATGAATGAATCCCCTAAATCAGGATTTGGAGCTACTCTAACAGCCAGTTCTGGCTGCTTTTTCACTTGTACTCTGTGATGATACTCAATAAATGTTTTAGATACTCTGTGTACTCCTTTATCATTGACTGTCTTCACTTGTGTAGTAGAAGTAATAGTTTGCTAAAAACTGTCCAGCTGTTATGAGAAATAAAAAATAAAAAAGAACTATATATTTGTTAGCTGTTTTTAAAAGATGTCCACTTTTGTAGGAACTAATCAATTCAAGGGGAGATAAAGTATTAAGAGACAAACTAATGTGTTGTTGGTTTTGGACTTTTAATGAGATTAGTTGACATTAAAAGAAACGCCCCCATAGTTAATGTCATACTTGCACAGATTAGGCAAGGCAAGGCAGCTTTATTTGTATAGCACATTTCAGCAACAGGGCAATTCTAAGTGCTTAACATAAAAACAATTAAAATACAAGAATAAAAGTTACAGTGCAGTATAAGAAATTAAACATTAAAGAGCAGTTAAAAACAGTTTAAAAAAAAATCTTGTATTGTAAATACAAGATTTTATGGTGCTAGTATGGGACAATGTATAAGCCGTTGCTCTATAATCCACCCGCAATCCTTGCCTTATAAATTTATATAGATTTTCATACAGTTTCAACAATTCAACTTCAGTATAAGACATGAAAAAGTATTTAAAGAAAGGCAACATCAAAAAGAAAGGTCTTCAGCCCTGATTTAAAAGAACTGAGAGTTGCGGCGGACCTTTGTTTGTTCCAAATATGTGGAGCATAAAAACTGAACCATTTTAGACCATTTTGCAAGTGCCACTTCATTTATTTTTAACTGTACCAAAACTGACCAGAAACTACACCGACTGATATAGGCTACTGGTGCGCTAATGCACGCTCTCCCTACAACCCAAAGATGAATCCTTTGTGCTTTTATTTTGAAAGCAACACGCCCAACCGGAAGCCTTCCTTAAACGACTTCAGTTTTCCTGCCTCGGGTCTCTTCTGTGAACGGCCCGAAAACATAGAAGTCCGGTGCCCGGTAAATTTGCCTGACAGGCTAGGAAAGCCAGCACCCAGGTACGCTTAATATGGCGGCGAGGAGTAACGTTACCGACCGTGTGTCGACTGCTGGAAGCTGAACGAAGAGTTGATAACCGCATCCGAAGAGCGGAAGTTGTTCAACCAAAACACTCCGAGTGGATAAGACGGTTTCCCATTTCTTGTCCTGTGCAGTGTGCAGAGAAGAGCTCTGTGGAGTTTTATTAACTAAACAGGCACCTCGGCAGACAGGTAAGATGAAAAAAAGTAGTCGCAATTGCACAACAGGTGAGCGAATTTAGATTAGAAACCGTGTTTATTTGTAAGCTAAGTTAGCTAACGTTACATGAGTCCCTGTCTTACGTTGACTAGCTACCTTAACTTACTGCTCATAAACATGATAAGTGGAGAGGATTGCATGTCTCATTCGTGCACTAGAATCTTTTACAAAATTGTTAGCACTTCCGGCATGACAGGAACGTTGATTTAAAGGGCTCTACTCGACAAACACATATTTATGTAACGTTACGATATTGATTAATGGCATCCGGAGAAGTGAATGAAGTCACGCACACTCCCTGCGTGTGGGTTGCAATCTGCGTGTCTCTGTTATTTGTGTTGATAGCCGGTCCGGGCCGCGCGTGCATGTCAGTGCACGTGGCCGTGAGAAAACGTCGGTATTTCACATATTGGATAACGATCTATGAGAGCCGTGCGGACGCAGTCACAGCCCGCTGTTGTGTTTTATTTAAGTACTTTGACTACAGCTCCTTTTTTAATAATTGCAAACTAGCTTTTCTGTTAGCAGAACTCGGTAAACGGATCCTGCTAACTCACCAGTGATCTAAATATACATAGAGGCGTAAAGATGCACTCATCTGCTGAAGTGTTAACCACTGCGAAATCAGGGGATCGCCTGTAGAACAGTGCTTTACTCTAAGTTACTTTTACCACTTTGCATTTAGATTCACATCTGTTTTTGAAGTTGTGACCACAATCCAACTTTGTACTTAGTTTATTTTGAAAGCTACGCCACCAAATACCCTCCAGTTACAAGACCAATATATGGTATGGTTGCTGCCATGTCACCTTATATGTAATGTACAAGTTTACAAACTCGAAAAACCAGTGTTTTGTGTTTGCAAAGTATGTGTGGTTGAGAATTAAGAGATTAACAGGGAGTGGGGCAGCTGAGCTGAACTGTCAGAGCTTCACATGCCCAGTAGTGGCCAAACTTAAAGTCCCTTGACTTGAACACATCTTTCCAAAACTATGGGCATTAATATGCTGGTATAGCAGCCTCTCTAGTCTTGTTTTCTACTTCTTTACTTTTGGAACCTGGCTGCAGGGATTTTCTCCCTTTCTGCCACAGGTTGCCCTCTGATGTTGGGCAATAAATCCTGGCTCTCAGTCCAGTTCCAGTTCATTCCCAAAAGTGTTGGATGGGGTTAGGGTCAGGGCTCTGTGCAGGTCAGTCAAAACTAGGAATAAAACATTAACTTAAGGATCTTGGATTGTGCATTGGGCAGGCAATTACCTTCTTCAAACTGCTCCCACAAAGTTTAAACACACTATTGTAAATAGTATTACAATACCATTGTATGTTTTGACAGTGAGTAAATCCAGATTTAAAATTAAGCAGAGCTGTGTTGCACAGTTAAAAACTAATCTTGGTTTAGTAAATCCTAGTGTATTGATGACGTAAACCAAAATTAAAGTTTAATGTGCTGTCTGGACCTAGTAAGTATACTATAAAATGTGTGTATGGGGGGGATAAACCATTAACTTTCATTGTTTGCTAGCTAGCTAAAAAGTCAGTTAGTCTGTATGTTTATCTGTCGGTGAATAGATGCTACAACTCCTGGAGACCAAAGCCAAGCAGCAACATCCAGGCCTGAAAAGTGAAGCCTATGTGGAAATGCCTTAAATCTGCCTTAAATCTGCATTCTGTGAATCTAAATGCAAATCTAATTTCCAGCAGGGGACACTCCACTGGCTCCAAAAAGAAGTCTTTTTCTATTGAAGTCTATGGAAACATTTTCCTAATTCTCACTTGATTTATGTCCTAAGAAGTTGTCCTTACAAGTTTATGGTCTCAATTGCTAGTTCGCTCAAGTCTTCTTCAATACAGCATGATGTTCATTTAGTAAATTATGGTCCCATTCATTTTAAAACAGATGATAAAGCAGAGTTGCTTATTTGTTTTTACATTTTTTTTCTATAATTAAAAAATGTGTGTAATACATTTTATTTTTAAAACTCCCTTTATTTGGATTAATGCTTTTATTGCTCTCATTATAGTTCTTTCCCGTTCTACCTCCATCCCCTGCTAGTCACACACGCATGCACTGGGAGTTACTACTCCTAACAACTCCTCTGGCTCTTTGCCACCAGCCTGCTGGCCTGGAGCATTTTTTGACAGATGGACATTATATTCCAAACAGTTCACTGTGGGTCGTGGGAATATTTGTGATTTTCTTTGACAGAGGGGAGTTATTTTTGAACATGAACAAAAACAGGGAGCTCCAGTGATCGATGAGGTCAGGGGAAGTTTAACACTTATTGCACTCTGATATACGTAATGTAGACCGTTAAAATGATAACTTTTGGGAAAAAGATAATTGAAGGGTGTTGTTTTTTTTTTTTAAATTTCAGTTCCTTGTGTTGGCATCATAGACTGTTAATATTACTGGACAAAGCATCCGGTTCGGCAAAGTGCTGCAAATGCGGTTAGTGCCTTAAACCTGCATTCTCTCTGAATTCCAGCAGGGGGCAACACATGCGGTTGCAAAAGGAGGTTGGTTTCTGTAGAAGTCTATGAGAAAGTGACCCTCTCCTCACTTGATTTATTACCTCAGTAAACATTTTCATAATGAGTTTATGATCTCAATCGCTAGTTTTAAGTCTTCTGCAATACAGAATGATGTTCATTTTTTTAATTATGGTCTCGTAGATTTTAAAATCGGCGATAAAGCAGGGGGTGTTTTAGGACGTGGCTATGATGTGATTGACAGTCCGCGACCTGTCTTATGTAATATAACTATGGAACAAAGATATAGTTAAAACCTAGCGAAGCTAAATCTTACCTCGAATTACGTAGGCTAGCTTTCAGCAGCAGTTGCATCCAGATTGCCAGTGGAAGTGTGTAACGTAGAGCGTAAGCAGTGTTGCCAACTCTCAGCTAACGTTCCAGTCAGATAGCGCCCAACAGCCTGTGGCTCCTCCCTCATCCCCCCCCTCGTCTAAAACCGTCACAGACCCAGCCACGATGGCTGCGCCGCGGACGGCAAACTCGACAACTCATAGCAGATCTCCACAAACCAACGGGGGACATCACACATGCTCTGTCCATTAATATTAACAGTCTACGGCTGGCGTGTCCATCTCTCCCCTTTATGCCCACCAGGTGCTATGAGCAGTGAGCTGAACGTGCCGATGGGGTCCCCGGCCCCAGGGGCCTCAGAGCGGGCTTCAGGCGGCGGGGGGATGGACTACAGGGACTGGGTGAGGCGCAGCTACCTGGAGCTGGTCAGCTCCAACCACCACTCGGTGCAGGCCCTGTCCTGGAGGAAACTCTACCTGAGCCGGGCCAAGCTGAAGGCCTCCAGCAGGACCTCGGCACTGCTCTCTGGCTTCGCAATGGTCAGTTGGATCCACCTTCTTCTTATTGTTTTTTTTTTTTTTACCAGCTTCAGTGAATCACAGCCTCTTAAAGGACATGACTGCATGTTTTTCATGTTTCATCCCATGAAAAGTGTTTAGTTTTCTTTTCTGCTTTCCGGGCAGCTCATGGTTTTTTTCTGTTATATTCTCACTCTTTCATGTTACTAAGTATAACAATGAAAACCCGGACTACAATGGAATACTAACCATTTATTAGCCCAACAGCATGTCTTTACAGCAGCATGGCTAACACCAACCACGGAAGCTAAAGTTTACCCACAATCCATCAGGTGTATCTCCTCTACGGATCTGAAAGTAGCCGAAAATACACAACGGTTTCAATACCATAAATCTTGCTTAACCGTCACATTGAAATACAGCTGTGGGCAGGAACTGGCCGTTCCTTTTGAAGCGTTGGCTCCAAACCTGTAGAACGCCCTTCCTACTGTCATACGTTCTGCAGTCTCTGTTGAAGCTTTTAAAAAGAAGCTGAAGACACACTTGTTTAAATTAGCTTTTGACTCATGTTTGTATCTTTTGGGTTTTAGGTTTTAAATCTTTCTAAATGATTTTCATTGGTCTTTCAATAATTTTTTTCTTGCTTATTTTCTGTTGGATCTTACTGTATTGTTACAAATGTTTCTCATCTGAAGCACTTTGTGACTTTGTCTGTAAAAGGTGCTATATCAAAGAAACTTATTATTCAACTTTTTGTTTGTACTTTCAAGATTTCCGTGTTGGCTGCTGAAGAGCTACCTTAAAGTTTATAGTTTGTCTTTTGGATTTAAGTTACTAATAAATCACCATTACATTAATTCATGGCAAGTACTAACCATCAGTTCTCTAAAAGTATCCCTAAAAGCAACTTCAAAGAGAGTTTATAGTGTGTGTGTGTGTTGTGTGTGTTGTGTGTGTGTGAGATTGCAACTGTATTACAGCATAAAATGTAACCGTCACAGAAAACTAAACATTAACACTATTTTTTGATATTAAACCCCATGCATGTCCATTTTAGGATGTTGCAAGCCAGGGTTTATACTGCTGTGCATTATTAATGATGAAGCAAAAAGTATAACTGTTCCAGGTTCTCAAATGTGAGCTTCTGCAGCCTGTCTGTGTTTTCTTTGTCAGTTTAAGGGTGGTAGCTGGCTCTTAATACTACGATGTCCATCCAACTATCAATCACGTAACAACCTGCAGAAAATGAACAGCACTTCTACTTGAAACCCGGGTGCCCAAAATAAATCCTCCGCCTTAATTACTGGAGGCTTGTGCAATGTACTCCACATTAGGGCCGCAACTAACGATTATTTTCATTGTCGCTTCATCTGTCGGTTATTTTCTCGATTCATCGATTAGTTGTTTGTTCTATAAAATGTCAGAAAATGGTGAACAATGTCAATCATTGTTTCCCAAAGCCCAAGACGACGTCCTTAAAAGTCTTGTATTGTCCACAACTCAAAGATATTAAGGTTACTGTCATAGAGGAGTGAAGAAACTAGAAACTATTCACATTTAAAGTGGCTGTATGTAACTTTCAGTTTGTGTTGATTCTAGCGGCCGCTTTGGACAAAAGCGGTAGTGTTTTCACCACTTTCCCTTTATAGCTTTTAGTTGTTCTTTTCGTTTAATTTCCCTTTTTCTGTGATGGCCCTGCCCCAGTTTCAACCATAACTACAGCAGATCATTTCTAAAATGAAATAAAAATACATTAGGCCTATATAAAGAAATGTCCTGCTACCCTTTACCTGGCTGGATACACTTACACGGGCTTTTCCGGTTGTTACTGTAATGCTACTCTCGTGACACGGTGTTGTACAGAAATCTGTGACCCACCAGAATGTGTGACTGTAAAGCCGGTCTGCCTGCCGTAGATTATTTTGTGACTTTGCTGGGAAAATCTGACCCAGGCAGAGGCATTAATAAAAATTAATGCCGTTCTTTTCACTGTTAGGGCCCTATTTTCACGATCTAAGCGCATGGCGTAGTTGCGTTTAGGGCGTGTCCCAATCCATATTTGCTAGTTTGACGGCGGAAAAAAAGGATCTGTGTGCCGGGCGCATGGTTCAGAAGGGTTGTACTTAGTATCTTCATTAATTCATAGGTGTGTTTTGGGCGTAACATGCAATAAACCAATCAGAGATCATCTCCCATTCCCTTTAACAGCCAGGCGCGTTTGGACCTTAGCGCATTGTTATTATGATGGTGGATTTGCACAGTAATATTATTATTTGTAATCTTTTGCATGTTTGTGTGCTGCTGTCTGTCCCTGTGTGTGTAACAAGCATAGTGTGCGCGCGCTGTGCACGAGCCTAGGCGCATTTTACTAATTTGCTGTTAAAATAACAATGAAATGCTTTGCCATTAACTTCAGACCAGGTTTTTGTTGGTCAATGGCGCGATCACTTCCCGCTGCCTCAAGATAGCAATACGCCAAGAATGCACCTGAACACACCTCCCTGTAAGACCAGCGCACACAGATGGGCGCAGGTGCATTTGCTATTTAAACGACGTAGGTGCTGGACAGGAAACTGACAACTGCGTCGGTCTTAAACTAGCAAAGACACTTGTGTCGGGCTTTGCGCTGGGCCGGGTGCAAGATAGGACCCTCAGTCTTGTTTGCTGTTACAGGTCATTTATGATGATCAGATGAAAAGTTACAGTTTCAGAAACATTAAAACGTTAAGAAGCTGGAATTTAGAGAATTTCTACTCAAACCGATTAACCAATTATCAGAATAGCTGGCGATTAATTTAATAGTTGACAAATAATTGTTTCATTTTTTTTTCCGCTCTCTCATGTCAAGGTCTGAAGATGTTGAATATGTGAAACGTTGATATGAACAGGATTGAGATGGCCTTCAGGACATCAGAAGAGTTAGAAAATGACTGTTTGTCTCCATGCACCGTATCTCAGTGTGAGCCTTATCCTGTGAAGTAAACATGGATATATGGTAACCTGCTTATCCGTTTCCCTGTTAACATGTCGTAGGTGGCCATGGTGGAGGTGCAGCTGGAGATGCAGTACAGTTACCCTCCTGTGCTCCTCGTTGCCTTCAGCGTGTGCACCACCGTGCTGGTGGCGGTGCACCTCTTCGCTCTGCTGATCAGCACCTGCATCCTGCCCAACGTGGAGGCCGTCAGCAACATCCACAACCTCAACTCGGTCAGCGAGTCGCCCCACGAGCGCATGCACTACTTCATCGAGCTGGCCTGGGGCTTCTCCACGGCCCTGGGCATCCTGCTGTTTCTAGCCGAGGTGGTGCTCCTCTGCTGGATCAAGTTCCTGCCCGTAGACTCCGGCGGGGCCCGAAAGGTAACCGCCTGCTGCACCACAACAGCCGCTGCCGGCGCCACGCCCACGACTCCCCAACCCGTGTCGCGGAACAGCGGCTGGCAGGCTGCGCTGGCGTCCACCATCATCATGGTCCCAGTGGGGGTGATTTTTGTGGTGTTCGCCGTTCACTTCTACCGCTCCCTGGTGGGCCACAAGACGGAGCGTCACCACCAGGAGATCGAGGAACTGCACAAGATAAAGGTACAGCTCGACGGCCACGAGAGAGGCCTCCAGACTGTGTGATAACATGGCCGCAGCCTTCAGGACTTGTGTGTGTGTGTGTGTGTGTGTGTGTGTGTGTGTGTGTGTGTGTGTGTGTGTGTGTGTGTGTGTGTGTGTGTGTGTGTGTGTGTGTGTGTGTGTGTGTGTGTGTGTGTGTGTGTGTGTGTGTGTGTGTGTGTGTGTGTGTGTGTGTGTGTGTGTGTGTGTGTGTGTGTGTGTGTGTGTCTTCTCTGAGAGTGTCTTCTCTGAGACACACACACATCCTGGTCATTGTTAATGCCTTGCTTGGACTGGTAGGCAGTGAGCTTTAAAGCTCCTCACTTTGCAGCACAGACAGCCAGTACGTGTCAGAGTGCTAATTTATTCTTAAGATGCGTTGTAGGACCTTCTGTCTGTTTTTTAGATCTGTTATATGCGTCGGTCAAGGATCATGTAAAAGGTTTACAGAAAAAGGGCTATTATGTTCTGTGTGCCATTTGTTTTTTGTTTGTTTTTTAGCCATGTCTGTGTTTTCATGGTAGGGTGTGGTGACGAAAGTGGGTTCCATTTTGGATCTGGTTCCACCTCGGCAAAATACCTGGATTCACCGTGAGGCTAACAAATCTCATATTGAATCTTATATCTCCCCTCTCGCCTTGCTAGCACAGAGCTGCCATCACTCTGGCCAGAGAAAATGGTAAATGCCATAAGTATCTTGCCATAATGCCACAATATGTAACGTGACTTGTTTGATTATCACTGTAAGCTGGTTTCCGTGCTCAGCCAAAGATGTGTTTGTTAGAGAAAGAAGAACCACTCTAACAACAGGATTCAGGATCAAAAGCTGATTACAGATCTGGTACTTTGAGATTTAGTTATTTATAAATCTAGTTCCATGCAAATGTCGAAATGCTAAAGGGACTCAATAAGAGATTTGAAAAGATTTGGATTTACTAAGCTGATTCGATACTTGATTCAGATTTGATCAAATGCCATCGAACCCCCACAGTGAGTGCAGGTCTCACTGTTTACACTAAACCTTCAACTCAGTCAGAATGACATTATATTGTTGTTTTAACTGTAAAGTGTTGAGTCATGCAGCACAGTACAGTGTATGTCTGACTGAAATTTTTTGCATTCTTTTGAAATTCTTGGGAGGTTGGCGTCACTGTGTTTTTACATCCAAAATCTTCGACAAGCCCAAATGTTGTCATTTTCCTCCTTCATATAGCTTTTATTGTCTTTTACAAAGACCATGGCGCCTGTGTAAAAGGTGTCAAGCCAATCGATTCTGCAAACCGATGCTGCTCAAAGTCCTTATGTACGTATATGTTACTGTCCAAATATAGTTCTGCCTTACAGAATGATTGCCTTTTATGAACTGATGATGATGATGCTGTTTTGATAAAGGTCATAACCCAAGCAGATATGTTTTGCTGGAAATGTAGTCGAGACAGAGCTTAAACCAATGCAGGTTAAAGGTGGAGTCTGCAATTCTGGAGATAGATTCTTGAACTCAACACCCACATAAATACCAAGGAACCTTATAAGTTTCCTTAAGAAACATCCCTCCGGTCAGTGCTCCTCTTTTACGGTCTTCTCGCTCCTTCTGCTTTTCTCTTTATATATATCCATGGCTAGAGCTGGGAGATATGGAAAAAGTCTAATATCACGATCTTGTCGACCAAATACCTCCATATCGATATTGTAGGGTTGACAATTGGTGCCTACAAAAAGATATTTACACAATGAGATTTTTGATAAACCGTCAGGTAAATTCAAGAAATTACTTTACTGTAATCCAAACCAGGGACAGATAACACTTCATGTGTCATATTACGATATCCAAAATCTAAGACTATATCCAGTCTCTTATCACAATATCGATATAATATTGATATATTGCCCAGCCCTATCCATGGCCTTTCCCCTGTCCTGTGCACAAGCACGCTGGAATAGTGTTGTGTGGCTCTCTGTTTATTCCCCATTTACAGAGCCAGGGCTGTGAATGAACACCGGACATTGCACTTACAGACCATGAGGAGATACTCGCTGAATTTTACAAAAGGTTTATTGGATTAGAATCGCAGACTCCACCCTTAAATGTTCAGTTGGATGCGGATGGAAATGAGAGCAGTCACAGAGTGAGAGTACATGTTGTGACCTTCAGTTAATGAAGTAAATACTGGAGACCTTTCAGTAAGTGTGTGTTAAGACTCACCAGTTGGCACTTCCTTGGATGAGGACCGAGTATGTTACTGTGTTGGAAAAAAGAAAATGTACCAACCTGTTATCACATTCCCAAAAAAAAAAAAAAAATGACTGACCAAAGTGTTGCTCAGTTGTTTGTTTCTTGATTCTCAGAAGAGACAGAAGTGCACTTGTAGTTAAGTTGTACAGTGAGCGAGTGTCTGGGTTCTTTCAGAGAACATCTTGCTTTGTCTCGTGTTTCTGCATTTGTGCTTCTTAAATGAATACTGCAGCGGTCATGGAGACCTGTGTTGGAAGATAAAATCCACAACCTGTCACCGACTTCTAAAATAAAAAAAACAATATTAAAGTTCTCATTGTCTCCTGTGTGTGTTTATAACCAGTCACAGTGATTCAAACGCAGGATAAATAGGTTTGCATTAAGTGTTGTGAAGCCAGACATATCCCCTTTGCCAAGAATAATGACTTCATGTGATTAAGTAACTGCATTGAAGTGACCAGCAGCCATCTACATGAGCTACAGAGATTACTGATTGAACTCTTTATAGAGTGTGGTCTAGACCTACTCTATCTGTAAAGTGTCCTGAGAACTCTTGTTATGATTTGATACTATAAATTAAATTGAATTGAACTCCCAGCTGAAAATGCTTTTTTTTTATGACATTATATACTATGACTTTTTATGACACTGTACTGACTTCTTTTTACTTTTTCTTTTCGAAATACTATATTATGACTTTTTTTAGGACTTGTTTCGACATACTATACTATGACTTTTTTTGACCTTTTTCAACATATTATACTATGACTTTTTTTCAACATACTGTACTATAAAAGAAAGAAGTGGCGGGAGCGCTTTTGTTATCCTTTTAACAATCGGTGCTCATGGAAGGAAATACAATTCAAGAAAAGGAAGAAGAATTATGACCAAGAAAGTCGTAGTATAGTTTGTCAAAAAAAGTCATAGTATATTATGTAGAAAAAGTCATAAAAGTGTCATAGTATAGTATGTCAAAAAAGTCACAAAAACGTCAGTATATAGTATGTCGAAGAAATCATGAAAAAGTGGTAGCATACTATGTCAAAAAAGTCATAAATAATCATAAAAAAGCCATAGTATAGTATGTCGGAAAAAGGTCATAAAAAGTCATTATAGTATGTAAAATAAAGTCATTGTATAGTATGTAGAAAAAAGTAATACAAAGTGGTGGTATAGTATTCAAGAAAAAAAAAAAGGGGAAGTTCTCTGCGCTTCTGCAGACTACAACAATCAAGGCAGGACACAACAGCATAAATAGCAAAAAATTGCCGGTGCAACACCATCCGAGTCCTTGGTATAGTATGTCGAAAGAAAGTCATAAAAATGTCATAGTATAGTATGTTGAAAAAAGCCATGAATATGCCATATTATAGTATGTTGAAAAAAAAAGTAATATTATAGTGATAGTGTGTTATAAATATGTTGAAAAAAGCCATATAAAAAGACATAGTATAGTATGTCGAAAAAATCATGAGAATAATGACGGTATAGTGTGTCAAAAAAAGACATAGTATAGTATGTTTAAAAGAATCATAAAAAAGTGTTAGCATACTATGTCAAAAATCATAAAAAGTCATAATATAGTATGTAGAAAAAATCATAAAAGTCATAGTATAGTATGTCAAAAAAAGTTATAGTAGTATGTTAAAAAATCTTAAAAAGGTCATAGTATGGTATGTCGAAGAAATCATAAAAAGTCATAGTAAAGTACGTTGAAAAAGTCATAGTGTAGTATGTCGAAAAAAGCCATAAAAAAGTCATAGTATAGTATGTCGAAGAAATCATTAAAAAGTCATAGTAAAGTACGTTGAACAAATCATAAAAAGTTCAGTCGAAAAAAAATCATAAAAAAGTCATAGTATAGTATGTCGACAAAATCATACAAAAGTCATAACAGTATGTCGAAAAAAAGGAAACAAAGTCATGGTATAGAATGTAAAATAAAGTCATAGTATAGTATGTAAAAAAAAAGTCATAAATAAGTCATACAAAATCATAAAAAAGCCATAGTATAGTATGTCGGAAAAAGATCATAAAAAGTCATAGTATGTTGAAAAAAAGCCATAAATATGCCATATTATAGTATGTAGAAAAAAAAAGTAATATTATAGTCATAGTGTGTTATAGTATGTCGAAAAAAGCCATAAAAAAGTCATAGTATAGTATGTCGAAAAAATCATAAAAAAGACAGTATAGTATGTCAAAAAAGTCATAAAAAAGACATAGTATAGTATGTCAAAAAAATTATAAAAAGTTCATAGGATAGTATGTCGAAAAAAAGCCATAAAAACATAGTACAGTTGAAACCAGATATTTACATAAACTACACCACAAAACCACAAAAACATTTATTTCTTTACTGTCATACATTAAATCAGAGTAAACTTTTTCTGTTTTAGATCAATACATATTAACATTTTTTGCATTTGTTAAATGTCAGAATCGAGCGAGGGAGAATTTTTATGTATTTTTTTTATCACTTTCATCAAAGTCATACACTTATATACATACACTTCCTTAGTATTTGGTAGAATTTCCCCTGAAACTGTTTCACTTGGGCCAAACGTTTTGGGTATCCTTCCACAAGCTTTCTACAATAGTTTGCTGGAATTTTGGCCCACTCCTCTTGACAGAATTGTGGATGCATATAAAGGCACACCTCAAACACAGAGGGCTAGATTTATCAAGCCGTTTGCGCCTGTTTCCAGGCGCTAATTGGTCGCAAAGACGGACGTAACCGATGCGGGCTATTTACAAACAGGGCGCACTTGGGTAAAATCGCAGATTGCCTGCCGCATGAGCGAGAAGAGACAAGTTGCGCTTTCAATATGCGTCCGTGGGAGGGTCGCGGGGAAAGTGGGAGTTCCACCCAAAAAGGTGGGAGGATAAGCGCAAAGTGCGCCTAAACCTATATTCTGTGGTATTTACAAAGACTGTCAGTAAGAGCGCGTCTCTATTCTGCGGGGAAAATTCTCCGCCTCTTTAAAGCAGGTCTAAACCAGCCGCAGTCGAGTTTCCTCGTAGACCTTTATGCCGCTGGTGAAATGGCAACAGTAATCTGAGCAAGACGAAGACATATATAGGCGAGGCTGAAAATATCGTTAACACAAGAATCACACTTTGTCATCATTTAGCGTTACAGATCAAGCAGCCATGCAATATTAGAGTTACTGGAAGAAATCAAAGATTAAATTGAATCTCCCACTCAGCGTTCACATCCCATTCCAGCAGTTGTTAAACTCCTCACTACATTACAGATATTGGCATCAGGATCATTTAAACAGTCATAGCATCAGCTGTGGGAATATCGCAGTCTGCACCCAGCCGTATCATAGTAGCGCTTTGTTACAGCGCAATTTACGGTATAGTGGGCGGAGAAAGACGCTGATTGCCTGATGGGTGTCAGGGTTGATAAATACTACGCAAAATGTGGAAGCATAGCGTGCGCTATTACCGAACTCGCATAAACAGACGCAGCGCAAACTGCGCCAGTGTTAGTAAATCTGGCCCAGAGCCTCTTTCTTTGACATCATGGGAAAATCAAGAGAAATCAACCAAGACATCAGGAAAAGAATTGTGGACCTCCACAAGTGTGGCTCATCCTTAGGTGCAATTCCCAGATGCCTGAAGGTCCCACGTTCATCTGTTCAGACAATAATATGCAAGTATAAAAAACATGGGAATGTACAACCATCATACCGCTCAGGAAGGAGACGGATTCTGAGTCCCAGAGAGGAACGTTTTTTGGTGCGAAATGTGCGAATCAATCCCAGGACAACAGCAAAAGACCTTGTGAAGATGCAAGCTGAAACTGGTAAGACAGTGTCATTATCCACAGTAAACGAGTCCTGTACCACCATGAGCTAAAAGGTTACTCTGGGAGAAGAAAGCCATTACTTCAAAACCACCATAAAAAAAGCCAGACTACAGTTTGCAACTGCACATGGGGATAAAAATCTTAATTTCTGGAGACATGTCTTGTGGTCTGACGAAACAAAAATTGAACTGTTCGGCCATAATGATAAACGGTATATTTGGAGGAAAAAGGGCGAAGCTTTGAAGCCTCAGAACACCATCCCAACTGTGAAGTATGGGGGTGGTAGTATAATGTTGTGGGGCTGCTTTGCTGCAGAAGGGACTGGTGCACTTCACAAAATAGATGGCATCATGAGAAAAGAAAATGTTGTGGATATATTGAAGCAACATCTGAAGACAGCAGCCAGGAAGTTAAAGCTTGGGCGCAAATGGGTCTTCCAAATGGACAATGACCCCAAGCATACCTCCAAATTAGTTACAAAGTGGCTTAAGGACAACAAAGTCAAGGTATTGGAGTGGCCATCACAAAGCCCTGATCTCAATCCCATAGAACATGTGGGCAGCACTGAAAAGGCGAGTGTGAGCAAGAAGGCCTACAAACCTGACCCAGTTACACCAGTTCTGTCAAGAGGAGTGGGCCTAAATTCCAGCAAACTATTGTAGAAAGCTTGTGGAAGGATACCCAAAACGTTTGGCCCAAGTGAAACAGTTTCGGGGGAAATTCTACCAAATACTAAGGAAGTGTATGTATACTTCTGACTTTGATGAAAGTGATAAAAAAAATACATACAAATTCTCCCTCACTCGATTCTGACATTTAACAAATGCAAAAAATATGTTAATATGTATTGATCTAAAACAGAAAAAGTTTACTCTGATTTAATGTATGACAGTAAAGAAATAAATGTTTTTGTGGGTTTTTTTGAAGTGTATGTAAATATCTGGTTTCAACTGTCGAAAAAATCACAAATAAGTCATAAAAAATAATAAAAAAGCCATAGTATTGTATGTCGGAAAAAGATCATAAAAATTCATAGCATAGTATGTAAAATAAAGTCATTGTATAGTATGTAGAAAAAAGTAATACAAAGTGGTGGTATAGTATGTCGAAAGAAAGTCATAAAAACATCATAGTATAGTATGTTGAAAAAAGCCATGAATATGCCATATTATAGTATGTTGAAAAAAAAGTAATATTATAGTCATAATGTGTTATAGTATGTCGAAAAAAGCCATAAAAAAGCCATAGTATAGTATGTTTAAAACAATCATCAAAAAGTGGTAGCATTCTATGTCAAAAAAGTCATAAAAAATCATAAAAAAGGCATAGTATAGTATGTAGAAAAAGCCATAAAAAACCATAGTATAGTATGTCGAAAAAGTTTTAAAAAAAGACAGTATAGTATGTGAAAAAAATCATGAGAAAGTCATAGAATCATAAAAATGACATAGGATAGTATGTTGAAAAAAAGTTATGGTATAGTATGTTGAACAAATCATAAAAAGGTCATATTATAGTGGGTCAAAAAAAGTCATAAAAAAGTCATAGTATAGTATGTCAAAAAAAAATCATAAAAAAGGCATAGTATAGTATGTAGAAAAAAGGCATATCATAGTATAGTATGTCAGAAAAAAGTCACAGTATAGTATGTCGAAAAAAGTCATAAAAAGTCATAGAAAAAATGTAAAAAAAAGTCATAGTATAGTATGTCAAAAAAAAGTCATAAATCATAGTATAGTATGTCAAAAAAAGTATAAAAAGTCATAGTATAGTATGTGAATCATAAAAAGTATGTATAAAAAATCATAGGATAGTATGTTGAAAAAAAAGTTATGGTATAGTATGTTGAACAAATCATAAAAAGGTCATATTATAGTGGGTCAAAAAAAGTCATAAAAAAGTCATAGTATAGTATGTCGACAAAATCATACAAAAGTCATAACATAGTATGTCGAGAAAAAAGGAAACAATAAAGTCATGGTATAGAATGTAAAATAAAGTCATAGTATAGTATGTCGAAAAAAGTCATAAATAAGTCATAAAAAATCATAAAAAAGCCATATTATAGTATGTCTGAAAAAGATCATAAAAAGTCATAGTATAGTATCTAATATTAACAGTCTATGTATAGTATGTAAAATAAAGTTATTGTATAGTATGTAGAAAAAGTAATACAAAGTGGTGGTATAGTATGCACAGTGACAAAATCATACAAAAGTCATAACATAGTATGTCGAGAAAAAAGGAAACAATAAAGTCATGGTATAGAATGTAAAATAAAGTCATAGTATAGTATGTCGAAAAAAGTCATAAATAAGTCATAAAAAATCATAAAAAAGCCATATTATAGTATGTCTGAAAAAGATCATAAAAAGTCATAGTATAGTATCTAATATTAACAGTCTATGTATAGTATGTAAAATAAAGTTATTGTATAGTATGTAGAAAAAAGTAATACAAAGTGGTGGTATAGTATGTCGAAAAACAGTCATAGTATAGCAGTCGAAAAAGTCAGAAAATCACAGTGTAGTATGTCGAAAAAACCATACAAAAGTCATAACATAGTATGTCGAAAAAAAGGAAACAATAAAGTCATGGTATAGAATGTAAAATAAAGTCATAGTATAGTATATAAAAAAAGGCATAAAAAATACATAGTATAGTATGTCAAAAAAATCATAAAAAAGACATTGTATAGTATGTCAAAAAAATCATAAAAAAGTCATGGTATTGTATGTCGAAAAAATCATGAGAAAATCACAGTGTAGCATGTAGAAAAAGCCATAAAAAAAACCATAGTATAGTATGTCGAAAAAAGCCATGAAAAAGACATAGTATAGTATGTTGAAAAAAATAATATATAAGTCATAAATAATCATAAAAAAGCCATAGTATATTATGTCGGAAAAAGATCATAAAAAGTCATAGCATAGTATGCAAAATAAAGTTATTGTATAGTATGTAGAAAAAAGTAATACAAAGTGGTGGTATAGTATGTCGAAAGAAAGTCATAAAAATGTCATAGTATAATATGTTGAAAAAAGCCATGAATATGCCATATTATTATTATTGTTACGCCCCGTGGCTAGGGGTATTTGGGACATAACATAAAACCAGATAGAGTTTGGTATTTAAAAGGACATTTATTCTGCAGTCAGGCAAGCAACGGCAAACAGTGTTCTAGGCAAAGGATAAGTGGGCCGATGGGTGCTGTGGCAACAAAATACACAACAGAAAAACCCCCAAAAGGAAACTAATCCTAAATCCAAATGAAAACAACAAAACACCTCTCTAACATAAATACTTAATTAACGCAAAATACAATACCCACAGCACCCCTGACCCTAGTGTGACTAATACAACATAACTTGACTACGTGCAGGGAGGGATGTCAGTTGTTTAAATCTTACTCCTGGGCCCACGTCCTCATGCTCTCCAGCAAAGTCTCTGCTGCAGGCAATCGGTCTCTTTAAGCTGGAGGCAGACTTGATGTACTCCTCTTGATTGGCCGGCGCCTCCAGGAACTGGGCGGGACTTTCCAGGTCCATCCACTTAGCAGCTCAGGATGGCACAGCCTACTTTGCATCTCAAATCACACATATGAGGACGTTGACGGCAGACGTAACAGTATGGTGAAAAAAAAGTAATATTATAGTCATAATGTGTTATAGTATGTCGAAAAAAGCCATAAAAAGGTCATAGTATAGTATGTCGAAAAAATCATGACAAAAATCACAGTATAGTGTGTCAAAAAAAGCCATAAAAAAGACATAGTATAGAATGTTTAAAACAATCATAAAAAAGTGGTAGCATACTATGTCAAAAAAGTCATAAAAAAGTCATAGTATAGTATGTCGAAAAAAAGTCATAGTATAGATCTCGAAAAAATCATAAAAAGGTCATAGTATAGTATGTCGAAAAAATCATAAAAAGGTCATAGTATAGTATGTCGAAAAAATCATAAAAAGGTCATAGTATAGTATGTCAAAAGAATCATGAGAAAAATCACAGCATAGTATGTCAAAAACGCCATAAAAAAGACATAGTATAGTATGTCAAATAATTCATAAAAAATACATAGTATAGTATGTCGAATAAATCATAAAAAATACATAGTATAGTATGTTGAATAAGTCATAAAAAATACGTAGTATAGTATGTCAAGTCATAGGATAGTATAACGAAAAAAAGTCTTGTATGTCGAAAAAATCATGTAGAAAAATGCCATAAAAAAGCCATAGTGTAGTATGTCGAAAAAACCATACAAAAGTCATAACATAGTATGTCGAAAAAAAGGAAACAATAAAGTCATGGTATAGAATGTAAAATAAAGTCATAGTATAGTATATAAAAAAAGGCATAAAAAAGACATAGTATAGTATGTCGAAAAAAGGACGAAAAAAAGTCATAGCATAGTATGTCAGAAAAAGGTCATGGTATAGTATGTAAAATAAAGTCATAGCATAGTATATCGAAAAAAGTAAGAAGAAAGTCATATTATAATATGTTGAAAAAAAGTCATATTATAGTCATAGTGTGTTATAGTATGTCGAAAAAAGTCACAGCATAGCGTGTCGAAAAAGTCATAAGAAAGTCATTTATATTATGTAAAAAATAAATCATAACAAAGTCATAGCATAGTATGTCGAAAAAAGTCATAAAAAAGTCATAGTATAGTATGTCAACCAAATCATACAAATGTCACAACATAGTATGTCGAAAAAAAGGAAACAAAGTCATGGTATAGAATGTAAAATAAAGTCATAGTATAGTATGTCGAAAAAAGTCATACAAAAAGTCATAGTATAGTCTGTCAAAAAAATCATAAAAAGTCATAGTATAGTCTGTCGAAAAAATCATAAAAAGTCATAGTATAGTATGTTGAAAAAATCATAAAAAGGTTATAGTATGTCGAAAAAAAATCATGAGAAAATCACATGATTAAAAACCATAAAAAACCATAGTATAGTATGTCGAAAAAATCATGAGAAAAATCACAGTACAGTGTGTCAAAAAAGCCATAAAAAAACCATAGTATAGTATGTTTAAAACAATCATAAAAAAGTGGTAGCATACTATGTCAAAAAAGTAATAAAAAGTCATAGTATAGTATGTCGAAAAAGTCATAAGAAAATCACAGTGTAGTATGTAGAAAAAATCATAAAAAAGTCATAGTATAGTATGTCAACAAAATCATATAAAAGTCATAACATAGTATGTCGAAAAAAAGGAAACAAAGTCATGGTATAGAATGTAAAATAAAGTCATAGTATAGTATGTCAAAAAAAGTCATACAAAAAGTCATAGTATAGTCTGTCAAAAAAATCATAAAAAGTCATAGTATAGTATGTCGAAAAAAGTCATACAAAAAGTCATAGTATAGTCTGTCAAAAAAATCATAAAAAGTCATAGTATAGTATGTCGAAAAAAGTCATACAAAAAGTCATAGTATAGTCTGTCGAAAAAATCATAAAAAGTCATAGTATAGTATGTTGAAAAAATCATAAAAAGGTTATAGTATAGTATGTCGAAAAAATCATGAGAAAATCACAGTACAGTGTGTCAAAAAAGCCATAAAAAACCATAGTATAGTATGTCGAAAAAGTAAAAAAAAGACATTGTATAGTATGTCGATAAAAAGTCATAGTGTAGTATGTCAAAAAAGTCATGAGAAAATCACAGTGTAGTATGTCGAAAAAAGCCATAAAAAGTCATAGTATAGTATGTCGAAAAAATCATGAGAAAAATCACAGTACAGTGTGTCAAAAAAGCCATAAAAAACCATAGTATAGTATGTTTAAAACAATCATAAAAAAGTGGTAGCATACTATGTCAAAAAAATCATAAAAAGTCATAGTATAGTATGTCGAAAAAGTCATGAGAAAATCACAGTGTAGGCTAGTATGTCGAAAAAATCATAAAAAAAGTCATAGTATAGTATGTCAACAAAATCATATAAAAGTCATAACATAGTATGTCGAAAAAAAGGAAACAAAGTCATGGTATAGAATGTAAAATAAAGTCATAGTATAGTATGTCAAAAAAAGTCATACAAAAAGTCATAGTATAGTCTGTCAAAAAAATCATAAAAAGTCATAGTATAGTCTGTCGAAAAAATCATAAAAAGTCATAGTATAGTATGTTGAAAAAATCATAAAAAGGTTATAGTATGTCGAAAAAATCATGAGAAAATCACATGATTAAAAACCATAAAAAACCATAGTATAGTATGTCAAAAAAGTAAAAAAAAGACATTGTATAGTATGTCGATAAAAAGTCATAGTGTAGTATGTCAAAAAAGTCATGAGAAAATCACAGTGTAGTAGGACGAAAAAAGCCATAAAAAGTCATAGTATAGTATGTCAAAAAAATCATGAGAAAAATCACAGTACAGTGTGTCAAAAAAGCCATAAAAAAACCATAGTATAGTATGTTTAAAACAATCATAAAAAAGTGGTAGCATACTATGTCAAAAAAGTTATAAAAAGTCATAGTATAGTATGTCGAAAAAGTCATGAGAAAATCACAGTGTAGTATGTCGAAAAAATCATAAAAAAGTCATAGTATAGTATGTCAACAAAATCATATAAAAGTCATAACATAGTATGTCGAAAAAAAGGAAACAAAGTCATGGTATAGAATGTAAAATAAAGTCATAGTATATTATGTCAAAAAAAGTCATACAAAAAGTCATAGTATAGTCTGTCAAAAAAATCATAAAAAGTCATAGTATAGTATGTCGAAAAAAGTAAGAAGAAAGTCATAGTATAGTATGTTGAAAAAAAGTCATAGCATGTCAAAGAAACTCATAAAAATGCCATATTATAGTATGTTGAAAAAAGTCATATTATAGTCATAGTGTGTTATAGTATGTCGAAAAAGTCATGAGAAAAATCACAGTATAGTGTGTCAAAAAAAGACATAAAAAAGACATAGTATAGAATGTTTAAAACAATCATAAAAAAGTGGTAGCATACTATGTCAAAAAAGTCATAAAAAAGTCATAAAAAAGTCATAGTATAGTATGTCGAAAAAAAGTCATAGTATAGTATAGTATGTAGAAAAAAAAAGTCATAGTGTAGTATCTCGAAAAAATCATAAAAAGGTCATAGTATAGTATGTCAAAAGAATCATGAGAAAAATCACAGTATAGTATGTCAAAAAAGCCATAAAAAAGACATAGTATAGTATGTTGAATAATTCATAAAAAATACATAGTATAGTATGTCGAATAAGTCATAAAAAATACATAGTATAGTATGTTGAATAAGTCATAAAAAATACATAGTATAGTTTGTCAAAAAAATCATAAAAAGGTCATAGGATAGTATAACGAAAAAAAGTCATAGTATTGTATGTCGAAAAAATCATGTCGAAAAAACCATACAAAAGTCATAACATAGTATGTCGAAAAAAAGGAAACAATAAAGTCATGGTATAGAATGTAAAATAAAGTCTTAGCATAGTATATCGAAAAGAGTAAGAAGAAAGTCATAGTATAATATGTTGAAAAAAAGTCATATTATAGTCATAGTGCGTTATAGCGTGTCGAAAAAGTCATAAGAAAGTCATTTATATTATGTAAAAAATAAATCATAACAAAGTCATAGCATAGTATGTCGAAAAAAGTCATAAAAAAGTCATAGTATAGTATGTCAACAAAATCATACAAAAGTCATAACATAGTATGTCGAAAAAAAGGAAAAAAGTCATGGTATAGAATGTAAAATAAAGTCATAGTATAGTATGTCGAAAAAAGTCATAAAAAAGTCATAGTATAGTCTGTCGAAAAAATCATAAAAAGTCATAGTATAGTAGGCTATACTATGTAGAAAAAAGCCATAAAATAGTCATAGTATAGTATGTTGAAAAAATCCATGAATATGCCATATTATAGTATGTTGAAAAGAATGTCATATTATAGTCATAATGTGTTATAGTATGTCAAGAAAGTCACAGTCACACACACGTGGTATGTTAAAAAAATCATAAAAAGGTCATAGTATAGTACGTCGACAAAGTCCTACAAAAGTCATAACATAGTATGTTGAAAACAAGGAAACAATTCAATTCACTTCAATTTTATTTATAGTATCAAATCATAACAAGAGTTATCTCGAGACACTTTACAGATAGAGTAGGTCTAGACCACACTCTATAATTTACAAAGCCCCAACACTTCCAACAATTACAGTAATTCCCTCAAGAGCAAGCAGTGCGACAGTGGCGAGGAAAAACTCCCTCTTGGGAAGAAACCTGGGACAGACCCAGGCTCTTGGTAGGCGGTGTCTGACGGGCCGGTTGGGGCTGTGATGAACAGTGGCGATAATAGTCAAATTAATAATGGAACAGTGACTTCAAATGGTAGTCGTAGTAGTTCATGTCATATCAGGGCACTGCAGGGCGTTACAGGATGTAGCGTGGCCCAGCAGAGCATGGATGGACGTAGCAGGAAGCAGCATGACATTGCAGGGCACCGCTGAGCTCAACAGGGAGTGCAGCAGGACCACGGCGACAGCTGCAACCAGGATCTTGGTGCCAACGTTCTCCAAGGAAATACGCTGGGTGAAAAAACATAAGGACTCCGGGGAGTAAACTCCCCAGAAGCTAGGATTAGTAACAAGCATTTCTGGGACGGGATGAACACAAATGGTAATAGAAAGGGAGAGGAGAGAGCAGCTCAGCGTGTCAAAGGAAGGAAGGAAGTCCCCCGGCAGTCTAAAACTATAACAGCGTAACTAAGAGAGACAGGACATAAGGAGAGGTAGCCTGTTCGGGCTTTGAACTCTCCCCTGCCGGATCGGGCTGTGCTGGCCTGCCTCCCTCTACTTTTGTTATATATTATTAATCTAACAATTATGAAGAGAAGCAGGTGGGCCAGTTAGGTGGACACTGCAACTCCTTACTCCCTAACTATAAGCTTTATCAAATAGGAGAGTTTTAAGTTCATTCTTGAATGAGGTGACAGTTTCTGCCCCCCGAACCCAGATCGGGAGCTGGTTCCATAGGAGAGGAGCCTGATAACTAAAGGCTCTGGCTCCCATTCTACTTTTAGAGACTCTAGGTACCACAATTAACTCTGCATTCTGGGAGCGCAGCGCTGTAGTGGGACAATAGGGTATTAGGAGCTCTTCTAGATATGATGGTGCTAGACCATTTAGAGCTTTGTAAGTCAGGAGAAGGATTTTAAACTCAATCCTTGATTCAACAGGAAGCCAGTGCAGAGAAGCTAATACAGGAGAAATATGATCTCTTTTCTTAGTTCTTGTGAGAACACATGCTGCAGCATTCTGGATCAGCTGGAGAGTCTTAAGGGACTTATTTGAGCAACCTGACAGTAGGGAATTACAATAGTCCAGCCTGGAAGTAACAAATGCATGGACTAGTTTTTCAGCATTGTTTTGAGACAGGATATTCCTAATTTTGGCAATGTTACGAAGATGAAAAAAGGCTGTTCTTGAGGTTTGTTTTAGATGGGCATTAAAGGATATATCCTGATCAAAAATAACCCCTAGATTTCTGACAGTAGTGCTGGAGGCCAGGGCAATACCATCCAGAGCAGCTATGTCTTTAGATAATGAGGTTCAGAGGTGTTTAGGGCCCAGCACAATAACTTCAGTTTTGTTAGAGTTTGACATCAGAAAATTATAGCTCATCCAGGATTTTATATCTTTGAAGTTTAGCTAGCTGACTGGTTTCGTCTGGTTTGATTGACAAGTATAATTGGGTGTCATCTGCATAACAGTTAAAGTTAATTGAGTGTTTCCTAATAATATTACCAAGAGGAAGCATATATAAGGAGAATAGAATTGGTCCAAGCACTGAGCCTTGTGGAACGCCATGGCTAACTTTACCGTACTTGGAGGATTTATCATTAACATTAACAAATTGAGATCGATCAGAGAAATAGGACTTAAACCAGCTTAGAGCAATTCCTTTAATGCCAACTAAGTGTTCCAATCTCTGCAACAGGATGGTGTCAAATGCAGCACTAAGATCTAGTAAAACAAGAATGGAGACAAGTCCTTTGTCTGCAGCAGTTAGAAGGTCGTTAGTAATATTCACCAGTGCCGTCTCTGTGCTGTGATTCTTTCTAAATCCTGATTGAAAGTCATCAAATAAACTATTGCTATGTAGAAAATCACATAACTGATTAGCAACCACCTTCTCAATAAAGTCAGTATCTCAGAAAAGCCGGAAAAAAGTCATAAAAAAGTCATAAAAAAGTCATAAAAAAAGTCATAAAAAAGTCATAAAAAAGTCATAGTATGGTATGTAAAATCAAGTTATTGTATAGTATGTCGAAAAAAGTCATAGTATACAATACTTTATGTTATATTATGTGAAATAAAAAGTTATAGTAGTATGTTAAAAAATCATAAAAAGGTCATAGTGGGGCACCCAGATAGCTCATTTGGTAGAGCAGGCGCCCATATATAGAGGTTTACTCCTAGACGCAGCAGGCTTGGGTTCGACTCCGACCTGCAGCCCTTTGCTGCATGTCATTTCCCTTTCTCTCTCCCCTTTCATTTCTTCAACTGTCCTATCATTAAAGGCCTAAAAATGCCCAACAAATAATCTTATAAGAAAGTCATAGTATAGTATGTCGAAAAAATCATACAAAAGTCATAGTATAGTATGTTGAAAAAGTCATAGCATAGTATTTCGAAAAAAAGTCATAGTATAGTATGTCGAAAAATAGTCATAAAAATGTCAAAGTATAATACGTTTCGACATAGTCTGACTGTTTTATAACTTTTTTCCACATATTATTGCTTTATTATGACTTTTTTGACATACTATACTATGACTTTGTAATTAATTTTTTTCGACATACTATACTATGACTTTTTTACAACTTAAAAAAAAATCCTAACTATACTATTACTTTTATCCCGACATACTATACTACGAGTTTTTAAAAACTTTTTTCGACATATCATACATGGCTTTTTTTGACATACTATACAATGAATTTTTTTCAATATACTATAGTATGGCTTTTTACAACTTTTTGCGACATACTACACTATGAGTTTTTTTTGACAAACTATATTATTAATCTTTTATTTTATTTTCGACATACTGTACTACTTTTTTATGATTCTTTTCAACATTTTGACATACTAAACTATTTTTTTTCAACACACTATACTATGACTTTTTTAACATACTATGCTATGACCTTTTTATGACTTTTATCAACATACTATATTAAGTCTTTTTTTAATACTATACTATGGGTTTTTCATAATATTTTCAGATTTATTTCGACATAATCATGCCATGAACTTTTTTTAACATACTATACCATGACACACTATATACTATGACTTTTTATGATTTTTTTGACATACATACTATAACTTCTATATTTTCAACAAACTATACTATGACCTTTTCATGAAACTGTTTTAATATTTTTTTCAGGCAGACAGTACACATTTCATTCTACAGCTGCCAGATCCACAATTTTCAAGCCACCTTCAACATTTTACCAGTAACATTTTTGGAATAGAAGAAATTCTCAGAATGATTTTTTTGACATAGTATATTGACTTTTTTCAATATATAATACAGTATGACTTATTATACCTTTTTGCGACATTTTTTTGCGACTTTTTATGATTTTTTCAACATATAATACAATGATTTTTTCAACATACTATACTATAACTTTTTTATGACTTCTATCAACATACTATACTATTTATTTTTTATGACCTTTTCGACATGCTATACTATGACTTTTTTTTAGCATTTTTATCGACGTACTACACTATGACTTTTCCATTACTTTTTTTTAATGATTTTTTTCAACATACTTGATTTCTTTTAATACTATACTATGGGTTTTTCATGATTTTTTTTTACATATGTACAATGTCTTTTTTATGACTTTTTCAACATACTATACTATGATTTGTTTTAATATAGTATACTGTTACTCATTTTTTCAAAATACTATACTATGGCTTTTTTATCACTTTTATAGACTTACCATACTATGACTTTTACTATACTATGCCTTTTTTAAAACATACAGTCTTGCATACATACATACATACATGCTTTTTATGATTTTTTTTCAACATAATCATGCCATGAACACTTTGAACTTTTTATTTTTCAATATACTATACCATTTTTTTTTCGACATACTATACTATGACTCTTTATGAGTTTTTTGACATACATACTATAACTTTTATTTTTATGACAAACTATACTATGACCTTTTCATGAAACTGCTTTCATATTTTTTTCAAACTGAAAATTCAACAGATTGATCACAAATGTGTAAAAAATAAATAAAAAAAATAAGACCAAATAAGTTTCCAACCAAGTAAAATTTAATGTCTAAAGAGTCCTGAACACAAACGAAAACTAAATTCAGTCTAGGAGACAAAACACTCCATGGCAGCACATAGTCAGTAACATGACTCCAATATCTGGCTTTGTACTGGAGAGGATGTTGAAATGATTTCTTTTGTTTGTTTATTCTCATTTTGATCTGCAAAAAATTACAAAATCAGACACATGGAAAATAGAAATGACCGTATACGTTGTACATCTTGTTCCCCTTCAAAAACTAAAATAATGCATTTCTCTTCATGAGCCAGCAGAGGGCAGACCGTACACATTTCATTCTACAGCCTGGCTGCCAGATCCACAAATTTTCAAGCAACTTTCAACATTTTACCAGTAACATTTTTGGAATAGAAATTCTCATAATGATAATGGTTTCCTTTTAATGTATCTCTAAAATGGACACAACCTGCATATACACGGCCGCAGCAAGAACACAAGTACAGATAATACAGGTCATTCTCCGTCACTCTGGAACTGTGAATTATACGAGGCTATTTTTGTTTCATACAATGTCAAAATAAATACGAGCCTTTCACAAATTAAATTTGTGCAGATTTAATACATCTTACGACTGAAATAACTGGTTCACTTATGTTTTCATAATGTCTCACAAGCTTCGAGGAACAAGTATATGTAAACTAATTTTGCATTTTGTTTGTGAGGGCAAATTCAAGGGAGCCAGTTGCTGAATTTGTAAGGTTAAGAAGTTCCAAATCTTATACTTTTGATAGATTTTCAAAGACAAAAAAACAGTGCCATTTTCTCCATTAGGTAGGTTACAGTGTATGATTCTAAAGCTCAAATCAGTCCCAAATCAAAAGCTGTGTAAAGAAATAAACTGCTTTGAATCCTAACTTCTTATGGTTTCCAAAGTTCATAGATTAATCATCTTGTTAATTACAGCTCAAGATTCACAATTTCCTCTCTGATGAAAAAGAACAAAAATAAAAACAGTATAAGCTAATATAATAACAAATGCTCCCAACAGATACAAAGTGTAAATTCAGGTTGATGTGTTGCTTCACAACTGGTGCCCATTGGGGAATGTTCAACAACATGTGAGGAGTGCTTGAGTTGGTTAATCATTTGGGCAGATTTTCTAAACTTCAGGACTTGGCTTCTTGGTTATTGTCTGTACTGTATTACATAACTAACTGGAGACTCAGAAAGGCCAGGGTTTGTTAGACATGTTAGGTTCATTATTTTGAGATCACAACTTGATTATTTTGTCAGTTTTTTGTGGTACTCATTTGTAAGTTTTCAGGCTGAGAGGAATGACTGAAACCACCTTGGACAGATTTCGGATAGATGAGATATTTCAGGTGACATAAGAAGAAAAAGAAAGTTTAATAACAAGAGATAACCTTTTTATTTAGTAATTCTTATTAAAATGACGAGCTTAAAAAGCAAAAAAAACAAGATGGTGGCGTTTGTGCGTGGGGAGTCTGTGAGGGATTGCATCCTCGTTGTTGCACTAGTGACTCTATATGCTTGTAGGATCACAAAAGTGATAAGGGATGCAGCCATAAGGGGATCATGGCAGGTTTGTGGCCATACAGAACAGGTATTAACACACTTTTCTTTCAAAGTGGTCGGAAGACATGGTTATTTTTGAAGCATACCGAGACCTTTAGCAGTGACAAGTCGTTGGGGAACTGGGGGAATTTCTAAATTAGCTAAAAAAAAAATATACAAAAAATGTAAATAAAAATAAAAAACACATACCGGTATGTACATTTGTCATCTCAAGACATAATCAAGTTGTGCTCTGAAGAAAATGGACCTTAAAAAAAAAAAAAGTCTAGCAAGCTTAGCCGATCTGAACTTCCATAGTTAACAGTGCAGAAACCCTGTCATTGACCCATCTTCAAATGTATTCTCATACAAAACTTTTTTTCGAAAAGACAGCAAACTTGACATACAACGGACACACTTTCTTAAAAAAAAAAAAATTCTATTCATTGTGCAAAGACCAACAACATCTGACATCAAACTACTGAAGCTGACTGACATGGTAGGTCTGTGTGAACCGATAAAGGCAACAAAATCAAGACAAGAAAAGTCGGCATGCGGTTGAAGGACTAGCGTCACACAGTAAGGCAACTGAACAACTCGGTTGGCTTCTCTGCCTGAAAGCTCCACAAAAATACTGCTGAACAAAGATGTTAGATGAGCTTTTAGTGGGGGGTTTTTTTCTGAGCTGAATTCTAGAGATTTTTTTTTAGAATATCACTATGGTTCGTCAAGAATTGAGGTTTTACAGCACATGCTTTAGCACTTAAGTTATACTTGTGTACTGTGGTTTTCCCTTGTAGACCTTAGATTTAGATACAAACAGCTTATAACGTAGCGGAAGGATCCCGTTATTCAGACTACAGGATCATCGTGAAACATGTGAGCAGCTTTGGGCACTTTGAAGAGATTTTGACAGGATTGCTGGAGTATCTCAGACGTTGTATTTGAAACATTGAATCATCAAATTGTCAGATCTTATTCTGAGGCTATGAAACTTCAAAGTGAACGTCTTTAAATCTGAAGCTTTCTTTCCTTCCTTCCACATTAACGTCAATGTCCACTATCATGCACAGTTTGTCCCGATAACCTAAACATTCAAAAAATCATACTCCTGTTAAAACTTCAAGACGACATGCCACAGGGTACAAAACACAGAGAAAAAAACAACTATAATCATCGACTTGAGAGCTAACATAGCTTATAATCAGAAAGGCAAAAAACAAGTAGTGGGTTGGTGAATTTGGGAGCTTTCTGACAACATACTGTGTGTAGGCTATCACTTTGTGGACCAAAGTCCTGTAGTCCATTCCAGCCGTAGCTGGTAGGTAACGCTCTGCACTGCTGCATGGCCCGATTCCCTAGGTTGGGATCTACGAGGATGACCGAAGCTTTACACTCGGAAGCTCTCTCCTTTGCCGTCAATGTGGCGCAGACGAAGGTAGACATCAGTGCCGATGCCCTGCATAGACTGTACGGACAGAGAACCGCCCAGATACTCAGCGTAGGCCCTGGACGTGGGCAAGCCGAAACCAAACCTGCAGAAGACAAAAACACAGACTTTTAGAAATCAACTGTCAATGCCAGAACGTCTGGTACCTTTTTTGTTAGTGTAGACTTAGGCAAAATCTAAAAAAAACACCTCATTTCAATGATTACACAAGCCAGGTCAAAGGGATACTTGGCCGATTTCAATCTAGCTCTGTGTCATCTTTGTGTGGGAACACACTATTTATCTAAACACACTGCCCACACTGGCATGACACAGAGCTGGATTTAAAATCAACAAAATATCTCTAAGTGCCATTTCCTCTACATTTGTAAAAACTAAACAAGTACATTCTGCACTTTTAAATTCTCACCCATGCATAGGGTTGGACTGGTTTCCACTGTTGGTAATGTTGTTGAACAAGTTGCTCATGCGGGGATCCTGTGCACTCTCCTCAGCCGTGCTAAAGTGGTAGTCCATCACCTTGTCTATAATATTGTGAGGAATGCCGCCGCCACGGTCCGAAATCCTTAAAGATAAAAAAAAAAGTTATCTTTGGACGCTTTGAGCGACACAACAGTCGACTAGTGTCCTTTTCTTTGGCTTAAATGAAAACCCTCCAGCTTTCTTAAAACACCAGCTAAGACTCGTATTTTCATAATTAAGTCAAGGAGTTAATGGCAGCCACGCCGTAGGATTAGAATTATAGTTAAGTGTTGGATCTTATCCTTTGATAGCAACACCTGAAGGGCCTCTCCAGACAAACACCCCTATGGAACTTGAATATTGCTTTATAAATAAGTATTTTTCTTTTAAACCAGTAGCAATTGTACAGACATAGCCGCTCACCTGATGACAAAATCAATGTCGTTATTGGCAATGGTGACGACCACATCAGGCACATTGTATGGGGTGTCCAGATGGCTTTCCATGGTGGCCCTGAGGAGACAAATAAACAGATGTCATGGGGAGTAAATGGTCAGTGTGCAAAGTGTGATCTAATTTCATAAAAGACTCAAGGGTCAAGTCTAGCTTGCAGACATGTTAGCCAGGGACAGCGTGAACATAAAACCATGAGGAGGAATACCGGATGCCAAAACCCATTATTAAGATATTTGTTGATTCCGATTTTACTGATAAGATTGTTAAAATATATGAAGCACAGGTTATTACACTTTCTGTGAACTGTAAATAATAATCTACTAATAATTCATTCGAAAAAGGATACAAAGGATATTACGCCACCTTCTGCCCTGACTACACAATGGTGGAACGAGCTCCTGAGTCCCAAGCGACTTCAGCACAGCAGAAACCCTACACATGTTCTGTCGCACACTGAAAACGCACTTACTCAGATGGCATCCTGGCCCTATCTACATGTATTTGTTGTTTGTAAAATGTAGCACTTGACGCAGTTTTGCTTTTATGATGAATTGTATGTACTCGCATGATTGGGTGGTTCAATGCACTTATTGTAAGTCGCTTTGGATGGAAGTAAGGCTGGGACCATATGCTTTTGTTCCCGATACGATTCTTTCACGACACATGGGTGCAGATTAGATTTGTATTGCCGTTCTAGAAGTATTGCGATTCGATAGTATTGAATATTGTGATTTTCTTTGCCTTCCTTAACAAAAGAAAGATGAATAATACACTTCTAGAGATAACCTATCAACATACAAACATTAAGTATGATTTCCAAGTTTTTTTTCCCCCCACACCTAGATAGAAGTGTCAGCTAAATGAATGTAATGTAATTGTAGGTTGTACAGAGAACTGACTGTATCATTCCATCCAAACTTGAGAAAAAGAAAATACTACGCTGTGATTTCCATCTCTAGATATCAAGGTCTTTCAACAACAGGAGATGGATCAACACCGACCTGTGCAGTATATGTATGAGTGGTGAGGTTACCTCATGGCATTCTTGAGGAGCTCGGGCAGGATGTAATCCAGAGGCAGAGGGATGAAGGGGAAGCGAGCTGCTACGTGTCCATTGATCCTCACTCTGGGCGAGTTACCGTACTGGTGCTCACACAGGCGCCTGGTGGACCGGAGGAACCGTTAATGTTTACCATGGTCACCATCCCAGTTTAGTGTGTTAGCAGGCTAGCATTTGATAATTAGCACTAAACGCAAAGTAAAGCTGAGGCTGATGGGAATGTCATTAGTTTTGCAGGTATTTGGTCATAAACCAAAATATAGTACAGATTTTGACTGGATGATGGTGCTATATAAAAACTTAAGGGGTCAGCAAAGCTATTACAACTCATACTAAAAGGACAATTTATGCTTTTGCGTTAAATTATTAGTCCACAAAGTGTGTGAACTTTCTGTTAAGTCTGTAAAAATCACAGACTCTAAAAAGGTCATTTTGATAAGATTACAGAAGGTAAACAAGGACGATAGCTCATATCTCATTCACAGCTCCAGGCGCTGAAACGCGTTTGTTTTTGAGTTTATCAGCTGAACTTTGACTTCCCTCAGTCAACAAAGTGCTCATTTAGAAGGGGAAAGTCATCTAAAGGGGATAAATAAACACTTACCTGGCAAAGTCCACCCACTTCTCGACGATCTTTTTCGGGGAGAGACGTCTGCATATCATCCCAACAAAATCAGGCTGAAACAAGAACAGAAACATTAACTTTTCACTCAAATCAAAGAAACTGTATATATATTTTTAAAAATAATTGACTGTAGTTTTTCTCAATCTGTAGTAATAGTAATAATAATAATAATAATAATAATAATAATAATAATAATAATAATAATAGTGATAATCTTTATTTATAGAGCACTCAAAATCCACCGCTGTAGTTGTGTGGGATTTTTTTCTCCTAATGTAGATCCAGCTCCTTAATTAATTAATTCACTTGATGCGAGAAAAAATACCATTTCAACTGCAAAAACTTGCTTTCCCAACAGTTAAAAATATTCCCCAACAAATGCACTGTATCCTCTTGTTTAAGTAATGTTTGCTAAAAACTACAATGACCAGCTGTTTTAGAAAATGACTGAGCTTTTTAAAGATCCATGTCTTCAGTAGGAACTAATGGGCTTTGGGCTGAGAGATACATACAAAATGGGAAAGTCAGACGTTACTGGGAAATGTGACGTTGTAGAATAACTTGGACAACCAACGAGCCTAACTCTAGGCTAACCACATATCCTGCTCCAGGGAAACAACACAGGACAAATGTTTAAAGTAAGTTTGAATCCCAGAAACACTCAGACGTACATTGTCCTCGTGGAGGGCGAGGTGGTGTGTGGCCAACATTCGGATTCCCAGACGAGAGCACAGTGTTGTATCCAGGAAGCTGCGGATGATTGCCTCATCCTGTAATAGTAGGAAAAAACAGCTCAGCAAAAAATGACAGATTCAAGAAACCAGCTTCTTAAAGGGGTGATAGAATGCAAAACCGAGTTTACCTTGTCATAGTTGAATTACGACAGTTTAGTGGCTAAAATAGGACATGCATAGAACCTCAAAGTCCCATTGACAACTCTTTCCTATGCAAAAACAATTTGAAACTGATGCTGAAAACGGTCAAATCTCAACCAAGCTAAAAGTTGATGTCAACTCCTCAACTCGTCCTTATTTGGCTCTACCTTCTACCTTTGTAACGCCCCAAAATGTACGTAGGCCACTGACTGATCGGAGGTCAGTTAGTCTTCTGAATAGGTCGCGCAGAAATTTTATACATTGTTCGTCTGCCATTTCATTACTAGATTCACTTCTGAGACTTTTTTTATGCGAGAAATCAACTATGTAGAGCTCAAATATGGGCCGTTTTACTAAAATTGATGGCCAATTGCAAATTTTGTATGACTGTGTCGGACTTCAGGAGCTCCACAATCTGCCGTGACAGGCGGCGACTGCCGGCCGGGTTTGATGCCTTCCAGGTCGGCCTCTCCCCCTTCACAGACCCGCTATATGAGCTGGAGCTCTGTCAGGATCTCACACATGAGCTGCGCTGTGTACTTTAGAAAAGAAGAAAGTTTGGAAGTTTTTCCCAGGATATTGAAAATGAACCACGGTCGTAAATGCAGCGTTCCAGGCTGTAAAACGGAATACTGGCCCAGAGCAAAGTGTTCAGAACCAGTATATTGGACAATGGAGCGGTGCAGAGGACGTTGCGTCTAGCGCTACAGGGTGAGTTGTGATTCTTTGGTGGAGGTTTTTTATGTCCCAAGGGTAACGTTACAACAACACTAGTTATAATGAAAGTGTTGAAACATTTTGTCTCGGCTGTTTTAGCCACGCCCGGGCATGTCTGTACTTTTGGTAACAGTTGGTAACAGACAGTGTGTCTGTCTCTGTGTGTGTGTGTGTGTGTGCGTGTGTGTGTGTGTGTGTGTGTGTGTGTGTGTGTGTGTGTGTGTGTGTGTGTATGTGTGCGTGCAGCTCTGTGTCTGTCTGTGTGTGTCTGTAGCGCTGTGTCTGTCTGTCTCGTCAGAGCTACTGAAGTCCGACACGTCTTACCAAATTTGCAATTAGCCATCAATTTTCGTAAAACGGCCCACATTTGAGCTTTACATAGTTGATTTCTCGCGTAAAAAAAGTCTCTGAAGTGAATTTAGTAACGAAATAGCAGACAAATAATGTATAACTTTGCAGTGTCTCAAATATGAGACCTGCTGTCTCGTCTCCAGTGTATGTGTATGTGCTTCGCTCAAACAATCAGCGCGCAGCTCATCTAAATATTCATGAGCATACCATATTTGGAAGGTCATTCCAAATAGGGCCATATTCACAGGGTATTCACAGACTCATAGAATAGCACCTGGGCCATTTCCAGCCCGACCAATGTTACATAACCCATTAGGAGACCTTAAGGAACAGTGTGAAACACCCTATACAACCAGTCTATCACCCCTTTAAGACATGAATTTAGAACCTTAACAGAATCTTTCCAACAGCTGAACGACCCTTAAATTACGCTGATGAACGTATAGAAATGTCCTCAATTAAATACTCTACACAGGCTATCATTACCAAGTCATTTGTGGGGAATTCTTTCCAACATGGGGTCGATCCTGCAGTTTTGGAGGTGTAGTGGTTACCTGGATGTGTCGGCGACACTCTCTGAAGCCCTGGGCCAGCATGGTGACCACATCTTTGTGGTCGTCCAGCAGCTGCTGCACCAGTTTACAGAACTGTGCCTCCTCGTCCTGATCCTTGATCTGTAAACAGAAAGGGACACTTCAAATCTACTCTTTAAAACGGGACGTCATTATAAAGCTCTACTAAGACAGGCCTTTTATATACTTTTAAGTATATTTTATGTTTTATTAAGGGGTTTTTTTTGTTCCCGTTTAAATTTGATGTTAATGCAACACTTCCTCCATGTTTACCTGTTGTCAAATTCAGCATATAGAGTGTAGGCCTGCATGATAAATAGTTATAAAATCGTAATCTAGATCCACCCCTGTTCGCGATTTAATTTTTAAATGACTTAAAAAAAAATATAAATAAAATAAAAATAGTTTCTCCTTCAATTAATTTATTGAAAGCATTTGACATGGACATGTTTTAATTATGTAAAGACATGTTCAAGGAGTTCAGATAGAGCCTGTATTAAGGCCATATTTAGTGTATGTAGTATTTATTTGGTAGCCTACTGTACTTTAATGACCAGTATGTACTTTATCTTCTTTATTCATTGAAGCCTCTGTGTTTACAGGCTTGTGGTGATGCACAATGTGCTATAGGTGCCAAAAAAAAATCTGTGTTTGGCACTGCCAATTTGTATTGTTTTGCAATAAACATTATACTTCGTGAGAAAAAAATCGTGGCAGAGAATCGTGATATCAATTCTAAGCTAAAAAATCGTGATTCATATTTTTCCCCGAATCGTGCAGGTTCATTTTGTCTCTTTCCCCCCCAGAAAACAGAAATATTTAAGTTTTTACTCAAACCATCAATGAAACTTTTTAATGTGAAAAACCTGCAGAAAGTGCGATTCCACTGAGAGTAGCTTCAAAATGATTAAAAAAAACAACTGGAAAGTAGAAGCTACTTGAACTAATGAGCGAATGAAAACATTATTTATTTTTTTATTAGTGCTGTGTAAATATGCATTATGTACATTCTTAATACATTATAATTTACCTATTACAGTATAGGTAACTCCACCCCCTTTTTAATGTGGTTTCAGCCTTTAAGTTTATTGGCTATAGCACCCAGAGTCAAAAAAGCATGGGTAGTCAGTTCTTACAAATAAAAGATCTTATGTTCTCCGATAATCAAATATCTATTTCTTAACCCACATAACAGTTCAGAGCTATTATAGTCAACTCATGCTGGTGTCATAAGAGCCCTTTTTTCTGTTCAGTTCATCAACATCAGAAAAGTTAAACTACATCCAGCATGGTGGTGCATACCTTTACATGTATGCAACATGTTTTTTTGGCTAGCATAGAAAGCGGCAGGGCAACTTTTCAGATCAGACTAATAAATCTAAATGTAGGAACAAATGCGTGCCAGCATGTCTACAGTGCAGAACAGAAAACGTGCTCAGCAGCTCTGGTGCTCTCTGCAGTTTGACCTCTACTAACACAGAACCAAATGAACAAACTTATCACATCTTCCAAGAGCTCAACAAATGGAAAAGAGTTAAATACAGAGCCGAGGCTTAGGCGTTTTACTGTCACGGTCAACCAAGAAATAACTGAAGAAGCCTGGCTTACATTCCACACTGTGCATGTTTACAGAAACTCAATCCATCCTGAACTTGGGCTGGGCGATATACAGCGGTTCCCTAGGTTGACTGCTTCAGCCTGGCGGATGGGTCCGGAGGGGTGCTACCCCCACACCAAATTCTGCTCTCAAGTGAAGGCACTTATTATATTTATCAGTTACTTTTCAAAGACAATGTTATCTTCACTTTAACTGCAGTTTAGATAACACACTCGACTGTCGTGCTGTTACAAACGTGAACTAACCAGACACTTGCCTCGTTCGTGGATTCACGGCAGCGCGTTGCTGCAGAATGATTAGAGGGAAAACGCAATGGATATCTGCCATTATTTTTGGTACATATAAAAAAAAAAAAAAAACCTTGCTGGGAGTTCCCGTTGGCCTGGCCTGTACAATTATAGGGTAAACACTGATATAGCATGTTTTCTGGTAATTCAATAAATTAATTAAGTCTATATGAAAAGGTAAAACAACTGAATTAAATGAATGAAAAGTATTTTCTCATTTTATAAAAAACTTTAGTGCAAAATGAACACAAGGTGCAAGGATCAGAGTGTAAAACGTCATCCAAATGACGTAAATATTTCCATAATGCAGTTCGGCCACTAGTTTTTCCGACATTTGCGATAGCAACCATATAGAAAAATTTAATTTAAAATTTTTATATCATTTTTTTAGATATCAATTTAGTGCCCAGAGAACTTAAAAAGGCACAACAATCTTCTGAGTGCAACTGGGAATAGACGCATTTTGTAAAAAATTAAAAACAAAAAGGTGTTTGTGAAACATGAGGGTTTGCATCTTTTTGCTGTTTATTCATACCTGTAAATCAAATACCTTACCTGAATAATGGGAGAAAAAAAAAAAACTTTATGGAAATAGGAGTCAGGGCAACACACGGATTGGCTAAGTGCTGAACAGATCGACCAATCCTGGGACTGCCACATGCAGGCAGATCAAAAGTCTTGACAACAAATGTTCACAATTCCCGTTTATGATCATGAGTAAAAACCGCTCCCTGAGAAATGAAATTATGACCCTGTGTGTGGGTTTCCTGTTTGTCTCTGTGTGTGTGTGTGTGTGTGTGTCTCACTCACCGAGGGAAAGTCACTGAGCATGTGGTAGGCTCTGATGTACAGTTCATGCTGCAAGAAAGCACAGGAGAGGCTGTAGTTAGACAGATTTTCTGTGATTGTCCATCCAACCATTAAGCATCACATCACCAGCACCGGCCCCCTGACTGGGCCCCGCACCACTGACAAGTCACACGTGGCTAATATTACAGAACATTTCAGGATGCGTCCAAACAAAGTTGAACAACTCCTCCCCAGGAAACATTAAAACTACATTAAACTTTAATTCATAATCTGGATGTGTATCTGTTGAAACTCAAAAATCAGCGTCAAGTATTGTTTTCTTTTTGATAGAAAAGCTGATAGAGTAAGTAAAGCCCCCGACCTACATTACAACTGGTGGTGTTATAAAAGGAGCGGCGCTTTATGTAATCTGCACAGACGGGCTCCAGAAAGGAAGGAATCTAGGTGAAAGTTCATCAGCAAGACATGAACAGTTGGTCAATCGTACTGCTGGGAAAAACAATGTTCCCACCCTGGAGACAAACCACAAACTCCCACTCAAAATAAAAGAAACATGATAAGTGTTTCCGCGACCATGAATAGATTAAGTAGTTACAGATAACTGATGAAGGATCAAGTTGATACATCCAGACTCTTACATCATTTCATTGTTTGTGAATCTGTGTGCAAATAGTCTCTTTTAAGATAATTTTTGGACAGCTGAATACATGAAAAGGGGAGAGGGGGGGGGATGACATGCAGCAAAGGGCCGCAGGTTGGAGTTGAACTCTGGGCCACAGCATCTAGGAGTAAACCTCTATATATGGGCGCCTGCTCCACCAGGTGAACTACCCAGGCGCCCCCAGTCATGCAGATAGTTTTGGGGATTTTATTGGCTGAGGTTCTGAGAAATCTCTGTGTGTGGCTTATGCCACCACATTCATACAAGGGGGTTTAAAGGAATTTAGTTTGTCCCAAGTGGCATTTGAAAAACTCAACTAGAATGTGCCTTTCCACGAACTGTGCCCTGGTTGCTCTGGATATTCAAAACGTCACTGTGGACAGTTGTCACTGGAATGACCTTCTCCTGAAGAAACCAGTCCCTATGAAAAGTGTGAAGTAGGAAGTGTTTGGAAATTGTCATGGGCAGAAGAGCATTTAACAGAACAAGTGTAGTACGTATCACTGGTTCATACAATAGGAGACGACCCCCAGAAATTTCTACTTAGCTACAGGCTAATTAACTTACTTTTTAACTAGCTAGCAAACAATGTAATGTTTTGTTGAGGAAAAGCTACAGGCTAATTAACTGACTTTTTTTTTTAAACCATGTATTTATTAAAATGTTTGTACATTTTACAGACAAAAACAGTACAAGGCACATAACATAAAACTGACTTTTTAGCTAGCTAACAATGTAATGTTTTTTGTGGAATAGCTACAGGCTAATTAACTGACTTTTTAAACTGGCTAGCAAACAATGTAATGTTTTGTTGAGGAATAGAGACCAAAATGTATGGTTTACCCTCTTTTGTAGCCTACTTACTAGGTCCCAGCAGCCCAATAAACTATTTAATTTTGGTTTACATCAATTACCTTGTTTCACTTAAATATAATTCGTTTTGATTTGTGCAACACAGGTATGCTTAATTTTTAACCTGGATTTACTCGGTTTAAACCTAGTTTTGCTAAACTCTGATTCAAACTAATCTTAGATTAAATGAATCCTTGTTGGTGCAACCCAGCCTAAGATGTCAATCCTGGTTATATTTGAGTGAAAACAATGGAACTGTGTGGGGAATTAAGCAGCGTGGAGCATAGGAATAAAATTAATCTCATTCTATTTCTATGATCTGGAGTCATGTTTGAGTTTAGGTTTGAGTTTAGTTAATTTATGAAAGGGCACAGCGTAAATTAATAAACACATGATTTCCCATGGGTTAAAAAAGCCAAAATTAGCCAAAAGGCTATTTTTCATCTGTAGTCCCCTGCCTTCGATGTTAAAAAAAGGCTTCTTTTTTTTTTTTAAATACAAAAAAAACAACACAAGCAAAGCAAGACTTAGCACAAAACATCATGAAAAAAAAAAAAATATATATATATATATATATATAGAATGTAAGAACATTTTGGCAGCCTCTGTAGACATGTGATTTCTGATGGAACGAAAATTAGCAACATTTAATTTGATTGATTGATTTTTGTGATGTTGTTGATACATGAGCTCAGGTCTATGTATGCATGAGCTTCACGTTTTCAGAATTGTGTGCAAAGTTCAATTTGTGTGTGTATATACACACCAGAAAAAAAAACTGTGCACAGCATTTTTTCCTGGCAAAATGTTACGCCAGGAAAACTGCAAATATATAAATATTGCAATATTTCATCAGTGAGCCACTAAATAGGGGTTTGTATAATTCAGGTTACTCATAAAAGTAAAATTAGCTCCTGTGTCGTTCGAAGCTGGGGACCGACTATTACCTATCTACACCTTAAGAATTTCCTTCCTTTCATTCAAAGTTCAGCCATGACACTCCTGTGATGTGGCCCAGTTGTCGCTTTCTTATTATAGAATCTGCTGCATGGCTGACACTCCCTTGCTTCATGTACAGCTCCAACACTGTAGCCAGGAGCAGTGTGTCTTGAGAATTGTGTTCTTACCACTTGCAGAATGGTGGGGTTGCAGCCAATGATGAAGGGCAAACTGCGGAAGCCCTTGATGCGATGGGAGATTCGTACAGGCAGCTCTTTGTGTAGGTACTTGGCACTGCTCTGAGATCACATGCACACACAGATGATAGAGAAAAGCAAGTGAGTAAAAAGTCACAGAGATCAAAGAGCTTCTCATTAAAAAGGTACACTTGGCAGTTCTCTCAATGTGGCTGAAATATTTACCAAGACGTGGTGTCCATCGGGAGACTTTCCAGAATACAGCAGGGTTGCTAAGGTCAGTCGCACTGAGGCCTGGGGAGATATTAACATGTACGATCACATACACATTTACAGTTGCAGGTCACGTAACACGTCATGAAAAACGTGTCTATTTTCCTATTGGAGAGACTATCACATGTGTTAAGAGTAGGGCTGGGTATGATTTAAATAAAAAAAATTACAATACCTGTACCAATACCCAGAGAGCACTTCATTTGATGCTTTTTCCCCTACTTCATTCTATACCCATCATGTGAATGGAAGCAGCAGGTGTCATGATAGTCGGCCAATCACACATCGTATTTAACCGAAAAATCGCTGCGACGATTGGCTGCGAGCAAACAGATTTTTTTTCTAGATCAGGGTACAAAAAGGATCGAAAGCAGGTATGGTTTGACTGGAGACGTTTTGACACTACTCAGTACTGGGTTGTTTCGGCCGATACCTTAGAAGGTACTGAGTTAATCTGCAAATTTAAATGCATTTAAATGTATAAAATATATATTTTTGTGTGCAGGGAGTCGACCAGGCTCAGCCAAAGAAAGTCACTAATGCTCATCATGTATTATGGGGGAGAAACCTGTTATGTCTCCAATCAGTAAGCGGATAAGGACTGGATTACCAATTCAATTGACAACTTTACACCTACAGGACAATGATGTGCAACATGATCCCAAGGTAACACATGGTCACATCAACATGATAGGCACACTATAGTGTAAAAAGTCTTGAAAATCAACTGTACTAAGTGTTAAGAATATGTAGCTGTTGACACATATTAAACCTGCTTGTAAAGACAGCCTTGATAATATAGCTGCAGCCAATAACATCAAGGTTTTATTTAGGTAAGCTCAGCATTGGTATTGTCAATGCTTGCTAAAACCCTGTTTACACCGTGCATTAACATGCAATCTGTTTGGATAAGAAAACATGGATGTCAAGGAAAGTTGTAAAAAACAGCAGAAGGCAATTATGATTGCCAGACCACATCTGGAGGTAGTTAGGCTGTTTGAGTGATCTGATATTAATTAAAAAATCCCAAAATTGATCTTTTTATATATGCTTTTTCATCTGTTGATGTGGTGAATTGACCCTCTTTTTTGGGGGGTCACTTCTTAATGTAAACATAAACCTGGTGCATTAGAAAAATATTTGGAGGTTTGCGTCTTGCTTGTACAATTTACAGCATAAGTTGTCTGAGAATCTCTATCTAATCTAATCTCTCTAATCTCTATCTGATATTGAATTGAATCGGAAATGTTACTGAATCAGGTGCTTTTCATTTGGAGTTAATACCAGGTGTAAATAAGAGCCTGACTGGCAGTCTGGAACACCTAAGTCAAACAGCTATTATTTGTAAAAGCTGAAGCTGTGTTTACCCTGCTATAGTCTATATCCACAACGTTCCACTTCCGGGATTGCTCCGGTCCCGCCGAAATTCCACCTGATGTCACTCTTTTCGGCCGGATGTCCGTTACCTTCTGCTTTCTTTGTGTTGTAATTCTAACCTCCGGTGGATTTGTGAGGACTATGGTTAACTGCTCCTCAGATCTCTGCAGGGTAAATCCAGACAGCTAGCTAGACTATCTGTCCAATCTGAGTTTTCTGTTGCACGATTAAAACATCCTTTGAACGAACACACGTTCCACCAAAACAAGTTCCTTCCCGAGGCTATTTTGCAGAGGCACCGTGTAGGGCTGGGACGATTCGTCGGCGTAGTCAACGTCATCGACTACGTAAATGCGTCGACACAAATAATTTGTGTAGACGCGTCACTAAATAAAACAAATAAATAAAACGTGCGTGCAAATTAATTAATGTAATGTGGAACTAATGTAATGTGGAACTAATGTAATGCGGAACTACTGTTGGATATGCGGGTTCTATGGGCACCTAAACTGTAGCCCCGCCTTAGCTCTGAAGCTAGCCGAGCTCCTCTGCTTACATGCAGTTTTTTGTCAGGTCAACGGTCCAGTGAGTGAGTCAGAGATAGCAGCACGAAAGGACGAGCATGGCGAGTGGTTGCGACGCACAAGAGCTCCCCGCCAGCCTCTCTAAGATCGCAAGTTTGGCAAAACTTCGAAACTGTATGGCTGCAGTCTGGAGCCTTGTCGTCCCATCTGGTGCCGACCCCGCCTCGAAAACGTCGGTCTTCGGGTCAGTTCCAGTAGTAGGCTACAGGCGAGAGAGTGGTGGGTAAGACGAGGACTGTGTGTCGGCGTTGTTCAGCAGTCGTTGGGTATGTGAGTGGAAATACATCTAACATGCTAACGCATATCCGACGCCATCACCCAGATGTGCCAATCACAGGAACCAGACAAAAAAAACCCTGTCCAACTTCTCCTCTCTACAGTGCTTAACCGGCCTTTAGATACAAAATAATTTAAGTTAAATTAAAGGGAGAAGAGCTTGGATGTTAAACAAGAGCTCATTCATTATTTTACCTACTGTTAAAAAAAAAAGCAAATACAGGCTACTCTTTTTGCACTTGCTCCGTTTACTTTAAGTTTTTATTTTTGTATTCCTCCTGAAAGTGACTGTATTTTGTGGTTGGATTGATGGCCTACATCTGGCTTCAGGTTGCACTACAAATTTTTTTTACTTGAACAGTGCAGTGTTAAACAATTTTAATAAATAGATTTGACATTTGTTTTGTGTAAATTGTTAATTGAGCAATGGGAAAATAATCGCTAACTGAAAAGTTAATCATTAGATTAATCGAAAAATGTATTGTTAGATTAGTCGACTAATCGAAAAAATAATCGCTAGATTAATCGTTTAAAAAAATAATCGTTTGGGACAGCCCTAGCACCGTGGCTCCGCCCAAGATGATTGTGACTGGTTTAAAGAAATGCCAATAAATCAGAGCACTTTTTTCTCCCATCCTGCAATGCTGTGTGGACTAGGCAGACTCTCCTCTGCAGTGCTGTGAAGGAAGGTCTGGCAATGCGAGACTAACGCGGCTATGACGATGTGAAAAGGTTGTCTCAAGTGCTTCTGTGCAGATCTGGAAAGTACACAATGTACACAATGTACACATGGGAAATCTAACCTGATTGTGGCTCAAGAGAAAAGAGTAACAAGACCAAAACTGCAGCTGACTGCAATCAGCCACGTGTGTGGTCTTTGAGATCAGTGGCTACATGCAACTTACATTTGCATTTTATTTTATAAAACTAAATTTTTCAATTTCAGCTTACAACATTAGAGTAGGGCATTGTATGATTTGAACATAACATGCAGCTGCAAATTCCTTCCTCATTCAACTGTGAAGAAATACTTGCAATGTGTGTGTGTTTTGCTCCACACTTAGTGAAAAAAAGATGACCAGACAGCTGGAAATCATATGACACACTATTGAGGCATCCATTTTCTTGCCAGGCATAAGAACTCTTAAAATAACGGTTTGAAAAAACGAAAGAAAAGATGTTTAACAAATAAGAAGAAGGAGGTTGCTGTGGACTTTGTAGATGCATTTGTGGGTAAAGAGCTATCCACGTTTGACGTTTCCGTAAATATACAATTATAAGTTGTTTGTATAATGAACTGACTGAGTTTAACTTGACCTCCATTGCTTTAACGTAACACCGAATGACCGCTTTGTATTGGCAGCTTTTCTCGGTCAACATCAGTGACAACAAATAATGTGAGCTGGCAATATATCTTAACATGATGGAGTCACTTTGTTCGAGATTAAAGAATGTCAGTAGCTAAACCATTGACATTTAATATAAGAGCTAAACATAATTTTATCATGGAGCTGCATTCACGTCCTCTGGAGAAAATCGGTCAATAGCGTAACGTAACGGGCTAGGTCATTTTGATTTTTTAAAAATATGTATTTTCGTTTACCCTTAACATTGCAATATCTGGCAAACAAATATAAAAGTAGTTACTAGTGTTTTGATTTAATATAGCATTATGTTATATCTACATTATTTAAAATAAATAACTGCAGACATTAATCACAGGTGTTTTATTGGTGACAGTTTCTCCAAGTTAGAGAGAGAAGTCGAGGTTTTTCCCGAGTAGGCCTACTTACGTAGCTAACTTAGCCAGCTAACGTTAGCTTTGAAGCGGATCGGTCATCCATGGAGGAGAAAATACGTATTTGATTGTCTTTTCAGTGTCAATGAACGCAACACAAACCTTGCTAACAGCTAGCATTACTATCAAGCTACATCTAGCTTACTCGCTCGTTGCCCCGTTCGGGAAGGTGCATCGGCAAAAAAAAGTCACTTCATTACCTTTTCTGCGGAAACGTCGATTGCGGACTGGTTGTAAAAGGACGTGACAGTCTTCGACCGCTCTCTTGCCATCTCTGAGAACCCCTGCATCGAGGACGTGGACCGAAATCTGCGGCTTCCCGTGCTTGACATCAGCGGCACTGTTTTGGTGAGGGGGTCCAGCAGGAGGCTGCCCAGCCTCGGCCTGGCCCTGCAGGTAGCACCGCTCAGCATCTCCGCCGCTATACTTCTCAGTCCCGGACGCATGTGGAAACGAGCAGTGTCAGTGTGTGTGGACACGGCTGTCCTGTTCCCGTACTAGCACTAAATTCTAGAGTTGCAACGAGGCCATTAGGGTCGCGTCGTACTGGTGCACAAAGGCACGCTACGTATCTGAGTACAGTAGAGAGAGGGTACAGGAAGGGCTTTGTGCGCATTGGCCAGTGGGAGAGAGATCTGGGGCGACGACATGAAAGATGAACCAATCAGTGAGTTAGAGGCGGAGCGAAGAACCACACAAACAACACACAGTGTCCAGCTGCCGTCGGTAAACAAGTATCTGAGCCTGATCGGATCCTTCTATTACTCTCCAAACCCAAAACACAAATAAGATAAGACTATCCTGGGGGAAATTGCTGTGCAGCAGTTGCAATACAAAATTCAAAGAGTTCAGTTACAAAGAATGAAATATACAAAAGATAACAATAAGTTTAAGTACTGCAACATATAATTAATTTGAAATATTTATATATTGTTGTATAGCTTAACCTATAATAACAAAGCATCATGTATTAGTTTATTCATATTTTGTATTTGTTATCTAGCTAAATATGCAAAGTCACTAAAGCTGTCAAATAAATGTAGTGGAGTAAAAAGTACAATAGTGGCTTCCAAATTGTAGTCGACTGTAACGTAGCATAAAATGGAAATACTTAAAATTGTACTTAATTGTACAGTACTCAGTAAATACTTTGTTACATTCCACCACTGGTCCTTACTGGTACACTATATGGCTGGATTAACCCTTATATACTGTCTATGGATTCACCTGATACGGAGCCCCGAGGGACGGACATTTCCTGTTAATTCTATTCAGTTAAATTTTATTTATAGTATCAAATCATAACAAGAGTTATCTCAAGACACTTTACAGATAGAGTAGGTCTAGACCACACTCTATAACATACAAGGACCCAACAATTCTAGTAAATCCCCCGAGAGCAAGCGTTCAGTGGCGAGGAAAAACTCCCTCTCAGGAAGAAACCTGGGACAGACCCAGGCTCTTGGTAGGCGGTGTCTGACGGGGCTGGTTGAGGGTGTGATGAACAGTGGCGATAATAGTCACAATAAAGATTATGGAACAGTGACTAGAAATAGTAGTTGTAGTAGTTCATGGCGTAGCAGGGCACTGCAGCGCGTTACAAGGTGTAGCTGTTGTCGTGGTCCTGCTCCGCACCCTGCAGTGCCCTGCTGTGCCCTGCTACGTCCTGCTACGCCCTGCAGTACCCTGCTACACCCAGCAGTGCCCTACTACGCCCTGCAGAGCGTAGCAGGGTGTAGCAGGGCATAGCAGGGTGCAGAGCAGGACCACAGTGACAGCTGCAACCATGATTTAGGTGCCACCCAAATCCAAGGAAAACTGCTGGGCGAAAAAAACAGGCACAGAGTAGTCTCGCTTTGCCAGACCTTCCAACACAGCGCTGTGGAGGAGAGTCTGACTAGTCCACATAGCATTCTGGGATGGGAGAGAAACGTGCTCTGGGTTATTGCCGTTTCTTTAACCCAATCACAATCGTCATGGGCAGCACTAAGCTCCGCACTGAGCTGCTGCGAAGGAAGGAACTTGTTTAGGTGGAACGTTCAAAAGTTGTTTTTGTCGTGCCGGAGAAAACTCAGATTGGACAGATAGTCTAGCTAGCTGTCTCAATTTACCACGCGGATGTACATTTCTCTACATTTCTTTCTAAAATCACTCATCTCAGAAAGGAAAGAACGTGGTACCCAATGCATTAAACAGAAGACAAGGATGACACATCATGGGGAAAAGGAAATTTGCTTTTTTACATTTTACACTGAGCAGGGATCAGATTTGGAGCAGGAGTTGATCTGTGAGTTATAGCCTACAGTTTTACTAATCATTGTTTTCCTTTCATTATTCATGAATAGCTTGTAATAATATCTAGTCCCAAACTAGATTTTAAGCAGGACCTTGTGGCTTTATTAGTTAGTTTCTCATCCCAGTCTCCAAGGTCCACATTACTCTATAGTTGTCCAACTTTTTTTGCCTGTGAAGTTGATATCTTCAAACATCTATACCCGTACCCCGGAGTCATCTTTTTAAACGTTTGCAGTTATTCTTGGAATAAAAAAAAAAAAAAAAGTGCTAATTGCTCCCGGCCTTTAAATAATTTAAAAGAGCCGCAGGAGTATCGCCACCAGATGATTGTCTTACACACAGAGGTGAGGCACACTTGGACACAATGACATGGAGTTAATAAAACATAGAGTCTGTTCTGATACTAGTTCATGATATGAAATAACTTGACATTGTCAAGCTGTCTGTCCACCTATCTAAATGATTAAAAAAAGCACAATAATTATATTTTCCATGAGAACAATGAGGAAACTAGCAGAAAATGTATTAACCGTCCAAATAAATGTGATTCAACCACATCTTTCTTTTTTTTTGGTTGCTCAAATACATTTAAGCTTAATTAATGTTATATACAAGGAGCTGTGAGCAGCTCACAGAGGGATTAATCACAAGGTGTAAAGGAAATCTCATTTAATTCTTAAAACTCAAAAGAACCGAGGATTCCTGGTAACCTAGTGGTTAGCATTTACGTCCCCAGTTTGATTATGCCAGGGCCCTTGTAATGTATTAAAATAAAACAAAATAGTCTGGTTTATTAATAATACAGGTGACATTTTAAATAATGTAAGATATTAATACCAGTTTTGTGTAGTCTGTCCTTTCCATCTCACAACTGCACACAAGAATGAAATAAAATGCAGTAAGTTTGATTTATTAAATCAAGATATTTGTAAACTTGACATGTAAAAACATGGTGGGCTGCACACAGAAACCCAGGTAGAGTAGAAGAACTGCAGGATTACAGCAGGCAGAAACACTTTCCCAGCAGTTTGTTTACTCCTCACAGCAGCAGTACTGTTTGCATTACATTACAATGTTATCAGAACATTGCATAGTTACTTTAAACAGCAAGGTCTAAAGACTGACCTTAAAATAACAGAAAAGGTTCATCATACAATTATTCATATAAAATATTTACATTTGAAAAAAATAAGTAAATTAACAGTCAAATTTAAAATGTGATTCTTATTCATAAGGCCACTGACTGTCTAAGGGATTAAAAAAGCATTCTTTTTTTTTTTGCCCCTTGTTGGCAGCGCAAAAGCAGTACACAATCTTGACTGTTTACATCTAACTGGAAACATTAGCATATATTTATGCAAGTTAATATGGATGCTCATTGGCTAATCATTTGTGAATGAATTTTACATCAGTTTTCATGGTTGGACTGGACATTTGTAAATGCCGTATCTTTAAAGATACATAATTACATACAAAAAATAGGAATTGTGTGTCACATAGAGACAATCGACAACTCTTTTCCCTTGGCTACTATTCCCAACAGCAGCAACTTTTATGTACATCAGTATTCAATCCTGCTAATTAAAATGTTAGAATTGTATGCTGTACATTTTCTTTTTTTAAAGAACAATACTGTAATTGTATTCCTTCAGTCTGGCTGTTACTTGCTCTGACAGATCTCACTGTGGCATCAATGCAAAATTCACTTTCCCCAAACAAATTATGAAGGAAAAAAAAAAAAACAAAAAAAAACAACTATCCCAGACAGGATCGCTGCAGTCTCTCTATTGGCTGAGACAGAGTGGATTGTTGGTGTTATGAGAAGCAACCCTTACCTTACAAATACTAAAAAAACCTAAGATTTGTATTAAAACACATGACTTCCATTGATGAGTTGCATTCCCACAGCCCGTGTTTCTCAGGAGGACTTTTCTCTCTTCCACACGATCACCATATTTTTGTCACTAAGGGCCACCAGGTAGTGGAGCTCAGGGTCCATTGCTACACTGTTGATGGTGGGGCCCTCCACCCGGCCGAGGCCCTTTTTTACCGGGGTCGGCCACTCCAACACCTGCCAAAACAAAGACCATGTTGTTAGCGGCCTAGCGGTGAGCAAAGAAAAAGACATGTATGAGGAAGAGTTTCAGACGGCTCTCCATTTAAAAACTGATCTTTGCTCAGTATGATGTCTTTTGAATGAAAAGGATGAAATGCTAACAGAAAAATTAAAGTGTCAAATGCTTTCAACAAATACAATTTCAAGTGTGCTTATATGATCATTAAGTAGATTATGTCTTTATTTCCTTGATTTAATATTTAGGGAGAAAGAATGAAATCAACTTATCACATCTTGAAAAGTCCTTTTTCACTGATTTGACAGCTGCTTATTACCCATTTAAAAATGTTTAATATTTTGTTTAATTTTGTTGCGAGGAGTTTGTATGTTCTCAAAGCGTGGGTTTCCTCCCACCGCCAAAAACATGTAAGTTAAGTTAGTCCTCCCGTCAGTGCCCCTGAACAAAAGGCACTGCGGCAGCAGAGGAGAAATCTTGTATCTATCTATCTATCTATCTATCTATCTATCTATCTATCTATCTATCTATCTATCTATCTATAATCTATGTATGCAGGTGCTTAGAAATTACTTTTAACCTTTATAACTAAGACGCTATTCAATGTTAAAGTGTGCTCATATTATGCTTTTTGGCTTTTCCCCTTTCCTTTATTGTGTTATATATCTTTTTTGTGCACATTATTCGTTTACAAAGTGAAAAAGCCCAAAGTCCCCCCCAAAGGGACTTCCCATCTCCAACAGAAAACACTGTTCACCAACTGCTCCAAACAGCTCTATTGTAGTCCAGCCTTTACTTCAGAGACAAACGAGGTCCCTTTGTAACACACGTTATAATGCTCGCCTAGCTGCTAGCGTGGCACGCCCTCATACTCTGATTCTGACTGGCTAGTAGTCCTTACCTAGGTACTGTCAGGGCACGCCCTCATACTCTGCTTCTGACTGGCTAGTAGTCTTATCTAGCTACTGTCAGGGCACGCCCTCACACTCTGCTTCTGATTGGCTAGTAGTCCTTACCTAGCTACTGCGCATGTGCGACTCCCAACAAAGATGGAACAGAAAGATGTCTCACTCTGTAGCTAAAACAGAGAGCTCAACACACAGGGTGAAAAGAGGAGCTGCAGCAAGTCTGACTACTTTCTTAGGAATGTCACCGTGTTCCCAGATCTCAGCAATGAAACTTGGTGAGTGTAATGTTCAAACCTATGAGAAAATGGTTAGTGCTCTTCTACAATATTCTATGATGCAGAGTTGTAAGCTAAAGGGATAATTAGAGGAGATGATTACCTCAGTGGGCAGTATGGGTTTCCCAGTCTGGAAACTGTTTTTCTGCAGGTCGTTGACGTGGTATGTCCATAGCCTGCCTTTGTCATCACCACACACTACGTAGGCTCGGCCTAAAGAGAGAGGAATGAACACATACGGGTTTTTTTTCAAAACACACCGGGACTCTCACACCGCCTCAAAATACACTGACAAATCTGATCTGACGATTGGCAACCGCAGTGTGACGTTGGGTTGCTTTTCTAAAAAGTTAGGTATGTCTCACCTTTTGGCCTTGGGGTCTTTTCGGCACCCCAACCGCTGCAGCCTGAACGCACCCCCCCATTCAAAATAAATGGACTGCCTGATGTGAGCCAGGCCTTATACTGGGGGAGAACAGTGAACCAATCTGAAAGGTTTCTCTCATCTTGGTGTACAACAATGTTCTATTGTATTCTACTTGATGTATTCATTATAAGAAAGCTTACATACTACTGGGCTTTTGTGCTATGGTTATAAAAAATAAAGTATGTTCATAATCTCAGGTTTAATGCAAGATTATTTAAAAATGAAAACAAATTGACAAATACAGCGCTACTGGTTAGATGGCTTGGGACTTACCAGGGCATGTGTTGAGAGCCAGGTAGGGAATCTCAGTGTTGGCCCACTGCAGCTCAGCCAGAACCACAGCACAAACTGTCCTGTCCTTCTTGTCAGGCTGCTGAGCCTTGGTCCTGCTCCAGCTCCACAAGTATATGGAACCATGCATGTAGTTCTTGGAGGCTAGACGAACATAATGACACAGTTGCAAAAGAAGAGAAAAATGAAGCAAAATTAGAGACATGCACAGAAAAAGGGAAACGTTGGGGGCAGGGTTTGTGCAGATCTTAGAATTTAAATTGACATTCAAATTAAGAAAACAGAGCGGATAAAATCATCCCAATTCTGACTGATTAAAGTTTTAAAAACTAAATGGAGATGTTTTATAGCTGGTTTATAGATACCTAATCCATGGTTAGATACACTAATGTACGGACAGACATGTGGTCCATTGGGAGTCTAGCCAAATTAGACAGGGACCAACAAGAAACAAAATGATAGTGCCACCAAGTGGGCGACTAAAGTAAAAACTTGAGGACATTGGTTTATTGAGGGCATTTGCATAACTGACCAATTTACATATTTAGTATTAGGTCTATAAAACACAATTCAAGGCTTATTGATTTGCAAATTCAGATGGATTTATTGTTAAATTAGCCACTACCTAGTCCCTAATATCTGCCTCTGACTTGTTTGGTCCATGGCTAAAACTCTCCAGCCAGTGTGACCCAATGTTACTTACATGGGGAGGGGGGGCAATACTTTTATAGGTGTTGTAAATAAGACTACAGTGTACGGTGGTTAACTGTAAGAGCGTTACTTACCCACTATGTCATCTGTAAGAAAACTCAGGCCATCAATGGTGTGGTAGTCATGGTATTTGTCTTCCTTCTTATATATGGGGAAAGTTATCTCCATCTCCTCAGACCTACTAAAAAAAATAAAATAATAATAACACTTTATGTTACTGGCTGGTCCACATATATGATTTTATATACATCGTCTTCTGATTTAAACTGCTGCATATTTTGTAATGTCTGAGCGTGTAAAAACGGAATTACATTGGTAATTTTTACACCTGAATGTGGCAGCATTTCAGAACGTCATTGAAATGTTACAGAAATGTAACACAGTCTGAGTAGTAAGTAGTAAGATTGCCATTGTGACATTTGCCTAAAAGTGATTCAGGTACTTATTGCATCATATTTACTTAACAAGTTGCATGTCTGAGAGGGACTGAGAGTCTGTTTGTCTGCAGGACATGTCTGAACAAATCCATTCAAAAAGGTCAGGATCAACCAAAAGTTCAAGACAAGATGACACACACTGTGGATACAGGAACACACACACACGAACATGATTCCTTTACCTCTTTGTGTTGTTGGTGCTGAGTTGTGTGTTGTAGCAGTGCAGGCCGTTCTCACAGGCTGTCAGTAAGTGTGAGCTGGGGGAAGTGGGGGGGAGGGAGATGTGTAGGGGAGTGGCGCTGATCTCCAACACCAGCAGCTGACTGGAAGGACAAACAGAAATACTCTCAACATCACAGTCTGAATCTCTACACTACCCTGCGGGACCCATTATATGGCCACAGTACAGCTGAGGTTTGTTCAAACTCCAAGAAAGGATGGAAAATAAAAAAAAATTTTTATTGGCCTTTTGTCAGTGAAAACTGAAAGTAATAAAGCTAAAAACACCACCAAACACACAACGTTATGATTTAATTATATAATTCAAAAGAAACCCTGTACATCTGTTAGAAATGTTGTTTTGGCTTAGGAAAGGTATTCTTATACATTCTAGATTTAAAAGTGACTTTCCCCAAACAGAAATACTCACACAACTTTGTAGTTGTACTGGCTGTCCACTCCACCGATGTCCCACATCACAATCTTGTTATCATATGCTCCTGCTGCAAGAGAAGAGGTGAACCGGTGAGACCAGGACCACACACTGAAGTAAATCAGTGACCTAAAAAACACTATTGCAACAGGTCAGTCTTAAATCCTCAAAAGGTGATGACATCATTATCGTACAGCAGTGGTTGCCAAACTGGTACAAAAAGAAAAAGGAACAACGTATGATGACCCTCAATGCCGACTTAGTTGGGAATATATTGTGTCATGAGGAACGGGGGTTCACCTCCCCTTCAAAATATGAAGTTTGGAAATATGTCCCCCTTAATATTTGTAATTTACCAGTTTTACCTTCAAATAAATTGACCTTTATTTGACGGTAAAACTCAAAGTGTGGACACCCAAATGTTGATAACAATCTGTCATTGCATAAAGTGCAAAAGCTCAAAGGTCTTTGTCACCTGAAGTTTTTTTACCTTATAAATGAGTTAAAGCTAAACAGTGGCTCATTTACAACCTGCCAATCGTCTGACACTCATCTTCGTCATTATTAATTATTACTGATAGAAGCGAGGGCCAAAACTATAGACCCAGGTTGGAATCCGGTAGAATTATCCTTTAATCTGTCAGCTTTTGGACCTCTGAAATGGGCGACTGACAACCAAACAGAACTCCTACTGCGAGCTCTTTTTCTATAAGAAGTAACCTCAACTCACTGAAGAGGAAGTTCCCCTGGCGGTGGTTGAAGCGCAGGACAGACAGCGCCTTGCGGCTGGCTCGGAACTCCCCGTAGGCCATGTTGTTTCTGGGGTGGATCAGTTTGACCAGTCCTTTCTTCCCTCCAGCTGCCAGAATGCTGCAGTGTTGAGCCGAGGCCCCGCCTCCCCTGGACATCAACACTGTGGACCAGGCCAGGGAGAAGAACTCCTGTTGCACAACAGATACAAACATCAAGCTTAGATTATGATACAAATACTTCATTTTATCCTCCATACACAACGTGTTCATCTAGGCTGCACCATCACAGTTTTATCACGCCCGCCACAAAATCACTACTGACAATTGCAATATGAAATCTTAAATTAACATATGAACTGTGTGCTAATGTGTGCAAAGTTCCGGCTAGCTGCGGAGAACAGCCAAAGCAGCACACGTCCAGGTCTTTTTTTTTTTTGTCCTCACTGGGGAATAGAAGGGTTTTCCATAGTGACAGCATTCAGATTTTGACCACAAGCATTAGAAGGATATGACAGGATGAAAAATACAATTAACTTCAACAAAAATGTATTTCTGTGAATGCAGATGCAGAAGTCTTATCATTTAAAACTGTTATTAGAGAATAAATGGAGCGAACCTCGCCGGGAACTTTGTACTTCTTCATCACCAGCCCGGTTTCACAGTCAATCACGCAGAGAGAGTCTCCACCACAGGTAGCAACCAAACGGCTTCCTCCACCAGTGCCTGTTAACACAGGAAGGAGACGGAGTTTATTATTTTTCACTGTAGAAAAGGGTTATAGGTAGGGGTGGTGGAAAAAAATAACGAAGATAGTATGTTCCTCGATTTTTTTTGTGCCAATGTTTTTTAAATCTATTCCCTTTCCCCAGAATCAATATTTTTTATTTATTTATTTTTAACCAGTGATTCACCTAAATATTTTCTGTTCATAGGGTACCGCCAACGGCGACTACATCATATCCGTTTCTAGCCCAACAGACTCAAAGCAGAACATGCTGAAAATCCATGTTATGTACTTCTTTACAAATGAAATAAATGTCAGACTGTCTGACATGTGATGTGCATTCTATTTATAAATCAATACGTTTTTAGAAACGGCTCATGATAGGTTTCTAGAAGTGTATTATCTTAACTTTTGTTCTTGTTAAAGAAGGAAAATAAAATCACAATACTCAATACTATCAAATATTTATAGAATCGCAATAAATTAAAATAGCAAAACAAATTGTACCGTGAAAGAATTGAATTGGGACAAAAGCGTATTGTCCCAGGTCTAGTCATAGGAAAAGCTTTTAAAATATCACTATGCATTTACAGACTTCCATATTGATAATCAATGCCTTTTTGAAAAGCTGCCATGATCATTTTGATGCAATGTGAACAGTACCATTGAAATCTGGCAATGGCTGGAAAGCACAGGCCCACAGCTGGGTAGAGAAGTCCTCTGAGCTGTCCTGTTTACTGTGGCACTGGAGGACGTGGAGAGGCTTCAGACACACTGGCTGCTGGAGGGAAGGAAACATGACAGAGGGGAAGATGGACAGGGGGAGATAGCAGAGAAGTGGGGAAAGAAGAGACTTTAATAGCATGACATTCTGACAGCTGGGGATTCAATATTGCTGTACAGATATACATGTTCACCATGATAGTTTGTTAGTTTCATCATTCAAAGTTGCTAATTAGAGGTAAACACAAAACGCAGCTGTTTTGTAGGTATTTGGTCATAAACCAAAGCATTTGACCTGATGATGGAAAGGCTTAGGGATTACCAAATGTATTACAATTGGTCCTGAGGGGGACATGAACCTGTATACAACAATTAATCCAATAGTTGTTGAGATATTTCAGTCTGGACCAAAATGGTGGACCGATATTGCCATGTCTGGAGCCAGACCTCTAGCGTGACTAAAAATACACTTTTATATAGTATAAGTGTTAATGTTTGATCTTTCATAAAAACATTAGGCTTATCCTTGGGGGACCTTGAATATGCACAACAAGTTTCATGAGAATCTGGCCAATGGTTGTTGAGATATCTTGGATTGCTCTGGGCCAGAGTGGACAGGTCGACTAAACAGTAGACCAAATAAATTGTGTTGGGTGTCTGTAGGGATTTAAACAGGTTTTACACCTTACAGATAGAGAGTAAAAGGTAGTCCTTTGCAGATCGCTCACAGCCTTTTTCGCAAACGTTTCAAAAACAGAGCACTTGCTTCTTTGGTTTCACAATATTCCATGGTTTCAGGAACAACACAGGGTTTAACAGCTGATTTCACATTACCTGTGTCTTTATTGTGGACAACGTGTCAGTGTCCGTTCTGTTCTTCTGTTTTTTCTGCGCTCCACTGTCCTCTTTGGTTTGTCGCACTGTCGTCGCACCTCTCCTGGGCGTCTCTGGCTTCGTCTGTCCTCTGGTGGGGGTAGAGGGAGGCTGACTTATCTTGCGGGGGCTCATCCTGACAGCGCTGGTCTGGGTTAGCGTCTCGAGTTTGCGGAGACTGGATTTGCGAGGGCTGGCTTCAACTGGGGAGGCTGGGAGCTCTGCGCGCAACTTCTTGCGAGGTGTCAGTCTGATGCTGGTGTCCACTGACGCCGTTTGTTTCCTCTTGGTCGGGGTCGAGACAACCTGGCAAAGGCAAACACTTGAGCTTTAAATCAACTCCAGAACTAAACATTTACACACAACATCCTGAATTTCCGTTACTACCCCTAAACCCTATTACCAAGGGCGTAAATTCCAGGGGGGTCGGGGGGGTCACGACCCCCCCCATCTAAGGGTTGTCCCCCCCTAGAAATAACATTAAAACAATGCTGAGTATTGTAAATAACATAATGATGTACACTTAAATATCTGTGTAAGCAGTAAAATAATACAAACCCCAAAAAGTGCTTTTTAAGTTTAGAAATATTTTGAGTCCCCCCTCCCTTGCCTCAGAGTGGTTTGGTCCACTGCATGCTTTAGGATCTGCGCTACACTCACGGTGACAGTCACATCGGTAGTGACAGGAATGTAGTAAGTAGACGGTTCAAAGCTGTCTTATTCACATTAAACATCAGATTAAGTTTTTCTTTTCTCATATAGAAATGATGCTGAGTAATTAATGAATTAGTCATGACAAAAAAGTTTGCTATGTTAGTGTAATATAGTGTAACGTTACCTAGCTTGTTGGATAGAAATGCACCCACTTCAACTAACGTTACCAAGTTAAGCCTTACGTTATGTGTGTGAACTTATATTAGGGTTAATTTTGGTAATTAATCTAGTTGTTTTTTGCTCAATATGAAATTAAGTGGCTGATCAGTTAAATAGGCTATATATCCTCTGTCCCAGACATAACCTAATATTTATGTGGAGGACGCAAGATCTTTTTTATTGAATCACGAGAAACACTGAAAAGAAGGATAATGCTACAGTCTCCATGCTACACTAATGATAGTATTAAGGCTTTCCTCAGTGTACGCATGTCTTCTACGAGTATAATTGTGGCTGTATTATTTGTGTCCCCTTCAAAAATTGCTCTTCAGAAATTTTATGTTTATTGTCCCCCCCTACTGTTAGATCAGATTTACGCCCTTGCGTATTACCCATCACCACTACTACCATTACTTTCTAAATTCATCGTCACAATGACAGCCAAGTTCAGTATAGACAGCGTGTTGAAGCAGGGCATCCTTGGAGATCTTACACAGTTCTCTTTAGTGTCGGTAGACTCCTTGCTCTCTGGTTCTTTCTTTGGTTCTGTCAGAGAGTGCAGATACTCCTTAGCGATATTCTCTACCTAAGAACCAAAGGAGACAAATAGTTGATAAAAAAAAATATGACAGAAGGCAATGCAAAAAAAGGGCCAGAAGATCACCAACATCTGGAACGTACCCTCCATTTGGTGAAATCACTGACTGAACTGGGTCCAAATTTAACTTGTTGACGGGCAGTGTTGACAAAGTTTTTCTCCAAAGCCGACATTTTCTCTGCTGTGATGGGATCCGGAAGACAGAAGCTCTTCTCCCAAACTGCAATTATCTAAAATGACCACAGACTGTTTGTACACTGACAAAAGCAACAGCTCATGCAATAAAATACACAGAAATGTAACCAAACTGGCAGTGTGACATCATTCTTAGCCTACGACATAACTTAGTATAGAGTATTATACTTGTCTTGAGATCATAAAATAGGGCAAAATAAGCAGTTTCATACCCTGGTCCTCAAGTTCTCCGTGTAGACATAGCGCAAGTGGTTGGCTGTCGTGCTGACATCTTTACCGTTGTGAATCCTCAGTTTGGGCAACAACGCCATCAGCTTGTAGTTATCACTCACCTGAGAAAGAAAATCAATATTAACAAGGGACAAGGAAACGCAATACCACATTACTTAAATAGTAGTAATACAAATACAAAGCCATGTCCTCACAGTGATATACAGATTGTCCTCCATCTTGAGCTCCTCTAGATTGCTTAGAGACTCCAGAGTGGTAACATCCTCCAGCTGGTTGTCGCTGAGGTCCAGGTAGCGAAGGGCAGGCAGCTCCAGGTTCTTGGGCAACTCCTGCAGTCTGTTCCCAGAAAGATCGCAGCGCTCCAGGTACTGGAGTCGGGACAGCAGCCTGACTGGCAAGTCCTGAGACTTCAGTCCCAGCCTAGACAGACTGAATAACAGAGAGCAGAGTGTTTCTACAATATAGGATATCAAACTAAATGTTGTAGTTGATGACCTCTGCAACAACTCTTCTTTCCAGCTCAGCATCCTTTACATAAATTAAACTAGAGATGACACTGGGGGCACATACGCAAACAAAAACACAACCCTTGAAAGACCCATAGACATTGAAAGAAATGGACACAGCGACGCCATCGACTTCGACGGAGACCAGTGAAGTCAATTAGAATCACTTTTTCCGGTGATGGCTGAGCGTTACTGTGCAGCCTCAAACTGAGCTTCAAGACGTAGATGTGACGTGAGCAACCTGTCTGAACTTTGTAAGTCTTCTGGTAGCTGTGCCAAGAGAAATCTGTTGTTTTTTTGTGGATAAATGTTACTTCATATGAATTCACTTGCCACATACCAAAGTATTTCCAATCCATCAAAACATTGCTGAAATATTTTGTTCCGATGCTTTTCATGGACTCTATGGGCTTCTGCCTTGACTGTATGTCTCCATGCCCCCCCCCCAATTTCCTGCGAGCTTCTCCTGTACTGTACGGTAATTTCTCCACTGTGCGACAGAAAGTCGCGTGGTTATGACACAATCGTTACCCTATTTTTACAAAAAAACGTCTGCTACGGAGCCATAACATGAGATACAAGGTAATGGAGCCTTTTATACATTGTCGTGTTTCTTTAGAAATTAACAATGGACAAATTGTCTTTAAACGCTTCAGATGTAAAGTTATTCGCTGTCAAAGTGACGCCCAACTGAATGGGAGTCAATGGAATGCTAACGGAAGGTGATGGCTTGTTAGCCTCAGAATCTCCCCATAGGAGGTATGCTTTCCGGATGATCGCTTACCCCCTTGGAAAGACCACGTCTTTTTTCCAACTTTAGTTTCAGACTACTTCCTATATTGTACTTTATAAATTTGCAACAGAAATGTGTGCAAACCTTAAAAAAGGTCAGAGAAAACCTTACAAAAATCAGCAACTTGGTATTTTGAATCAAAGTGACAAAAATGGTTGAAACAATTTTTTTAATATTAATCTTTTTTAGTCTACGTTTTTTTTTTAAAGTATTTAATGTGTCACGTTTCTGATCCATTTAATAAGGTCAGCGCACACCGATACCAATCCAGTATATCTGGTGCATGAATACGAATTTCTGGGCAGTGACGTCCTCAAAATATAATCAGGTCACCAATATACAAATAATGCAACCACGTGTCATGGGCCGTCACCTACAAATCAAACACTATCGTTGGGACAATAAAACCATGCTTACTTCAGTGTCTTGATTTGCTCCAGTTTGTTGGTTTTTGGAGATCCTTTCTCCAGTAGCAGTTTTTCTGTTATTTTCTCCATTGATTATCTGTAGAAAAGACCACAATTTAAAAATAAAAATACCAGAGAAATAATTGTAGAGCGAGGATTGAAGAGTTTCAGTGCCCTCTTCTGTAGTAAGATTCAAGTCTGTAACACATCTGACCCCGCCCAGCATCATTTATGGGTGCTCTGCTGCACCTAACACACCAGGTTGTACAGACCACACCCTGGGTGCTCTTCTACATCTCTTCAGCAAGGTGACTTCCATGACTGGAATTTGGCAAGATTATTGTAATTGTAGCAGTAATAAAAAGGTACGCTGCAAAGTATTTGACCAGTAATGGCCCTCTGGATCAATGATTTGATGAGCAAGTCCCTTTTTGGTCTGTATCTCATGCTCTACCAGTACACACATGAGAAACATGTGACACAAGCACATGGATGAGGCAATACACATTCCTGCCATTGGTTTTGCCCATTTCCAGCGATGGGCAGCAATGCACCAGCAAAAGGCAGTGAAGAGGAACAATGTTAGCTTTCAAAAATGGATGTAAGCAATGTAGATTTAAAAAGAACTTTACCCCGTTAACAGAAAAAACTCCACATAGGTCTTTATGTGTTATCTCTGTACATTGCAGATATTCTTCTTCATAGTCAATATGCTGCACAAAACTGTACAGCTCTTTCATTGGAAACTTTTTTTTTCATTGTTGTATCGTAACTTGTTCTATTCTGTATTAATGTTTAGTCACTTGCTTTTATGTGTTTATCATTATGCAGTGTCAGTGTTATACCAGATGCTATTTAAAATGATAAATTATACAGTAGTGGAATTGTCTGTGTTTAGGCTTAATTTCTTTGTTTCAGTGGGTTCGGTCAGTACAACGAACACATGGAGAGGCCTTTAACACTCACTCAGTCGCAGGTATGTAATGTGAAATCTGCCTGTTTGTGGTAGTCTTCAAGTTATGTGACAATAAAAGTGCTTAAAGTCGACCTCACAACAATTTGTAATCCTAATTGTGGGTTTATGATCCATCCAACCACAATGTGTGGATACAAATCATGGTTAATACTTTCTCAAATTTGCTGAGCAGCTCCACTATTTACACAAACTCAACATACCCTGTGGGGTACAAACATTTACCTGGCTGGGAATTACTGGTAAAATGCAGCCATTGTTTCTCTTCTCTTTAAAATGACTTCTGTCGAGCTTCTTTGTTCTAAATACACATAACAGTTAGCTAGGTTCCAGTAAAGTGTGACTGTTCTGCTTAACATTGCATGGGATGCTCTGCTTTTTTCGTTTCTTTGTTTACTTTTTTTTTAACAGATTTAATCGGTTTTATGAATGAACAGGTTTGCTGCAATTAATACACACGTCCCCAGTGGGTGTATTGTTATCAGAAGGTTAACGTAACCACAGATTTGAGGAGAGATAATTTACCTGAGAATATAATAATAACAAAACACAACACACAAGTTTCAGCCTCAACTGCGGGTTTTGTACCTCGAACACTAGCTCTTCAGATACTCTGCCTTGCCTTTAAAACATAGCTATCAGTTTTTATTTTAACGCTACACCGTGATATATTTGTTGAGGGAAATTATATTAACGCCAACTTCCTCGACCGAGGTTAGCTAGCCACGTTGGAAACAGCGACTGCCATTTATTTGCATCTTTAGGCTCTACTACGTTAACATTACAGGCAATAAACTCCTTAGTCTTAAGTTTTAACTCACATCCTAATCGTTTATCTTTCATAAGCAAAGATGGTTTATGAATGTGTTAATATCCGTGGATAAAAGTTACTTACCAACACTTCTTCAGCATCTACAAGTGAACTAACTAGAAATCGCGCTTTCCCGGGGAAACACTGCGTATATCCGGTGGGCGTGGTTTAAATAGACTTTTAATAACAAAGGGATTTTTTTACCCTGAGCTGAACCTGACAGGTAGAATTTAAAGGCCACAGCCCAAACTGTTACAAGTAAAAATCCTGCTTTCAAAATCTCAAAAAATACCAAACCTGTAGGAGTATATGTGAATTATGATAAATACTATACCTCACTGTACTTTATTTATTTATTTATTTATTTATTTATTTATTTATATATATATATATATATATATATATATATATATATATATATATATATATATATATATATATATATATATATATATATATATATATATATATATATATGTGTGTGTACACACACACACACACACACACACACATACAACAAGATTGTGGCTGACCCCAAGGCCCGGAAACCACCCTGACTGATTCTGATTTATTATTTTGTAAAACTGAAAACTCCATAAATAAATCATAACAAAATACCAAAAGTAAAAGCACTCATTATGCAGAATGGCTTATTTCAGAATAATATATAATATGTTACTGTAATGCATTACTGTATACATCACATTAATGTTGCAGTAGGTTAAGATGTGGCAAATTTTAATTACTTCATATACTGCTGCGAAGTATAATCTATCTAATTTATCAGCAATCTTAAGCTATCATAATGTATACTTCATACTGTGAACTTTTGCACATTCCTTGGACAATTTACTACTTCGCAAAAACTGCATAGCTCTTTCGTTTTTACTCAGAATTATTTAATAATAATATTACACATATTTCTTATTTTGATTCTGATACAGTGTGTGGTGAACCACACGTTTCGTTAGGTGGCGATGTTTACCTATTTTAACAGGTCGGCCACCTTCATATCAACAGAAGAAAAAGAAGATGCAGGATGATGGCCCCTGACAGCAGTGATGGCGTTACTTCGTGTGCTTGTAAAGGTATCCGGCGGTGTCTCAAGTGTGAAAAGTTAAGGGGAAAGGGACAATCGGAGGCGAATGAACCAAAGGTAAAAAATATCTGACTGGAAACTGTATTTTACAAGCATTTTTATCAGCAGGAAACGGACGCTGCCGCTGCTAGCCTAGCGCCACTCAAAAATAGCTACGGATGCTCTCACAGGACATTCCATCTGTCAAAACGTTATTACTGAACGAGCCTGTACGGTCACATGTATCGTTATAACAAGATACATGGAACAGTATTCTGTCGTTATTACGCCGTAACAATATATCTCATTAACTACCAGTTGTTCTCGTTGTAACAAGACGGCTTTTCTGTATCCAGTGGTGGAAGGGAGCTAACCTACTCACCGTGCTTAAGTACACATTTGAAGTACTTGTATTTTACTTGAGTATTTCCATTTCATGCTACTTTGTGCTTCTACTCCACTACACGTCAGAGGCAAATATTGTACTTTTTACTTTTATTTCATAACTTCAGTTTGCTTGGTTATGATCAATCACTTTTAATTAGTCACACGCATTCGTACGAGGTTCATTTCCGGTGAAATGTTATCCCTTCAGCTTGTACATGGCCGGATGAATGGCACCGGCATTCAGATTATTAATACTAAAACAACTAATACATTATGACGTAATATAATAGATTAAACTGCCCCACAGTATATACTGTAAAGTAATTGACTCCTCTTACTTTAGTAAGATTTTGAATGCAGGACTTTTACTTGTAACAGTTTTTTTTACACTGTTATAATAATAATAATAATAATAATAATAATAATAATAATAAGCGCAAAAGCTACCCAGTGTTTCCTCTATGTCAGGGGTGTCAAACTCAATGTCACTAAGGGCCACAGTGGAAAAAGAGAATCACACCAAGGGCCAGACAGGAGAGTTTATTGACATGCATTTTATTTCATCGAAAAAGTCAAATATCTTTGACTCAATTATTGCATGCCTCATATAGTCTTCGCACATACAGTTTGGTCCACATAAAGCTCTGAAAAGTCAGTAAAAAAGTTCCAAAGCCGTCCTAGAATTTAGCAAATCAAGCAAAACAATGATTACATTTTCTAAGTATGCTACCACACAGCTGACTCACAACAAGCTCTTTCACAGCCTGACTATGCAAACTCTCTGCTTCTGGGGGTATTTCTGAGTCTCAAAGTCCGCAAATGTGCCAAATTATGCGTTGAGTGGGGTGTAATTGCAAGTTGAAAAACAGTTTCCCATGTTTTAGGTGGGCCAAAATATATTGTGAACCAAGAATAATATGCGGGCCGGATCAGAATTAGCGAGGGGCTGGATTTGGCCCGCGGGCCGTGAGTTTGACACACGTGCTTTATGTTGATTTCTGCCGCCACAGTATCAGAAATAGAGCAGATGCACAACAGGGTTTCCACTATGTACATGTAGTAAGTCATAGAGCACACGGCTCTACAGAGCCGTGGGCTCTACTGAACTCAAGCGAACTGTCATCTGCTCTCTCTCCCCTTAAAGGTGCTCCAAGTGATGGGACGCATTTTTTAGGCTACAACATTATTGTCACATACAGCAAACATCTCCTCACTATCCGCTAGCTGCCTGTCCCCTGAATACACTGTAAAAAAAAACGCGGTCTCTGTAGACAGCCCAGGCTCCACAAACGGCAACAAAAACAAACTGGCCAACCTGAGGCCCGTTCCAGGTAGGAGGTTTAACTAACTCTGAGTCTATCCCTGATGTCCCTGAGAGTTTTCGGTTCCAGAACAGCTGATATGAGTTCAATCAACTCGGAGTATGTTCACTCAGGGTTACGCGCGTGCACATAAGGCAGTATGAATGGAGCCATGATTCTACGATTCACCATGGTAACAACCACAAACAAACTGGTCGGCGGAAATACTCATGCGCACAAAGAGCGAGTTTGAACCATAGATATTAACAGTCTATGGTTTGAACATGTATTTCGTTAAAAAAGCAAGACAGCGGCTGCTGCTGCAAAAGAGAGACAATTGGTGTGGGAGAGAATTGCTGCTCGAGTCAATGCGTACGCATTAACAGTGTATTAATTTCATATTCAATCACAGTTAACTTTACTGGTGAAAACTGGAAATGTAAGCTACACCTATAATTTTATTCAGGTGCAATCCTGCGGGCGAAAAAATAAACTATAGCCTACTATTCCCATTCTGAGGCTGCAGCACCATGATCATTACAATTATAAGTATAATCATTTATTTCTTTTTAATGGCTCTCACTGGTTTGTGTCCAGGGAACACTTTTCTGATTGCTCTGCATACAGTGGCTTTACTGTTACAGTATGATCCGCTGCTGTTATAAAGAAAACTGCCGTTTGCAAAAAACGTAATGCGACACAAAGAATCTGCTGGGATGTTAAAGCCTGTCCACGATGTTGAACTAGTGGAAGGATAAGGTATCATATCTAATAGACTGTGATAAAAAAATACCTCTCAAATCGGTTATGTGGAAATGAAAAAAAACAGCTAGTATATTCGGGACTCAATATCATCTCCCGACGTAAACTCTCTCTGAATTAATACAGCTTTTTCATCAACGGGATCGTCGACAAAAGGACATGACATGTTTGAGAAAAAAAACATTGTAGTCTGCCTAACATAAACCAATAGCCTACGTTTTTTTATTCATACAGACTGAATGAATGAGGAAATGAGTTTCCCCTCCCTCTCAGAGGGAGGAGACTGAGAGAAACTCGAGGTTTCTTGAAGAAAACCTGCTCCCGACCAGGTTAAGTTCATAGACTCAGTTACCATAGTAACTGACTCCGAGGTTAAGTTACCTCTCTTTCTGGAACGGAAAACCCAGAGTTTCCCTCATCTCAGGGTTAACCAACTCAAGAGTTTTCACTAAACCTGCTTTCTGGAACGGGCCTCTGTACAACGAACCATAACAAACAGCCAATAACTGATAAGAAGGAGGTGGTTGAGTCATGAATACGCATTGTGGAAGTAGCCTACGTGCTAACGCTACTGAATGGCTCAACCAGTTCCTTCTTGTCGGTTATTGGCTGCAACACTGTTTGTTATGGTTCGTGGGGCAGGTTGGCGCAGTTTGTTTATGTTGCCGTTTTTGTGGAGCCTGAGCGATCTCCAAAGACCGTTTTTTCTTTTTCTTTTTTTTTTTAACTGTGTTCAGGGGACAGGCAGCTAGCGGATAGTGAGGAGATGTTTGCTGTATGTGACGAAAAATGTTGTAGCCTAAAAAAAACGTGTCCCATCACTTAAAGCACCTTTAACTGGAACAGTGACAGGACGTCATCACTCGCGAAGTCATAGCAACCAAATAAACAACAGGGCGAGTACACTTGTCACTCAATCTTAGGCAAAGTCACAAACGGCGACGAAAGCCACAACTTGAAATCCGCACTCACTCAGCTGGTGCGTGGCAGGGCCTTCTGGACTCTATGGGGAACTTGCTTGATTCCTCTACCTGTTCCACTGTTTAAAAAATAGCGCCGCAACTTGGTGGGCGTTATCCTGGTCATTTCTCTGCATGAGAAATACAAGGTGTGAGCGTGTGAACGCCCAATGTGTGAGACTTGAGAGGTATGCACAGTGGTATCATAATACTATAGGATGTTTGCTTAAGTGAAAGATCTGAGTACTTCTTTCTTTCACCACTGCACTTATCTCTGCTTGATTGTTTGATAATGCACTTCCTGGACTGGAAGGGACTGTAAGGGGAAAAAAAAAAAGTGTTGCACACACTGGCTCCATATGACCTTTCTCTATTTATTCTGATGAAGTTTTGGCCCTCATGCCTTCTTCAAATCCTACATAATACAGTCAAATTGCGTTTCAATATAAGGAATGACGGTATGATTAATGTAGGGCTGCCACATCTTAGTCGATTAGTCGACTAATCGGTCGTTTTGGTCTTAGTCGACTAAGATTTCTTTAGTCGATTAGTCATTTTTTATGCTTATTCATGCTTACTTACTTATTTCCAAGAAACTTCTGAGCACATTTGGTAAACACAAGATTTAAAGTGGTGCTTTTGCAGGATTAATTGTGGAGAAACTCAGTTTTACAGATGGTTAATTAACTACATTTATATTGTGCTTTTCTAGTCTTAACCACCTCTCAAAGCGCACAGCTCTGTCGATTAAATCAACTAATCGATTAGTCGACAAAATCGTATAAGTGTTAGTCCACTAAGAATTTCTTTAGTCGAGGACAGCCCTAGATTAATGTAATGTCTTAATTATCAATGTAGTGTAGACCTAACATTATAATTTTGTTTTTGTCTATGAAGCTTGTGCATCGTTTACGCTACGATCCTGAGACGGGGCTTGCCATTCACAAAGATGCCGAGGCTACGTCCTTCCCCTTTCCTGGTGTCTTCCTCCGGGAGAACTTCATATCAGAAGAGGAGGAGAAAAACCTGATAAGCACGATGGACCAAGATGTGTGGAACGAGTCCCAGTCCGGTCGAAGGAAACAGGTTATGCGGAACACATGTAGTTTCTGAATGTCATATAAACACACACACATACACACACACACACACACAAATGATGTCTGTTTTGGTGCTTTTCCATTACCAGTACCTACTCGACTCGCCTCGCGTCCGTTTTCCATTGCAGATTTTAAGAATCGCCTCAGCGTGGCTGGTCGTCATAGCGACTGCCGTGGGCGTGGCTTAGTAGCTTGCTTTTCCCATTGACAAATCCCCGCCGCATTTCCTGGTTCTCCGTCTCCGTGAACAACATGATATCAAAGAGATAGTTAACGTTTACTGCTCCAGATTTCCCACCGTGATCACATATATATGACTCTAGAGTCGCTACTCGCTTTGTTTCTCTCACATATATATGACTCTAGAGTCGCTACTTGCTTTGTTTCTCTCACATATATATGACTCTAGAGTCGCTACTTGCTTTGTTTCTCTCACATATATATGACTCTAGAGTCGCTACTTGCTTTGTTTCTCTCACATGTATATGACTCTAAAGTCGCTACTTGCTGCGGAGATAATCGCCGTCACTCTCTCACTTCTCCCTCGCTCACCAGCTTCCCACACGCACACATACGGCAACTCGACACACACACATCACACATTACACACACCAGCGCACCAGTATAACCATCAGGCCACTTGTATGTGCTACGGAGAAAGCTCTGCGTGGAGCCTCCGGCAGCAAAAAAACACTGCTGGCTAAACTATTTAAAAATGCCGTCTGTCGCTGGCAATGCGGTGATCAGTGACGATTCTTTCCAACCAGTCAGCAGCCTGCAGGGTTTCACGTCACCTTCTCAGCTCGCCTCAGCTCGCTTGGAACCTCGACTGAGGAGGTGCGAAAAAAAGTATCTGTTAGCAGGTACCAGGTACTTTTTTTCGTAATGGAAAACCAAAAAAGGCGAGGCGAGTAGGTACTGGTAATGGAAAAGCACCATTTGTGTACTTTGGATGTGGTTTTCCAGGGTCATGCTACACATTACAAGTGAGCAAGAGCTGGAGGACACAAGTGAGCAAGTAGCTTGTTTATTGGACACAGTGTTACAAACCTGCCATACTGGCTTTGGGCAGTCATACCAGTATTACTTGTACATTTGTTTTGATTCCAGTGTTTTGTTGATCAAGATTGTCTGCCATAATTAACCTCCTCTGAGCTTTATACCAATTAAACTCAGAATAGTGTATTTTCAGGTAGAGTCCATGCTGTGGTATAAAACTTTTTTTTTTTTTGTTAAAAGGTGCTTGCCAATGTCAACATCTTTTTATCTTACTCCAGAAACTGTAATTTCTTTAGCATATACTCTAGGAAAACATAGCATCTGTGAAATCAGTCACAGGTGTCTAAAGGAACATTGGCTAAATCTAAATGTCAACATTTTTGACTAACTGTGCAGATTATAAAATATGAACATAGACTGTATGAAATATGGACGTAGTCTCTGTGACGTTACCCATTGGTTTCTGAAGAGCCAAAATGAAGCTCATAGTGGGCAGCTCCTAGTGGCTCTGGCAGTCGCCATCCTGGCAGTGAGCTAATTCAAATATGGGCAAAAAAAGATGTGGAGCTGAGGTGGGCTGAATGATGCCTACAGTGTCTGCTCGCCACTTGATGAAACGGCAGTTTTTGGCATTTTTTCAGCACTAGAAGTTGCCGCTTGCATATGAATCCAAATTATTAGAGCACATTTTATGTGTGTTCATCATCAATCCGTGAATAAATGTATAAGACATATCTAAATTCTCTCCAACAATTTATATCTTAGTATTTAGGGTCAATATATTTTAGGGCTATTTGATTCAGTCAGTGTTATTTGATTACAGATATTCTGGTTGATTAGACCACGATTCTCAAAAGTGGAGTCTGTGGCACTCTGCCAAAGGGGTCCATGAAAGGTTTTTGGGCTTTATTCATATAAATTATCGTGATATAAAAAAAAAAATCTTTTACAAAAGGCTTTATAGTTCAAATATTTTAAAGTCTATAATGGTTCCTCTATCACTCTTAGAATCTGAAAGTATGTTTAATAAATGTCTAAAATCTAGGGCTGTGCTCGATTGAAGAAATTCTTAGTCGACTAACACTCATTCAATTGTATCGACTAATCGATTAGTTGATTTAATCGACAGTTCTGTAAATTTGAGTTTCTCATGCAAAAGCACCACTTTAATTCTTGTGTTTACCAGAGATGTGCTCGTACGTTTCTTGGAAATAAGTCATTCAGCATGAAGAAAGCATAAAACATGACTAATGGACTAAAGAAATCTAAGTTGACTGAGACCAAAATGACCGATTAGTCGACTAATCGACTAAGAGGGAGCAGCCCAACTAAAATCTTTCTAATACATTTCTCTGGTGTTGTTCTTTCACATAACTAAGACTATGGAAGTGTAACAATTTAGATTTGATAAATTTTTAGATTACTTACAAGAATCATAAATATGTAACTTGTCCCGCCTTGACGTGTCATCAAAACTAACGGGAGAGTCATGGGTGTAAGTCATCGGGTGTAAATATTAAAATAGTAAGTGGCGATAAAATGATCTACAACTCTTTTAAAAATGTATTAATATTATTATTATTATTATTATTATTATTATTATTATTATTATTATTATTATTATTATTATTATAGTCTGATGAAATAAACTACAACTTTTTTTCTCATTGTTGCAGGACTTTGGTCCAAAAGTTAACTTCAAGAAAAGGAAAGTGCGTATAGGTGGCTTCAGTGGACTGCCTGCTTTGAGCCAAAAACTAGTGCTCCGAATGCAGCAAGAGCCAAGTCTAGGAGGCTTTCAACCAGTGGAGCAGTGCAATCTGGATTACCATCCTCAGCGAGGCTCCGCCATCGATCCACACCTAGACGACTCCTGGCTGTGGGGGGAACGCCTGGTCACCATCAACATGTTATCGGACACTACACTCACCATGTCCCTCGAACAGGGTCTGCCAGAGTTGGGACTAGCAGGGGAAGTCCACGTCGCTGTGCATCTTCCTCGCAGATCTTTAGTAGTGTTATACAGCGAGGCGCGGCACAGATGGAAACATGCCATTCATAGGGACGATGTTCAGGAGCGCAGAGTTTGCAGCACCTACAGAGAGCTGTCTGCAGAGTTTCTACCTGGAGGGCAGCAGGCAGAGCTGGGAACTCAGCTTTTGAACATTTCTTTGAGCTTCCAAGGAACGCCAATATAGGCTCATCTGATGATGCAGAGGAAGGCTGTACTACCAGAGGTGGAGGTCCAGATTCAATTTTAAACTAATTTCTATCAAATAGAATTACAGTACAGGCCAAAAGTTTGGACACACCTTCTCATTCAAATGCATTTCCTTTTTATTTTCATGACTATTTACATTGTAGATTCTCACTGAAGGCATCAAAACTATGAATGAACACATATGGAATTATGTACTTAACAAAAAAGTGTGAAATAACTGAAAACATGTCTTATATTTTAGATTCTTCAAAGTAGCCAACCTTTGCTTATTTTATTAATAAGGGAAAAAATTCCACTAATGAACCCTGACAAAGCACACCTGTGAAGGTAAAACCATTTCAGGTGACTACCTCATGAAGCTCATTGAGAGAACACCAAGAACACCAAGAACACTGTATATGAATGTAGTCTTTACATGATGTTTCTCTGAGTTTCAGACCTACTGCCTTTCACAAATGCAGTTGTTGTTATTGTTTTTGCTGCATTGTTAGTCACATAAAAATATTAAAGTGCTCATATTATGCTCATTTTCAGGTACATAATTGTATTTAGAGGTTATATCAGAATAGGTTTACATTGTTTATTTTCAAAAAAACACAATCTTTTTTGTTGTACTGCACATTGTTGCAGCTCCTCTTTTCACCCTGTGTGTTGAGCTCTCTGTTTTAGCTACAGAGTGAGACATCTCACTTCTGTTCCATCTTTGTTGGGAGTCGCACATGCACAGTAGCTAGGTAAGGACTACTAGCCAGTCAGAATCAGAGTATGAGGGCGTGCCATGCTAGCAGCTAGGCTAGCATTATAACGTGTGTTACAAAGTGACCATGTTTGTCTCTGAAGTAAAGGCTGGACTACAATAGAGCTGTTTGGAGCAGTTTGTAAACAGTGTTTTCTGTTGGAGATGGTAAGTCCCTTTGGGGCGGACTTTGGGCTTTTTCACTTTGTACACCTATTACGTGCAAAAAAAAGATTTATAACAAAATAAAGGAAAGGGGGAAAGCCGAAAAGGATAATATGAGCACTATAATCTAATCTATAATGCATGGAATGGAATCAAAACAAAAACTCTGAGCCACAAAAGTAAATGAAAAGATCTGTCACATGAAGCAGTCCTGTATAGCAATTGTCCTTGGGTGTCTTAACAGCTTTTATGTGATTATTAATGGTTGCTATAGCCATATAAATTGAGGAACTGGACAAATGGGCTCAAGCTGTCTTTAGAAGCCACGCAGTATGTTCTGCAAATCTCAATCTTTTTCAACTCTTGTCTTTATAATAAAAAGAAACATTTTCTTCCATACACATTTGCCTCACCTTGTTATTTTTTTATGTAGAATGTGTACTTACATGTCCTGCAGTGACTGGAACTGGGGTGTCACAGATGTAATCCCAACATACACCACCTGAGTACAAATGTACCGTATTAGCATCCAAATTGATTTAAAAGTGACAAAAGTAGTACTTATAATGCAGAGTGGCCCATTTCAGATCCATATACTGTATATTACTGGAGTATAATTACTGATGCATTAGTGTTTTCACCTCTTCTTGCTGCAGCTTGTAAAGGTGGAGCAAATTTTAATGACTTCACTGCTGATTGGATTAACCTATAATAAAATAAAAAATATATGCAGATATAAGTATAATATAAGTTGATTCCCGGCCTGGGCCTTTCTGTGTGGAGTGTGCATGTTCTCCCTGTGTGGGTGGGTTTCCTCTCACCATAAAGCTGCTGGTAAAGCATAAAGCATGCTAGGTAACTCCTGCAATTGTCTTTGGTGTATGTACTAGCATTACAACTGGCTGTCCCACTTTAATTAGTTAGGATGGGTTAAATGCAATGCAACGGATACATTCCTTGTGTGTGTAAATGTACTTGGCAAATAAAGGAAATCTACTATAATATATACAGTACAGGCCAAAAGTTTGGACACACCTCATTCAATGCGTTTCCTTTTTATTTTCATGACTATTTACATTGTAGATTCTCACTGAAGGCATCAAAACTATGAATGAACACATATGGAATTATGTACTTAACAAAAAAGTGTGAAATAACTGAAAACATGTCTTATATTTTAGATTCTTCAAAGTAGCCAACCTTTGCTTATTTTATTAATAAGGGAAAAAATTCCACTAATTAACCCTGACAAAGCACACCTGTGAAGGTAAAACCATTTCAGGTGACTACCTCATGAAGCTCATTGAGAGAACACCAAGGGTTTGCAGAGTTATCAAAAAAGCAAAGGGTGGCTACTTTGAAGAATCTAAAATATAAGACATGTTTTCAGTTATTTCCCACTTTTTGTTAAGTACATAATTCCATATGTGTTCATTCATAGTTTTGATGCCTTCAGTGAGAATCTACAATGTAAATAGTCATGAAAATAAAGAAACACATTGAATGAGAAGGTGTGTCCAAACTTTTGGCCTGTACTGTATATATATTAAATTAACTAGTAACTAAAGTCAAACAAATGTGGTGAGGTGAAAAGTAGGATATATGTATAATTTGCATATGTTGGCCCCTAAATAGTGGAGTAAAACGAACATAAAGTACCTTTAACTTTTCACGTCCATTGCTCAATATTTACAGTCTATGGTTCAGTGACCATACCTTTACTTTGAAGGCTGCGGCCGGACATCCTTGTTTACTCTAGCTGCTGGCTTGTCGTTGGCTGGCTGAAACTGCTGCACAACCTGTTTGTTGATCGCTCTATGTGAGCTTATTAACACCCCGAGTTTATTATAAGCCGGGTTGATTTCTCAGGGGACTTCAAGTTTCCGTCGCCAAGAAGAGATAGCTAGCTTTCTGACAGTAGTCACAACAACATAACTACTATGTAGCAAGCTCGTATTGGCAACGGAATTAAAGTGAGAAGAGGCTTTTCAAATGTAGCTTGTTAGCTAACGTTAGCTGCGTCGCGTACAGTGTATGTACACACTGCCTTTTTGTTCTGCTCTTGAACAGCCTCTGCATGACAAATTATCACAAGTGGTAAGTACAGACACGGCGCAAAACAACGGTTGTTTTGTTGAAAAACGTGTCAAGAATATTGCCTGGTTGTCAATCCTCTACCCCCGGGGCTAACCCCCGGTCGCCGACCGAATTAATGGCCGGAAATCCGAGGAAGGGCGCCGGTCTCATCGGCTTGATGAAGGACGCCTTTCAGCCCCACCAGCAGCCTCTCCAGCCTCACCAACCTGCAGTGGTCGATAAGAAAATGGTGGAGAAATGCTGGAAACTCATGGATAAGGTATCGACAGTGGGTTTTTTAAGGGTAAAACACTAACCATAAAACTGAAAATGAGTCAGTTCTGCATCAGAAAATGATTCACTCTTCCCTCTTTTTCATGATCATTATCATCAGAATCAGTTTTTATGGCTAAGCAAGTGTAAACACAAGCAGTTTGACTTGGCTTTTTACTGGGCTTTTGATGCTCTCAACGTAACGTTACACTCACAGAAATAGACATACGGTTAAAAACTAACCAGGACAACAACGCTGAACAGTGTAAACAAACATTTGAATAGTATGTACAAATATAATTTGGTATTAAAAAAAAAGTGTGCATGAACATAGTACACACATGTAAACAAACAGCTCTGAGGATTGTAAAAAGTAATACAATAGGGCAGTGCAAATGGTGCTGAAATAAATTATGTAATGTAACAGGTTGCTCATATACAGTACATGTCTGAGGTAGGTGGACAGTACAGTGTATGTACACGTTTCAATTATGTTTAACACTATCAAATATTGGGCAAACAACTGTTTTCTTCTTAACGTTACACCTGCCTTTTTATATTAACTAGTTACACACAAACCAGACTAGTTATAACATATTTAGTCTCAGAGATCCATATAAAAAAGGTCTTGTGGCATTTATTTTAGCGTTTAGTTGTGGAGCGGTCAACATTGTCTGTATGAGAAAATGGAACCCACAAAATTGGAATACAACAGTGTCCCTGATGCATTATCCAATTGGGGTAATTTATAAGGAATTAGGTCACAGTGATGTCTTTGCCATGGACTTTCTGGAAACACCTCATGGGCCCATGGGTGTATGAGGGCACTTCAGGTTTGGTGTTAGATTAAAGTTGTGTGTGCGTGTGTGTGTTATAGCCCAAATCCGCTGAGCAAATTCAAATTGTGCTCTTGGCGAGAACTCTGGATGTCCAGGGTATGTGTTGTATGGAAAAAGGCTTAGTTTTATACATTCATTGCTAACTGTCACTCCTGTTTATCTTTTCTACAATCTTAACTGAGCTAGACAGAAGAGAAGAGAAGAAAGTAGATGAAGGGTGAGGAGACAAGAGTTCACAAGAGATTAATTCAGGAGGGCTTGAGTAAGAAGAGAGGCAGATAAGAGAGTATCATGCACTATTTGCCTGCCTGTTGTGCCAGTGTACTGTGCAAAGAGGTGGCTGCGCTGCCTCATTTACACCTAGTGTATGATGTGTCTTCATGTCACATGGCACTGACTGATCCCTTTTGCTGTTTGAGGTTTTAAAAACCTCCAGTCATATGCTTCCACTTAGGACTGGGTAATAATACATTATTACTGTTGTGTTTATTGCCTTGCAGTGGAGTTGTATAAGGAGTGGGTGAAAAAAAACAAATCGAGACAGCGTAGTATCACAATATTTTCCATAGCAATACTGTATCGATACACGGCCAAGTATTGAGCTTTTATTATATACATTTTTTTTATTTGTTTTTTGGTGTGTCAGCCATTTTATTTATAACACCTACTGTACATTGCTGTAAACAACACTCATGCTTCCTCTTTTTACTGCTCAAGAATAAAGTAAAATGCCTCCAAAGGTCTTTGTTCAAAAAACAGCCAAATAAGAGCGTCAAGTCAGTTTTACACTCTTCATTCAAGTGAACTATACATGGTTAATATGAAAGCTCCTGGTTAAGTTGTTGATGTGATGTTTTGGCTTATCTAAATCAGGCTGCTGTAGGTCTCTGTTGGCTTGGTCCATGACGTCTGCATATTTTGAAAAGCCCATAGGAGATATATTACAAGTGTGTCCCAACATCTTGGGCGATTTGGTTTGCCTGTTACACGCCAAGGAATAGACAGTCTGTATCGTTTTGATTTCTCTGCTGCCTCTCTCCATTTAAAAACAACGCATTCGTTCTTTGCAAGCGAAAATTATGTACGTATTTATTTGCATGTAGAGCGGGGAAATGAGATCCCATCGCATTCTTTTTTTTTTTTTGCGATTGGAAATATTTATTGATTTTAAAACATAAGTACAAGTTACCAGTGACGAATAAGAAGCATGAAAATATTCCTCACACAACTCAACAAACATAGGGCAACTCAAGCATCAGTGCATGCATACATAATATCTGCCCATATCGACACCAGACAAGACCACTATAACAACAACAAAAAATAAAGATAGAAAAACTAAAAAAAGAGAGAAAAAAAATACAAATAAAACATATGGAGGAGGCTGCGCTAGAAATGTGAACCAGAGAGCTCTTGTATTGTGTAGGGAGAGGGGGCTGAGCCTGTAGTTCATTGAGATCCCATTGCATTCTAAATCCAGGTGTAAACTGACAACATACATACATACATACATACATGTGTCCACTAGGGGTGGGAATCACCAGAGGCCATACGATATCATCACGATACCTATGTCACGATACGATAATATTGCGATTTTAAATATATATTCTGCGATATATTACAATGGATTACCTTTTTTCCAACTTCAGATTTTTCCCAATTTCAAATAATGTCCCCAAAAGGAAAATTTTGTCAACATCTGTTTTATCTAAAAAGATAATTTCTCTGTCTGTTCATCTCACTTCAATTTTATTGCTGCAAAATCAGATAGTCAAGCAGACAGACTGACCAACACATATATAATAAAAGATTGATACTTGGCGTCTGTGTATCGATACAGTATTGCCACGAAAAATATCGCAATACTATGCTGTATTGATTTTTTCACCCACCCCTAGTGTCGTAATAGCCAGTACGGACATCAGGAATGATTCCAGCTAGCAAAAAGCTTTTTCAATGTACACATGGGCACCCAACTGTTTTTTTTGTAAAGACAGACTTGAAAAATCGTGAGGCTATCCTTTAAATCCAGTCTTTGGGCCTTGGTTTGTTTCTGTCCAGGTGGTGCGTTTGTGTCAGAACCCAAAGGTGGCTTTGAAGAACAGTCCCCCCTACATCCTGGACCTGCTGCCAGATACCTACCAGCACCTACGCACCGTTTTGTCCCGATACGAGGGCAAAATGGAGATCCTTGGGGAGAACGAGTATTTTCGCGTGGTCATGGAGAACTTGACCAACAAGACTAAGCAGACCATGAGCCTTTTTAAGGAGGCCAAGGAGAGGATGTACGAGGAGAACTCCCAGCCCAGGTTGGTTTATATCCTGATGAAATGTCATTCATCCTTGTGGGGGGGAATTTAGGCAGGGAGAAAGAGTTGTGAAGCAGGAAAAGTGTTTGGGTAACTGACCGATGTTACAAAGATCAGGTTTATCATTGTTTGAGTTAGCCAAGTATCTATGTAATGAGCCCTGAAGTTCATGATGCTATCAAACTGCCTAGTTGGCAGCACTGCTGGTGACTGAAGCTACCTCTGTGTTAAAAGCAGTATAATCTGTATTCACTACGGATTAAGTGGCTTTACAGGACAGAATTGTTCTTATTATTGGTTGATTTAGAGTAGCTGCTAAATGCTAATGCTTGTGTACATAGCCGGCTGTTTTTTTACAAAGGAAAAAGCTTTTTCCTAGCTAAAATAAAATGTCTAAGTAAACCAATCCAAAGTTAAGTCCTCTCTCTGTTACTGTATTGCCACAAGATTGGGAGAACTCTCTCCACACTCCATTTCTACATTTTTCATCACTGTGAAATCCAACAGTTGATATTTAGCAGAAGTAGACTGAAGTAAAAACAACTCCTATGTATGATAAAAGGCATGATTAACTTTCACAATCACTTCCTCTGTTTCTCAGAAAGTCATTACTAAGCAAAAGTTCATCCTTCCTCCGACACACACTGATTTGAATCAAGCATTTCCTCAGATTTTCTGCATCAACAACTATTGTGAAGGTTAGCAAATGTATTAGTCCCTGGGACTTTACTACTACAGTCCCATTAACTGACTTGTTGACATCTTAACGTACTTGCTCTCCGTCCTCCCTCAACTGGTGCAATCGCTCACGCTACTCCATCCATGTGAATTTATTTTCAAACTATATATTAAAAAAAAAAAAAGAGTGGGCTCCCTTTAGCTGAAAAATAGTGGTTCAATACATAGGTGTATTTTTATGAATCAAAGATTTTTTTTTAAACTGGAAAGAAGTTTGATTTAGGTTTTAGAAAGGGCTAGGTTTAAACGCTACACTTCTTGACTTCCATATTAGATTAAGTGGATGAAATGATATATTTTACAGCATATAAAATATTTGAAGCATGCATACCCTAATAACCCTGAACATTTCAAAGTTTAAACGACATCTTTCTTTGTGCGCTGAAGTATGCGGAAGTTCTGTGCGACTGAAAAGTGTCAAGAGAAACTGGGAAGTAGGAAGAAGAATAAAGATATATAATGTACATTCAAGTGTGATTTGCCTGGTTTAGTAACGGATAAGCACATTCAAACATGTTTGTTAAATGCCTGCAATCTTGATATGAATTTGGACAAAATTAAAACTTAGTCTAATAATATATCTAACTTGTATTTCTTTCTTCCTCTCTTCTGTCACCCAGGCGGAACCTTACCAAGCTGTCTCTGATCTTCAGTCACATGCTAGCAGAGCTAAAAGCCATCTTCCCCAATGGCTTATTTCAGGGAGACAACTTCAGGATCACCAAAGCTGATGCTGCCGAATTTTGGAGGAGGTCATTTGGGGACAAGTGAGTTTTTACTATAGGTTACTTTAGGCTGTTTTTAGTTAAAAATAAATGTTTTAACCCTTGTTTTAGTCTTCCCGTCAACCTTGAAAAACTTTTTTCCACAGTTTTTTTTAGTTGCTTTTTCCAATGTTTTAAATTGTTAAATTTTTCTTCTACACATTTTCAGCGCTTATTTCTACATCCCATATTTCCTGATATAAAACAAAAATTGAAAAACGGGTAAACTTGACCCGAAGTCAACACAAGGGTTAAGTATCTTTTGTTTTGTGCTTGTAAACTTTGTTCTGCAGCTATGTTGTTTGCTTGCCCACCAAACATAATCTGTAGTTTCATGATTTGAATTTGTTTGGCAAGATTTTAAATTCAATTCCATGTTTGAGAGTTACATACGACCTTCTTGTATAGCCTTTCATTCACACTGATTTTGTTTAGGGAGGTCTGAGCTTTAGGTTTTAAGATTGTGAGCACGATTTACTACATTTAAAAAACTAAAAAACTTCTGCCCCCCCCTCTCCCTCCTATGTACTGTAGGACCATAGTGCCATGGAGGACATTTCGTCAGGCTCTCCACGAGTTCCACCCCATCAGCTCGGGCTTGGAGGCCATGGCTCTCAAATCCACCATCGACCTCACCTGCAACGACTACATCTCGGTCTTTGAGTTTGACATCTTCACCAGGCTCTTCCAGGTAAGGAGCTCTACAGATCCATGTCGTAATTCAGTGAAGTCCGAATTCCGAATCACATTTTTGTTAAAGGAAATAACGGTCCTCAATAATACATTATCATTTATGAGTTTAGAGAATCGCAAAATATGCCGTGTGGAGTTAAAAAAAAAATAATAATTTCCTGCCTTTGCTGGTAGTTACTGTAAACGTTTCATCAAATCCCTGTCTGGATTAGGGGTGTTAATAATTAACCGTTAACTGACCAACCTCGGCGCGTTTGTGGGTGACTCAGTTGGCTGCTTGTCTATTAACAGTTGATCGGTTAATGAGAGTTGGCTATCAGATTAAAAATTCTAAATTAGCATCCCTAGTCTGGATTATGTAAAATTTGGGTAAGAAAGCAGAACAAAGTTGACATCAACAACAACAACAGTTGAGCTCTAATTAGGATTTTTATTTGTGTGTTGTGCAGCCATGGTCGTCTCTTTTAAGGAACTGGAACAGTCTGGCAGTCACACACCCCGGTTACATGGCCTTCCTAACCTACGACGAGGTCAAGGCTCGACTGCACAGGTTCATCCACAAACCTGGCAGGTGAGACACACACGAGCCCTTGGAATGACATGAATCACGCTTCCTCATGGTTTTTAAAGTTTTGGATGAGTTTAAGAGGGATGGGATTCCCAGCCGCATTAAACATACGGCTACAATTAAAAAAACTGCCAGTATGCGCTATTGGTTGAGATTATTGTCTTCTCTCTCAGCTACATCTTCAGGCTGAGCTGCACTCGGCTGGGCCAGTGGGCAATCGGCTACGTGACAGCCGACGGGAACATCCTGCAGACCATCCCCCATAACAAACCACTCTTCCAAGCCCTCATTGATGGATACAGAGAGGGATTGTGAGTCCACACTACAACACAGTGTCAATGCACCAATGTATACATTTTAGGGTACAAAACATGTATTTGCATTGGTAGATGCAACCCAAATAACGAAACGGGATATCCCGATGACCCAAAGGACAACACAAGGGTTACAGCCTCCGGATAACTGCAACTGTTTTTTTACTTTCCCCCCTCTAAAACTGCTGTAAGAACAGTTTATTTTTTTTACTTGAGTTACTGGCAAGAGACAAGGATCAAAATAGACAAAAAAAAAAAAAGTCACTGCTGAAATTACAAGTTGCAAACAAAGCCGTTAAGACACTCTCTCTGAGAGCTTTTTAGTCTTCACTCTAGAGCCCTGCTCTGTGTTGTACAACACAAGGGTTTTAAACATAGATATAAAACAGTAGACTATACCAAAGGTCAGAACAGGGGATTCTTAAGATAAAGCCGTGGTGTATCCTGTAGAGTCACATTTATCACTGGTAGAATAAAAAAATATATATATTGTTGCTTCACTGAAAATACATCTTTTAAAGTTTTAAAAAATTCCTCCACTGTCCTGCCCTGAAAGGCAGCAGTAAAAGCTTGTAGCTTGCTCCTTGGTGGAGGGCAGCAGATGTAGTCCACTTGGAAATGACGATAAAAATATAAAAATATCCATAGAAACGTCTCGAACACCTCCTGCAGCACAGTCCCCTTCTTTACTTTTGATCCATATCTTCACTATGTTGCAAACACTCATCACTTGACAAATAAGTTGCTAAATATGCAGTAGTGCCACACAGAAATAAGATACTTTAATGTTTAAAGCCAACATCTAGTGGACGTGAGAGGAACTGCAGTTTAAATGCGTGGCACCATTCAGCTGAGTCAGGGATTCCAATCAATATTTGAAATTAATAGAAACAAAATGTGTAATGTGAAAGGGGTCTTTGTAGTGACGAACCCACAGAGAATTCTTACCAGCTCTGCAGTTTCTCTCAGCTGTGCGGAGCGTTTCAGCGTATTTTCAGTCATTGTTTTGGCTTTACGGCTAAGTAAAGAAACTTCCTACTGTAATTTAATTAATTTAATGTTTATTTGGCGGGGACAGATGCATATAACATTGCTTTATAAAGAATACAAAGTAGATGCCATGCATACAGGTTTATAGCCATGACTAATTTGCAAATCCTGTCCCTGGTTAGGCTTTTAAAATTAAAACAGAAATTACAGAGTATTAATATAAAAATGTGTAACTATTAAAATACATACAATAAATACATCCCATACATGAAATAAAATATGAACTTAAATGAATGTAAAAATCACTATAAAACAGAGTTTAGACACACATTGTGAAACTAATGTGTATGTGTGCGTGTGTGTGTTTCTTTTTACATATGCGGTGGTTCTCTAGCTATCTGTTCCCAGATGGTCGTACACAGAACCCAGACCTAACAGGGCTGTGTGAACCTTCTCCACAGGACCACATCAAAGTTACTCAGGTTTGGCCTCGTTTGTTTCTCATCTGCAAACCAGTCAACCTTATGCTCGTGCCTCAGAAATGCTGTTTTTACACAACTACAATAGTCCCACTGCAAATTATGCATAATGCCAATCAGTGCCCCCATGTTACGCTACAATATACACTGTAGACCAATGACAATGAATAAATAAAACCCTCTAGGTTGAGAATGACTTGACTCGTACGTTAACAACTGTGATCTTCAATATAAACAACCAGTGTCTCCTCTTCCTCCCTGCAGGAGCAGTATGAGCTGTACTGTGAGATGGGCTCCACTTTCCAGCTCTGTAAGATATGTGCAGAGAACGACAAGGATGTGAAGATCGAGCCCTGCAGACACCTGATGTGCACCTCCTGTCTGACTGCCTGGCAGGTGAGGCTGCATGCACACTATAACGTTTTATTGCTTTGTTTTCTGGCAGCTCTGTAAATCCTGAGCAGTTAGAAAGAAAGATGGACTTTCCTTCTAACTGCTGTAAACATGCATTTAAACTTCATATAATATATACTTCAACATCATTTAAAATCATTGATTACCATAAGATCTCCACCATTTGCCTTTATTTACTCATTTTAGCAGGAAGCTTCCCTTTTTTTCCTGATCTGATCTCTTCTTTAAAATTTGCTTTTGACGCTGTATTTATTTATTGTTTTTTTTAAAGATTATTTTTTGGGGGCTTTTCCGCCTTTAATGGATCGGACAGCTAGGTGAGAAAGGGGAGAGAGAAGGGGGGGGGCGGAGACATGCAGGAAATCGTCACAGGTCGGATTCGAAACCCTGGACCTCTGCGTCGAGGCATAAACCTCTATGTATATGTGCGCCTGTTCTACTCACTGAACCAACCCGGCCACGGCGCTGTTCATTGTTAATGCAAACTTCCTCCATGTTAATTTGAATAACCTGCATTTCCACCGCAGTAACTCAATCAGTAAAAGCTCTCTTATCTAACAGAAACTTCCGTAATTGTTTACAATTGCTTCCTCATTGCAAATGTTTGCGATCACTGTTAAAGCTAGCGTCAATGGACCCTTCACAATAGAAGCATTCGAGCTGCTTAAAGGGCATAATCCCACCCTACCCTTTTAGGCTTTTCATTTCAAACATATACAACAAGTGTGGAGTTTAATTGACAATCGCTTAGCATTGATGGCAAAAAAGGGGGCAAGCGATTCGAAATAATTTGTGCATCAATGCATTAGTATGACACCAGTGTTGCTCCACTGATGGAATAATTTAGCATGTGTTGGCTCACATGATGAATTCAGCATCATTTTCTCATCTTAAGTTTTAAGCTTAGTTACAATTGGAATTTGAGAGTTACTGTGATCTATTTATTAAAATCTGTTCAAATGAGGAAATTCACTGACAACAACAAAGGAATGTACTAAATGGAAACTTAAATGTATGCTCAACACAGTTTATTGAGCGAACACCTGTACTGTCCACTTCAATGTCCACAAGGTTTGTTCAACTCAAAGAAGTCCTCCTGAAAGGAACCCCTCGCTAACAAACAAATGGAATATATGTTTTAAAAAAAAAAATAAAAATCAGCAACAGCCATTAGTGCATTGCAAAAAATAAATCCAAAGAATCAAACTCACCGGATGTAGAATTGGTAATCTGGATTTGGCTTGAGTTCCAGTCCTCTGCTCAATAGTTATTGTCCTCAAATCAGACTGAATTCTTTGTTCACTTCACATAGACGAGATACACATTTCAAAAGGAGCTAAATAGTATTTCCCTTCTCGACTGAAGGCTACATAACTCCTCCGTCTACCTCCAAAAGCATTTTCCTTCCCCCCCCCCACCCCAAACAATTATCTTCCCTTTGTTCTCAGGGCCACGCCCCTTACACCTGTGACCCTGGAGGAAACAGGTCACCTGACCAGTGTTAGCTGTACCAGACTATGCACGGCAAACACAAGTAAAAGCATTGGTGACAGATAGTGCGCCAGAGGTTAAACTCACCACTCTGTTGGTCCGAGTGTCATAACAGAAATGGTATTCTCACTTACTAATCCAAAAATTAAAACAGTTTTACTTTTCTTTTCTTAAGATCAACGCTTTTCAATGTTAAGCTGCTGTTGGTGAGATTCAGACCATTATGCAGTTGTTTGTGGTCAATATACTATACATTTTTTTGACTTTTGGATCAAGGATTTGCCTTTAAAACAAATGTCAATTTAGGTATAACATGAAAACACTACATTGCTACTTTTTGTTTTTTTATCAACACTTTTTTACTTAATTGCTTCAGCCTATATAGCTTATTGGTAGTTTGAAAGTTCCCTGTTCCTCCCTTTGGGCTCTCACTCTGTTAGAGAGACACTTGCAGCTGTAATTAGTGTTGGAGCAAAAGTAAAGCGTCTCATATCTGACAAAGGCCTCGCTCTGCTCCCTCAAATGTAACCGTTGCTTTCTGTGTCTATGTATCAGGAGTCGGAGGGTCAAGGCTGCCCCTTTTGCCGCTGTGAAATTAAAGGCACGGAGCCCATCGTGGTGGACCCCTTCCACCCGAAGGCCAGCGGGGCTTCCTTTGCCGGTTTCCAGGGGTCCAGCAGAGCAGAAGCTGCCGCCAATGACGAGGAAGACGACGATCGCCTGGAGGACCACCTTCTCATGAGCAGGCTGGCCTGCACTAAGGTAAGAGGATCACATACAGAAGGTTTATATGTCAGGACACACAAACATCAACTCGACAGACGATCAGATTTATTCTCCGGGATCCATGTGGGATCATCTTAGTCCCTGCTGACTGAAATTGGCTGCTGTTGTCCATCCGACCATCTTCGTCCGCTTATCCGTAGTGTCGGGTCGCGGGGGCAGCAGCTCCAGCAGGGGACCCCAAACTTCCCTTTCCCGAGCCACATTAACCAGCTCCGACTGGGGGATCCCGAGGCGTTCCCAGGCCAGGTTGGAGATATAATCCCTCCACCTAGTCCTGGGTCTTCCCCGAGGCCTCCTCCCAGCTGGACGTGCCTGGAACACCTCCCTAGGGAGGCACCCAGGGGGCATCCTTACCAGATGCCCGAACCACCTCAACTGGCTCCTTTCGACTGCTGTTGAACTGTCTTTATTGTATTAGTTTAGATTGTAGTAGTGGAATTGAACTCTCATTGCTTTGTGCCATGCAACATCTCTAAATGTGTATATGTGTGTGTGTGTGTGTGTGTGTGTGTGTGTGTGTGTGTGTGTGTGTGTGTGTGTGTGTGTGTGCAGGTAGAGCGCCCACCATCTCCAATGTCTCAGCTGCCTCCGGTGCCCCCGCGACTGGACCTCCTGCAGCAGAGACCCTCCAGCTCCCACAGCGCTCAGGCTCAGGGAGCCACAGCCAAGGTAAGTGTACCGTAGGTACCTGGAGATACTGACCTTACACCGACCCCCCCCCCAGACTCATTTCCTGGTTCTCCTTCTCCATAAACATGAAATCAAGGAGAGGGTTAACTTTTCTTGCTACAGATTTTCCGACCGTGGTCAGAAATTACAGGGGAGACACTTTGTTTCTCTCTCTATGACTCTAGAGTCGGTACTCACTCCGAAGCTGATCCCCGTCACTCTCTCACTTGCTCTACCACACACTCCCCACGCACACACACACACGCCCTGCTATTCTCTTAAAGAGATCGACGCACACACCAACGCACAAGTATAAACTTCAGGCCAGCGTCCGCAGAACCATAAATCAGCCTTTAGATGGTCAAGCCTACTTACCAAACCTCTAATCTACTGCCAGCTGTACTAACACAGTCAACACGAGCTCCCTATCAGGAGAGAAGTTAAAGGATTTTTGTCTACGTGTTAATAACACCACCCACTCCTATCTCCACGGCAGATTGCAGCAACTCACAGAGACAAGCCACTACCTCCGCCTCCAGCCCTGAGAGAGCTGCCCCTTCCTCCACCTCCGGAGCGCCCCTCCCTGGTCAGCCAGGACTCCAGATTCCAGAGGAGACCCCTGCCCTCCACCCCAGACCAGCCCGCCTGGGCTTCCAACTACATGGTCCCACGTCCGGCAACCAAGGCCCTGTCGGCCTTGTCCTCCAGCCCTCAGAGCAATGGAACAAGTGCAGAGGGAAGCAAACCCCAAGCAGCTACTAATGCTATCTACTGCCTGACTGCAAGGTACGGAGCTCTGCTGTTGTTATGGTGCAATAAGATAGGTAGTTCTGGTCTCATCAGGAAGGAAGAACAAATGGCTGGAAAAGGATGAATTCAAGTTATGTTGCCATGGGGCAAAAGTATATTTAAAATTTGTCATATTTAAGTCCTCGTGTGACCACATTTTTTTGGACAGACTTTAAAACAGCTTTTAAATATGATGGTTTCCATTTCAAGTCATACCCAGCGGCATGGCGTAGGAAAAATATGTGAGGAAGTGAGTTAGATCTTCTAAAATATAGGGCTTGGTATGCAGCATATTACAAGGACATTTACCCTGTTTGGATTTTAAGTACCTTTACACGTTGCTGGAATACAGTAGACAACTATGCACATACACAAAAATGGCACGTCTTCTTAACATAAAAAATATATACAGTTTTGCAAAAGTTATTACCTGCTCAGGTGCGCAGTACAGCAAGTACAGAATCAATATGGAATGCAGTATAACCACATCAAAAGTACCAGTGCATGTTTCAGTTGGTCTGTGTTCACTAATGGATGCATATACTGTGATAATAAAAACTCTGAACTCAAGGCTCCCTAACTTAGCTATTCCCGAATAGCTTTCGTCTGAAGAAGGCTGGGGGAAACCGCTGAAAGCTTTGGGAGTGAGTGAGTTTTTAATCACAGTATAGATATTCCCAAGGTCAAGACTGAACCTCAACGCCTAAGTTTTGTGCATGTTTTTGTGACCTCAGATCTTTTAAAAATGAGAGAACTTAAAAAACTTATAAACCACAAAGGTGACAGAACCTTTTCTGTTGCTGGCCCTCAGCTGTGGAACCAACTGCCACCTGACATCAGAAATGCCCCTTCAATTACTATATGCAAAACCAGGCTCACAACTCACCTATTTACATTGGCCTTCCCTGTGTTTTAATTGTCTTACCCTGTTATTTCTGTAATTAAGAATGTCTCTTGATGTCGTCTTAGTTTAAATCACTGATCTGTAAGTGTATTTATTGTATTTTATTATTCTGTGGCTAATGCACTATGTACAGCACTTTGGTCAGTGCGAGCTGTGTTTAAATGTGCTATAAAAATAAACTTGACTTACTTACAAATGGAAAAAAAAGTCGAGATAATCCCATCATGCTTTGTGTTGTCTTTATATGATCAGATCTCTGCAAGCATCAGTGGCGTCGAGCGGGGAGAAGCCACCATCTGACTGCGAGGAGAATGAGTACATGAGTCCCACGTCTCTCCCAGCCTCCGGTGCCCCCTGGGTCGTTACAGGCTCCTTGGTGCCCCCGCCTCCGGCCCAGGCAAACCACCACAATGACATTAGGTAACCCGGGGTGATGAACAGGCTCCCTGGGGCCATTCATTGTCAAAAAAAGTATTTATCAAGTGTTTCAGTGTAGAAATCAGCCCTTGGGCCAAAATGTTGTATGTGTAACTTTTAGGCCTTCTCCACTGCAGGAACCTAACAATTAAAGTAAAATAGGACAGTTTTGGTTTAACCTAGCAAGACTTTGCACAGCTCCCAACCTTTTTTCACACATTCAGTATTTCTCTCCAATACCTGTACACAGACTTTAATGTGTTAAATCTCCTTTCATTGCTTGCCAAACAGCACATAAGAAATTATGTAGTTGGTCTCACTGTAGCCGCTTAATGCTGCGTATCCAAAATGTCCTTGTACGTAAAATACAGTGGAAAGGAAAGTACCGAAAACTCACCAGGTCCTGAAAGGTTCTGAAAAAGGACTACAAGACCTGGGAGTTCCCAGCAGGCGAACACATTCTTTCGGGCAAGCATGAACGCAACATTGTGTCTCTTCAAAGATATTAGCTAGAGGAAACGTATGTGAATTGTAGAGGGGAAGAAACAAAGTCAATACTCCATGGAGATGTGTCAACGAAATGTAAAATGTGGAGCTAGACTCTTGGAAACAGTCAGGAGTCTTTTCAGAAAAACGTTGATTGGAATTGTCCTAAAATCGGGTTAACTTAAAGAATGAATATCTTTGAATCTAAGGAATCTGATACTGATGACTCACTAGAGATAATTAGACTATATTACACATTTTAAGGTAATTAAATGTGGTAATTCATAACTGGATTTTGTACATGCAGTAATTGCTGCCATGATGTACTGTATCTGGAGCAGTGATTTAGTTTTGACCACCAGGGGGCTCTGGAGCATCAGTTTTGTTTGTCCATGGAGGTCCCATTCCTAAAGCCACAATACATTGTTATTTGTGTTTCACCTTTCTTGAGTAAATCATTTAAAGGAGATGACGCAAATGCAAAGTTTGACAAGAAGGCAGGATTTTTTCTCAACTTGTTGCTTTGATGAAATAAGTCAGGACTACAGGAAGAATGTATAGAAAAGCTTCTGAAATGAAAAAAAAACTAGAGAGCTGTATTTTATGGTGTGTGAGCCTAAAAATGGTGAGAGAAGCAGCGGGCGCATGCAAAATTGATGCAGCTTGAAATTCAGTACCATTGGCTTCATTAATATCTTAGTACCATTAGTGATGTTTTTGAGTTGGAAAGATGCAGATTAAAAAAGGCTTGTCATCAGAATGTGTTTTAGATCCACTGAAATATCCCTAATAATGTCCTTTTGCATATATTGGTCATATGTGTTCAGACCTGTGCTAATCAGTTTTAAATTAAAAATGTGTTGTTTGATTGACTTTTTGCTTTATTCTGGTTATATTGCTCCTAATCTTTTTTTACTTTTTGCTAGCGGAAGTTACAGGAGAACAGATATCGTGTGATATGAAATATATATGAAAGCAATAATCATGGTGTAGTTATCCTCATCGACTGGCTTCTATCCTATGGTCAAAAGTTTATGGTGAGAAAAAAAAAAGTTGCTCGTCACTTCAGCTTTGCACACGAGGATGGACAGTCCATTGAGCTGAGGTGGACGTGGACATATTAATGTTAACGCTGCAGTGTTTACCATTGCACATTAGCCTAGCAGCTAGCAGAGTTTCGATCTGCTTATAGCTTAATCCCGCCAAACCGCACGGTTGAAATTCAGCCTGCATGCGCATTTTGTAGCCTAAACAGAGCGGCTTGTATTGGTTGTATTAGAGATTAGAGCAACAAGTAAGCGGACTGCCGAGTCGCCCTGTGTGCTCTCCGTCTGCTCAGCTGCTAAGACCGCTGTGCCGCTCACTGTCCTTGCGCGACCACACGGGCACTGCCATTCTCGCTCTAACTTACGCCACTCTTGTAAGGGGGTCGCGGTTAACCGCCATACCGCGGTGATCTGTTGCTTCGTCGCCGCGGTACGAAAAACAATATACCGTCACAGCCCTAGAGAGGACTAGATTTTGTGTAAGGACTGGACATAAAGAATGACCATTAATAGCACTCCAAATGATTTCTCCGTTTCCCAGCAGTGAGGCGGATGACATTGACTCCGAGGACCCCCAAGTCTACGAGTCCATGTGTATTATCCAGGCCCAGGCTGGCTCCTCTGAGACGGCACAGGCCTCTGACCTGGGTAACGTTCACACTTCTTATTTCTGTCCTAAGGGGAAATAAAGGGGAACATTTTACCGTTTTACTCTTTAACCTATTCTTGCGTACCCTGGTGCTGCTAATATTAATTTAACGTTTTTTGAAGAGGCACTCTTTAATATTTCGGACAATAGTTAGAATGTAAGTCGTGTCCTCCTGGTCACACATAGTGATGAATTTGGTCCTATGGCTCCTGGGGAAATCAGAGGAACTCTTTTGAATGACTAAATAAATACAGATGTAGTCCGAACATAAAGTGAACATTAGTCCGTTAGGTACTGTTTATTTCACGGCTGTTAAATTACAATGCCATACATTATACAGGTGTTTCTGTTTCTATTTTCTTTATGTGAACTGCATATTCACTGCATAGTGTTTTTTTCTTCTTTTTTTCTCCTTTTTTTCAGACCACCTTCAACATTCAGCTGCTGTGGTTCCCCTGGACATGAAGGAGGAGACCAAGGAGGAGGATATTTATGAGTACGACTGTCCCAGACCGGTCGTCCATCCCGCCCCCACCAGAAGAACCCTGTCAGATATCAGCGGCCCCTCGGTGGCCTTCAGCACTCTCAGCATTGACAGTGAAGTAAACGCCAGTATGTATTAAGTTATTATCTTTGCTGCTTTAAGGTAGAATGCCTCAAATGCAAGTGTCTGGCTGCATAGGCAAAAACCCAAACGTTTAATCTTATTTTTTTGAGAGGTTGTTCCGTCTTTGGATAATGCTAGTAGCCAGCCATCATTGACTACGTTTACATGCACATAACATTCAGTTTTTTTGCCCTTATTCCAAAAAAGACAATAATCGTACTAAGCTGTTTACCTGGCTAATGAAAATTAATATTCCTCTAATATTCCTGTGTACATGCAGCCGTTAAAATTAAACCACCTTCTAGAAAAAGGTCAGGGTTGTGATATTTGAGCGCATCCCGAAATCTGTTGATATCCAAGTCTTTTAATAATGTTTAGAAGTAGGTGTGTTTCTCTTTTCCGAAAAGCAGTGTGGGCTCTTCTTTTGGCCATGCAGCTCTACCCCAGCCTAGCAAACTGTTGGCTGGTTGGTTTCTTTACGACGAACAGATCCGACTGCCAGCAGGGAAGATGCTGTTTGTCACAAAACCCCCAATTGAGACGCTTATTCAGAATTTGCTGAAAACGTGGCCCAAAGAAAGCTCTTAATACCCGAAAAATATCAGCATAATCAACATGTCTTAATCGGAAAATGCTACATTCCGAATAAGGCCTAATCTGGAATATCCCAACAAAATATGCTGCTTACATGACCTGTATCTAATTCTGAATATTGTCAGATTCTGAATAATAGTGGAATATTATTGTGCATGTAAACGTACTTATTCTTATTACATACTGTCACTCATCATAGTGTTTTAAGCATTTCCATAAATCATAGATCCACAATCTACTAGGGCGCCTTACCTCTGTGTTCACTGCTCTGGAAGCCAGTATTGACCGATACAAATCAAAAAGCTCTGACATCTTGAATCCAGCACGACGTTTTCCTGCTCTTTGTGATTGGTGTCTACTTACCCGCGTGTTTCCAGGTATGTTTGCAGCAGGTGTCGACCCTGAACGCCCCCCCAAACCTCTCCCACGGCGAGCCAACTCAGACCGGCGGCCTCGGCCTGCGAACCGGGAATTTTCTGCAGTATTGCCGGACCTCCCCGGTCCTTCCTCCTCCACCTCCTCCTCCTCTCCACCTCCTCCGCCTCCTCCGCCTGCAGTCCCTGGAAGCCAAGCCCTAAACGGGGAGATTGAATGCCTGATGTCCCAGGGCTACTCCATCCAGGACATCCAGAAAGCCCTGATGATCGCCCAGAACAATCTGGAGACGGCCAAGAACATCCTGCGAGAGTTTGTCTCCATCCCCTCCACGGCACACATCGCCACATAGTCGCTCACGGCACGCCCCCCCCCCTCTCTGTCTCGTCTCTGTCTCCAACCTGTGCCATTATCATGGATAGCATTTATAACAAGCACCTTTCCTGCAGGGGCACAAGGACCTGCCAAAAAGGCTTTACTCTGAGGAGTAATGCTGCGTTCACGTCATATCACAAGATGCAGACGAGCGTTCTAGTTTGAAACGCTCCCATCCAAAGTCATTTAGTAACAAACGATGGACTAACTGCAACAGGTATTACCGTGAAGTTTTAGTGTGGAAATATATTATTTGGATTCTCTCGGACTACTGATGCAAAGTGTTTGACATTGAAGCCTCCAAATCCTCCTGTTTACTCGTAATCACCACTTGGAAGATTGAGTTTTTTTTTTTTTTGGTTGGGCCTCCCTACAACGGAAGCATCCGTCGGCCCGGCCAGGTCGGTTTAAAGGAGCAGCTCGGTCGAGGCAGTACGAGTCAGATATGATCTGAACGCAGCATACGCGGAGGACAGAAGCCTTCAATGTGAGCTCTCTGTAGCCAAGCTTTGACCCTGTTGTACTACGCCGAGGTGCACTCGTTTCCCCCCCCCCAGCCCGAGTCCCTTCTCTCATTAAGCTAAGTGTTGAGGCTACAGAGATCAGCAGCGGGACCCGGACGTGGGTCATTGTTTACCGTGTCCCGCTGCCGGCAGTTTTTCGGTTTGGTGCTTTCTACGGGCTTCTCGGCAAATTTGTGGCGTACGAAAACGTGTAGCGACGCCAGTCAGTTCGGTCCGGGAAACATTAGTGACCAACTCGGTGGTGTGTTTGCTCGTGCTGATGAATGTGAACGTTGAGTCGCAGTGCAGTATCGCAGGGCTTCGTGTCGTCGCTGTGGCTCGCTCGGTTTGTTTTGGTTGTTTGTTTTTTTTCAATGGTATTTGACAAGTTGAACATATGAGTCCACATTTCCTCTCCGCTCCCCGGCTTCAATTATGTTTCTATAACGAAATAACAAGTTTTAATGTTGAAGTACTCTCATAACTTGTTGTGCTGTGTGTAGTACTAACAATGGCTGGATTTTCAGAAGTTTATTTTTGTCGTTTTAATTCCACGATTGCCTGCCACCGTCCCCAGGTGGTCTGACACCGAACGCTGGTGTATCCACTCTAACGCTTCTGTATACTCTTCTAGTTTCTTACTAATAAGCAAAAAAGGACTTTAACATGTGCTGTTTAGATTTTCTCTCACATGGTAGTGTGATTTGGCTCAGCATCGCATTTGCTCCCAAAACAGCGGAGGAATCGTCAGATTGAAGGGATTTACATTGAGCTCTAAAGCAAAAAAGCAGACGGTGGTCCCGTGGACTCAGGTACTCAGTAACACGCCAGGGTTGAATGTAAGGAACCAACAGATGCTAAAGGACACATGATATATATATGATATAATGTTGGCAGTGTTGTGGACGGCTGCTAATGACTAGGGTTGGGTACCGAAACCTACGCAACCGGTAGAAATCGGACCAGATTAGAACGCAAATTTCAGTTCCTCATTTCAGTTCCTGGTGCAGGTGCCCTGCCACACAAAACCATTTTTACTTGTATTTTTTTAAATATGTTAGGTCCATATGTGTTTGAGTTATGTTGTGAATGTGAAAATGAACTGCTACCTCCTCTGTCAGCTCTAGCCACTGAAAAGAAATAAGCACAGAAATCAGACCAATCACAAAAGCTGGTCAGTCTGACATCATGCTGCCTGAGCTCATTACTATTCATGAGCTCGCCCAGTTGGGCTGGGTAAAGGATGCTGATAGCCAGGCTCTCATTGGCTAGCGGTTAGCCAATCAGATTCAAACAGCTTAACTCGTTGAATATTAATGAGAACTGGCACAAATCGAGCTGAGTCTTCCTGCAGGCTTTCTATACCACGCTAGAATGGCTTGAAACAAGGTAACCAAGGCATTTTTTCGAGTCCATAGTAGAACTTCAGACATTACCGCAAAGTAATGAAATATGTGTGGCAGGGCACCTTTAATGCGTTGACTGAAATATTTTCCCTGTGTCGCTCCGAAACGGATTTAAAAATATCACACTTTCTCTGTAGTCTACCGTTAGCTAGCTACCGTAAATGTAGGCTACTTCTAAAATGCCATATTTTCCCTCTGGGGCTCACAAAAACAGACGCATCTTTGATTTGATTTTTCAGTTGTTCAAGAATCGGTTTAGGAATCGGAATTGTTTTAAAGTACCGGTTCGGCATCGGAATTGTAAAAAAATCCAAACAATACCCAACCCTACTAATGACACATTATTACAGAACATTTACAACGATCGGATTTTCTCGATCGCTTGTTACCGTACCTGCTACAATACAAATGAGGCAAATAAAATGTTAAAGCTGAAATTATTAAGAGATTGGTTGATCGACAGAAAATCTCCAAATCAACACCTAAAATTGAAACGGAGTAAACTTTAAATAGTCCCAGAGTTGTGGATTTCACTCAGGTTTTTAGAGTTCTCTCCAGTGGGCCGACAACGAGCAGCTGTCACTGCCAGAAACCAGACAGCACCGAGCGTCTCATTTCCACGCTCGCATATAAAACTGGAAAATATGTCCGACTATGAGTGCAATGTCCTCCTTTCCCTCCCCCCCCTTTTCAAAATAGGTCATCACTTTTGATTTCTGCAGTAACATGTCAACGTGCCTTCTGTCAATCCCAACCTGCCAGCAGACAAACCAAAACAGAAACGGTTCCTCCCCAGTGAATTGTTTATATTAAATCGACACAGTTTCTGTTTTTAATTGGAGCCCTTTTTTTTCTGACCGTTTGTCTCAGATATTCACTTTCAATAACAACATATCAAGAGTTTGGTGTTGGGTCATTGGATATGCAGGCAGCGTCACCGGAGATATCTAACACGGATAATTAGAGCCCGGTCAATACCGAAATGGATAACTCAGAGTTGAATGAAAACACATTTCGATAGTACCAATACAAATTCTTGTTTTGAGTATTCACAATCACCGATCAATGCAAATTGGTCGATAATTAAAATATATTCAGCAGTAGCTTAATAATGCATTTACCTCATAAATTATGACATTTCTCTCTCTTACACGATACAGTACCAAAACCAAATGTTGTGGTATCGCCCAACCCTAGTTGATACTGGTATATTTATCAGGCTGCAGATTTTAATTTGATAGATTTTCCTTCTGTAAATAAGTTTGACATATGTCGTGTCTGTAGAGTGCGTTCAGGGCCGTCTCCACGCTCTTGTAAACAGAAGTATGCTTAATGTGAATAAAGTAGCAAGGGAAGGTTTTGCACATTGAAGTAAAACAATGAGGAAAAAGCAGTAAAATGAGCAACAACGCCGATGTGTACTTTGATTGTGTCTCTGCTGATATGACTGAGGTCAGGGAGTCGGAGGTTTCTGCATCGCTGTAATTCCACAGAAATCTCGCCGCTTGAATTTCCCCCGAAACCAAACGCATCTTAAAGCAGCATGCTGCCCCTCGGCCCACGTTGAGTTACAGAGAATGTGTGGTCAGTCCCTCGGCTCTGTGTTCGCTCCATCTCAGTGAACACCGTGACCACGAAAGGGCCGCTGTGTGAGGATACATTTGAGGCTGACAGTCGTACTCATGTTGAATCACTGCCAGAGGCTCCACTGTCTCACTCACACACACACACACACACACACACACACACACACACACACACACACACACACACACACACACACACACACACACACACACACACACACACACACACACACACACTTGTTTTACTATCTTTGTGGGGACACGTCATTACCCTCACCTTAACCATCACAACTAAATGCCTAACCTTAACCCTTACCCTCACCATAACCTAATTCTAACCCTAATCCTAAAACCAAGTCTTATCCCTCAAACAGCCCTTTAACCTTGTGAGGTCCAGCATTTTGGGCCCCACAAGGCTGTGCAGACCCCACAAGTATACTGTATTCCCTGGTTTTTGGACGCCACGAATATAGTAAAACAAACAAACAAACAAACAAACAAACAAACAAACAAACAAACACACACACCCCCCGGTGTGTTAGGTTAGTTCCACTGGTTAATGACGTGTGGCGTAGTCATGATAACTAACCTTTTCAACAACTTGCCTACTAAAAACTTGTCTTCATTGCTTTGTTATTGCCTGTGTAAATATTTTATTTATTGCCTTTTTAATATCCTCAGCATTCGTTGTGTTGCCATGTTTTCATGCCTAAGCCATTAAGATTTTTAATTAAACAGTATTTTCTTTAACATCTGATCTGTGTGGTTTGTCCGTAGAACTACAACAAACGTTTGGACAAATTCTTGGAAAGAGGTAACTACACACAAAAGCCACTTTGAGGAGTAAACTGTTTCAGTACTTTTCTCAGAATAAAAGAATTGGGTTACACGTTACTTGAAGGTATCTACATAAGAGTGACATGACACTGTCATGAACGTGTCATGAACATTATAAACAAGTCATAAACATTTATGACATAACGCTTCTGTCAGACAGTGTTATTCGGTTTTTGTCATGGTTAGGTTTAGGGATAGAGTTCATGTGTTCATGACACTTTTAGTGTAGGGCTGCCACCTCTTAGTCGATTAGTCAACTAATCGGTCGTTTTGGTCTTAGTCGACTAAGATTTCTTTAGTCGTTTAGTCATTTTTTATGCTTATTCATGCTTAATTACTTATTTCCAAGAAACTTCTGAGCACATTTATGGTAAACACAAGATTTAAAGTGGTGCTTTTGAAGGATTAATTGTGGAGAAACTCAGTTTTACAGATGGTTAATTAACTACATTTATATTGTGCTTTTCTAGTCTTAACCACCTCTCAAAGAGCACAGCTCTGTCAATTAAATCAACTAATCGATTAGTCGACAAAATCCTATAAGTGTTAGTCGACTAAGAATTTCTTTAGTCGAGGACAGCCCTATTTTAGTGTATTTGTAAAAGTCTCAAATCTACATTAAAAGTTATTAAATATTTTTACATCCGTGTCTTAGACTTTCCTGTTTTTACCTTGATGTAAAGGTTTATTCATCAGGTTGATTTTGTTAATATGTTATAAAATGTGTAGTTGTGAAATTAGATGAATTGTTAAACGAATGACTTTTCCAAACTTTCCTTAAACTAGCAGAAGACTTTCTTGAACTTTGAATATAATTCAACTAGAGAAAATAAGAAATAGATACAAATGAGATGAAAATAAAATGTAGTGCACTACCACAACCTGCTAAAAACACCTAAACATATAGCCTGTAAACCATATTCAACATGTTCCAGTGAGTAACTCCGCGAAAAGGAAAGGCCCAGCGCGCTGGACTTGGAACACGCAACCGAACAAGGGCATCGTTGTGAAACAGAACACGGCACAATAATCGTTTTCTCCCGCTTATCATCCTTGGAAGCCAAAATCATAATTAAAAATCAGATTTGAGAAATGGCCCGGCCCTAATCAGCAGCGTTGTACGGTCATAGAGAGGCTGTCGGAAACACAGAAGTGAAGCAGGTGGGCCACTAATCACAAGGCTGGCGGTTCGATTCCCATGCAATGCCTTGCATGTTGGTGTGTGAGGCCAAGAATGTAACGCACTTATAAAGTCAATACAAAACAGATTTATAGATAGGTTTTTCTTTTTGGCATTTTAGGCCTTTATTTGTATAGGTCAACTTAGACTTGAAAGGGGAGAGAGACGGGGAATGACCGGCAGCAAAGGGCAGCACATCGGAGTCAAACCTGCGGCCTCTGCATCGAGGCGTAAACCTCTATATATGGGCGCCCGCTCTACCAGGTGAGCTAACCGGGTGCCTGAAAAGTTTTTTTTTTTTTTTTTTTACTTTATCGCAGAGATAAACATGTTGGCACCTGGTAGTTCATGCTTTTCACTAAGTGAATAAAGACTCGGCTGATCTGTCTTGCAGTGGGAAGCTCTGGAGGCATCTGAATTTGTTGCAGATGTGAGCTGTTTTCTGTCCGTCCTCCCTTCAGACTCCAGCTGGAAATCGGAGCTACTGTTGGAGTCATTTCCAGCTCGTGCTGACAGCAGTTTGGAGGCAGCGCTGCTTCCTGTCTCCTCACTGAGGGACCGCGCAGTGCTAACACAAGAGCACGCTCAACTCGCTGCTCTTCTGGTTCATATCGAGCCCTCGGGGCTAAAGAAATTCATACTGCTGCAAAAATAATGATACAAATACAAACAGTCTCTCTTAAAATGAAACATTTTTATTTGGCATTATTTTCTTGCAAAAAATATTTAAAAAAAAAAGAAAGAAAAAAAACAAGCATCAAAGAATCACATGTACAGTACTTAATTTACACACATGTTCAGTTTCAAAACTTGTTTTCCCACTGGTGAAAATTCCAGAACGATAAAACACAAAATGTCATCAGAAATCAGAAATGTTTGGCTGCAGATGGTTGGTGTTATGGCTTTGTGCAGCTTCTCTAAACCGTCGTATAAAGACCTCATCGCACCGCACACGAGGACACCTCCTGCCTGAGAACGTCCCGTACCTGGATATTTCTACAACTTCAACATCTCAACTCAGTGGAAAAAAAAAAACCAACAGAACATATCACTACTTTGTTAATGTTGCAAGTCATCTGGGCAAAAATGTCTCTTTTCACAATAACCTACACACACAGTGAGCAACCAGTACATCATATATTCACAAGAGGGGCCGTAAAGGAGCATACCAGTGTTGATGCATGTTTCAGCAGACTTACTAGAAATGTACCGACTAGCTTTTACAAAAGCATCGTGTAGATTAGCTCCAGTTTGTGCCGCTCATCTATTATCATTACATTCAAATATCGTTTTTTTGCTGAAGAATAAATCCCTGACAATCTTCTAAAAACACGTACCTCTGTTCTGAAGGCATTTCCAGAACTTTTCAAGACTTTTTTACACGTCTGAATAAGTAATAAAATCCATCTGCTGCCCAATGGGGCCCGACAATGACACTGTACCTTGGTCATTGTGTACAACGCAAGAAATAAAAATATAGAATAGATGGTAAATGCAAAATAATCTTACTTCGATGTTTAATTTTTAGTTAGTGCAGTTTTTGATGGTTTTCATCCCATGTGGTTTGTTTTCACTGCAAGGTCTTATTGTCTACCTTATGTTGTTGAGTTATTTTAAATTGTTGCTTTTGTGTGGACACCAGAAAGAGTAGCGACCTCTTTGTGGAAGCTAATGGAGATTCAAGAATAATAGAAAAGAAGAATAAAGACAAAATAAAGGATGAGGAATACTGCTGCTACTGCTGGCCTTGTTTGGATTCGGGAATATCACAATATTTACCTTTTTTTTTTATTAATCAGTATTTGCATGCACAATAAAAAGAGCAAAGTGATATCCACCTGCAGTTTTAGGAAACACCGTTGCATCTTAGAATATGACTCGATGGAGATGCTTAGAAGAGACTTTAAGGATTCTGGAAACACCTTCAAAACAACAATGAGGTTTTTCAAAGATTGTCAGGGATTCCCTTTTTTCCCCCATAACCCCTTCTCCTAAAGGTTTAGCTCTGTGACTTGAATGTTGTGATAATACATGACAAACTGGGAAGAGCTGCAGACAGACATTGAATGTGTTTCTCCCTTTCACTTCCACTAATTTACATTCACTTCACGTATTTAAAACAAAAACAAGAAGAAAAAAAAACCCACCTTAAAACTTGCTGGAGTTCAGTATTCATCATCTCTGTATACTTGTATTGTTCTTAAACATTCATGATGGTTTTAGGAGTAATGCCAAGCAGACGTTACCATGGATGGGGAAATATTGTAATTTTTAACAGGAAACAAAGTTGTAAGTGTCTGCCAGTTGATTCTCAAACTACGGTGGCCGACAGGGGCCAAACGCACTGCAACTCAATGACACACGCAAATTAAGAAAACATCTTCATTAATTTGACAACACATGCGCAGCATTTAGCAAACGCGCTGCAAATACACACAACCAAATACACAAACGCGCTGCAAATACACACAACCAAATACACAAACGCGCTGCAAATACACACAACCAAATACACAAACGCGCTGCAAATACACAAATGATGCAAAAAGAATAGAACACAATCCCCGAAAACAAAACGCAAACCCCCCCCGCTGCATCCATATTACACAACAGAAGTTCTCCTGGCCTCTAGGGGGAGTGCTAAGTGGAACAGCTTGATTTTTGACCCCAGAGAGAGAGAGAGAGCGAGAGAGAGAGAGAGAGCCGGGGCACGTTAAATCTCAGAACCGTGTGCAACTGCTTTGAGATCATAGACTGTAAATATGAAGTCTATGTTTGAGATATGTTTTCTCTTGTTTGGTGGGCGTGTCTCTTGTTTATTGGCTCAGGTCACAGGTGATACCCAAGCAGTAAAGACGTGTCCGTAAACTCGTGGTAATAAAAAGCCAGAGTGCTCTCTCCCCGTGGGGTCGAAAATCCAGCTGTTCCACTCAGCGCTCCCCCTAGAGGCCTGGAGAACTAACGTTGTGTAATCTGGATGCAGCGTCTTTTTGTTGTTGCATTTGTTTTCGAGGATTGTGTGCTTTTCTTTTTGCATCGTTTCTGTATTTGCAGCGTGTTTGTGTATTTGGTTGTGTTGTGTGCATTTGCAGCGTGTTTGTGTATTTGGTTGTGTTGTGTGCATTTGCAGCGCGTTTGCTAAATGCTGCGCATGTGTTAAATGAATCAAATTAATGAAGAGGTTTTCTTAATTTGCGTGTGTTTTATTAAGTTTTGGTGTGTTTGCCCCTTGTCGGCCACCGTATCAAACTGTACAGAAACAAACTGAACGGTCAGCGGTACTGTATGTGTCGTCTGTAGTAAACACGTCAAACATGCACAAACACTGGAAGCCTTCTTCAGGCCCAACGAGCTCTCAGTGGAAACAAAGAAAACACAGAGCAAACCAAAGAAAAAACTAATTCAGTGTATGATGCATTCTCAAAAACAGGCACAGCACATCACCTAACCAACTAACCTTTGGCCCTTTCGCCTTCAGTAACAGTCCAAGGCCACCACTAGCAGATCTGTACACTACCACTTATTTACAAACAGTACAAAGGCTTGACAGCAGTTTGCAAAAGAAGGCTGTCAGTGTGTCTGACTGACAGCTTTTATCGATAGTTTTGGGATTACTCTGCGTCTCAAGCTTTAGGGTCTCGTTTTCCCACCCGAACAAGACATCCCATCACCGGGGAAACGCCTCAGTATTCCTCATTTTTTGGTTTTATTTCAAAATCGACTTGGTCACAAATATTGGTGTCAATCAAAACAAATCAAAGTGAAGGAAACACACTGACAAGCCTTCTCTCTGTGACTGGGAACCAACAGGAAAGCGTTTGGTCTCTGACATCATGTCCCGTCCCAAAAACTCGCCTGGACTCCATGAACACGGATCAACATGCACATGACCCAGACGCTAACGCCGGCTGAAAATCGGAGTGCCAAAATATCTTAAATAACAAAATATATATAATATATACACTTTCATTAAAAAAAACAAAAAAAAAGGTTGGATGATGTAAAACGAGACACCATCGTACACACGCTGAACAGTTTTAAGGAAATGGTACAAAACATACGGAGGAACTGAATGTCAGGGTGGCAAACATTCATTCAAAAGGAAAATACATACAGTACATACATACCTGTATGTGTTTGTGTGTGTGTGTAATGCAAGTATGTGGTGGTGTGTTCCTGTGTAAATCTACTAAATACTGCTGAGAACAAAGCATGATGGGGGAATGTCCGGACCGTGAGGTGGGGTTACCCTGCAGGTCTCAGGTCACGCTGACGGACTGCTGGCTTCATGTGTCCTCCCTGCTGCTGCACCGTCAGGGACTTCACTGGAGGGACAGAGGAGGACGTCAGTGTCACACACACACACACACACACACACACACACACACACACACACACACACACACACACACACACAACACCCTAGTAATTACTACACATGACACACGAGCTGTGATCTGCAAATAAAAAGGGAAATTCCTGTTTATTAAGAGGTAAAATATATCCTACCAGCACCTCTAAAGCTCGCTAGTAAACACGTTACCTGTCGAGCGGCTGGTAGGTGGATTTTGTGACCTTTGGACAGAGCCAGGCTAGCTGTTCCCCTCTGTTTCCAGTCTTTATGCTAAGCTAAGTTAGCTGGCTGCGGCTTTATATTTAGCGTGCATACGTGAGGTGGTGGCGATCTCCTAATCTAACTCTCAGCAAGAAAGCGAATACATTGCATTCATTAAGATGACACGTTTATCCAAAACGACTTCTGTTCAAGAAGTGCATTCAACCATGAAGATACCACCCAAAAATGGCAACAATCACACAAGTGTAAGGGTTCTTCCCGAAATGTTGAACTATTCAAATAAAGCACTATGTGAACAATTTGAAAAGTCTTGACATTGGCATCCCCCAGTGCTAGAATAAAGATCATAATAATATCTTTATTTATGTAGTACTTGACATAGCAACAAAGAACACATAGAACAACAGAATTACAAAAAAAACATAGCAATAAAAGAATAAAAGTACTAAAACAAACTACAGAAAGAAAATTAAAAATGGCCTATAAACGGATAAAAACTAGAATCAGATTAAATCAGGGAAGGCAGGGCGATAAAAGTATGTTTTAAGCTTAGCTTTACAAAAAGCCACTGACTCAGCCTGCAGAATTTTCTCGGGCAGGGCGTTCCAGAGCCTCGGGGCTCTTATTTCAAAAGCTCTGTCCCCCTTATAGTCTTCAGTCGAGAGTCTGGAACAGATAAAAGGCCCGTGCCAGAGGACCTTAAAGTGGGAGCAGGGTTGTACCGGGATAAAAGATCTGAGATATACTGAGGAGTGAGACAGTTTAGTGCCTCTGTCAGTATTTACAAAAGGACCAGAAAATCAATCGCCACTACACCTCAAAATAAAAATAAAAACACATCAGAATTATTATGAAAGATAAAATCTTTAAATCTGCTAACTAGCTACTAATAACAACCATTTAACCACATTAAAAAGCCAAGCACACTGCATTAAAGCACTGGAGATAATACTGAAAAACATGGGAGTGTCCCTTTAAATCCCAAACACTTGCATCGGTCTGTATCACGTCCCGACATCCTCATATCATCAGAATTGGTTTTCTGCATGCATGCAGCTGGTGCGGGTTTATTAACAACCATTAAATAATTGATGCAAAAAGCACTGCTATTATGCACATTACATATCCACATTTAAAAACAGCTTCTGTGAACAGGATGTCTAACTCTGAGTTTCCTGACTTGCATCTGCAATGAATTTTCTTTCCCTTCTCCATGAGCTTTTCTCTAGTGTCTCCCTCAGGACAAACTTTACATGTGAGCTCCACAACTATTAAAGTGCTCATACTATGCTAATTTTCCGGTTCATAATTGTATTTAGAGGTTGTACCAGAATAGGTTTATATGATTTAATTTTCAAAAAACACCATATTTTTTGTTGTACTGCACATTGCTGCAGCTCCTCTTTTCACCCTGTGTGTTGCGCTCTCCGTTTTAGCTACAGAGTGAGACATCTCACTTCTGTCCCATCTTTGTTGGGAGTCGCACATGTGCAGTACCTAGGTAAGGACTACTAGCCAGTCAGAAGCAGAGTATGAGGGTGTGTCATGCTAGCAGCTAGGTGAGCATTATAACGTGTGTTACAAAAAAGATGTATAACACAATAAATGAAAGGGGAAAACCCAAAAAGCATAATATGAGCACTTTAAAATGTAAGCAGAATCAGCTTTGGCTTTTGGAGTCATTTTTTACATTGTGAGATAAAGACATCACATTCATCCAGCAACAATAGTTACCTGGTCACTAGGGCCCTTCTTGTCTCCGTTGACAGCCTTTAGGAGGACAGATTCCTCATTCTTTGTGTTGGTCTTCATCTCCACGACAATGTCATCTTTGGTGGCCTTCTCTTTGGTGCTGCTGACAGGAAGGAAGGTTGGCTCATGTGGAATTTGACAGAAACACCGGTAACTGCAGAGGAACTGGGTTTCATCACATATTCTTCTTTCTTAACATTGGTTAACATTGTGTTACTATACCCAGGTTTAAGCGTTTCTTAAATCAGTTGGTTTTAAAACATTTCTGCATCGACATCCTGAGAGTTCCAGTAATATACTGAAACTTCCATTCCCTTTACAGCCATATTATTTTAAGGTTTTGGATGCATTTAAGAGTCATAGTCCAAATTTCCTCAAAAGATAAGGCTGTATATTGCTGTACTTGTCAACAAAAAAGACCAAAACCGACAATGTGTTCGTCCGACTCTCAATAATCAATACTTGTGAGGCACTCAAATCTTTAAAAGCAGGTCACGAATATACTTTCATACTTCCTGTTGAAACTTTCACCTTTTTCGAGAACCGCTCATCCAAACAACTTCACACTCAACAACGCAAAAACGGCTGTGAAGTAGTAAACTCCAGGTGAAAGCAAGGTGCTCTTGAAGTCAATCTGGTCAACTATAGTAAAAGGGAAAGCCATAGGGCTTACTTCAGGCACACTTGGATCGAGCCAAAATGTATAGTTACAATGCTTTTATTAGTTTAGGGCAAATATGAAAATTAAAAAAATATCACAAAGGAGAACGCTGACTGGTTTCCTCAGAGCGGGACTGGAAGGAGTCAACCAGAGTAGAAGGTCATGATTCCTACTGGCTAAATGACACCAAAACATACCACAAAACTTCACACTCGACACTGCGCTTCCTTGGGTCCTCAGCAATACACCAGCCATGACACAGTTAGATGCTAGAAAATACACATCATTTGCGAACCGCTAGCTATTTGGGACCAGGCTATTTCTGTGAACAAAGCATTCATTTTGAAAATGACATCGCTGAGGCTTGAAATGTTTGAGTTTGCTAAATTGCAGCATCTCCGGTCTCTCTTTTTTAATCTGTTCTTGAATGTACGCTAGCGAGCGACAGGAAGGGAGCTGTACCCAGGATGCCGTTCGGCGGTGTAACCGTTAAGGCACTCAATACACTAGTACAAGTGTGAAAATAACGCTCTAATAAATATTTCCAGTAGATCTCAAGAGCTCACACTACACTGCACTTCCTTGGGTCCTCAGCAATACACTGGCCAAGTGTGACGTCCATCGGAGGAATGGACAGACAGAGGCTCAATCCATTATGGTTTGATAACCTGGGCACATTCCTAGGCAACATTACATAGGGGTAAATAGTGTGTCTGGGACCATTTTCAGCAGCGGATTAATACACAGTTGGTAGTCTAATGACTATTTACAGCAGCAAGATGGTTTATGTGTTATTGAATAAGATATATCATATATAAACACATAATACTTGTTAGGATCACAATTTGTTGGTTTTGGTCTTTGAATTGGATTTGTTCACGATATGAAAGATTCAAATCACCAGACGTATCCTTTAAGAAAGGGTTGTGTTGTTCTGTAGACATCATGGGCAGATAATAGAAGAGAAGGCACTCACATCTCCTGTTTCCCAGAGCGTCCACAGGGGATCTTCCCCTTCTTATGCAGGAAGTAGAGAACGCTGCCGAGGATGGCGAGCAGCAGCAGACACAGTATGATCACCACGATGATCACCCCGCTGCCCTCAGCTACACACACACACACACACACACACACACACACACACAGAGAGAGAGACCGCTCACATGTTAGTGTCAGTCCATCTCGCAATATGACTTATCTGCTGCTTTGACAGCAGTGGTGTTTAACGAAATTGGCAGCCACAAAAGAAGTTCATTTTAGATTAACAAGGTTTCTGTTTATCAGCCTCCACACACAAACCAAAATCACTTTTGCCTGAGCATGCAGCTTCTTGGCCAAATTATGAGGGGAAACACTGCATTCTGTATATTTCAAAGGGGCACTTATTTATTATATAGCTAAAGGTCAGTTCACTAGTCTTGAGGAGAACTACTCTGAAAACAGTTGCAACAGTTGTATGAGTGATCTCGGTAAATGACCTAAGTCAAAAGGAAACAGAAAAGCCGGTGTTTAATGCTGGGTGGGTGAAGTTTCAAAGATGTGGGATGTTTAGGGGCGTTTAGCAGGCAGGAAAGGTCTAACAAAAAGAAGCTATAGGTTCCATTATAGGAAGTGTAGGATCCAGTGTTTTTGGAGCTTATCAGAGAGTAAAAGTCAGCCTCTGTTTTTTTTAAATCTGTCTCTGGCAAGTCCCCCGACTACTACCTTCAATTTGCATTAATTAAACTATTTGGTATCTTAAGTGGCTTATTTAACAACATCCATTTGCTCATGCATAAGAAATAATTAGCTGTGCGTGAAATTATGTCGATAATATTTCTGTCAATAAAGTGGCAGGACTGCAGAAAAATGTAATTTATTTTGCGCAGCATCTGTGACCCATTCCTTATTAATGGATTACTTTATCCATCCAGAATGAAAAGAGCTTTTCTTCCTATTTTTCTTTAAAAAAGAAGAAGCTACAACTTTAACTTTAGTCTGCTTGCTCAGCATTTTTATCCAAACTCCTAAAAAATGTTCACTCTATTTATAATTCTGAGCCCTGTATAATATTAACAATGTATCAGGTATCAGTGACTTTGAAGCTTCTTAAACATATTTTCAATTCAGCTTTTTAATTCTAATTTATAACATCCCTAAAATATAAACTATTCCCATACTAACATGGTATTTTATATGGTTCATACCTTCCAATACAATATCTTTTGTATTAAATGCATCATCTTATATAGTCAAAGTAATATTTGTACAGTGTTCCTCCATCCTCCCAGATATTTATTTTGCTAACTCAGTTTTTTTGCCAGTTTACTGCCTGTTTCTTAACAACAAAGAAGTGATGACGCCAGAATTTGTAGCAAAACAGTGTACCATTACTAACACAATACAAATCATAAAACACATTGCTTTCTTTCCACAGGCATGTTATCTCAGACCTAACGTTATCATTGACAGCTTTAAGCCTATAATTATCCACATCAGCCTTTTGAATATGCTGAATTCACAAAATCTGAGAAACTAAGAAGGCGTCATTCATTTTATGGTTCAGTGTCATAAAAAAACGGTGATGCAATTCATTCTTAAAGTAGATCTTCCATTGCTTGTTAAGTGTGTGTAGGAAGCTTCTACTACGAGGGACTGTGAAAGTGGTCCCTAATAACCTCAGTAAAGAATTAGGGGAGCGACCTAATATTTAATTCCTGGGAGCAAAACAGCACTCTACTCGAGATATATTTGACATTGTTGTTAATGGTAGTGGGTGAAATGTTCTTTATTTGCCCATTGTATTCCCCACAGGCTAGTGAAGGTTTTAATGGCATGAAGTGACTGCTCAAATAAAGACAGAAAATTGCCCCATAATAATGCCCCTCTCCATACTTCACTGCAATTTCGCCTGGTATGTAAAAAGCCACTATAAAACACAAGACTGTCTGGAAAAAGTCCGTAAAAGTTAGACACTTAACTTATTTTTGTTTGTTAAACAAAATTCCGGGATATACAAACAATGTTTTACCGCTGGAGAGCGTTTGGTCTAAGTATCATTGTAAGTGTTGGCCTGGTTGGATTTTCTAGTGTTGTGATTTTTCTCTCTGTATTAAACAGAATATTTAATATGCCCACAGGCAATCCCAAAGATCTGCCAGCAAACTAAAGACAGTCCTGGCATCGAGTCCCAGTTTGAAAATCATAAATAATGTATGCAGTCCTCCAACCCTTTCACTGTCTCGGACAGAACTTCGAGTCTAAAGAACAAAATGAGCAAAAGGGAAAGAGGGGTGTTAAACAAGAAGAGACTGGAGAGAAACAATCTTACCAGGAGAGAAGGGAGCAGCTGAAGTGACTCTGGGAACTGTGAACAAGTAGAACAACATTTACAGTGGGCCCCCAAATACATACACGCACAGACACTTAATTTGATTGCAGCTGCTTCAGTAATTACAAACAATCCCATATTTGTCTGGAGGTGTCAAGGGAACAGAGCTGACTGTATTTGCTTTTAAGAATGGCTTAGGTGTCGGGTGCCCGGAGAGCTCAGTTGGTAGAGCGGGCTCCCATATATTAAAGTTTACTCCTCGACGCTGCAGGCCCAGGTTAGACTCCGACCTGCAGCTCTTTGCTGCATGTCATCCCCCCCCCCCTCTCTCTCCCCTTTCATGTCTTCAGCTGTCCTGTCAATTAAAGGCCTAAAATGCCCAAAACACTATCTTAAAACAAAAAGAATGTCTTATGTAAATGTTTCATGATATGAACGATCCGCCGCAATGCTGATGGATGAGAGGGAATGGTGAACTGAAAAGTGACAATCTTCTCCCTCACAGGCTGGATTTTACAGCTGAAGTCTTAATAAATGACCCTGATGAACACAAAGGACGCACCTTTCTGCTGCATATTTTATAAAGTCTGACAGTGTACAAGCAAAGAATGATAAGACATTAACATAAGAGGAATTTTCCCAAACGAGCACTGCTTAAATGCAAATGTCACTTCACACTTTCAAAGCCTGTATCTGGTTCCCTCTCCATCCTATAAATCCACAGCACTCATACAGATGTTCCAGTGCACATGAGAAAGAAGCTCTTACTGGCTTTGATGCTGAAAGCCTTGACTTCAGTGCCCAGGTCGTTGGAAGCGTTGCACACAGCGCTGGTGTCCGAGGTGACTTTGACCGACACCACGCTGTGGATAATGTGCTCGTTTGCCTTGTTCACAACCTCCTGCCAGTTCTGTGGACACACACACACACACACACACACACACACACACACACACACACACACACACACACACACACACACACACACACCATTAGTGAGCATTAACTATTCAACAACTAGACAAAATACTGCTGATCCTCACAACTAGCAGAACTACAAAGGCTATAATCTCAGATGTCGTAGGTGGAAGTAAACAAGCTGCCATTACAGCGGGGACACCTCACTAGTCAACCTGCAGCGCCACACAGTGTGTAAAGGATCTTGTACATTTCCTGGCTGATATTCCACTTTTACTGTTTTACATCTTTCAAATTGAAGTATTTTATGCTAAACATCATACATGTTTGTGCATTTATTTATTGATATTGTAACTATTTTGTCTGGTTTTATATCTTGTGTTTGGATTTTATTTACTTTTATTATTTGTTTCTTTATTGTAAAGAACTTTGAAACTTTGTTTTGAAAGGTGCTATATAAATAAGTTATTATTTATAATAATAACCATTTATTATAATAACCGTCAGGAGTCCAGGTTCATTTTGGTTATTAGTATTCCTTTTTTACAAGTCTGACTTTAGCGAGGCTCTGCACTCAGACCCTCAGCAGACCCTTCGTACAAGGTTGCCGAGGCCGCGCTTGCGTCGTATCGCCATCCAGACCGCGCTCAACGCAAGAAGCATGAAACACGGTTTATCATTTTCTGAATTTAACAAAGTATAAAGCTGCCAGGAACCCAAAATACATGAGATATTACACCTGTGACTAAAATACAGTAACTTACAAATCTCTAATGATAGTCACTCAAAATATAAAGCACATAAAAGTTGTTAAAAGATCGTTTCAATGTCTATGCACACAAATACAGCAAAAACATGTGAGAAATAAAAGTATTACATTAACAGTAGTCAAGCCAAAGATCCATGCTTTCACTGTCAGTGTATTACATAATTGTCTAATTTTTTGACAAAATCATGGTTTCCTTGTTTAACCGCAATTAATTGCTAACACTAGCTAAGATACTAAGGGGTACGACCGTTGATGGTAATTGTGGATTTTGTTTACATATGCCAAATTGTAATTATATAAGTGATTATTGGTCGGACTGTTGCGCTAAAGCTATGCTAGTTGCTGGCACTTGACCCCATTTAGTTCATAGCAACAAAATTGACAAGGGGGGATACAGTTAGACAAAATGTTTTAGGAGGCATGGTTTACTTCATAGGCTGTGTACCTGTGTTATTACATTATCTGGATCACATAACAGTAATATAACCAAAAGATGTATCCTGGAATTCATAATGTGTTTAAAAAAGTAATAAATAAATAAATATTTTTACAATTTGACTGAAAGAGACAATTATATTGTTAATCGCAATTATAAAACATCTGAAATTGTTACAGTGCTAGCTGTACATCAACATGAACGTGATGAATTACACCAACAGTAACAACCACCAGTAATATATGTGAATATAAGTCAGTGCTGCGAGTCAGACGGGGTACCTGGCTGCCGACAATGCTCCAGGAGAGGGTGGGCAGCGGATGGCCCTGAACCTCACAGCTCAGGTTCACCATCCTGCCTGTTGCCTCCTCCAGATGCACCTCCTGCTCAACTCCCACCAGCTGGGGACCACCTAAACACACACACACACACACAATTTTTTTATTTATATAGTCATATTTTAGTTGTTGTCTTGATAAATTCATAATTCATTTCCACAGTAATCTACGAGTACAGTACCACATCAGAGTCATACTCCCACTCTGCTGCTCTGAGCTTTTGCAGAAATACAGTTTTTTATTCACTTCTACATTCAAGTCACTTTTTCGTTCAATGTTACGCTACTGTCAAATTAAACTTGACACTTCCTGCACATATGCTTCTCATTAAAAGCCCTTCAGGGGCTTGACAGGGGAACAATCCTCCTCTTTCCTCCTAGGGTTTTTTTTTTTATAAAGGGAAAAAAGCTCAAAACTGATGCAATTCTTTATTTCAAGCTGGAAAGATCGACGTTCTGGCACTAATCCAATCTTTACCTGACTGACATGCTCGTAATAACAGAAGGTGTTTCAAATCAGAGCTGTCAGGCAGAAATAGTCACAAGAGAGTCCATTCATAACCATATCTAAAAACCAGCAAGAACAAACTACAGAAACACAATAGAATCTATATAGAAAGACATTTGAGTTCTTGGATCTATTTATTTCCTTCAGTCTTTGCTTCACGTTCCAATCTGCTGACTTTTTCACCTCAGCAAAGCTATAAAAACTTTTAATATTTAGTAATCTTCTTTTCCCCGAATTGTCCTTTCCTCAAAAAATGTTGTGTTTAATTTTTGGAAGCTTCCCTTGGCCCCACAAGTAAAGCGAAGTTGGTGGAGGGGTGTAGGGGATGACTGACCTTGGACGATGATGTGGACGGAGCCGCTGGTGTGCAGGGCAGGCAGGGAGGGAACGGTCACCTCACATATGTACTCTCCTGTTGTTTCATAGGTGGCATCCTTCAGATGCAATGTGTTCCCCTTACCCAGCTGCTCCCCATCCTGCACACACGCACACGCACACACAATCAGTGAATGAACTCAAAATTTAAAAAGGGCCAAGTCTTTGGTTAATGTCCAAATGCGTACAAAACTAATGCTTTTCCCACTGCCCTCAGCTGTACATTGTGTTTACTGCTAATTAGTAAATGCTAGCATGCTAATATGCTACACCAAGCTAGTAAACATTACAACAGCTAAACATCAGTGTGTTAGTGTTATCATTGTGAGCATATGAGCATGCTAACGTCAGCATTTGGCTCAAAGAACCACTGTGTCTAGTACAGCCTCACAGAAGTGTCTCAAAATTTATTTAGCAAGGTCTGCAGCTGACGACACTGCTGCCGTTCCATTTGAAATCGAATCTAGTCTAATCCGTACGTACCTTGTACCAGACAGTGGATGTTTTCAGGGAGGACAGAGCGTTGCAGGTTGCAGTCAGATCTTCTCCTTTCAGCATGACCTCAGAGTCTTTAGGTACCACCACAGCTGGGTCCAAGTCTGAACACAACAAACACACAAACGGACAAAACAAGACACAGGACACACATAAATTAAAGGAATACTTTTTCATTTTTACTTGCTTTCTTTCTGAGATTGAGATAAGGTGACCAATATCAATCTTACGTCCTTTGTTGTTTCTGTCTCTAAGTTGTTTCAAATATGTGTATATTGATATATGTGTGTGTTTGTATATATCTCATCGTTCCTCACAGTGCACAGTGAGCTGCATTTCTCCTTTGACCTCAGAGTCCAGAGGGCGACACTGGTAGATGCCGCTGTCTTTCCGTGACACTGGGGACAGCATCAACACATCGCCGTGGTTGCTCTCCAAGTCCACATCCAGCTCCTGCAACAAATACTCTCATTTAAATCCAAGTTGTGATCATGTGAAAGTAACAACATAAACTAAGGCAAGTTCTTTGTATCTTGTATCAGATGTGCTCTTAGGGCAGGGGTCGGCAACCTTTTTGATATGAAGTGCCCTTTTCAAAATTTCTTGTTTATTAGTGTGCCATGTTAACATGAATTTGTTTTTATGACATCATATCAAAATGTAATATCCAGGGAATCTGTAATAATCAGGACCTTGTAATTATTATTATAGTACAGTACAGGCCAAAAGTTTGGACACACCTTCTCATTCAATGAGTTTCCTTTTTATTTTCATGACTATTTACATTGCAGATTCTCACTGAAGGCAACAAAACTATGAATTAACACATATGGAATTATGTACTTAACAAAAAAGTGTGAAATAACTGAAAACATGTCTTATATTTTAGATTCTTCAAAGTAGCCACCCTTTGCTTTTTTATTAATAAGGGAAAATATTCCACTAATTAACCCTGACAAAGCACACCTGTGAAGTGAAAACCATTTCAGGTGACTACCTCATGAAGCTCATTGAGAGAACACCAAGGGTTTGCAGAGTTATCAAAAAAAGCAAAGGGTGGCTACTTTGAGGAATCTAAAATATAAGACATGTTTTCAGTTATTTCACACTTTTTTGTTAAGTACATAATTCCATATGTGTTCATTCATAGTTTTGATGCCTTCAGTGAGAATCTACAATGTAAATAGTCATGAAAAAACAGAAACACATTGAATGACAAGGTGTGTCCAAACTTTTGGCCTGTACTGTATATTATTATTATGGAAACATGGTTTTAGTATGCAATCCTGATTGGTGGAAAATGGGCTGACAAAAATATCACTGTCAAAGAGCCTGAAGCGAAAAGTTGTGGAAAGGCCCAGCTTTAACGATGAATGGATTGATAAGCAGGTCCTGTATGAATCATTTTCAATGAAACGATGCTGTGGCAAAATAATAATAACACAACCAGCATCCTTATCAAGAATGAAGAAGAACATAACGATTGCGTCATTCACGTGCATATTAGCCACATGTATTTGTTTTGGTCTTATAATGCATCCATATTTACGCTCCAGCGGAGAGGATGGTTTCTTCAGACAGCTTAAGTTTATAAGAATTTGTCCAAATTTCAAGATTCCCTGCAAACTAAGATAAATACAAAACAAATACAAACCGACAGCTTTTCTTTTAGCTTGTTTTGTAAAAATTAGCTATTTGCAGAGTAGAGCTGTGTTTGCGTAAAACTAGAGTGCGGTGGACAAGAGTGGTCTGAGCAGACAGAGCAGATTGAAATATCACTTTCTACATGTTGATGCCGGTTTACACAGGTGAGTGCAATGATAAGTATTGACTTTTAACTCACGAAGGTTCAATTGTAGCCTCCTTACAGTAACGAGACTAGCGTTAGTTCATCTGCCCCAGCGGCCGTTGGTTATCCTCTTTGTACTGTTCCCAGTCAGAGATATGAGTCAATCAAACTATCGTAAATAACAGGTTGCGCAGAGGCGCCGATTTATGTTTTCCTCCGTGGGTGCTCACACTCGCACACAGTTTAAAAAAAAAAAGTAGTCAACAATGTTTGCATTTCAGAACCTTAGGAAATGGACAGCGGCCGACACGAACACACACGCCGTAAAGTAAGCTATCTTTCAACTCAGGACAGCGCCACTTCTCACAGATAGAATTGGGGATGAGAAGTTTAATCAATTTCGTGGGAAATTATAAATCAATGCCACCGACATGACCAATCACACTTAGCACCACCTGCAATGTTTAATATAAAATTAATGTAAAAATGAACTGGCAGTCTGGCACACGTGGGTGCTCAGTATTTTCCTCATAGGTGCCGATACCGTGGGTGCTCCGGAGCTTGAGCACCCACGGTATCGGCACCTATGAGGTCGGCAACTGTGAACGTTGTAATTTGGCATGCGGATGGGAGAGTGCTTCAGCATTTCAACCATGATTTCAACACATCAATAACTCTCTTGCACACATATTGCCAGCGTGCCATTGGTTAAGGTCCCGCGTGCCCATGGTGGCATGCGTGCCTAAGGTTGCCGACCCCTGTCTTAGGGTGAAGACATGCTGCAACAACACCAAAACAAATTCCTTGTATGTGTTAAAAAACGTACTTGGCAATAAAACCCTTTCTGATTCGGATTAATTTACAAGAGAAATTGAAATTAGCATTTCATTTGTCAGTTTAGCCCTATGGGGGGTAGTTGTAGTAGTTATTTGGCGGAAAGAGTTTGTGAGTGGAAAACAGGTGATTTTATTTTAGAATTAAACCCACCAACTGGTCATGTAATCTTTGGAGCCCTTTCAGACTCAAAATCCTGCTTTGGTTTTCCAAACCTACATGAATTCATCACTTTTACCTTCGCTAATAAAAAGCTGACAACATTTTATAGCTTATTGCCAAAGGCTGACCAGATTACAGACTATGGTAACATTTTAAATCCTAAATGTTTCACTGTAATATCCAAAACCACTTACTTGAAATTTAAAATAAAAGAACACAAAATGTCTGTTATATTGTTCATTGCATTGAAAAATTGTGATGGTGAATAACTATGATGAGAAGGTTTTAGAGCTCATATGGACATAAACAACTTACAGTTTAAGTAATAACTAACATTTTCTTTTGGATTTTATGTTGATTGGTGTGCAATGTGCCTTACCAGACTTAGGGCTCAATCTTACACCCAGCGCAAAGCAGCGTAACTGTCATTGCTCATTTCAGACCAATGCAGTTGCCATGCACTTTAGACTATGCGCTATAGATCTAGCTGAGTCATTGGGTCTCCAGATCTCAGCAATATTTTTGTGAGTGAGTAAAATATCGTAACACAGCATGGTGGCCAAAAGTATTAAAATAAGATTGTAGCAAAAAAGAACAGACACAATTTGTTTTTTTTATTGTCTTTCACAGCAAAAATGATGCTTTTACCTTCTAAGCCATGGTTACAACAACCGCTAACCAAATGCCAGTGACTGTCCAGTTAGGAAAAGTTAAAAATGGCAGTCAGCTGAGTTTTTGTGTTGTCCACACATACAATGGATGAGTCTCTGACATGGGAATGAGTCCTACCCATGAGCCCTGTCAGTGTGGCCTCCGGTCTCAGACCCCAGCCTGGATCTGCAGGGTCAGAGCTGACAGAGCCCTCACAGACCTTGCACACTCATGTCTACATGGGGGCCCTGTGAGCTCTACATATCAAAAACATTCCCTGCATGTCTCTTGCGTGTCACCCATTCTCTCTTGGGGATTTTTAGGGTGAGAAAATGCCTCCTATTCTTACTTGTTCTCGGTTGAAAATGAAGACTGGCGGGGGGTTGCCATCACCCTGGCAACGCAGCTCCACAGTATCCCCCTCTTTGACCAAGCCCTGGGGCGACTCCTTCCACAGCTCCACCATGGTGGTGGGGTCTGGACACACACACACACACGCAAACACACACACACACACACACACACACACACACAATTAGCAGGCTTATTCAGCGAGCTGCTAAAGTCACTTTACAAGGCCATTTCCATAACGCTGACAGCACAGATTGTGTTTGGCTCTGTCTGCCACAATATCAATAATAAACCGTTTCAAACTATTTAGACAAGCAATGTGTCTGTTAAAATGCATTACTGACAATTACAATATTTAAAAGGGTTAGTCCAGCAATTTAACCCAACACAGCTATTTTGGCTAAACTATTGTGTCTGATCATATCAAACATCTGCTTGATATGCTTTAATTTTTTGGGTGATAGAAAACTTTTTCTGGGACCACAGAGAGCCTAGGGAGGTGAGTGCTATACACAATTTATATTGTCGTTTTTGGGTGAACTATTCTTTTCACCAAAAGAAAGCAAAATTAATTTGTAATATAACACCTCAGTGGTGGCTGTAACTGTATGTGGTCCACTTGGCCTCATGGCAGAGGAAACACTAAACTAGAACTGCAAAGATTAATCGATTAGTTGTCAACTATTAAATTGTTCGCCAACTATTTTGATCGGTTGATCGAACATTTGAGTTTTTTGATTCCAGCTCCTTAAATGTGAATATTTTCTAGTTTCGTCGCTCCTCTGTGACAGTAAACTCAATATCTTTGAGTTGTGGACAAAACAAGACATTCAAGGACGTCATCTTGAGCTTTGGGAAACACTGATCTACACTTTTCACTATTTTCTGGCATTTTATTAGAACAAACAACTAATCAATTAATTGAGAAAATAATCAACAAATTAAATCGACAATGAAAATAATCGTTAGTTAGAGCCTACACTAAACTGAACAAGTTGAGTCGGATGTCCCAAAGATGGAAGATATTGCAGCAATGATTTTTACCTTTACATTGTGGGACGATTACTGGCAACAACTGATGTGATACAAAAGTAATTTATTGACATGACAGCGTTAACTCACAGTGAACAGTGATGTTGACGCTGTTGGACTCAACTGTCCTGATGGCTCCCGGAACAAAGAAGCTGACCTCACAGGAGAAATGGGCATCCTTGTCCTCCTTAATCACCTTGTACTGCAGTGTGCTCTGGACGGAGAAGAAGTCACTGGACTCCCGGGTCACCAGGATCAACATGTTTACATCTGGAGTATGGACAAGACAATATTAATATGTAACAATGGACCACAGCCAATACTGATAGCAGATTACTTTAGGGCACCCAAATACACAATTAGATGTAAGTGTCTTCTCCTGAGCGGTCCCTCGGTGCTGTAACCAGTTACAGAACTTGATTTGGAGACGTACCAATTCTGAGAGCAGTTACTCAAATGTCACGTGCTATGCTGTGCGGCCTTGTGGTACCTGTAGACCTTAAGTGTTGAGGCTCCTATTCTTGATCTACTGTGGCTTGGATTGTATCTCATTTGTACGTTGCCTTGGACAAAAGTGTCAGCTAAATGAATAACTGTAAATGTAAATTTTAAATAGGGATAATGTAAAGCGCAGGGGTCCTAGATGCTACTTAAACCCGGACAGGGTGACACTTATTACACAGCTACTTACTTAATCAATAATTTGACCAAAAATGTTGATTTAAAAATGGTCAATGATCAGAAATGCGATCATAGCAGCAGGACGCGTAATTGAGTATTTAACAAAGCCGTGTAATAATATAATAATTGTTATAATAGGCTACAGCAGTATAACAGGATAGACTGGAATAAAATACAAATATAAACAGTGTAAAACAATTTAAATTCAAGCCATTTAAGTTTTGACTCGGGGACCAAAATTATTACAGTTCATCCTGTGGGGAACAATGAATGCCCTTTTGTCTGGTCCAGAGGGGTGGACTCATCCCTAAAGCCAAGCCGCTACTGCACTCACGTCCTGGTGTAGACATCAGTGGCATGCTGTTCCTGTACCAGGTGATGTTGGGTTTAGGGTAGCCGTTGCGAGCCTCACATGATGCAACCTGAATGGAGAGTCACATTGAAAAATCTTTAGTATCATGAGGTTGGTTATTGCAGTCTACAAATACTGTAGACAAACAGAGATTTTAGTAACTATCAGATGTATACTTTACTTTGTAAGATTATTGTATTGGTTGATCTCAGTGTCTAGGGTTAAGCGGACCTACCTTGGTAGGCACCTCATTGGTCACAGATATTCCAGTAGTGACACCCTCGATCACTGGAGCCTCTGGAGGAGCTGAATCAGGAAAATAATCACTTCAGTCATTTATAATTAACAGGGCTGCGATAACGAGTTAACGCAAATTCCTTTGAATCCCACTTATTTTTTGGACGCGCAATTAACGATGTAGTTTGGGAAATCAGGAAGCGATGCAGCAGTAATGTTGTGGACAGTGTTGCCAACTTGGCAGCTTTCTTGATAGATGTAGCGAATTTTTAGACCCTCTTAGCGACATTATTTATTTTAATTTATTACAAATTTAGCGGCAGACCATCAGGGAAATATATTCACATATATTTCTATTGCAATTCATTCACATGCATGCAGTCCACAGCTCCTCAGCCAACAGTGCTGACGTCGCTCACCCTTTCTCCTCTTAGTGGGCATTTACACAGCCTGCGCCGGCCGTCTTTGCATTCATTTTGAATGGGGGTAGAACGCTTTGGCCGCAGGGGGGACACGCAAAAAAAACACAGCGAGCCTGCTGGAAAAGTTGAGACGGACTCAACTTTTCAAAAACGCAACCCCACGTCACACTGCAGTGGCCAATCACGAAACCGGCGATCAGAGGCGTGAGAATCCCGTACAGTAAACAGGAAACATCACTGCCTCTATCGCTGCCCAGGCGTTCTCTTAATACATCCACGTCTCTGCCACGAAACACAAGCACTGAACTGCCCAGGGGGGTTGTGTAACAGCTGAATGTTTCTTGCAACAACAAAGCACAGTCTTTTTGTCTTGCTCGTCTTTTTTCTCTGTAAAATCAAGCTGCCTTCAAGTGCAGTCGGAAATGTCGAGATCTATAAACGATCTGATGGAAAACAGTAGTTGTGAAATATAAAGTCTACTTGTACTACATCGGGGGGGTTAATTACACAAGGACGTCACACAAATGGGCCGTTTCATTGACACTCCCCCCGCCGCACAACCCTGCGGCAAATCGCCGGATCGCCGTTTCCCTGTCTGAACGCAGCCGTACGCAGCAGTCGGTGGGGGTGGGGGGGCCGTGGCTGGGCGGGCCTGCAGCAGAGACGGGGAGAGAGGGGAGTGGATGGCTAGCAGAAACAAACCTCCTTGAACAGAAAGTGATGAAGAAAAGTATCTTTTGAATTAGAGTGCAGATCGAGTCGCATCTTTCTGTCCGAGCCCGGCCCGCGTCCGACAGAGCAGTAAACGAACCCGACCCGAGCCCAACAGGAATTAAGATATTTATTTTCTTCTCATACTAATGACACATGTACGTTTGTTTGTGTGGAAAGCCCGCTTTTATTAAGCAACTGTAGGAAGGCATTCGGAAATGTCAACAGATGAGCGCATCAGCGCACACGGGGCAACAAGCGCACGTTAACACAAGCACGCACCTACATAATAAGCTGTTTTAAATTTAATATGTTCAATGCCTTATCGTGCTGATGTGACCGAACCCGACCCGAAACCCAAACATAATTTCTAAATATCTGTCCGACGGGCTCAGTTTGGGTATCCATCCTCTATTTTGAATGGCAGGTTCAGTTTCAAAGCCCTTCCAGATGGTTCTCTCGTCAAGACTAAAGTTATTCGCATGTACTGTCGATGTGAACTGAGTTACCACCGGAGTATAGCACGAATACCACTTGAGCATTAAAAACATGAAAAATATCCCTTTTAAAGTACATTTAGAACAAAAATGTGCAATGTGCGATTTAATGAAAGTCAACTATGGACAATCATGCGATTAATCGTAATTAAATTTATATGATGGATGAAATATAAATCAATTGACAGCCCTTATAATTAAATACATCATGAAACAATTTTACAACTTTGACTCTTCTATTAAACAATATTTTGTCTTCCTTACCAAACACTCGGAGGTGGGTCTTGCCCTCAGCGCTCCCGGCAACCAGCCCGTTAACCTGGCAGAAGAATTCCCTCTCATCGTTGAGATGGACATCTTGGATGGTGAGTTGAGTTCCATGCTGGTCTGAAGTCACCTGGATGCGACCGCTGTAGTCTGTGTTGTTGTCCACCATCTGCTGCTGGTCATCACCGTAGAAGATCCGTATGCGTGGGCTGGCTGGCTGCCGGAAAGCTCTCTGCAAGGGGGGGGGGACACAGTCAGAACAAACTTTCAACTCTGACATCTTGGATATACAGTAGTTAAAGATGCAGTCGGTAAGCCTTATAAAACTAACTTTCTGTCATATTTGCTGAAATTGACCCTATGTTTAAGTAGATTTACATGAAGCAGGTCATTTAAAAAACAGCCTGTAGTGTGATTTGCAAAAATCCACCGCTCCCTGTTCAGATGCACCAATCAGGGCCAGGGGGGGTGTCTAACTGCCTGTCAATCACTGCTCATGCACACGCATTCATTCTCCCTTGTGGGGGGAGGGGCTTAGGAGACCGTTGTGGGCTTTAGCGGAAAGGAGGGAGGGACTGAGAAGTTGTCAATGTTAAAAATGTTTGGCTAAGACCTGGATCTTCACAATCCTACCTACGGCACCTGTAAGGGTTAAACCAGTAGAACATTTTTTTTGCTCATGTATTTGGTTGCAATACAATTAAAATGTTTTTTCTTGGCTGCATTTATAAGCATGGAACTTTTACGAGATTGAGCATTGTGTCTAGAGCTGCAAAGATTAGTTGTCAATTATTAAATAATTCACCAACTATTTTTATCGATTGATGGAACATTTGAGTTTTTTGATTCCAGCTTCTTAAATGTGAATAATTTCTAGCTTTGGGAAACACTGATCGACATTTTTCACAATTTCCTGACATTTTATAGACCAAACAACTAATCGAAAAAATAATCAACAATAAAAAAGTAATCGTTAGTTGCAGCCCTATCTGTGTCACTTTATAAGCAAGGAACTAATTAAAAATCACGTCTGGAAATGAACAGAGGAGAACATCACCTACAATTGTAAAGCCGGTTTGTGCTGTATAACAATGTATATAGATTTGAATTCCTGGTAGCAAGCTTTATGCTCTTATTTTATCTATTTTGAAGAAATAAAAAATTCTGATGCTCCAACTAGAAACTGAGCTTGGGGCTCCCAGAACATGATTCAAATTATTGACTTTTAGGAGGCAGCCCTACAAGATACATGCGCGGTTGGATAGTTCCAGACAGGCAGTGTCAAGTTTTCGCAGAGGGGGGCAACAGTACTCACCACAAACCACTGGATCATGAAAAAGCTGGGCTTGTTGTCGGCGTCAGTGAAGCTGTACTGGCAGGGAATCTGAGCCGAGTCACCCAGGTACACCTCAACACCCTCATGCATAGTCAGCTCCACCTTGGCCCACGCTGAAAAACACAGAAATGCACATAAATCAACATCATGCTTTGTGCAGGCAATGTGTACTGGTCCCATATTATCCATGAACCATTTAAAGCCATAAAAACAAAAAACAAAAATGGCATTTCATTGTGATCATGTGACTCCTTTAAATCTAATTTTGACCCTCAACCTAATGTAATTCTAAACTGCATTGTGTTTGGCAGATGACTGAACTGTCGTCCAAAGCCAACCTGGAGCCAGTCTGCCATGTTAGCAGAACAAAGAAGAAAAGGCTTCTTGTCCACATGGCATAATTTTCATCTCCCTTCTGCCTGGCAGACTGTAGCCACAAAACCACATCTTGGCCAGAAAACCAGTTCCCTAGGCATCATCGGGGGAATGTAGGCAAGGGAAGGCCAGACAGTTTGACACTGGGCTGTTGACTCAGAGAGCCAAGTGCTTTTTCAGCCATTTTGGACTTGGCTGCTGTTATAGAGAGGGCAGCTCACAACAGTGACAAAGAAGAACAAGTCTATTTTCTCAGTTTAATCTGGTTTGGAGTTGCCGTGCAAGATGGGAAAGGATACTCCCCCTCCCCTCCTTACACGGAGTACGTTCACATGCACACCAACATTTCACTATTATTCTGAATATGACAATATTAATATACATGATACAGGTCATGTAAACAGCATATTCCGGTTGGATATTCCAAATAAGGCCTTTTTCCGAATTAATCATTTTCCGATTAAGACGTTTTAAGAGAGATGATCATATTGTCAAGCAACGAGTGGAGGTAAAACAAATGGTGGTGTTATTCACTCAAAATTCTATCTTGTTGTCCCGAAACCTATCTTGTTGTCACATTTCTTATGATTTTGGTAACTACTGTATATTCCAGTTGTCAGATAAATGAACTGGAGTAAAAAGTACACTCATTTTCCTCCGAAATGCAGAGGAGTAGACGTATAAACCGACCAGAAAATGGAAATACTATTATTATACTAACTAGTGAAATATCTCAACTTATAATCGTAAAGTACAACAACATTGTACTTAAAGGGGAACTGTTTGCATGTTGAAAGGTAGAGCAGAGCTATTCATATGATGTCTTGTGTTTACAGATATAATGCAGGCCAAATTTTAGGTTCACTGTGCAGCTGTATTATGAAGAAAAACATGCTGTACATTTGGTGTAACCAGATACTGAGGGGCAAAACAACCAGGGACATCCCCGGGGTTTTTTTTTTTAAGTTAATTGTTTTCAAAAATAAAGGAGAAAACGATTAACAAGGGCTAGACCTCAGTGTCCTAGTATGTGTTGTCAGCGTTGGTTGAAACAGACCAAGCATGAAAAGAGCTTTAAGAGTCCAGTTGCCACCCTGCTGCCCCCATTCAGCCGTCTACTCCCCCCATCACCACCCTGTCTCACCCCAACCTCCGCACCAATCATTTTCACAACTCATTTTTTTTTTCTTCTGTCCCTCCCTCCTCTGCCTGGGCCTATGCTCAGCCAACCATTCCTTTAAGACAACTGGCACGCCATTGTTCCCCCACCTGGGTGGACCAGATCTCTCTCCCCCCACACACTCACACACACACACACACACACACACACACACACACACAAAAGCTAAAAACATTGAACTTGTTTACTGTGACCAAGATGATGGATGTGAGGCAGCTTTGAGACAAGAAGCAGCTTATGGAGGCTGGAGATCAAAATATGTCACAGAAGTCAGTGTAAAAAATGTTGCGTCTCTTTGGGGCCGTGCTGGTAACTTTTCAGCTAATCCGATTAGCACTGGGGGGTTGCTGGGGATTTGGCTTCAATAGCCAACCTGGGACCGGTCTTATCTGTTCCTGTTGTGACTTTATGCTGCATGGACTAAAGCACAAGCACACATGAGCCATGATCTATGGACCCTGACAACAAAAACTTCTGCCTCTGTGTGTGTGTGTGCATACATTTGTGGCTGTCTGCTGTCTGTGTCTGGATGATAGAGCTAATTCATTCAGATAAAAAAAAAAAAAACACTACTCCAGAATATTTGGATGTGTTGACAGGATCAGGCCTGGGACTGGACAACAAGACCCCCAATGACTGGCCTGTCGGAGGGATGAGTCACAGAAGGGAGCAGGGGGAGACTTTCACAGTTCAACAACAAACGGTTCCATTACAAACGGCAGATTAACCTCTCCACTAGAGGTAGAAGTGCTGTGGCGACATTATCCATTATTTACTCATTATGTCATTGTTAAAATTACAGTATAACTGCGATTAATTAAAACGATGCTGGAGTCACTTCCGTGGTATGGTTAATGCCAATGTTTGAATGCTCTCCATTGTTTTTTCTCCTTTGTGATTCAGATTTCGGTGCTGCCATCCTGCCAGTCGTCACAGCAGGGCTGAGAAACCGTTCGCCAATATAACTCATTTTATACCTTGCATCGAGGAATATAGATACGTTTTCTGGAAAAATACCTTTGTTCATTTGAAGCCAAAGTTCTCTCATGTTAAATTTTGATGTCTTGGGACGGCCTCTAGCTCACCCAGTAAGAGCGTTCGCCCCACGTTGGCTGAGTCCTGCAGCAGCGCAGGGTTCCAGGTCGACCTGCTGCTCTCTCTCTCTCTCCCCCCTTCATGTCTATCCACTGTCTCTACACAATGAAAAAGGGAAAAGCCCCCAAAAAAAAAAATTTAAAAAAAATTTTGATGTCTGAACACAAGCAACTGTAAAACAACTTTGCCCAAAAAACCCTGGAACTGGCAAAAATCTTGATTGAAATTACTGAAGTGAATAAAAAAGTAAAGACATTCAATGTCAGCTTTCAGTACTTGTTATTTATTTTAGCCATGCCATGGCTCGAGAGATGTCACTGTTTGGTCAGAAAGTCAGCATCAGGTCAATGAGTTCTCTTAACCCACATGTGTCAAACTCAAGGCCCGCGGGCCAAATCCGGCCCCCTTGCGGATTTAGATCGGCCCGTACATCAATTTGGGTTCACAATACATTTTGGCCCGCTAGTTGTGCGCCAAAACAAAAAACACAGGAAAGTGTTTTTTAAAATGCAATTACGTTTCATTCAAAGCAGACTTTGAGACTCAGAAATTCCTCCAGAAGCAGAGAGAGTTTTCATATTCAGGCTGTGAAACAGGTTGTTGTTAAAAAGATTTATCATTGTTTTGCTCTATTTGCTAAATTCTACGATGGCTAAGGAAATCTTTTTGATGACTTTTGTAGAGGCTTCATGTCAACAAAAAATGCGACAAAAAAGCGTACAAAAATGTCGGAAAAAAGCAACAAATTTACAGAAAAGGTGACAAATGTCTGAGAAAGCCACAAAAAAAGTCTGAACAAAAAGAAATAAACTGGCCCTTGGCGTTTTTCTCTTTTTCCAGTGTGGCCCTTAGTGAAAATGAGTTTGACACCCCTGTCTTAACCTGTGAAATATATCTGTGCTGTGTACAGACATTGGTGGTTGTGAGACGGGTGGTTCTGTATCTAATGGCGCTCACCCACTGCTAGTAACAGCTCGGCTCGACCGCGGTGCTTTAGCGTGAGGCGAGAGTGGCTGGTCGTCATAGCGACGCTGCAGGAAACTGCTGTGCCCTAACGCGACACACACACACAGAACGTCGAAGGTGTGTGGTTTTTGATTCTCAGCATGTAGCTGTTGCCATAGCCATAAGTCAAATTTTGTTTCAAAAGAAGCTGAAGGCAGCAAAAAAACACCGCTGGCTAAACTAGTTAAAAAGTTTGTTCAGGACACCCCCGTCTGACACTAGCAGTGATGACGCAGTGATTCTCTCTGACCAATCAGGAGTCTGCAGGTTTTCACGTCACCTTTTAGTATCGCCTCAGCTCGCTTGGAACCTCAACGGAGGCGATACTAAAAAAAAAAAAAAAGTACCTGTTGGCAGGTACCAGCAGTGGTGGAGGAAGTACCGAATCTCTGTACTTACGTAAAAGTACAATTAACCAGAGAAATATTTACTTTAGTAAAAGTACCACAATGGCAACCCTACTTAAGTAAAAGTAAAAAGTACCTGATTTTAAATGTACTTTAAGTATTAAAAAGTAAAACGATTTATTCTCTTAATGTCTATATTATAATAATAATAATAATAATAATAATAAAAATAAAAATAAAAATAAAAAATAAAAATAATAATAATAATAATAATAATAATAATAATAATAATAACAGCATGCCTAGGGGCTGTGACATTTTAATTAAGTTAGTTTTAGGTTAATTTAATTGTGCTTACCATCTGTGGCCCAGTTTACATTCTGACTTACAATTCTTGTTATCAGGGTGATCTGCATGAAGCTCGACTTTGCATCATTTCCCATGGGACAGTGAATGCTGCACACAGTTATCTAGTGAGAACACACGGGCTTGGACAACAAGTACGTGGCTTCACAGCTGAGGAGGACTGGGAATGTTTTTAAGATAAATATACGGGTTGTATATTAACCCTATGTGAACGGATGCTTCACATGGGCACAGGGCGGGTCTTGGTGTGGCGGTGTAGGAGCCCCTGCTGAAGGTTTCCCTGCGGACTGCTAACATGTGACGGTCAGGAAGACGTTTTGGCAGGGGGGGAAAAACTGATCAGAAAATGTACAAAAATGTAACAGAACGTTGTAGAAATGTAGTGGAGTGGAAAGTAGAGATAATTGCTGCAAAATGTAACAAAGTAAAAGTCAAAAGTATGCTCTATTGACTAGTTAAGTAAAGTACAGATACGTGAAAAATGTACTTAAGTACAGTAACAAAGTATTTGCACTTCGTTACATTCCACCACTGGGTACCAGGGACTTTTTTTCACAATGGAAAACCCCAAAAGTTGAGTTGAGTCAAGGCGAGTCAAGCAGGTACCATGTAATGGAAAAACGCCAATAATGACTTTGATGATCTCAAAAATAAAAAGGTACGTGTGTAGATTTCACATGAATGGAAATGAAAAAGCCAACTTGCCGCGCATGGAAAAGTAACTTCCAATCTGATCCACTTTCGAGTTAAATGTCTTGAAGACTACAAAAATAAAATTCCAAGAAGTTGGGTACAGAGTTTCACACACAGGTGATACTTCAACTTTTCATTGTAATTAAGCCACTTCTCGTATAATGGATGCTAACTTTTTGTTACAAATAAAAAAGGAGAAAGAGTGGCCGGGATAGCTCAGTTGGTAGAGCGGGCGCACATATACAGAGATTCATGCCTCGACGCAGAAGGACCAGTGTTTGAGTCCAACTTGGGACGATTTCCTGCATGTCTTCCCCCTCTCTCTCTCTCCCTTTCATTGCTTTCCTATCATTACAAGGCAGAAATGCCCAAAAAAGTAATCTTATAAAAAAAAGGAGAAAGAATAATGACTTTTCAAACACAAGTCAACCTTTCTCGAAATTAAGACCACATTTCCCATGAGTACCAACGCTTTCAGAGATGTACAGAGGATGTCGCTACTTTTTATGCAATAAAACTCCCTTAAAGTGCTCATATTATGCTCATTTTCAGGTTCATAATTGTATTTAGAGGTTATATCAGAATAGGTTTACATGATTTAATTTTAATTTAAAAACACCATGTTTTTTGGACGCAGAGGTCCAGGGTTCGAGTCCAACCTGTGACGATTTCCTGCATGTCTTCCCCAGTCTCTGTCCCCTTTCTCACCTAGCTGTCCTATAACTGAAATGTGGAAAAGCCCAAAAAATTATCTAAAAAAAAAAAATGAAGTAAAGGCTGGACTACAATAGAGCTGTTTGGAGCAGTTTGTGAACAGTGTTTTCTGTTGGAGATGGTAAGTGCCTTTGGGGTGGACTTTGGGCTTTTTCACCTTGTACACCTATTACATGCACAAAAAAAGGATATACAACACAATAAAGGAAAGGGGAAAAGCCAAAAAGCATAATATGAGCACTTTAATGTGATAAAGTAATAGGTTACAGCTGGTTATGTGACAGATCTCTCATCAACTGCCACAAATTATTAGGAATGTTTTCATTTGTTTAGAGCGATTACTGTAACATCTTAACATTTGGTAATAATCTAGGTTGTTATGTAGCACTTTTAACCCCTCTTAAACATTTATAGAGAAGATGGAGCATGTTAGACGGGATAGAGACAGAATTAAGAGAATAAAGAGAGAGAACAAATTAGTTTTCTGTCCTTTCATTCAAGTCAAATAAAGAGACTCTCACAATGCAAATCAGACAATAGACACAATGAGGGGGATACTTCCAGGACAACCTCTGCATACAGTCGCTCATTATCTGCCTAACACAGAGACAATACCCTCAGACTCTAACTACAGTGGTCACCATTATCGGCTTTCCCATTTGATTAAGGCTGTCAGCTTAAGTCTCTAGTAGATCTGCAGCTCCAACACTGATAAGAGTCCAAATCACCTCTGACAGAACAAACCAGCCTCATTTACTCACCCTAATCCCACACATGCCTGGTGAGCCATGAAATGAGACCAAATTCTTCTAAGAACATTAAAAAGTCTTGTAATAAATTAACTATAAACCCTCATGTCCACTAAACATGTCAGGGTGATTTTTGGAGAGATTGAGTAGAAAATCATTTGGAATCTTTTCTTTTGATGTAATGCTGTAGCCACAAAAAAAAAACATGGTTTCTGGTCTTTGAATACTAAAATATGAAGATAGGTTCAAAGAAAATTTGAAAAAAGCAGATGCACCACATTCTGGGAAAGAAAATCAGCTTTTTTTGAAGCTACTCATGAGAAAATGTAAGAGCAGATCAGCGTTTCAGACTTTTTCAGGACACCTCTGAATAAAAGTTGTGCGTGGACACTGAGGGTCCCTCAGAGAGTGGAGGGTGTAAAAAGCTAGCATGTAAGTGTGGATGACAGGGAGAAGGATTTCTCAATACGCAACCCCTGTGTGGTGTCGAACACCTGGGGGACGCTGTGTACTGCCTGACATCAAAGAGCGCACGCACACACACACACACACACACACACACACACACACACACACACACACACACACACACACACACACACACACACACACACACACACACACACACACACACACACACACACACACACAGGAGATGAGAGCTCCTTGTCTGTGCTTTCAGAGGCAGCATCTGGCACAAATCTCCCATGAGCATGTTCCCTGGGTGACAGTCAGTAACAGTGAAGGCTCCAGGATTTATTCTTTCACATATAGAGATAAGGAAGTGCTGCAAATCTCCTCAAAGGCACCTCTTTATGCATCAGTGACCCCCCACCTTTTCATGCAGCAGAGCATATCACAGCTTCAGGTCAGGACCTCGCACGTAGCCCACCAGGATCACTGTTGAGGTGGACTCACTCAGGTTAGGACTACTAGACATGTATGGGACTGATACTGGCCTTTCATTCACAACACTTTGTTATGTGCAAACATCAGTTTTCATAGGGCTGTAGTTCTTTTTTTTCTGCCTGCACAGACCACCTGTCTTTGCAAATGCGACTGCAAAGTTTCTGTGGTTTAAGTTGCAGAGAAAAAAAAACACACTTCACACAGTTCAAATGATTTAAATGTGTCTGGAGTTGTGCTCATACATAACCGGGTAGCTACTATAGCTCCATCCATGGAAATGGTGATCGACACATATGTGATAGATCCAACTGCAGAGGTCAACTTACAGAAATACTAACTCTTCAATCAGATCAGATTGTAAAACCCTTTGAGGCACATTTGTAAAGATTCAATCAAATACACACCGTTTTGTCCTTGACTGTTTAATTCCATATTTATATAGCAAGTCATCTTAAATCAACAACTTTGCATTAATTGTTTCAACAAAATGGAATCTCTGTTTTTTTTAATTTAAGAAATCTGCTGATCTTAAATCTGCCCGCAAACATGACTTACAAAAAAAAAAAAACATGCATCATGCTGGGAATGTTTCTTTACTGGTTTTATGGGTTTCACTACATCTTCCAATCTCCAACAAACAGTCCGCTAACACTGGCTTTTTAAAGAATTGCTAATCATCCCCACTGGTTAGCAACTTCTTCAGCAGTTGCATTAATTTTTCATCATCACACCCGATGGGTGAGACTTCATTAAAGGAGCAACACGAATGTTTTATTTATGCTTGTATCTGATGTTCGGCAGTGAGTGTGGCTTGTTCCTCTGCATCCACTACCCATCAATAGACCCCCTGCAGAGCTGCTGGGCTCTGGCATGCAGGTTTGCTCCGCAGCCACAGGATGGCTAATTAAAGGTCAACAGGCTAAACACTGTGTCTACATCAAGGGGGGTGGGGGGCATCCTTTAGCTATCAGCAGAACTAAAACAAATTTGGAGATTGAGCCTACGGTAACACATTTTCCTAAATACTCATTAAGCAGTTGTGCGTACCCGACTGCTAGAAACTCGACCCACAGCTACAAACATGGAAATACAACTTAAGTTTATTATCTAGTCACCTGCTTACCATAAATAGACCCGATCCAAGAGTAACAACAGTGGATCAATCATTATCTAGTACATGAATAGTGCCTGAATAGGGTAATATAGTCACTGAAACTAATGTTGAAAGAACTGCAGTTCCACAATCCAGAAATACCTCGGACCACAATGCTGCAGTTATGGGGGAGACACTGAGTAGAATTCTTTTTGGTTTCCATTTCATAACATAAATATCTATTCAAGGATACATGATTGGATTTCCTTCCTACTCCTAAATGGATTTGGTATGTTTGGACTAAATGCTAACCACAAGCACGTCCTGCCCTATCAAGACATGCAGGCATCATAACAACTAAATGTAGGGAACCATTTCCATAGAATAATCTAACATTAAACAACATGTCGAGTGACCCCACTTTACTGAAGGTGGACAAAATGACATTTGGAGGTATACGGAATCTGAAACAGTAGTGATCATATTAAAGTGTGTGAAAGACGAGACATTAAGGTAAGAGGGGCCAGGTATGAGGCTTCGGCTGTTATTCTAACACTATAAATAGAAGACCTTTTTCCAATCAAAGCTCTGACGACAGCACGCTGACTTGCTGCTATACTCCAACAAAGGCCTTCTTATCCCAGGCCCTGTGGTTATCATTACGCTGCTGAAAATCCTTGAAAGCTACAAACTAGGTGCCAACAAAATCAGCTTTCCCTCATCCGTCAAGCAGAAAGGGCTGGCCTGAGATAATCACTTCCATTTCAATTGCCAGACACCATGAGCTCTGCTAACTTTGAATTAAAAAAAAAAAAAACGACACTGTTAAAAGATCAGGCATATTTAGTACTATTTTTTTTGGCGCTTTTGCCATAATAAATATAAATAAATAAATGGAGCTGGAAACCGAACCGCTGTCATTTACTGTATTTTGGATCAATGCAAAATAATCCAATGTACAGAATACATGTACAGAAATTCAGCGTTCCTGACAGAACTGCAGCATTGTTAAACTAGTCCCTCACTACTACTAACTGATGGTGATGATGTCATTGGCCTGTGACTGCAATGATTTATTTCCAGCACGATGGGGTGTGAACTAAATGTAATGATGCTTTGGCAAAAGTTTGATAAGGAACATCTTTTCTCCGTCACTTTCACCATCCCAAATGGTCAAAGTTCTTACATTCACAAATCTGGCGTCACCATATCGGACCAATCATCTGTCTGCCTGCGCACCATGAGCCACTCAGTCCTTGGAGCATTGCATTTCTGTCAGTACATCTTTCAGACCTACGACTGCCTGTTCACCACCTCCACATTATCCCCACTATTACATTCAGGATGTTCCAGGACATTTAACAGAGCTTCCATCATCTAGCTGTAGGCTTTAGTCATTCTGGGGGATCCTGTCCCTATCTTCTAAATTCACGTGGGCCTACACTTAATGACTATGCTTCACATTGATGGAGTCTAATTGCCAAAGTCTTTGTATCTAACCTCAGTGAATAGTTTTCAGAAGATTTTTTTTTTTTTTTTTTAAATTGAGCAATTGGTTTAAAAAAAAAAATTCAAGGAGCCGCCACACACTAACACTGCAGCAGAAAGCAAGCAAGAAAGTAAGACAATGATTCATTCCTCTGGTCTTCATACCCAACCATCTAATCCTTTATGCAAACAGGCTGAATCCATTTAGTGGAAATGTTCTGATAGAGCCTCACATTGTGCTGGATGAGTCGGCTGGGTTTTTACATAAAAATCTACACTCCACTTGAATGATGATTGCGAGCTACGCCTCTATCTCACACACACACACACACACACACACACACACACACACACACACACACACACACACACACACACACACACACACACACACACGTTTGAACTCTTTTACTTTGTTTTTTGGGTCTGTGTCCATGTTTGTTTCTGACTATTAGCATACAAGCTGTGCCCGTCCTACAACAAAGGCCCATTTGTGCACTCCCTCTCCTTTTATCCCATCTATCAGACATGAGGCGAGCTGTTGGGCGAGCATGCCACACCTAATTCACCGGGATCAAAATGGCGAACCCCAGCCCCCCTAAACCCCCCGCTGAGAACCTTAATGCTCTCAAAGAGAATATCAGAGTGATCACAGGTGCACTGCTGTGTTAATGAGGAGGAGAGGCTACTGTGCCCAGGCCAGTCCTACTAACACCCCCCCCCCCCTCCTCCCACACACACACACACACAACATGATTCAAAAGCACTGTTGTTTATTATTAAATAATAATTTCAATTCCAATGGCAGACTCCCCAGACCCCCCCCACCCCAACCATCCATCTAAACCAATCTGAAACCCACAGTTCAATAACCACGCCTGCTTTCCACAGCGACTGGCCGAGTGTGAAAATGGGCACAGCTCCAATCACATCACAAACTGCTGTCTACACACTCCTGTTTCTACAACTGACCATATGATCCCCACTGTGTTGGCAGTGATGACAGACGGTGTGACAGAAACCTGGATCAGATCCAGCTGGAGGTAACAAATATTCAGGTAGAAGAATCCTCCCTCCAGTCGAGCTCAGAGACTTAGAGAATCCATGTCAAAGAGCACTGAAGCTGTTGCTGCTGCGTGTGGTGAAACACCTTTTTTTCCCTTTAAGATCAGACTGTGATGCTAAACTAAACGGGAACACTGTGTGCTTTATGAGTTTTAATATGAGCCTTTTCTTTTATAAAGCTTTCAGCAAATGTTTCACACATGGTCATCTACTGTCCAGGGATGGCCAAGAAATAGTCATATACGCTGAAACCATGTATGGTTAACCCTTTATATTATGGGACCTTTCTGGTTAACTAAAGAATAAAAAAATATACATAACACTAGCAAAATGTGGCAAAACAGTATAATGCCACTACAATATGCTTTGATCCCAATACGATCAATGCAAAAACCTTGCTAAAAAGATCCTGTTTCACTTCCGAGGACCTATCAGTATTTGCCATCTCAACTGTTTTTTTCATATTTGAGGCAGTGTTTGAGTGGGCAGGCATGCAGCTGTTAGAAGAAGAGAAAGCTGAAAAGCACGGATATGTTTGTGTGGGACGCTACTGGAATTTTATCAGCCAAATCAGTAAAACTGATCTCTCCCAGCCTCTTAGCGGCAGATTCACCTGAAACAAAAAAAAGATTTTAGGATAAGATTAGACTTTTGGATGTCAATGTTTTGTCTACTTAATCAAGTAAATCAGTTGTGTTCTTTGCAGATGTTCCAAGGCTGGATGAAAGGCAACTCCATGCAGGTTGAGGAGAGAGAAGCCCAGACAGTGGCAGCTATTGCAGGGTGGGGGAGGGAAACTTGAGGAGGGCGGTGATAGGGAGCAAACAAAGCATATGTGGGCTTGACAGGATTTTACAACTGTAAGAAGTGATTATGGCAGCAATCATTTTATCCTCCGTCTACATGACCACATCAACTCAGTGTGCAGCTAATCTTTCTCTGTATCTCGACATCATTGCAAATGAGTAAAACAATGATTTTCAAGACTTAACCAATTAATGATCATCAGGTAAACATTGGAAATACAGCACTATTTGATTGGCATTTGTGGATGATTTTGTGTTGCAGCAGAAGTTGAGCCAAATTCAAATTTATGACAGCTGGACTCAACTAAGCAATTAATCGATTCATTCTTTCAGCTTTACTTTTGACATCACTGTTCTTATTAAGTAAGGACAGTATGTACAGTGCATATGAACATGTTTGGACAATGTGTACAGTGCATATGGAGATGTTTTCTCCCAATAACCTGGGCTGTTGTGTGCATGTAAACAGTCTGGGAGAGTCAAAGGTTCAAAACAAGTTCACCTTCTCAGCTGCCTTGTTTACACTCACAGATCTACAACACGTGTATTTTCACAACAAACTTGCCCTGTATTTCACGTCAAAACACAGCGCTCGCTTACAGGAAGTAGTAACGACTTTCTCCTTTTACTCTAAACGGGAGTCAGATGCCTGCAGTTGGTCAGACACAATGTCAAACACAATGATATATCTGTGTTCAGAACTCATAACCAGCTGCATTGTTTGATACGAGAGCATAGAGCAGCTCTACGCCTACTTTATCTTGATCTCTAGACTGGGAGACTCCAGTTCTCAGGGCTCAGCAGACAATATCCAGCGCTTGTTGTATTCACACTGCCACAACGTGCCAAGACCTTGAGCCAGGGCTGCGGTTATGACTGGATTCCCAGTCGTCGGGTGGCACTGTGTCCTGCTGGGCTGGTGAGGATGGAGGAGGTGGGGTTCACATTGACACAAGCAGCTGTGAACAATAGTAAAGAACCCCCCCCCCCCCCAATTCCCATGCTGTGGAGGACAGGGGCAGCTGGGGAGGGGAGCTCTCCAACAACACCTGTGGGCAGCCCATTTGTCAAGTGATTTGTGGGAAGAAGTGTGGAAGCAGAGAGGAAGGAGGGCAAATAGGGGTGTGTGTGTGTGTTAAAAGTAGAGTATTATCACAGGACCACACACAATGAAATGCCTGTTGATTTCCCTCTTACACACACCTGTGCATCTTTAAAAAAAAAAAAAAAAAAAATACTTGCACTACCTCTTATCCTCTCCCAAATCATGCCATGTTCAAATGCTTTCAAAAAGTAAGAAATTCCTATATTTCTTCAGTTAGCTGGTCAAAAAAAAAATTATCCTTTCCGCTCACAACTGATATGAATATTGCCCACAATTTGTGCTTCCAACTAAAGACCCCTGCACAGACCAGCTGTCAAAGGAATTATTCTACCTACTTTATACATGTACCTGTACACACACACACACACACCACACACACACACACACAAATATACGACTCTGTGCTCAAAGTTTGATTCTGAGATCTGTTTCAGCATTCAGTCAAAAGTAAATAGTTTTCATAGTTCAACATGACTTGGGTCTTAACGCTGCACTAATCAATATTTTCATCAACAGTGGACCAAACTACTATATGTAATGTGAAAGGCAACTAGCTGGTGTACATAGTGGAGCATTTATCAGCAAAAGAGCCAGATATTTCCCTCAGAAGTTGGTGGAGATCAGAAACTGAGCTAAAAGTGAAAAATCCAAATGAATGCTAACGTTGCTAACACATTTTAATGCAAGGCGTGAAGGCCTTTGCCTGCTCGTGTTTCTCGACTCTGACTTCTTTGGTCACAGTGTTCCCAGAATTTAGGAATGAACTCGTCGAGTACAAAAATCATCCATCGTGGAGTTGTAAACTACTTTTAGAGGGACCACGGTGTTCCTGGCGGAGTGATTTTTAACGACACTACACTTGTATTCTCACTAAACATCTACCAAACACAACAAAATGCACAATGTAAGTCAACACTTGAAGCAAAGCTTGGTATATAACAAGAATCCATACACACAAGTGCTGATGAGACAAAAGTGAAATAACCCAAGTTATGCTGAAACATGTATAAATTAACCACCACAGACAGGCACGCCATTGAAAATCCTCTGCTCAGAACACTCCTCTTTGATTAGACGGTTGATCTTTTAACAGCGTCCAATATCAGGGCTCAGGGAGTGGGGGAGGATTTGATATTTAAGCATCTCTTTATCCTCTCCCTTTTGAAATGTCAAGTTCAAAGATCCAGACCAGCAGCCTTGATCTGTGAGCTAAGACGACCTAGAGAATTACCCGGCAACTCCTAACCACCATCACACGGCAGAGAAGACCACAGCTTTGTGGCGAGTCGCAAGACGGTACACATGGAGTGTCATTAACTGTGATTATATTAAAGTCTGTAAACAGGCTTCTGATGTTTGTTCCTCGTGCTCTGGTCAGACCCGCTTGATCGAATCAAAGCAGTGTTTTCTCTGTAATGAAATGCTCATTGTGTGTTTGAGCTTTTTTTTCTAATTGAATTCAACTTATTCAAGTAGGACACTTTCCCAAGCAGTCCCTCACATCCCCACAGTGTGTTAAGCCCTTTCAGTTTGTGTGATTTTTAAAAGACAAATATGAAAAGGTTTTGATATCTATAATGAGGAGAAGGGATGGATGTGCTGCCCTACAATACTGAGTAGCGTGCCAGTGTCAGTAAATGAAGTACTGCCAGTTCATTTAGAGCCAAACAGAGCCTGATGTCCTGCTGAACTGGAGCCAAACCAGGCAATGCACTGATTTATAATACGCCACAGATAGAGCAGAGCCATTATTAGGTTTTTCACTTTTATGGTTATCGTAACAGTTAACTTTTATAAGCAGTATATGAACACAGTATAGCGCTGTTTTAAGAAAATATAAGTTTATTAAAAGGTCCCATATCATAAAAAGTGAGATTTCCATGTATTGTTTTTTATAATAAAAGCAGGTCGAGGTGCTATATAAATACTGTGAAAGTAAGTGATCAATCCACAGAGAAATGCGTACAGCCTATATTCAGAATCTGTGCCTTTAAAACAAGCCGTCAGGACTTCTGTACGGTTGTGATGTCACAACTATATATTAGGTAGAAAGAGCCGCTACAGTGCCGTTACAGTCATTCCCCAGCTGCAAAGACGGTGCAGAGTCTCTGAAGGGGGCAGATGCAGAAGACCCGGAAACACTGACAAAATCAGCGCAGACTGGGGTTTTTCGGGAGGGTGTCTTAAAAAGACAGGTGTTTCAGACAGAGGGTGAATACAGCTATATTCAGGCGTATGAGAAAAATAATGTGTTTTTTTGAGCATTTAGACATGTTCTATTGGAAACACAAAATACAAGTATGAACCTGAAAATGAGCAGAATATTGGACTGTTACACCTAAGTGCACGCTGGTGTATGAGCAAATAATTAATGGTGAATAATAAAGTTAAGCCCAGTTGTAATATAAAATGTCCACAAGAAAAGTTCTTATAATATATCTGTCATAGCTGCATAAAACTACATTGTAATGTTTTATAAACTAAACCCGTTTAGTGTTTATAATCTTAAATAAATAGTGTCATTCATTTTGTGTTTGGTCAGTTCTTCCTATAAACAAAATACAACTTATGGCTTTGAGAAATACTGAGTTGATACAAAACATGTTTTTGAGCTTGTCGGATTATATACTATATCTTTGTTGCTGTTTTTTTTTTTAATCATCAGATGGACTGCTTTGCCCTCAACAGCCAGACAAACCTCTTGTAAGCTCAGTTTTCACCACAAGATTTCAGCCTGTAAAGCACCTGAGAATCAAATTTGCTCAGCTGCACACGTACGGGACCCATCAGCTAACATTTAGGCACTAAGCCTATTACAGCAAATGCTTATGGCAGATTGAGTCCACTCTGTCGGTTGCCTGCATGGACAAAAGAACATGGAGGTGAATAAAGTTTATGCAGTGAAGTTTAAAAAGTTATGAAGTAGGTTAAAGTTAAGTTTATTTAAGTTCTAAAGTATCAGCTCATTTTTGGTTCACCCCAGAGTTTTCTGAGGTGAGGCTTCATCTATCACTACGAACACGTCAGCACGTTGGACAGCATGACTGCCTCTTATTAAAAGGGGCACTCTAGTGATTTTACACACGAGGATTCGTTTTTCTCACTGTAGAGAGAACTACTCAGCCCGTGGAAATGGTTGTTTAATGTCTTCTGTGGCTCTGGAGCAGCTGAGAAAACCTGCACAATGTCATTGAGGTTATCTCAGCTTGGGCCAGTCCTAGGGGACATTATGGGGAATGTAGGATCCAGGGTTTAAAAGTCTGGATATTTTGTCCTCTGCTGCTTCGAGTTTGACCATGCTTTTTAAAATCTGTCTCTTGCAAGTCCCCTAACTCTATGGACGCTCAGCACTAAATCACTGCAGTACCCATTTAAGACCAAATATAAAAGAAAAAGATACAGACAAACATTAAAGGATACGTCTGGTGACATTCAATATTTTTCTTATCAAACAATGTCATTAAAAGACCAGTTTTCCTATGATTTGAGCTTGAGGCTGATTGCTACAGACAAGTTAAGGAAATCTTTTCATGAGATTTTAAGACAACAAAAATGTAGACTATTGCCAGCCTTAACCTCTAAACCCACAAGTCCTGAGAAATGTGAGCCTGGTTCTTTGCAACTAATCTGTAGGATTAAAAGGACTAGGTCACCCAAAAACAATATAAGTTGTATATAGTTCTCACTAGGGCTGCACGATATGAGGAAAAGCTGCGATGTGCGATAACATTGTTTAATATTGCGATGACGATATGACTTGCGATAAATATTCAAATGTCAATGAAGGTTTTCTCTGTCATTCATTACTCTATATACATGGGTTTCTCGGCAACGTTATCACTGCTTGTGCACGCAACCGGGGGGGCAGAAAGAAGACGTGTTGTGTAGATAGCTAGCTAGTAGTAGCGGCATAGCGTAAGTCAAAATGCCAAGGAGTTGTTGCGTGGTTAATTGTACAAACAGAGCCAGTGATGGGTGCGTGATGTTTAACATACCTAGGGGGAAGCATGCTTTTGCCAAAAACTGGCGGAGGTTATGGCTTCAAGCCATAAGAGGGGGCTGATTGGGTTTGTATGCAAGAGTCAGGCTCCCATTGTATCAATCAGAAAAGTTGCGTTGATGTTTTGGTAACGTTAGCGCAATAGTGTTAGCCTAGCCTACTAAGTAAATATTACGACTGCCTTCGGAGTATATCTGCGTCCCACGTTGCCAAGATAAGACCTGTGGCGTTAGTGCTCCTTTGTACATAACTTTATTGAATGAAATATTAAGCTTCGCTCCTCTGAGATGGGTGGGTTTTTGTTAAGTTACATACAAAGCTAACTAGCCTACATTAGCTAGCGGACATTAGCTAACGTTGCCGAGACAGTGGCATTAGAGCTTCTGCGAGCTAACCAAGACAGTGTTGTCGCCCTCTCGCCCACAGTCAACCTCTGCTGCTAAAAACAATCAACCTGCAGTGAGGTTTTGAAACAAACATATCGTACCTTTTCCCAGAAATCCTGGCCATTTTTTTTAAGGCATAAACCAACCATAAGGGTAAACTCAGGAGTAACCCTGCTGCTAACACGGGCTATTACATTAGCCTAAAATGATCATTATAGCCATACATATATATCACAGTAACACTGCAAAAGGATTAAATTGTAATCGGTCAAAAACGTTAGCTTTGTAAGACCATAGAGTATGTGCTATGTAAATGCCATGACAAAATTCAAAGTGTAAATATATGCAATGTATGTCCAAAGTCTAGCCGCGATGTTTCCCCATTGGAATGAATGGCAAACAGAGCTATAGCTTCCTCGTAACGAGACCTCTCCAGTTCACAAAAACTGATTAAATTGTAATCGGTCCAAAACGTTAGCTTTGTAAGACCATAGAGTATGTGTTATATAAATGCCATGACGAAATGAAGGGACTAAGACAATGTGCACTGAGACAAAAATGCGTTTGCATTATCGGACCAGCTCACCAATCTGGCTTTCTGCCACTAGTATGCGCACGCACCCTGTAATGTTTGTAAACAGGAAACCCGTCTATTCATCGTGTCAGGCTGTCTGTTGCGATGTGTTCATCGCGCAAGTTCATATCGCGATGACGATGAAAATTCGATGTATCGTTCAGCCCTAGTTCTCACCTCCCTCGACTATGGTCCCAGAAAAGGTTTTCTATCGAACGGCGTTTAAGAGAGCGGAGCGCCCCAAAAAATAAAGCATATCAGGGCAAACTTCGGAGTCCGAACAAAAGACAGCAAAAAAGGTTATAAGACTTTGATGAACGATTGCTAAACAAAGAATTTAAAAATTGTTCTGTTTGGAATTCCATGAGAGGATACAAGACACTTGGAAACTGCTGCACAGACATTTTTCAGAAAGTTTTTCAGACGTTTTATAACCTTTTTAGCTGTCTTTCGTTCAGCCTCAGTCAAAGTCTGATGCACTGATATGCTTTATTTTTCTGGGCGCTCGTCTCTCCTTAATGCCATTCAATAGAAAACCTTTTCTGGGACCACAGAGAGCCGAGGGAGGTGAGTACTATGTCAAATGTATATTGTTTTTGGGTGAACTATTCCTTTAAATGGATTCTTGAATTTCCCCTTGGGGATCAATAAAGTATCTATCCATCTATTTAAATGTAGGAGGCGACATATTGTAATGTGAAACAAGATTTTGTTCTTTTGTGGGTTTATTCCTCGACGCAGAAGGTCGAGGGTTCGAGTCCGACCTGTATGGGTTATCCTACATGTCTTCCCCCCCTCTCTCCCCTTTCATATCTCAGCTTTCCTATCTAATAAAAGGCAGAAATCCCCCCCCCCAAAAAAAAAGGAATGTTTTTTTCATTTTGTTCTTTTAGCTGACGGCTAATCGCTCTCACTCTATGTCCCTCACTCTTCTCCAGCTCCGAGTTAGTGATGAAAACCTATTCAATGTAGCGCTTTAAATCGGTCAAAAACTCACTCACGCCATACAGTACATCATGTGCAGAATTTGAGCAGAAGAGGATGGGGAGGTAGAAGATGTTGTCACATAATGTCTTTGCTGCTTGGTCGTTAAGAATCACTGATCTAAATGACAATCCCAGCAGGTGGTAAGATATGAAAGAACTGGAGATCAATAAAATAAGGTAACATACTCGATTTTTCACTCCTCCACTATTATTTGCCATGTGTTATGTACCCTTTAACAAGCACAAGCGTGTTTTTTCAGGCCCGTCAATAGTGTTCCTGGTCTCTGCTGGGCAGCAGATGCCAAGCTGGCTGGAGGTGGAGGAAGCCCATGGCGACATGACTCCTCCGGCCCTGCAGGGGGCTTTGCAGAATCAGACATCCCTTCACCAGTTTGCTGCTCTTCAACCATACTTGGGTATTTTTGGACATGGTTTCCACATACACACACACAAAAATCATTTACTTAGCTTTTTCGACTTAATGTATAGCTAGCTGCATACTGTATACAGTCGGATCTGAAGAAATGCAACGAAGCAGGTTATGACGGTGCAGCACTTTAGGAGCCATCACTTATTAAATGAGACTCTGAATGGGGTCTGTTATATCAATATGACTGCATACTAGAGAAGTTTGACATATGCTGCAACTTAACCCCCTCTGCAGAGGTCTTAAAGGTGTAAATACATTCTATGTAGCAGTTAATAGGATCTTTGGGACGGCTTGTGCATACTTCCAGGAAGAGTAAGCTAAAAAGAAATGAATTTGGCAGTGACTGCCAATTCATAATATAGCCAATCCAACTTTAAGAGGTACTTTGCGTTGCCACTAAAACCTACAACATAATAAAAGGCAACATTTTCAGACCAGAAAAAAAAAATTCTTTCAATATATTGAAGGTCACTTTAACAACAGGGCATGCAAAGCAGCCCAGACGCCCCGGCAACCTCATCCAGCTCCTCCAGTCTCCATGGGTGGTTTCAATGCCAGATGCCCAAACCACCTCGAATGACTCCTGTCTGACACCAGGGTCTGCTTCTGTCACCCACTGATGATGTCAGAAGGGAGACTTTGGCTAAGATAAGATTCATGTTCTCATCTTCGCCTTGAGGGATGCTGGGAGGTTTTGCTGCTGTTTTGCTGTCACAGCTGAGGTGCATTTAGAGACGGCCAGAAAGCACTTTCCAGGACACAACGGCTATTATGGTTTCCTCCAAATGTTGTTGAATTTAAAGTCACACCAGGCAACATGCAGAAGCCTCACTTTGGCAGTTACAAAGTGTGTATTTGCTGCATTTTGTTATTATGTTTAGTGTTTTCCAGCTATAAATTAGTCTGACTCTACAGATGTACATTGCTGGGATACAGCCTTAAGGTCCCTCCCTTCTCATCATCTCCTTTTTTCCACTAGCCCAGAATAGATGGGTGGTGTAGCCAGACACAGCACTGTGGAACTATTAGGGGTGTTGAAATTAATCATTGCATCAATGCATCACGATGCAGACCTGGACGATTCTGCATTGATGCAGTGACAGACCATAATCAATTATTGCCTACTGATACTTGTTGATTTTCCGGTCGCTGCTTTTTTAGTTTTTGCCTTTTGTCTGTTGTGTTCAGACTCCGCTACATTCAGGGAGTGGCTTTCTTAAGAACAGATACAATAAAAAGGGGAGTTCATGTATCTGACTGCTTGAGTTTGTTGCTGAAAACCACGTGTAGCAATCTATACTACGTAATATTGAGGAGGTGACACACCATGACACATCGTCATATCGAATCGATTCAAACCGCTGACAGGATAATCGACTTGTGACACCAGTGAAGATTCACACCCTTACGAGATAGGTCTAGCAATGTAAGGCTAGCTACGAACTAATTCATTACAAACATTGTTTTGGTGCAGCTCTATCACGTTCTGGTTTTCACATTATCAGCGGAAAACTTCCAGGTTAGTTTGACGCTGCATTTTTTGTATTAGTAAAGAATTGGATTTCACATCTGATGTTATGAGATACATTAACGCACATCTTTACCATCTCCCTACATGCACATATTCTTTGTATTTTATACTTTCGCACATCCTCCCGGTCAATATCTACTATCTACTTTAAAACAGATACTTTTACGTATTTATATTTTATTTCTTATTTTTCTATTCTAAGTCTTTCTATTTTATATTATGTCTCTTGAGACAAATTCCTTGTAAGTGCAAATCTACTTGACAATAACACTGTTTCAGATTCTGAATTATAGAATACAATATATTAGAGTTAAAGAAATACACTCAAACAATGAGATGTCATTAATTCATCCGTTTATATTACTTATGACTTTGATACTAAACTGTATTTAATCCAGTTGTTTCAGTGCATGGGATAGTGTTAGTTTGGAGCCTTGACATGTCTTTATTCTAGCATTTCAGCTGTAGAAGAAGCCCCACAGGGCAGATTCCAGACCCTTAATTTGAGCTGCAGAGGTAGATCACATTACAGCTTTTATCAGACACGTCTTCAAAAGACACAGGCAGTGTCTGGCAGCCACTAAATTGCCCCAAAAGTCAACTCTGAACCGCAGCTCTTTTATAAATTCTGCCTGCGACTTGGACATCACCCTTAAGTGTCTGATTCTTATCTGCGAACAAAGCCTGTCATCACGTCCCACGTCAAGCTCTGTGACATTTCTCAACAAAGCCCACAACAAATCACCTTAAAAACTCTGTTAACATCTATCTCCTGTTCTTCCATCTGCCTACTGTGGAATCTCTATTGAAAGACTCTCAGTTAGAAAAAGACACATTTGTTTGATCTTTAACCAATTCAAATTCATCTCATCTCACTAAAGACTGCCAGGCATTTGTCTAAAATTCAATTCAACACATCGACCCCATGCCTTCTGCTAGCTGGAGTGTGACAAAATGCATACAGACTCAAAAAATACAAGGTTCTCATTCTTATTTTAAGGATAAATCTCAATAAATGTATGTTTTGCCCACACCCCAGTCAACCCGTCACAAGTTTGAATACTGAGCACAGTAATAACTTGGGCTGGATATCGAGAAAATTGTGATTTTTATTTTTTTTTATTTTCTAACCGAAATATAGTCCAACCAACAGAATGTAATCTTCAGATAAATCAATTTTACCAAGATTTGAAGTCCTACTTGTATTACAATGATACATAGAAACAGACAGACTGGAGATATTCTAGACAAATTCCAATGTCCGATCAACAGTTGCTGCTGGTTTTCCTTCACCAGCATATTTTCTGCCTCTCTTGGTTCTCCTGAGGGACACTTAAACAAAGACATGAGCCCTCTGGGGAATCTGCAAAACAAATGCCCCGCAACCACAATCTGAACAACAGTAAAGGCCTGCACTATGAATCAGCTGAGGGGGAGAATCCCACACAAAGCATGAAATGCGAGTAAAATCTGGCCCGCTACCATTGCACTGATGGTTAAGCCTCCGGGGTTGGGATAACATTTACAGACACAAGACTCTGTAATCCTGCTCTGAGCATGATATCATACACAGACATCCAGTCCACTCCCTTCATTCAAAGTTTATTTTAAAAAAGCACATAATGATGAAGGTTTTAACTAAAGGTTCATGCTAGAAAATGACTAAGAAAACCTGACAATGTGAAAAGTTTCAGCCATAACCAGCCAGATTGAGGACATTCGATTCAAACCTAAAGCTGGTTGTATAGTTGATAATAATGAACAGACTAATCAGAAAAAAACACTGCCAGATGCACGCCATATCCATGCCATGGCACAGCCCATTAGCACAAGAGGCAAACACCATGAAAGCTGCTCTGGTTAGCCCCGAGGTCGTCATGAATATTCATATGCACATGTACACGCTCAACACGGAGATATTTTTATGCCGCCAGAGTCGGGCTGGATCTAAACAGACTTCATTATAATGTGACAACAGATGTGAATGCAAGCTGATGTGACTGGAAACTGACTGGCGCAGTGCCAGACATCATGAGATATTGTCTAACAATGTGAAGTGATGGTAAATGCATTCCACAAAATATAAGGTTTATTTTTAGTAGCCATGCCAGCAGTGCGGCTCTAAGGATGACAATTTCGGTAATTTATTGCATGGATTGCGATGAAATTTGGTGCAGATATTCATGGTCCCCAGATGATGTTTCTGATCGGCCACAAGAGAAGGTATGTTTTTGTTGATTATGTACTGTAGCTTATCTGGCTGTCAAGAGGTCAGCTCAGAAACTAGACAATTAAAATATTCTCAATTCTTTAAATTGTTAAAAAGAATAAGGTTGGTGTTTTTATATATATATATATATATATATATATATATATATTCTTTTCATTGGATTTGTGGACGATAAGAAAAGCACAGAATATTGTGTTTTGTCCTTTAATGGTGGCTAATGATTTACAATAATATAACATATCCCTAATATCCTCATGTATGTTGGTTGATCATGTTAGACAAATTAAACAGCAAACTAATCATGTTTGAAGCTTCTGAATTAGTCTATTATTAGCCTACCCACACATTTCTTTGGCTCTGACATCAAACACTAGGATTGTGTCTTAGGTGTGTTTGGTTATAAACAATGTGAACTCTGAAACATAAGTAAGTCATTTTTGGTGGCGGTCATATTTAAGTAACTTTCACCAACAGGCGTAACCTCTGTGCTCTTTGCTCCTTAAATGTCAGGAAAATTACAGACATTACCTGCAGTATTTACTATTTTGTTATCTTCATCAAGTGTACTCATGATATCACTTCGTAACCTAATCCTGCCGATGAGCTGGATGCCACATCTGACACGTGTCTGACACATTGGCTTGGCAGTTTGACAGAAACCTTAAAAGCAAAAGAAAGCAGAGGACTTGGCATTCCTCAGGACAATGACGTGGTTTTAGGGGAAGCCCTGAGCAAATACTGAAGACAACAAGTGGTGGCATCTGCATTGTTACAGGAAGAAACATATCTCATATCCATTACAAGAGAACATACTTAAAAGATACTAATGAAACCTCTAACCAATGACATAGTGCTGTGGTCACATTTCACACACGCCTAAACGCCTCAGGATTTAAAGGGGAATCAGGGCTTTCCTCCCACCAGGGAGTAAAGAGAGTTCATTATGGACCCATCTACAGCAAGTTATAACTCAACAGCCTCCCTGATTAATGGGTAACTTTACTCTGAAGACGCTGTCCTCCAGGCAGAGTTCTTCTGGTAATGATGTTTTGTTGAAACATTTAACATAAATTAGGGCTGAAACGATTCCTCAAGTAATTTGATTACTAAAAACTCCAATTATTTGCATGGAAGCTTGGTTGTATCCATATAGCTATATACAGCCCACTGTGTTCTCGCACAGAGGATTATTACTTCTCACAACACACTTACGGGTTGTGTAGAAGACGGAAGAAGAGAGAGAGAATAGCAAGGGGCGAAGAGAAGAGACAGGTTTGAGAAAACGACAGAAAGCGTTCAAACTTTAGGATCATTTCACGTTGAAACAAAAAGTCTGAACAGTGTGTCTATTATAAAACCAAACCAGCTTACAACAGTAGCACAACGTCAATGCTTCAGCGTGTCAGGAGAAAGCATCCAGTCTAATGTTATCCATCCAGTCCAAAGTTTGAAAATTATTTTAATTGCTGGTTAATCCAGCTCCATTTGGACCATGCTTGTCAAAATTCGAGAGAAACATTTGACGATTTTAGTTTATCATAGATAAAGGAGTATAAGTAAGAAATTGCTGTAAAAAAAATAATAAAGATATGTAGATATATGTGGGCCACAAACAAAGAAATAGTTAGACATTTTGGGAAATGTCGAACTATTCCTTGATACCACTCTAGCGTCTGTATGGAAAATATGAAGCTTCGTTAAAGAAAACGAGATTTAAGTAATAGGTAATTAATGAGCTTTGGCGGGGCTGGCAGGCGGATTCTGTTACCTTTGGATAGAGCCAGGCTAGCCGTCTCCCCTGTTTCCAGTTTTTAAACTAAGCCAAGCGGCTGCTGGCGGTGGCTTCATATTTTCCGTACAGACATGACGATATCTTTCTTCTCATTTAACTTTTAGTAAGAAAGAGAATAAGCATAATTCCATTGTAACGTGCTATTCCTTTAACAACCAAATAAGGAGATTGTCATCAAAAACACATCATGTTTTCCAGCCTCCAAAATCCAGTATGGTGATCTGGGTTGCATCAGCTTTTATAAATGCCATGTAGAAGAAAAATCACCTTTAGATCCAAAAATGAAGTGTTCTGAAATCAAATTGGTTTAGTTTGGCATCAGGATCTCATCGTTGCTGGTTTGGACACGTTGGTAGTACAGTACAGTCTTCCAGTTTCTAAGAAAAAAAAAAAAAAGTCTTTCCCTGTGGGTGGTATGGTATGTAGTGCCAGCTGTATGTGCCAAAGCTTGATCAACCGACAGAAAGCTGACGTGATACAAAGATTTAGATAAATGCTCACAAAGATCATAGCGGTTTAAAATCAAACAGACCAAGGATGGTGAGCGCTATCGTTCCAGCAGCACATCACATGTATTAAGTTAATCCACTCTTTGTTTACATACTACTCTTTCCTGTGTGCTCCTGCTCTTTCAAATCAGAACTGTTGACAACAACAAGAGCAAAGTAAATATTCCCAGGCAGGCGTTGTCCACTGCACTCAAAAAGAAAAAAAAGGGGGCATGAGAGAGGTGTGTGAGGAGACACAGGATGGGGGGAACACGGCTCAGAAAAGGCGGGAAGGAGGCGAAGACCATTGTGGTGTACAATTTCTCTGTAACGTGAGCCCCAGCTTGTTGCCCCCACAGCAGAATGTGCCCTGTCCGATGGATTGGGCGTCAGGTGTGTGCAGCTGCTGGTTAAGCTCTGTTTGCAGACCAAAGAGGGAGAGAAGTGGGAAAAGGAGGAAGGAAAGGCTACTCAATGAAGGCGATACTGGAGGATTTTCGTCTCTCCCTCTGGCACTGATGGGACTGATGCCAAGACTTGGATTTTGGCCCAAGAAAGTGCCATGTGTCCCACAGATGGGCCTTCTAAATATGAAGGGACGTCATGTACAGATGGCCATTTTCGCCTGTGCAGATTTTAGAGACAAATGGCCAAATCTGCTCAAGACTGAAATATTACTAATGAAAGTCTTATTTTAAAACAACAAAAACAGAACGGTCTTATTTCATATACACGAACAGATCCCTAAATATATGCATGGTTTCACATATGCGTGCATTTAACTGTGGTATATTTAGCCTAAATAATGTGTGATAAAAGATGTTCACTTGGTGCTATTGCTACTAAGGAGTAGGGCTGGGTATTGCCACTGATTTCCCAAATCCATTTGATTTCAATTTAATGTTGATTTGGGATATTTCAGTTGCAAAACCAATTTTGCTTGGATATGAAATCGTTTCTACATTTGTACCAAGTTCCCTCTCACCTGGTGCATTATTAAAAGTATTTATGTTCACATTTTGGAATTGATCTAAATGAACACAGCAGTCAACCCAATGAAGTGTAACTCTACATAACTCTACAGTCAGTCAGTATTAAGTAACATTAAATTCAGATATGTTGAAGTGAGAGGTTAAGGGACCCCTTTCTAAATGGCCATGCCAATTCTTCCCCTGCCAAAATTTAGCCTATATCATTTTATCTTTAGAGCATTATTTAACCCATTATTTAATAGTTGGTACCAATGTATTCCTTAGGTCTTCTAGTGTTATATGATATAGCCCAAACTAAATATAAAACACTCATCTTATAAATGAGCATTTACCAGATTGCTTCTTTGTTTAGATTTTTTTTTTTAAGATTATTTTTTGGGGCATTTTTAGCCCTTTATTTTCACAAGGACAGATGAAGACATGAACGGGGAGAGAGAGGGGGAATGACATGCAGCAAAGGGCTGCAGGTCGGAGTCTAAGCCTCTATATATGGGCGCCTGCTCTATCAACTGAGCTAAACCGGCCACCTTTGTTTACATTTTTACTGAGTAAGTAAGATCTGAAAAAGGGTTTACTGAATAAATAAAACTGGGTTATGGAACATAACATCTAGGCACATCCCATACACCGGTACTGATAAATGTGAACCGTGGGAGAGATTCTCATTCAACATGGAAACACTGAAAGTGTTTCCTCTATGTTGATTTGACCGTGGCGGCCCCCCACGGCAACATTTCTGCCCCCCACAGTATCAGAAATAGGGCTGCATTGTTAGAGTGCATGTCGGAGAAGGTTTGTATTGTAGGAGCATTATTTACATGCTGAAGTAGTGACACTGCATTAAGATAATGTAATTAATAGTGAGTTTATTGTTATTTGCTACAGAATGCTTAGCCTATATGTCAAGATAAAAGTTGGCCTATATAGTAACTAAAGAAATACAGTTCTGAATGTATGCCTCATTGTGTGTTTGAATAGAGGTGAATAAATATATTTGTTTGTGTTGCAGCAAAGTGTCAGTCCCTCCCCCCTTTCAGGTAAAGCCCAAAACGGTCTCCTAAGCCCCTCCCCCCACAAGGGAGAATGAATGCGTGTGCATGAGCAGTGATTGACACGCAGTTAGACACCCCACCCCCTGGCCCTGATTTGATTTTTGCAAATCCCACTACAGGCTGTAGGTGGTACCAGTGGGGATGGATTTTTTTCTTTATTACCAGCTTCATGTAGTTCTACTGGAACATAGGGTCAGTTTTAGCAAATATGACAGAAAGTTAGTTTTATAAGGCTTACCTACTGCATCTTTAAGCCACCAGGACAGACTGGTTGTCATCTTTACAAGCTGCAAAGTGTTCCTTTAAGTATAGACAGACCAACCGGGGCAAAAACATACCTCTACATTCATCATCTGCTTTTACAATATTGTATACGAATAATCAATGCAGTGCAAACCAAATCCAATATTTGGGATTCAAAGAGGCTTTAAAGAAACAATCCTCTCAGCACTCCCCAGCATGGCGAGAAAAAACTCTGATGTGAAGCCCTGCAGCATTTTCAACACTTTATAAAAATAAATACAAAAAAAAGTGTTGTGCTGGAGACATTGTTCATGTAAAAAAAAATAAGATGAAAGGCTAGAGCTCTAGCACAACTCCATGACGAGTGTTCTTCACCACCTGAATGCACATGGATGTTCCTCCCGCTCATGAGTAATTTCCTACCTTCCTCTTCTCGATTGAGATTTGCTTAAAACCCTCCACAAATTCCGTCCCAGAAGGCCAGGGATCCAACTACAGAGGCAGCTGTTTGATATAAAATCCCTCTGAAACATCATCCATCCATTCAGTGCAAAGATACACTACACAGGCAAGACAAGGCCCTTGAAAAACCTTCAATTTAGGCTTAAGGGAGGATGTCAGCTCTGCTCCTGCCAGCTAAAACATCTACAGCTTTGATTTTCTACAACATGTCTTGTAGAATGTGGATCGGGACGCATTTTTCTGTCCGAGCCCGGCCCGCGTCCGACAGAGCAGTAACCGAACCTGACCCGAGGCATATGTCTGAGCCCGACACAGTTAAAATCTCATTTTTTTTCCTCATACTAATGACACATGTACATTTGTTTGTGGGGAAAGCCCGCTTTTATTAAGCAACTGTAGGAAGGCATTCGGAAAAGTCAACAGATGAGCGCATCAGCGCACACGGGGCAACAAGCGCACGTTAACACAGGCACGCACCTACATAACAGGCTGTTTAAAATGTTCAATGCCTTATCGCGCTTATGTGACAGAGCCCGACCCGAACCCCATTTCTAAATAGCTGTCCGAACCCGGCCTGGCCCGTCGGGTACTGTCGGGCTTGGGTCGGTTATCCATCCTCTTATGTCATGGATCGTCAGAGCAATCACAGTCTTTAAAACCTGAATCCTGTCGCAAAATCAAGTCTGCTGTGTTCAATCTACCCTGTCTCCTAAAAATCACAATATGCAACTATTAGCTTTTGTACATTTGTTTTGTAGGCAATATAATGTTGCTCGATTTACATTCGATTTTAATCAACAGAACAGAGAAGCATTTTTTGTTCAATATCCGCTAGGCAACTAAAGCATGAGGAATGTTTCAGAGTTGTGTTTGCCAAATAAAAAGCCCTTGGTTATGGTTAAAGGAAGATGGTTAAGTGTTCAACAAGCAAACACTGACTTGCAGCCCAAGACTTGAAGCATCAACTTTTTCAGTATTTAACAAAACCACCATCTTTCCTTTTTCTTTTAACAGTCTAAAGCTAAGAAAACGTGGAACAAAAGGATGCAAACCCTGGTCTCTAACTTGAAGTCTGGTGCTTCCTTACCATGTAGACAAAAGCTCAAGCTTGAATAATCAGTAAAAGTAATGAAAAGAGTTAATTTCAATAGGATGTGCGGTGTTTGATTATTCACCGTGCCGCTGACATACATGTTCATTGAATTAGCTTACATATGCTTAATGCTACAGCACGGCACCATTAGAATGCCACAGGGATCAAACGGAGCACTCTCTTTAATGAAAACAATGAGCCAATACATTAGATTATATGGCTGTCATGCCTGGCTATCACTCAGGCAAATGCACTAATCCCACACGAACAACTGCAGCCAACAGCTGCACACTTCCTGCTACATCCAAACAAGCCCTGCAGCAGAGTGAAGGCATTCTCAGGCTTTCAGCCACGGAGACGGACGCAGGAGAGGTCAGGGAGACAAGCCATTATTTACACGAGGAGATTGACTCACTGGGATACCTTACAACTTATTTTTGGATACTTCACGACGAAAAAATGCATTTTTCTTATCTGGCTAATAATGAATGATATAATTATGTCTCAACACTCACAGCCAAATAAGAACCTTTCTTAAATATAATGTATATAACTATAATATACTGTATAATTTGATCTCAGAATGAGTAAACAAGACTAAGAATCGGACCAAACATTTACAGCTTGACCATTTTAAATGTTAATTTGGTTTACAGCACAGTTATATCTTGACGTAGTTTCTTCTTCATGCAGTCTGACCTTGGTCAAAAACAATTTGAATATTTCAATTATCAGATTGGCAGTTTGAGTCACTTAATTAAATAAAATGTTCCATTCTCAATTTAATTCTCTTAAGTCGATATAAATCACAATGAATAATTAACTGAATTGCTTCCCAAAACATTTGTTTAAGAGCACTGTAGTCATAGTGAAACTGAAATATGACATTTATTATGTTTATTCATGGTTTATTAATCTAACCCGCATCAAATACTCAAATGTAAAAACAAATACTGTTTCAGAGACCAAGCTTACATTTTCAAACTGCATCTTTTATTTCACCAACCGTGCAAAGATATTCAACTGATCAGTGTTGTGTAGGGCTGTCCTCGACTAAAGAAATTCTTAGTCGACTAACAATTATACAATTTTGTCAACTAATCGATTAGTTGATTTAATTGACAGAGCTGTGCGCTTTGAGAGGTGGTTAAGACTAGAAAAGCACAATATAAATGTAGTTAATTAACCATCTGTAAAACTGAGTTTCTCCACAATTAATCCTGCAAAAGCACCACTTTAAATCTTGTGTTTACCATAAATGTGCTCAGAAGTTTCTTGGAAATGAGTAATTAAGCATGAATAAGCATAAAAAATGACTAATCGACTAAAGAAATCTTAGTCGACAAAGACCAAAACGACCGATTAGTCGACTAATCGACTAAGATGTGGCAGCCCTAGTGTTGTGCCTGAACGCGTTCGTTGAACGATAGTTCATGAACTCGTTCATATTTTGGGCGAACATGAACTGAAGAGTTCATTTTTCGAACGGTGAACTTAGTTCAAAATTTTGAAGTATGAACTATGAACTGAACTTTGAACTAGTTTATGTAGAAAGTAAACTTTCCCAACACTGCAACTGATGACATATGATGATGAAATCAGAAAAGCAGGAAATTATCACATTTGAGAGTCTGAAACAAGTAGAGCTGGGTATCGAACTCTGTACTTTCAAGGGTACCGACCAAATTACGTTGGTACTATGGAGTACCAATTCACGTGAAATCAAACGGTGTCAAATTTCAGTACCTGGTTGAGAGAGTAACTTAAAGTATAAAGAGAAAGAGCGAGGCTATGTCATCCCTGCAGCTGAAGTCACAATTCAGGCACCGGCGAGCCAAAAGAAGTCGCAAGTGTGGTTACACAATTTTCAAAAGTTGACACAGACAACACTCGCTGCAATATTTGTAATGTGAAATGCAAAGCTGGCCAGGGCAACGCGTCTAACCTGAGGAAACATTTGGTCGAACACAAAATATATGTAAAAGCTGAAGAGTGTACCGTGTTTTATAGCCTGTGATCTAAGTCTGCCTGCAGCCAGCGCTTCAGAAGTTGAACCCTCCGGACGACAACACTCTAAGTGAGGCATTGACAACTTCATTGACATCTTCAGGTTATTAATTAGCTAGGTGGATAAGTTGTTGTTGGAGAAAACTGGGCTTTTTTTTCACTGTCTTAGGTGACGTTAGCTTAGCATTTTTACTAGCATAAGCCAACACTCAGCCACTGGCTGGGTACAAAATTCATACCAACATGCCTTTTAGAACACTAAAACAGTATGTGAGATTTTTTTGTATGTCTAAAACCTTCGTATTAAACCAATAGTACGTGAATTGCAGACTCTGTACGTGGAAATATTACAGTATGACAGTATTTTGCTTGATGAATAACTTAAATGATTAATCCATTATCACAATTGTCGTAATTAAATTGCTGTCAATCATATACAACCTCCATGCTGCTAAATACCAACGTCACAGCACTTAATTGTGTATTGATTCTATCAACAAGAAAAACTCCACAGCGAAGTACTACACACACACACAGGACAAAAATCACCTTAAAAACGACTGTCAGATGACAGTCAGAATCAGAAAGCTCTCTATCAAGAAGAAGTGAGTTAAATTACCGGGATAAAGCGTGATTTATGGTTCTGCGGAGGCTCCACGCAGAGCTTTCACCATAGCCTACGTAAGTGGCCTGAAGTTTATAGTTGTGCGTTTGTGTGTGTCGAGCCGGCATGTGTGTGGTAGAGCGAGGGGAGAAGTGAGAGAGCGACACTGGTGCACGTCACTTTACGGCGTAGGGTTCGGCATAGGTCTGTGTCTCCATGTACCTACGTTCGTAGCCACGGCGTAGATTTTACGCAGAAGTATAAATCATGCTTAACAGGGACCTCAATGCATAGACTGCATGTGTGAAAGGGCCTGAGGCTTCACTGAAAAAGAGTGGTGAGCCAACCTCTAAAAAAAAGCTTGTTATCCCCTTTAAAACCCTTTTGTCTCAGAACTGCGGCCTCCCAATGAAAAACAAAAATGTGACAATCAAAATGCTATCCATCAAATAGCACTGCTGAAATGTCTCCACATGAGAGACTATGTGATTTAGTTTACGAGTGATGCCAAAGCTGTTTTAAATGGTGTCAGACCAAACACCATTAAAATGTCAACCTACCCCTATATCATCTCACAATCAGTCACTGCCTGAGGTAGCTGGCTAAATTCATTGGACAAAAGGTACTTCAGTTGTTTTTTTTTAAAGGTTCAGTAATTTCCTAATACAGCTGGGCACTGTGCTTTTTAGCAAACATTACTCAAACAGGAGGAAATAGTGTATTTGTTGGGGACTATTTTCAGCCCCGGATTAATCCACATTTGTTGCTCTAGTGAGTATTTGTCAGCAGGACGGTGACAAAATAATGTGGGACTGAGTCAAAATAAGTAAATAAAAGTGTGTGTGTTTATGGTAATGAAGGAACATGTCACCCAGTGCAATAGTGTGGCTCATTGGTGTGTTTTTAACAGTTTTTTGGACTACAATGGAGCTCTATGGCACAGAGGAAGAAGATATATTGGGCTTAACACGGACAATACTTCTTAGTGGAATGCTGATTTGGGGCTTTCGTGGGTTTTTCCTGACAATAAGGAATGACACTGCACAATATCACCAAACTTTAAAAGTCAATTAGCCCATAAGCGGTTTTATTTAAAAGGACATGTCTCCACATTATGATGGGATGCATAACCCTCGTTTTCCCAAACTGACTTTAAGAATCCCTCACCGCCTTGAAATGCACCGATGGATAAAACCTTGGTTGGTTATAAAAATGTCATGATGACATGAACTAAGCAGGCACATGTCTACTTTCTGTTCTGTAAATGTCATGGTAAAAAGCTCTGCCACTGCCCTGATTTACTGCACAACCACACTGCCCGGACCACTTACCCATTTCTGTAACACAACATGTCCATCATACTGATGAACACTGGTCCGTGAGATCAATAAGGAGGTTGGTATACAATGCATCAGCTAAGCAACATGTTAGGGTTTCTTGTCTTACTCAGGATGGGTTTATTTCCATGCAGGAGAGATGCTTTTAGCAACAAATTGTATTCGAGTAAGTGCCCTCCAAGGCCCATTAGGGAGGAGGTCAGTTTTGACAAGGCTCTTTAGAAGGGACGGGGTCTATCACTAACCAACAACCTAATCCAAAAACAGACAGATTTACTCCGTCTCCAGAGGAGGTAGAGGGGAGATGAGGATTAAATAGCGGTAACCCAATTAAGACAAGGCTGATGGAGTAAAAAAAACAGGGATTTAAGAGAAAAAGAGGTTTATGGTTAGGACAGAGTGAGTGTTGTCCTGTTGTGAGATGCGAGACGAAGAAAGGTTTACATTCGGTCTGCAGGTAATCCATCAGTGAACATGATGTCTGCCTTCAAGAGAAGCGGTGGGGAAGAAACTGATTCACACAAGAATTCTTATCTTTTATTATTCTCAATCGATTCAAAGAATTCAAAAATGTATTTTTGTACGTCCAATGAATTCACTGTCAATTGACTAATCTGTTATTTGACTAGGCTAATTGTTTCAGCTCCAATCAGTTGTTAGTATTACCTGGCTAGCCTCAACCCTTAACCTTATGTTCCCTTCCCTGACGGTAACTTTTAATAAACTACATTAAGAGTCTAAACAATATGTCGACGCAATGTTCCAGCTCCTCAACTGTGAAAATTTGCTGCGTTACATTATTCTAAACTCAATATTTGGGGATTTTGGGACATATTGTGGATTGGTAATTTACCAGATAACCTTTCCGGCACCACGAGTGATTTTCACCATTCATACAGCACTGCATTCAGGAAAATTTCAATCTTGCGTTTTTTCACACATGCTGGAGCAGATGGTGCAAGATACAGTCCAGCAGATGGCGGTAATGCAACACTTATGGATGACAACCGCCAAACTTTACAAATAAAAAATAAAATAAAAAAAACGTATAATTTACGTGCACTGGGCGGGAGACGTCAGTTATTATTTTCAGGAAAATGGCGAGCGGGGAGCGTTTTTTGTCCGGTGCCAATGTTCTTGTAATGTATTAAATATTCAACAAGGTTGAGAAACAAGTTTTTTCGTGATCTACTTGAATCAGAAACACTTAAATAAATCATAAATCATCAGGAGAGTCTTGTGAATGGTCCGTTTACTCCTCGTCAGATGGACGATTTTTTTGACCAATAGCTGACCCTTGTTAACCGCCCATTAACCGTTAACCGACAAGCTGGCAACCGAGTCCCAGTTCACCCGTCCAGGAGGCACGGACATACTTTCCACATTCCACAGCCGGACAGCTGCGGAGTTGTTCCGGTCACGCAGCCACGATGTTGCGTGATGTGATATGCAGACTTTTTAAATAAGCAGAGCTTACATACAAAATTAAATACAGTTTAATGTGCTGTTGCGACTAGGGCTGCACAACTAATCGCAATTTTATCGAAATTGCAATATGAACTAGTGCAATATCCAAATCACAGGGGGGCGCAATATTTGTTGAAGGCAAAATATGTGTTATCAAAGTATTGTGGTGCTGCAGAGACAAATTTAATTCAATCTAAATTTAGAGTATAAACTAAACTGACATTAAAAGATTTTTATATTATTATTTTAACTGATAGTATTAAAATGGTCAAAATTCTTATTGTAGGTTAATGTTTAAACTGTTCATTAACTTCCCTAAGAGGGTTGTCCCTGCTGCAATGATACTGCTTTCATTCACAACACAGTTTTCCTTGAAATGTTACTCGGTCTTGAGGTGGGAAATTGGCGGTACAGATTTCCCTGAATATCGATCTCTTCTCCCATTCACACCATCCATGCAGTCCAGTTTCAGGCACAGTCTGCATGTGTTAAAGAGGACGTGACCTTGGAATCTTGGAAAATATGGACCTTTTGCACTATTGTAACCAATAATAGAGAAGGTAATCTTCAAATGAGTTAAGAAATTAATCTATACGCACAACTCCTTACCCTTAAAGTGTTCATATTATGCTTTTTGGCTTTTTCCCTGTTTCCTTTATTGTGTTATATATCTTTTTTGTGCACGTTATACATTTACAAAGTGAAAAAGCCCAAGATCCCCCCCAAAGGAACTTACCATCTCCAACAGAAAACACTGTTCACAAACTGCTCCAAACAGCTCTATTGTAGTCCAGCCTTTACTTCAGAGACAAACGTGGTCAATTTGTAACACACATTATAATGCTCGCCTAGCTGCTAGCGCAGGCCCTCATACTCTGCTTCTGACTGGCTAGTAGTCCTTACCTAGCTTCTGCGCATGTGCGACTCCCAACAAAGATGGAACAGAAGTAAGATGCCTCACTTGGTAGCTAAAACAGAGAGCTCAACAATACTGTTTTTTTTGTAATCAAACCATGTAAACCTATTCTGATATAACCTCTAGATACAGTTATGAACCTGAAAATGAGCATAATATGAGCGCTTTAAAACTCCTTGAGGAAAACAATATCTACAATCTAAAAGTAAACTGACAGACTGGTTGTCAGTATCCCACTGCCCTGTGTCTAAAACCAGCCTCTTCCATCACACATTGCTACTATTGTCTAGTTTTAGCCAATGAATAACATCAAAAGAGACAAAAAGCATGTCCTGCTTTGAGAACTTAGTTCGGTCCTGCGGTCTGAGGTTCTCTAGAGGTTTACAGCAGTCTTGTTAAACCTTTAATAACTTACCCAGACTCCGTCTATGACACAAGCTTTTAAAATAAACACAGTCGTCGCATGCCAACGTCCGCTCAAACGTACGTAGCTTGTGTTGGTGGGTTAATTGGTCCGTTAATTACGCAGTAATTAATTGCACCTTTAAATATTTTACGACTCCGAGACGTTCAACAGAAAACGGACCAAAAATAAGGGCTGAGATTCGGGAATGGAGTGTCAAATTAGTGGAAAACCCACACACATTCAACATGCACCTCTTTCACTATATGCAAATTAGCCTTCAAATTCACTGCCGAAGCGGAGACCAACTAATAAGCTAACACAATTAACCAAAAGAAACGCTGAATTCTGAAAGAAAACCGTGCTCCGGTAAGTTAACAAAACATATTGTGGAAATGTCAGAAACATTTCAGTAGGAGCATCCAAGAAAAGCCACACGTTGTATTCTCATTCAAACTCAACGGCGGTCCTCCTTCACTTACAACTTGTCTGCTTTTAAAAAAAAAAGAAAAAAAATGGCGTATTTAGCCTAATTGTAGTTTTAACTCACCGCTCCAGTTGAGGAGGCATATGTGAAGAAAGAGCGGTAGAAGTGTTCGGTGCATGCGAGCCATGTTCTTGGAAAAGCTGCTCGTCGTATCCACTCCGAAATAATGTGAAGTGGTGTGTAGCCGAGAAGTTGAAGCCAACAGCCCGGAGACTGAGGAGAGGCGGAGAAGGAGGGGAAGGAGGGGGCGCGGGGGCTCAATTAAAGTCTCAGTCTGGCGGGGTCCTCCTATTGTAGAGGCTTTATGTGTGTTTGGTTGAAGCAGCTTATCGGTGTTTACTTCTGCTGCAAACTCCTAATTCACACAGATTTTTTTCTTCCTTGGGTAGAAAGTCCTCAAGGTCAGGATACCAAGCCTTTACCTTATCACTCGTGCACACCTTTTAGCCGAAATCATGTGTTGGCTGAATTCAGTTCAACCGGGACACTATTTGCATTTCCATTGTGATCCATAGTGATAAATGCATTGACACATGGTCCTGAATTTAATTTTGAAGTACTGCACTACATTTTGGGAAATAGCCTAGATGTACGCTTATAATGCTTTCTGGATTAGACTGATACGTCATATCTACAGCCAGCAGGCGGTTAGCATAGCTTAGCAGTGGTGGAGGAAGTATTCTGATCATTTACTTAAAAAGGTGCTATTTATGTAATTCACAACATTAATATAGCAGCAAACCACTATTTGCCATGTAAAGATATAGCATCTTTCACACTCCACATAATAAGGGGGATAATGTAGAGCGAGCGGGCCATTATTGCGATGTTAAATTAAATTTGCAACTAGAAGAGCACCCAGGGAGCGCTGAACTTTGACAAACCATGTCTTATCTCACAATGTTTTTGCAGTGTGAATATTTTCCAATCGAGAAGTCTTTTTTTTTTAAATTTTTTAGATTAATCCAACACATACATGCAGCACAAATGCACAATGCCACAATGTTAATAAACTGAAAAAAAAGTATTTGTTTATCAGCCCCATGATTTGGATCCCCTCCAAAATGTAAAAAGGTTTTTTTGTGGCCCATGCTACACCTTACCACCAAGTTTTGTGAAAATCGGGCCAGTTTTTGCATAACCCTGCTGACAGACAAACAAACGGAAAACCGTACCAGAAAGTGGCGTACAGTTAGTGACGCGCTTTGCATCACCCAGTTGTGGTTGGTCCGCCAGAGAGGGTAGGCGGAGCTAATGTAACAGACTGGCTCTTTTTAACATCACTTGTGTGTGAGGCAGTGTGCCGTTTTGTTTTTCTCCCCCCCCCCATTCTCATTAGGGGCTGAGCCCTCCTAAAGGTCTGATCCTAGAATCGCCCCTGGTTCAGAGTGAGTGTTGAGCAAAGTTTACATACGCTGGACTTCCTCCAGTAAAGTGAGCAGGCTTCTGCTGTTTCCATCACTGACTGTAGGGTCACCTGGGCCAACAGCTGCAGCAGAAAAGCTTCCTGGAGTCGGTCACCCAGCTGTCCAGCACCGTCACACATGAGCCTATGGCCACAGCACAGGTATTAGACATGGAGACGAACATCTTATGGCTTATACAACACTTAAAGCCTACTATAGGTTTACCAGAAGGAGCTTCCAAACATAACGTATGTGGGGCACTCCTGTTGTGAAATTGTGACTGACCATTTTACAGCTTAGCATTACTATGTAGGTAAAGCACCCACAACTTGAAGCAATGTGGAATTCATTTAATGGAATCATAAAATGGATTGTTATTGGACATTAAATTATATGGACAGCTGTGATTGAAATGTTTGATAGAATGTTTAACATTTTGTAGTTCTACTTATTTGAATGATTTTGTTTTTAGGTCTGAAGAGGATAAAGTACCCAGTATTTCACCACAAAAAAGCAAAAATGAGAAAAAAGTGAAGTAGATTTCATTGTGAGTTGATCCGTCAGCTTTTGTCAACTCAAAATAAACCTAATATAAGCTTCATGCTGAAAGGAGGACAGCTGCACACATGTGTAAAAGGGTATCTTGAACTTCATATCAGGGAATATTTGGTTTGGATTTGAGCCAAATCTTCTCTCCACTCTAAAGAAAACCATCTCTCACATGAAATCTGTGTACCCTTCACACATGAGACGTGATTCTAACCAGGCTTCTCCAAAAAACGGTTGGCCCACCATTCACTCCTTTGTTAAGGCCCTAATGACTCCGGTACTGAAGAATCTGATGAACAAAGCTCTCCAGAGTGGATGGTGTTGCGGAGCGGTAATCTAAGTTAGTAAAGTTTTATTTAAAAATTACTTTTTAAAAACACAGGTACAAAGTGCCATTTGTGAAATTAATTGCAATATAAAACAGCACAATTAGAGACAGACCAAATCTAAAACAAACCAAAACATAATACAGGGATGGAGATCTATAAAAAGGCTTGCCTGTTGAGATGGGTTTTTAGAAGCTAAAGTCTAAAGATCTGACAGATTGGGGATCAGGGTTGGGTCTAAAACAGCAAAGGGGTGATCACTTTGTTTTGCAGTGGAGTGGGGGATGGATAACAGAGCGAGATTTGAGATTTGGCGTACTGGTTGAGAAGTAGAATGAGGAGATCAGAATGTACTGGGGGCAAGGTCATGCAGTGCCTCATGTGTAATCAACAAGATATTATAGTTTAATCTGAATTTTACAGGATGCCTGTGGAGGAATGCAAGAACAGTGGTAATGTGGGATGGACGGTCATTCTAGTTAATAGCCTGGCAGATTTTAAACCAACTATAAAGGATAAGAAGCAGCTTGACTAAATTTAATTTAACTGTATTTATATAGCGCTTTTCTAGTCTTAACTACTCAAAGCACTTTAATTTAGTAGAGGAACCATTCACACACACTCATACACTGTGGCTGAGGCTGCCATACAAGGTGCCACCTGCTCATCAGATAAACATTCACACACATTTACACTTCAAGGGCGCAGCATCGGGAGCAATTTGTTCTTAGAGTATTCGGGAGCAATTCTTTGACAAGATTCAGATTTTTGCTGAAGAAAACAGGATTGGACAAGCTTAGTGTCACGATGATCAAAAGTCATATTCTGGTCAAAGATGATACCAAGATCATTAGCCCTAGATGTGAGTGAAATGGACTAATAAACTGAGCAACTGCAGCGGCAAAGTTAACAAGTCAGATTAAAAGAATTTCAGGTTTTTTTTCAGGGTTGAAGGGGAGGAAATTTAGAGACATCTGATCTTTGGTGGTGCTGAAGCAATCATGGAGGGAGGACAGTTGATTTAGGTTATTGGGTTTGGCAGAGAAATAAATAGGTGTATCTTCAGCATAACAGTGATAGGACACATCATGAAAGCAGTTTAGCCACTTTTCTCTAACCGTCTCCCTGACGTCTCCTCCCTTTTTGCTTTTTTGCAGTTTTCCCCTATTCCCTCTTTAATTAAGAGTGCCCGATTCTCCCTGCGCTGCAGTCATTCCGCTGCTAACTCTACTGCTGTCCTGGGGAGGGTGTGGAGTGGACAGGCATGTGCTACATCCATGACAGATGGTACAGCCAGCCTCTTCCCCTCTTCACCTGCCACATACTGGAAAAAGGGAGCTTCATCAGGACAGCATAACATGCCGGAAATTGATGCTTCGCCCCCAAAATCAGCCCCCCACCCTCTGTGCAGGCGCCCTGACAAACCATGCGGCTCTCATAACTCAACTTTGACTGGAAGGCTTCTGAACTTTGGGACCAGAAGATCAAGTCAATCTCCTCTTAAAATACCCTTTTCTGATCCATACCCTCCTTTTAAAATGTCTTAACTCCTCACACAGGGTTTTGAAATGCTACATGTAGCACTAAAGTCAGAAACAGTATTGGAGTCATAGTGATTGGGGGTGACGTGATATCGCAGTAAAAATCTATATTTGTCTCCGTGGCTCACACAAAGATCACTGGCCTTTGGAAATAAAAGTCTGTTTTATGTAGAGAGAGTGGAAACAAAGTCACACGCTTGTGTGAAAAAAGCTTTGAAGTGGGCAGAAATCCCAAACCCCATCTGAAATCCCTCTTTTCCCCTGTAATGGAGAGGAGAGGCAGAAAAAAAAGATTATTCCCTTCTGCTAAAGCTTTCTTCTACTGTACTTTAAAACTCAGTGGTGCCTCTTTGTTAAATCCCTTCCCCTCACCTTTTTCTTGCTTCTTCTCTCTCTTAATTCCAGCCATCTCTGGTGCTGTTGTGTGGGAAGATTTAGATTAAAATGGTCAGACTCAATCAAACTCAGTTTTCTGTCAACTTACTGAGGTAACATTTTCACAAACAAATGAAATCTAAATGTTACATTATGCTTCACTGACTTTGTACTGATCCAGCAGCAAGTCAGTACTGGGTGTTGTAGACCCAAATCTATATTTTTATTTACTTTAAATTACTTTCTGACGTGCACGGATTAACCCGTTAGAGGACTCAAAGCTTTATTAGTATTTATTTCATGAAATTATTTGAATGATAAAACAATAATGGCAGTTATTTTCTATTACTAATGAAAGCAAACTAGCTGTTAACACATTTTAGACTGTAGAAGTTTTGACTTGAAGTTATAATCCTTAAGATTTTCATTAAATCAAACCCCATTTTTTATCACATTTATATTAAAAGTATTCAGTAAATACCTCACTGCATAGTAGTTTTTATTGTTAGTGACAGGAGGCACCAATCCTGGAAACACCCACTGACAGCCATACTTCATTAACAATGCATCTTCAAAAGCAAGACATGCTCTTTTTTTTTTTAGGCATTTTTGACAGGAGATCAGTTTTAAATATTGCAGGAGGAATAGAAAAAGAAGGACCAGACAGGGTGAGCTGTCAGATGACGAGCTGCAGGCGACAGCTCCACAGCAAAGGAAAAAAAAAACTATTTTTGACTTCTTACTTTATTAAAACAATGTGTGTTTGTTTGGCTGCACTGTAAAAGAGTTGCTCTTCATTGTCTTAGTGACAAAGTAGCTGCTCAATGAATCTTTGCTGCTCCCAGAACTCTGGGATATGTAGTATTAAAACACACATTACCACCAGTAACCACAGGTGTCCTGATAACTGGAATATTAAGGATTTTAATTTTAAATATTGTTACCTATCACTAAATAACAAGTATCTGCAGTACAGACTACAAAGATGTGTGTAGTATTCAGATCAAATACAGATCATATAAGTATTTAAAGGTCCAATGTGTATCTAGCGTTGAGATCATATATCGCAATCAACTCCCTCGCACCACCCAGTTCAAAGTACGTATTACATCTACGGTAGCCTTCACGCTTCAAAAAGCCAGTCTCTTGCTCTTTTCAATCTCCTTTTCCTTTTTCTGGGCGAAGAAGAAGAAGAAATTTGGATTTTGATTAAGTGTGGTCCTCCATTATCCCTTCTTCAAACTTGCCGTGGCCGGAAAGCTACGATACCCATTAGCAGCGTTAGCAGCACCTGTGAGTTTATCATGTGACAGCAAAAAACACAAAAGGCGGAGCAATATTTCCTGTATGTCCCTTACCGGCTAACATATTTCAAGATGGAGCATGAATATGGAGCGTCTACCCCTAGTTGTCTTAATAAATCCATGAGTTCATGCAAATGCAAACGTAAAATTTCAAGCCAAAAGGAATACTTGGAATTGATGGTGGTGGTAAATATTTACGAAAAAGGACACGTTTGTGAACGGGCAACACAGATTTTGATAATTAACAACTAAACACGTTACACACTAGACCTTTAATAATTCCTCTGTATCTGGGAGACAAGGGAAAAGAAGTAGGACTACACCTAATCTTTAAGAGGTTAAGGGTTTAGTAGCCTACTGCATTATAAAGTTAGGGGACTTGTGGAAAACAGTTCAAATGGTAAAATTATCTAAATTGATGCAGCAGAGACATCCTGACTTTTAGTACCTTGTAGTAATCACTCTCCAGAAGCACTGGTTCTGTCAGGCAGGCGAGTGCGAGGCAACAGGAAATAGAACCAAACATCCATGCAGATGTGAATAGTGCAGTGATTTGTTGAAGAAGTGAAGATTCATAAGCTTACATGCAGGCACGTAGAGGTCCAGGTTCAGGTACAGATGGCTTAAAAGGAAGGCAGGAAGCAACAATCTGGCAAAGTGGAAACAGGTGAGCATGGGAATAAGCGAGTCATTTGACTGGGACAGGTAGAAAAAGTCTGAGGGCATCTGGTGGATGGACTGAGAATGGCAATGTATGGGCCTGGGAGAAGTAAGAAATGGCTGGAGACAGGGGGCTTGTCTTATTTCCCTATTTTGTGCCTCCTCATCTCCTCTTTCCTCCATCCTTTCTGACCCGGAAAGCTAGCTCAACATCTTATGGGATGTCTCGATTCCTAAAAGCCGAGACACACCAACCAGACGGCCGACCGTCGACTGAAAAGCCAGTCGAAATGACCAGTCGGGTCCCCGAGGTCCAAAAAACTGCCTCGGAACACATTGAGGCGACACCGACTTGAGAAACTTAATACGTCTCCATAGCAGCGAGCGGCGCTACTCTGTATTGTTGCCCAAGAAATAAAAACCGGCAGCCGATTGGACGAACGCGTCACATGGGTTTCTTTTCTTTGGAAATTCAAAGCCAGACTGTCATGGCAGCTCGTTCAGAATATGATCTCATATTGTACTAAAATAGTTCAATGAAACATGTTTCTGAGAACATTTTAAAGGTATAGTGGAGGATTTTCTTTTTCCGGGTGGATCATCAAGACTATTGGTCCTCCTGGTTGTCAATCATTCTGGTGATATGTTTACGTCCCTAGCTTCCAGGTGTATGTGTGTGGTGAGCTTGAGCTACGGTTTCAGCCATTCACTGAAGCATTGAAGCTTTTGGGAGAATATTTCACACGCTGGCGTGCGCTAAAAGCACAGGTTGGGCTTCCCACTGATGCCTCAGTCGTGAAGTTTCTACTCCACAGGTAAAGTTTGGCTATTTGGAGAAATCCATTTAAAATCACTGCTAGTAACAGTTGATGTAAGCTATGATTAGCGATGCTAGCCCTGGCACAAGTCACGCACCGCGCACACACGGTAAACATCTCAATTTGTGAAAAAGTGCAAATCTTCTTTTGGAAAGTAGGCTTGTATGAGCCATGCCGACAGCAACTTGTAAACAGTGCACTCTCGTGCACACGTTTAATAGGCGTTCCCTCTCGGGAGCAGGCAGAGTGTTGCGCATGTGCATTTTTTCAAAAAGTACAGAGGGCAGTTCTTTTCTAAAATTCGGGAAAATCCTCCACAATACCTTTAAGCGAGAAATAGGCCATGCAGTTGCTGAATCTGTCTTCTTTTCAGATCGACAAAGGTCAGTTTAAAAGATTTTCGTCAGATTTTGAGAGGGGTTCGTCACGCTCATCCCGCTCGTCATTTCTGGTAATTGGTCTTTGAGTCCGACTGGCCGATTCAACAAGTCAAATCGTCCCAAATGAAAGCCGGCAGCTCCTCCGACTGACGACGGCACAGAACACACCAAACAGACTCGGGTCACCGACCTCGCCAGACTGTACGACGGCCGATAATCGGGTTGGTGTGTCAGCGCCTTTAGTCTGTCCCACCGAGGAAGCATGGGAGAGACGCGAGGGAATCATGTGAGTTAAAAGGAACAGAAGGGAATGTGTTTTTAAAGGGATGAAACGTCCTTACCTCTGAAGCGTCACATGAATTTGTCAGCTCAATGGGCGGAGTTAGCAACAGCTTTCAGCTGCACGGCCTCCGAGAAGGCTGTTCTCGTGTATCCTCGCTCATGGCTCCTCAGAGATCCCTCCTCGCTCCTCGCTCCTCAGTCAGGAATAAGAGACTTCCGTTTCTAGCGAGGAGCGAGGAAATATCAAATAAGAGACTTCCACCCATTGTGACAGCATCCTACACTGATACAATTTCATAGTGCGTATTTACGGTATTAGCTGCTCCCCACTTGACCTTTATGTTTACAATCAAGTGCCCATTTAACATTATTACCATCGTTTCAAATCTTGAAATAATGCTGACAGTCAAAATGGCTTTTTTTCTGACTTTTGCTGTGTATACAGTATGCAGAGTTACATCTAACACAAGTCTTTCTCAAAACACTCCTCAGGGTAGGATTTCATGTTTATGTGGCGTATCATTACATGTCATTTAGCTGACACTTTTTATCCCAAGCGACTTACAATAGCTATGCATGTCAGGGTTGGTTGATGTATCGCAGTGGGAGTTGAACTCAGATGTCCCACACCAAAGGCATGTGTCACATCCACTGCGCTATCACCACCCGCACCGTACGTGGCTGTAATTATAGTGGCTTTGAGCTGTACAGTACAAAGTACAAAAGAAATGAAAACTGTGCTCTTATGCAGGCCAACATAGGGGTGATCATCCATCCTGGTAAAAATAAACCTTTAAAGTAGTCACAGGACACTGTACTCATGCTCATCATCATCTTCATGATCCATGTCTCTGGAGCCTGAAGCCCACACACACCGGCTGCTCTGCTCACACAGATTGGGGGCAGAGTGTTTCACCACAGGGATGCCAGACGAAGTCAAGGACCGATGGTTTGAACAGACTCTGTCAGAGGAAGGGGTGGGAATGTAAGAAAGGACGCCATTCACCCATCAAGGAGCATTGCTCCCCTATTTGAGAAACAGGATTTTAATAACTTGTTTATGCTGACCAAGGAAAAAAAGATTTATGTCCGTGTCTTAAAGAAAATTACAGCAATCACTCTAACAAGCCTCCAAATGGGAAGAGGATTGCTCTGCCAGAAGCTACATCATTGGACAGATTCTTGTGTGTATTAAGTACTTTTACTCCCTGACACAGAAAATAGATTTGCACAAAAAAAGGGGCTGCATTGGTCCACTTTTGACGTTTTTCCACTGCATGGTAGGGCTCGACTTTTTTTTTTTTTCACTGACAAAAGTTGTTTGTGGTACTGTTTTTAGTACCAGATTGGTCGAGGTTCCAAGCGAGCTGCTGAGCCAATACTACAAGGTGGAGTTAAAACACTGCAGACCACTGATTGGTCAGAGGGAATTATCAGTAGCGACACAAGACATCCTGTACAAACCTGCCATTTTTAAATAGCCAAGCTACTGTAAGCTGCAATTCTTTTATTCACTCAACCCAGATTAAAAAAAAAATTGCAACCAACAAAACCATGCTGTATGCTACTGTTGTGAATATCTTTCATTCCATTCTGAAAAACTAAGAACAAAGCCTCTCTAACACTGGTTTTCTTCCTGAAAATGTATCTGCGTGGACCTACCTTGAACCAATCGTCTCCTATGGAGCCTCTCTCTTATCGATCTACTCTCACGTCATCTAAGTAAATGGAGTGATTGTTAGAAAATGTATATATCCTTTAGTGTCTCATTAAACCTTTAGAACAGGGATCTTCAACAGGGGGTCTCCAAATTATTGTTAATTTTTTAAAGTCTTTTCAAAAATTATAAAGTCTTAACATGAATCCAACATACTATTAGCAAATATAAATCCCCACTGCTAACTGGCCCATAGTCACTAAGGCCATCCACATACACAGTTCATTCTAAGGGTTCACTGTGCTACATGTATGTTTAACGGTCCCATGGCATGAAAATGTCACTTTATGAGGTTTTTTAACATTAATATGAGTTCCCCCAGCCTGCCTATGGTCCCCCAGTGGCTAGAAATGGTGATAGGTGTAAACCGAGCCCTGGGTATCCTGCTCTGCCTTTGAGAAAATGAAAGCTCAGATGAGCCGATCTGGAATCTTCCCTTTATGACATCATAAGGGTAAAGGTTACGCCCCCTTTCTCTGCTTTGCCCACCCAGAGAATTTGGCCCACCCATGAGAGAGAGAGACATCATGGCTTTCAAACAAGCGTAGCATGGCAGTTGGTCAAGGCCACACCCCCCACCCTCCACCTTGCCCCCCCCTCTCTCCTCCTCAATAGCTACAGACACAGAAATGGTACATCCTAAGGAAAGCTCATTGTGGGACTGGCTCTAGTGGCTGTAATTCTGCACCAAGGCTGACTTCAGATACAGTATTAGGGGACCACTAAGGTCTATATAAAAGAGACTTCCGATACAGTATCAGGGGACCACTAATGTCTATATAAAAGAGACTTCAGATACAGTATCAGGGGACCACTAAGGTCTATATAAAAGAGACTTCAGATACAGTATTAGGGGACCACTAAGGTCTATATAAAAGATACTTCAGATACAGTATTAGGGGACCACTAAGGTCTTTATAAAAGAGACTTCAGATACAGTATTAGGGGACCACTAAGGTCTATATAAAAGAGACTTCCGATACAGTATTAGGGGACCACTAAGGTCTATATAAAAGAGACTTCAGATACAGTATTAGGGGACCACTAAGGTCTATATAAAAGAGACTTCCGATACAGTATTAGGGGACCACTAAGGTCTATATAAAAGAGACTTCAGATACAGTATTAGGGGACCAATAAGGTCTATACAAAAGAGACTTCAGATACAGTATTAGGGGACCACTAAGGTCTATATAAAAGATACTTCAGATACAGTATTAGGGGACCACTAAGGTCTATATAAAAGAGACTTCAGATACAGTATTAGGGGACCACTAAGGTCTATATAAAAGAGACTTCCGATACAGTATTAGGGGACCACTAAGGTCTATATAAAAGAGACTTCAGATACAGTATTAGGGGACCACTAGGTCTATATAAAAGATACTTCAGATACAGTATTAGGGGACCACTAAGGTCTATATAAAAGAGACTTCAGATACAGTATTAGGGGACCACTAAGGTCTATATAAAAGAGACTTCCGATACAGTATTAGGGGACCACTAAGGTCTATATAAAAGAGACTTCAGATACAGTATTAGGGGACCACTAAGGTCTATATAAAAGAGACTTCAGATACAGTATTAGGGGACCACTAAGGTCTATATAAAAGAGACTTCAGATACAGTATTAGGAGACCACTAAGGTCTATATAAAAGAGACTTCAGATACAATATTAGGGGACCACTAAGGTCTATATAAAAGAGACTTCAGATACAGTATTAGGGGACCACTAAGACCTATATAAAAGCATCTAAAAAAGCAGCATGTCACAGGACCTTTAACACTAAAAGATGATTTATAAAATCATGGCAACAATTAGTAGGCTATTTTAATTGCTTAGCATTCTATTGCTTAGCATTCTATGCAAAAAGACCCAGTTTATTATGCAACTTCTTTTTTTTTACAATATATGTAGTAGGGGGTCCCTGCTCTCTCTTTCAGTAAGGGGTCCGTGGCTTAAAAAACGTTGAAGAACCCTGTTTTAGAACATCGTGAACTGAACCCTGGTTTGTGTCATTTTGTTCTCCGTCTGAGTGCTCGCCACTGCTTTCAGAATCAACTCAGGTCAAGTCAGTAGGTGATAGGATTCGATCCACAAAACAATTGTGATCAGATTGTTTCATAACAGCTACATACACTACGCTGTACACTACACCGTACAATTGGCAAAGTGCAGATGTTCCTCTGTTTGGTTGCTCATGAATAGAAAAGGATTCAGCCAGTGTTGCGTGGAAGATGATGTCACGACAGTTTTCCTTTCAGGTGAGATTCCCGTCTACACTGAGGAGGAGCTATCCCCAGTGGAAAACAAAACAGAGGAAAGTACCTGTTACCAAAAAAGTGAGTTGAGTCATCCAGAGCAGAGGCATACCATACATTGGAGTTGTAGCTCCATGAGTTTCAAGCATGGGAGAATTAAGAGAGCTGGAGACAATGCAGTGAGTAAGCATGCTGCCAATTTGTGCCAGTGGCCAACTGCAGTACAGCAACAACAAAAAATCCTAAAGTATTTTACCCATCATTGGAAATCCTTCATGTCTCGCTGCAGTTTGAGGGCATTTTAAGATGCAGTGATTAGGCCAGTGTAATATACAAACTTGGAGCGAGCCTTGGCTCACCCAGTAGAGTGTGCACCCAATGTAGGCTGGGTCCTTGGCAGCGGCCGGGGTTTGAATCCAACCCTTTGCTGCATGTCGTCCCCCTCTCACTCCCCTTTCCTGTCTTCAACATATCCTATCAATTAAAGGCTTAAAAAGAGTTAAAAAGTGTACTTGCTGCATCCTCATAGCTCTCACCGCAGTATCAACAGGGCAATTAAAACCTTTTGATTAAACCCCCTCTTATCAAGCCCCCAATGTTTTGCTGAGGCCACATTTCCAAATCGTGCAGGCAAAGCTCATCTCGTAGCGGCACAATGCATCACCCAGGAAGTGTGTAAACGTTTGGCCAGAGACAGAAGAAGAGAACAGTGATAAAATCTGCCTGGCTGAGCCTTCGATTACACAGTATATTACCATGACGCTTATGTTTACTGCTGTAGTGATTATAGCCAGTGGAAAGATCCTGTGATGTGGTGGGCTCATCACTGTTACATTATATTTGTATTGCTGGAAAAAAAGACATGACATAAAAAGAAAAACCCAATTTAACTTATTTTACAGTGACCACATGCAATGAGTTATCCCCTTCAGAAAAGCCAGTGGGACGTGTATTTCTTTGCTTCTTTTGTTTGTTTTGTGCTGCATAATATACGTGTTTATCCCGCAAGCCGAAACTGCACAGCAAAGAGAAACAAGAATATATTATAGACACTATTAACTTTGTAATGTACTGCAATCCTTATAAAAGAAATCTCCCCCCCCCCCCAACACCTGTCAGGCTCATCCTGGTATCTCGTTTGGTTTAAGATCCAAGTTTCTCTACACTGACTGGGTCTATTCTATGTTCTGTCAGAGCTTTATTAAACTCTAATATCGTCAAACTTTGTTTATCATATCCCCTTTTTCATAATTAGAACACGTGGGCACACAAGTGTATCCCAGCATACAACAGGTGAAATGCTACCAACTCTTCTTGAAGATATTAATATGTCATGTCATATGGGTTTTGCTTTTATCAAGTGTGCTTATAATTAAAATAGAGTATACCTTTTGTGGTAATAGTGTGAAACTGGGTTATTGCACACCTAATTTAGCAAAATGACTTATTTAGAGATATTTAAAGCTTTGGCTCAAATTTGGACGACTAATTATGAAATGTTTGATGTCTTATTTATTAAGGTAAAAACAAAAGTAGTCTCGCTTTGCCAGACCCTCCTCCAAAGCGCGCTGAAGGAGGGTCTGGCTACTCCACACAGCATTCGGGGACGGGAGGAAAACATGCTCTGGTTTAATGGCATTTCTTTAAACCAATCAGAATCACCATGGGTGGCGCTAAGCTCTGCACAGAGCTGCTGCAAAATAGTCATGCTAGAGAAAACTCCAAAGATTGGACAGATAGTCTAGCTAGCTGTCTGGATTAACCCTGCAGAGATCTGAGGAGCAGTTACCCATAGTCCTCAGAAATCCAGCAAATTTAAAATTCCAACACAAAGACAGTGGAAGGAAACGGAAAATACATGCATTCGGCGTAATTTCCTTTAGCACCAGAGCAATCCCGGAAGTGGAACGCAAAGGAAATAGACTACAACAAACGTAATGTTCATTATTATAAAAACTACAATTATTCAACAAAAATAGTTCAATTTTGTTTATATTTAGGCATCACTTTTTCACTTCAACTAACAGTGAACTCTTATAAACATGAATAAATCGAGCATACAGTCAGAATTGATCCTGAAGAAAAACAAAAAAGAAAACCATGTTTGTGGAGGCTTACTGGAACAAGAACCATTAGATATACTACCCAGAATTCCTGATTCAATTATAGTTGGAGCATTGTGTGTTGTGGAAGTGTGTGTGCACACATTGGTGTGTGTGTGTGTGTGTGTGTGTGTGTGTGTGTGTGTGTGTGTGTGTGTGTGTGTGTGTGTGTGTGTGTGTGTGAGTGTTTGTAAGGCGGAGGGCATAAATGGGTTATGGGACCTCAGGATGTTTTGGGGGAGGGGGTAACTGATTGTACCTCCTGCCATTGCTCAGATCCTGTGACAAGGTTTGCCCTGAAGGGGACTGTCATGTCACCATTGACCCCCTCGGAAAGATTGTTGCCATGGCCACAAGACGCCTTAATGAACTAATGAATCACTCTGGCACACCTCAGCTCAGACACATCAGTGTCTCGTTGAGGGCACAGAGGGAGGGAGGAAGGGAGGGGGGCGGGGCCAGGACTCCGTACAGACACAATACAGGGTTTAGTCCAGGACCCAGGTGGCCAATGGTTCCCCCAAATGTAGTGAATCAAAATTTGGTCAGGGCAGCTTTTAATCACCAGCAGACAGCACCCTTCACATCCAGTCTTTTCTGATTACGTTAACAAGACGCCTGAGACTGCACCGTCTATTTTCTACTCACATAATGGAGAGACTGTAACCACTATTGTGTGTACCGTGTAGGGCTGCACGATATGAGGAAAATACCTGATATGGGATAACGTTGTTGAATATCGCAATAACGATATTACTTGCGATAAACGGATATTAAAATCTTTAAAATCTGGCCTTTGTGCTGCTTTCATTATACTGCTAAAATACAACAGCTTGTTTGAAATAAAAAACAAATGACAGGAAATAATTCAAACATTCTTTTTTCTAACAAATTGAACATTGAACTGAATACAAAAGGCACCAATAAAAAAAGAGTGATAGTTACATTTTAAAGTGCAGTTTTCTACTGATACTCTTTCAACTAACTGAAATGTACCATGTGTTTTTTGCGCAAGTTGACATCGCGATGACAATAAAAAAAAGATATAATGTGCAGCACTAATACTGTGTGTGCATGTTGGAATCTTCCTTTCCCCCATATATTCCATTCATCATATAAATGATTCTGTCCCGCATTAATAATCACATTCCAGGTTTAAGGAATAGTTCAACATTTTCGGAAATAAGCTTGTAAGAATCAGAATCAGAAAAGGATTTATTGCCAATTAAGAAATTGGCCTTGGTGGATGGTGCAATCAGAAACATAAACATATTGAAAGGAAATAAACAATAAACAATAACATAAATGAACAAATATGTACAATATACAGTACATGTTTAACACTAAGAAGGCTGTTGTTTTAGTGCAGGATGTGCAAACATAGTGAGGGATGTGCACAAGTTCAGGACATATTGTATGCTTTCTTTCTGAGAGTAAGATGAAGGGATTGATATTAGTTTCTATTCATATTTTTTACCAAAATTAGACTTTTTGTTTTTAATCCCGGGATAACTTTACTATAGCTGCGAGGAATATCAAATGCCAAGTTCATTGCCTGTGATCTGTCTGCTGAGAACAAGAACTGATATTTGACAATTGTTCATTGTATAAACAACAAAAACATTGTGTTGTGTTAGCCTCATTTAGATGCTAGCGCCTACAATAGATGAGTTTGGTTGGCCAAAAGGAAGTCGCCGTTGTGCTGCTGAGTTTTGCATCCCTGCTGATATGTATTTCTGTAGTGGTACATATATTTTGTACGTATCAGCCTATTTGGTTAACGTCTAGTTTTCCCCATTTTCCTTTATTATATTTCTTGGCGAATGGAAAATAGTTTGGAAGTGTATTAAAGGTGCTGTAGGTAGGATTGTGAAGATCCAGGACTTAGCCAAAAAATTTGAACATCGACAACTTCTCAGTCCCTCCCCTCTTTCTGCTAAAGCCCAAAACGGTCTCCTAAGCCCCTCCCCCCACGAGGGAGAATGAATGAGTGAGCATGATTGACACGCATTCACACGCAGTTAGACACCCCCCCTGCCCCTGATTGGTGCATCTGAACAGGGAGTGGTGGATTTTTGCAAATCGCACTACAGGCTGTAGGTGGTGCCAGAGGAGCCGGATTTTATTTTATTTTTTATGACCTGCTTCATGTAGTTCTACTCAAACATAGGGTCAGTTTCAGCAAATATGACAGCTTTGGAGGTGTTGGAAGGCATTTTATTTTTTGAACAGAACCAGGGTAGCTGTTTCCCTCTGCTTTCAGTTTTTATGCTAAACTAGGCTACTCCAGCACAGACAGTAGAGTGGTATCAATTAGGGTTTAAAGATGCAGTAGGTAAGCCTTATAAAACTAATTAACTCGCTGTATCTCATATGTTTAATCTGTTCACGAGAACTGTAAAACGTCAATTTGTGTTTTTAGGGGGAGTTATGTACTGGAACTTTCTTGGCGAACATCAATCGGGTGCAGAGACTGTGTGTCCTGAAGTTTTGTCAACACAACAAGGTTGCCAGGTTTGGTACCATTGTGCCTGAGACATATTCTGAAACCTGTGCTCACCAACCATCCCTGGAAACCCACATGATAGTTAGAGAAGCTGCAAAGAATTTGCTCATTGCCTTCAGCTGTCTTGCTCTCCACCAGCTCCACCTACCGACATTTGCATATTGAGATCCAATCACAAAGCAGGCAGACGCGAGATAACAACAACGCTTTTTAATACTGAGTGTAAATGCAAAGGTCTGTGAAATATGTCATTTTCCAGATAACACAGATACAGATGGCATGTTAATACCCAGGTGGAAACAGGGTCATAAAGTTTAACCTCAAGGCAATGCAGCTTAATTTCTATAGCACATTTCAGCAAGGCAATTCAAAGTGCTTTAGATAAAACATTAAAGAGCAGTTATAATCAATTAAAGAGACTATAAAAACAGCTAAAATACAAGAATAAAAGTTACAGTGCAGTGTAAGAAATGAACAATTCCTTTTTTTAAAGGCAGCATTAGAAAGAAAAGTTGTCAGTCTCAAGATAGTGCTAGTGGGACGGGATTTACAGTCTTTAGGTAGAGGAGAGATACAAAACAATGAGCTAAAGGAGGCTAAAAATTGCATAAGCTACAGCGTTGGATGATAATTCCCAGTGGGTTCAGCTCTGCAGGCGCCATTTGATTCAATATTCTTATGAAAAATATAGCTTCATGCAGGTTTACCACTTGTTATAGTTAATTCAAGTTTATAAAGTACATTAGAAAACCATGTAAACCCAGAGTTTACCACGGCCAAATCATCCTCTAGTACTTGTATTGTATATTGATTTGAACTATAACTCAGACAGTTATAGTTCAAATCTTTCTGAACATTTCTCCCTAACAATAAACAGAGCAGCTTTAATGATGTAGCTCTCCAATGTTTACACGTGTTCAATAATCCTGGTGAAATTCAATTCAGAATTTAAAAAAAAAGCCGGAGCCTTCAGGCAGCTCTGATAAGACAGCTTTAAACTCCCCCTCCTTAGCCACATTGTGAGAGCAGCCCTTTCAGCTGCCACAGCTTCTCTTTTCTGGGTTCTCACAGGCTAAAGATAAACTGCACTCAAAATTAGAATTTACAAAATGGAAGCAACGTCTTCGACAGACCCGGTGACAGACCTTTTAACTTCCTACATACTAACGTGAGATCCTGTTTCGTGTTCATGCATTGGGTGATATGTCACAGAGGGTTAAGATTGGCCCCTTGAACCTGGCCCCCTGGAACTTGACTGACAACTCCAAGTGCAGAGGCTAACACTATTAACCTTAACCCATTCAATCATCCAATCACATTAAAAAGTCAAGTGTGTAGTATTCCCAAAAGTGTTAAGTATTCGCTGTGTACATGCTTGCGACATTTTAAACACAGACCATTGTTATTCTCTACATTCTTATTATTAGTGGTCCCGCTGCAAGCAAACACACATTCTCTTACTGGGTTAGCAGAAAGAAGCTTTTATTCTTGACATTTAGTGAAACCTTGCACTTTGTTTTGTGCTGTTTTTATTGTTATACTGTCGTGCGATCGGTTCTGTGTGAAAGCACTATTTTGTTACCCCTCCTGTGCACCGCAGACAGCCGTGACCCAGCAGTGGCTCTATGGTTACATTGTCCAGCGTGGTTTTTATAGTGTGACGCGTCTTGCAGCTGCCAGCTTCATGTTTTGTTGCATTTAGTGGGGAGTGAGCAATGCTTTAGCTGCATTGTGTAATTGTATATACTTTTTGTGTTTTGTTTTTTAGATTTGCTGAATTTAATTTTTTTTTTTTAAACAGTTGACTTTCAAAGATAGTGACAGACAAATCCAGTATCCCTGGGAATCACATCCCTGCACCTCATGATTTACATCCAGAACCAACGTTCAGTGCCAATGCAGGAAGTCGTGTATCCTTTATCTGGCGAAGCGGAAAGTAATGGTGTCAAGGTTGTCTGACTTTTAAACAGGAGATAAGAGTTATGTACCTTGTGTGTTTTAGTTGCCTTACCTTAATAGCAGTGTTTTCCCTAGGTTTTTGGAAGACTTAGATGCACATATTTGGCGGGGTGTTTAGGGGTCCTGTTATGTTTTTTTAATTAAACAAAATGCAATTTCACATCATTTTGGACCATTATTATTACCATATTTGTGTCTAAAACATTGGAAAAGCTGGAGCAGGTAATAAATAAATAACACTCAAAAAGCTTAAAGACAAAACTTGCTGAAGAAGTCCACTGGGGACCAACTACAATCATTAGATCTGACAAAAGTCATTTAGTTACATTTATTTGGCTTAGGTGCTGCCCAAAACGTTCTTAGTGCTGCGCTTAGGCCTTATGATAGTAGGGAAACCCTGTGTAGTGTATTTACTGTAACCATCTTTCCATGATCTCAACAATAGTGTAGTTTCCAATGCACTGTTGAATTTTAAAAACGTTGGCATTGGCTGTAAAGAAAAGTTCTCTGTCTCAGAATGTAATGTTGGGTTTTGCAGAATTGTCCAGTAGTGATGTTCTTGTCTGGCGATAAGCTTGGGCAGCCTGCTGGCCAAGCAGGTCTGTCTGTCCAATACCTTTATCCAGGGCAGGGCATCGGACTGGGGGGAAAAAGGGGACTGAGTACCCATGGCCGTCATGTGAGGAGGGCCCAAAAAGATGCTAGAATGAATAGCTGTGGATGTGGGGAGGGGCCCATAGAAAATGTCTTTCTACAGGGCCCAGAATTTTGTGCTACGCCCCTGGTCTAGGGCAAGACAACTCAACACACTTTGACATCACTGCCGTTAAATTTGCCGCTGTAATCATATCTCCCCGCCAAATGATAAATCCTGATATTACTGATGACCTGCTGGCCTCTCCTGACCTGTCCTCAGGACAAAGAATCCACTTGTACAAGAAATATTAGTTTCACAAGATTTACTGACACATTTATGTTTCCTCCCTTGTTTCCAATTTGGACACTCTATGAGCTTTCCAGTGATCCCACCCTCAAGACAAAATGTCTACTGTGCATGGAAGACATCTCATAATGTTATGTCTAGATTGGCATCAAATTTGCATTCACCCATTTGGTGCACGCTTTATGATGGTAATTACCATGGTATTCATTGATTGGAAGTGTTTGTAATGTCAGTACCCTATAAAGGGATACACTTACTGAGCTTCACCCCTGAACCCCCATTAAAGAGTGGAACCTGTGTGAAATATGATGTTACTTATTGTAAATTGAGCCCTGTGACCCAATGGTTACCAAACCCCAAGACAGAAAACATTTGCTACTGGGAATTCTATGATTTGGCAGAAAATACTAAATAATAATTATATAACGTCATAAAGATATTAAAGGCTATTTTGTGGCAATTGCCTTGAAGTCGATGCAGTCGGTGCAGTTGTTCTCCTCATCCCTTCCTGTCACATCCCCTAATAAATATACCGAATTAGGTCATCAGTATAATCCATAGTCACAAACTTTCTGTAGGTAAAATCGAGGTCTACTGGTGTCTTTTGTTTATTTTACTACAGGCCATCTCAAGTTATGTTTCAGTTTCACTTCATGCTCTTGTGCACTCTCTTTTCATTCTGTCCTTATTGTGTTCGACAGGAACAATTCCCGTTTCCTCCTCGTCTGCTGAGTGAACACAGGTATAACCTCTGTAATGGTAAAAAAGAACATGAAGCATCATCTGTGTTACAAATGTGTCTCTACTCACTGCAGCTTTGTTATATTTGCCTGTTTACACCTCAGCTCAGTGGGGGGGGCGCATGCTGATTTAAAAGGGAAATGGTAACCGGGGGAAACTAGAAACAGCAGTGACCAGCGCTCCCCAACAATGGCTTTAGTGAAAGTGACAGCTGAGGAAAATGGAGGCTTTAGAAGCCTTTTTTTTTTAACTCTGTTTAGTGCCAAAAAGATGGAAACAAAGGCAATAAACCGGACGTTTGAGAAGAAAAGCTTTTCAACAAGGCAACACAAGCAGGGATGTGATATTTTAAACCTGTCACAGTGGGGGTGGTTATGTGTGCGAACAATGTGATTATTTCAGCCGTCCTGCATGTGCGACTCCCTGTAGCTTCTTGTTCCCTTAGAGCCGTCAGTATACCTGCTCAAATTTGTTTCTGCAGCACATACATGACCAACGTCTTAGCTTCACGGCTTCAATGCATTGGAAAGCAACCAAGTCATCCTGGTTACAGATGTGTGATGTACTGGTAACCTCTGTAACCCCGTGGTTCATGTCCTCTGTATCGTTTCTGCAAAGTTGGGAGTTTAACTGAGACATTAGTCAAGTTTATATTGCACATCAATTATTTTTCTGGCTGTAATTTCTTTTAGATGTTGCTTTGTCAAATGTTGCTGTCTTTAGGCAATAGCTATTAAATTGGATTACATTTTAATAAAGCGATTCAGTGGCTCTCCACCACAATTACAGTATATTCCTGGTCCTAGCAGTGTGGAGGCGGCTTTGAAGACGCATTTAGACCATTGAGAGGAAAATAAAATTCACAGAATACATAATTGAACACTCAAATGAATAGATGCAATGAGAGTATTGGAAAGACTTGGAGAATCTGTGCCAAGGAGCACTGAAGCTGTTCTGGAGACTCATGGTGGGACAAATTGTGTTCAGTTAGACAGTCATTTTTAAATTTCTTTTAGTTTGACTGCTAATTATTTAATATTGGATGTATTTCTGGGCCAGACAGTGTCACTAGACCTGCCTGGTGCTCCTCCTGCGCTGCTAAACATGTAAAATCCCAATTTGTCGCAACAAATTCAGACAAAAGCCGCCTTTGGAAAAGTGCGCTGTTGTAAAGTTACTGTATAAAAGAGCCATGTTTAATAAAAGTGACACTTCGTCACAAAACGACAGCTGTAGCGTTACATTGACAATGAAAGTGTTTCCTCCTGTGGTTCTCCACTATGTGTGTACTGTGTGTACATGTCCAGTGAAAGCGATGCACCTGACATGCTAACAGTGCTCTGCAGGAGGCTGCCGGGTGTTTATTCAGCACGGCGCGAGGTGATTGTATTCAATCAGACGGAGGACAAAATGTGTTATGATTAATTTTCTCTTGGCTCAGACTAAATTGGCCATCTGGTTTACAAGAGCACACAGTGTGTGTGGGAGTGGGCCTATTGACCCACTTCATTGTTCATTCTTTGGCCCCTCAGGGCCGAATATTACCTATATGTGGGTCAAGGACTCTGTGGGGCGCAGTTGTGAATGATTATGTATGTAAATGTGGATATATTTATATGGATAGTGTGCTTTCAATTGTTTTGTATTTGCTGTGGAATATTGATTTGTTAAATGAATTTGTCCACTTTAATTTGGAAAATGTAATATGATTTTGACAGCTCCAGGGATGATTTGTGGTCTCGTCGTAGAGGATGTAAAAAGTGCACAATGACCTGCATCTAACACGTGGACATGTGGAAAAAAACATTCTATCTCCAATTTTGAGGATTTCTGCGTTAAGTTCTTCAATGGGGTATGGCACGTTTGCAAACCCTAAAGGCTGTTTTATGCTTCTGCGTCGAATCGACGGCGTACCCCCGCAGACCCCTCTGCGTCACCGGGACCCCCCTCCGAGCCCTCCGCCGTAGCTCGACGTGCACCTCCAAAAATGTGTAACTCCACGTCGAGGCGACGCAGACCGCAAGGACTGTGATTGGTCAACTCGCCCTGTGTGTCGATAGTCTGTTTCAAGCAGCCTGCTGTGGGGAGTAGCAACATGCTACTTCACTGACATAAGCTGTGCAAATAAACTCAGACATATTTTGGTTACAATGACGGGGTTATCCGTTTGTAAAGTGTCTAAATGTCAGTAACGTTTGGAAATTAGCACTCCGCCAGCAAACAGTACTTTGTGCTAAAGTTTGCTTGCTAACATAACATAAACTAACTGGCAGACACCTCGCAAATAACCTCAGACGATTTACCGTTTACAGTAACTAGGTCAGTGGACTTTACTGTGTCGTTTTATGAGTACATAACCTATTTGTACTACTGTAGACGTTTGGTATCATTTCGAGCATTATTAGTGGGGTCATTTACGAGATACAAACGTGGATCCATTAGCCCCTGCGCTAATAAGCTATTCAGCTGATAACGCTACTCTACGCTAACTCTCCCAATGTTAGACCCAGGTGAAAAAAGCTTCTGGGGGGGTGTTTGGCTCGAGGTCATGGTGCAAAGGACCCTAGGGTGAAATTACTCCGAACCATCACTTTAAGGCACACAAAACCCTCTCATACCCCTTTAGGATAATGTCCATTCAGGTACAATAAAGCTTTTATCTTTTTTTCTGAAAGGAATTGTTCAACATTTGGGAAAATATAGTTTTTGCTTTCTTTAAAAAGAGCTGCAGAACAGGAGTCAGCACTTGTTAAGCCAAGGAGCAGGCGAAACAGCCTGTCAATCAACTCAATTAACATGTTCACCAATTGACATTTTTTCATTCAAATTTGTGGTTTTATAGGGAGTTACGTGCTGTAACTAACGAGTGCCGGACCCCGTCATGACGGCGTGCAGCCTCCCACAGGCGTTTGGTCACAGTGAAGTTGTCCGGTTTGACACCATAGTGCCCATACAGAGACCAAAACCTGTTCTCATCGTCCACATCTGTAGCCGGAGACGCCGCCCAGAAGAGCTGGGTGGATGGATGAACAGTTGACGGTTAGCACAACAGTCTTACCGAAATGTCCAAACTGTCCAAACTCCTACAACTCAATGACCTCCACTGCTCTGTCCAGTCTATGCAGTTATGTTTCTCAGCTGATCATAGTTGAATATATTGTCCTCCTGTCTTCCAGAACATTAATGATACAAAAAATGTAGACACACACCTCAACCGGCATCAGAATATAGGCAAGGCAAGGCAAGGCAAGGCAAGGCAAGGCAAGGCAAGGCAAGGCAAGGCAAGGCAAGGCAAGGCAGCTTTATTTGTAAAGCACATTTCAGCAACAGGGCAATTCAAAGTGCATTACATAAAACATTAAAGAGCAGTTAGAAAACAATTTAAAACAATTTAAAAACATTAATAAAGACATTAAAAACATTAAAAGACAAGAATAAAAGTTACAGTGCAGTATAAGAAATTAAAGTTAATAAAATAGATTATTTAAAGAAAAGCAACATCAAAAAGAAAGGTCTTTAGCTTAAATTTAAAAGAACTGAGAGTTGCAGCGGACCTACAGTTTTCTGGGAGTTTGTTCCAGATATGTGGAGCATAAAAACTGAACGCTGCTTCCCCCTGTTTAGTTCTGACTCTGGGGACAACAAGTAGACCTGTCCCAGACGACCTGAGAGGTCTGGGTGGGTCATAGTGTATTAGCAGATCAGAAATGTATTTTGGCCCTAAACCGTTTAGTGATTTATAAACCAGTAAAAGTATTTTGAAATCAATTCTTTGAGGCACTGGAAGCCAGTGTAGAGACTTCAGAACTGGAGTGATGTGATCCACTTTCCTGGTTTTAGTGAGGACTCGAGCAGCAGCGTTCTGAATCAGCTGCAGCTGTCTGATTGATTTTTTAGGGAGACCTGTAAAGACACCGTTACAGTAGTCAAGTCTACTGAAGATAAAAGCAAAGACAAGTTTTCCCAGATCCTGCTGAGACATAAGTCCTCTAACCCTTGATATATTTTTAAGGTGATAATAGGCTGATTTTTTAAGCAATAAGAAAAGGTTGAGTTGTTGAAAAACCACTTTTTCTATGATTTTACTTAAAAATGGAAGGTTTGATATTGGCCTAGTTGCTCATTAGTGTCGTGTCTAGATTGTTCTTTTTTAGGAGTGGCTTGATGACTGCAGTTTTCAGGGCCTGTGGGAAGATACCTGAGAGCAGAGATGTGTTTACAATCTGTAGAAGATCAGAAGCCAAACAATTCGAAACATTTTTGAAAACACCCGTTGGTAGAATATCAAGGCAACAGGAGGAGGTTTTTAGATGTTGTATAATGTCCTCCAGGTTTTTAAGGTTGATCGTATGAAATTGTGTCATGTTGGAATTTGTTTTGCGTGCACACTGTGACAACACATATCCGGTACTTGATATGGAAGCACTGACTGTTTAATTTTCTGAATTTTGTCTGTGAAGAAGGAGGCAAAGTCATTGCAAGCCTTGGTAGACAACAGTTCAGATGCTACTGGTACTGGAGGGTTTGTTAATCTATCAACAGTAGCAAACAAAGCACGTGAATTATTATTGTTTCTGGCAATAATGTCAGAGAAAAAAATATTAATAGGCCTATTAATATTAAATCAAAATGTGATTAGCTTTTGCTCTGTGTTTTAAAAGACGTGCCATTCAATTTGGGAGCAACAGCAGATTTCAGTCCTGCACTTTGAATTCTGTGGGTGATGTGTCTTTTCGTTTACGCTTGGATCACAGATCGTTCCTTCAAACCTGGTGGCAAGAAAATTGGATGTGATCTTTGATTCAAATCTCAACTTTAAGAAGAAGTTCTAGAGAACTGTCACACTTCCTTCAGCTGAAAACTCAGAAATCTGATTGTTCCAGTGCTTCAGTGATGTGGAAACGGTAGACGTGTATGAATCCTCTCCTTTAGCTTACTGCAGCTCTCTCTCTTCATGCATTAGTCAGACACAACTGCCACACTCCTGATAGATGTTACCTTATGAACCTAAGTGTGGCCTCAGGACAGTCAGTTTTTGCTGGTTGCAGGTCCAGTATCTACCTGCGGGCCTTGGGTGTTTGCTTTCAGGGCCCCTAAAGTCTGGGATGTGCTTGAGACTCACATACTTCTCAGAGTCTGTTACTCTAGATAATCCACAGACCTCGCTGCGAGCATAGGGACTATGATTTGTTAAAAAAATATATATATAAAAATGAGTTTATAGTGAGGCCTGTGGATTATGCAGAGTAGTAGAGACACGGTTTCTGAAAAGATATGTTGCTGTTGAATATTTAAAATCCTCACTGCTTAGAGCAAACTAAGCACTAATGCAAAACCACAAACTAAATGCTGGTGGAGGCAGAAATCTCAAATCCTAGACAAATAAAGCCAAATGAATGGATGCCACTCAGTGGAGGTGAGAAACTAGATGTTTTATTTTCGGTAAGAAACTTTTTAGTAATTTACGTATTTAATATCAACTTTTTGCTCAAATGTCATTTTTTAATATGCTATTAACGTTAGTGGTTGTCCATAAAGAGTGATCAACGTAGCATCCATGTTTGTTGTTATGGTTACAATCAACATTTCGACTTTCCGACTTGAGAGCACTTGGTCTCGCCAGACTGTCTGGCTAGTCCACACAGCATTCTGGGATGGGAGAAAAAGGTGCTCTCGTTTATTGGCATTTCTTTTATTTTTTTGTTCAATATGTTTATTAAGTGTTTTCCAAGTAGTATAATACAAAAGGGCAAAGATTAGGAGTAAGATAATGTGCCAATATGAAAAGAAAAGAGGAAAGAAAAAGTAACTAAATAAAATAAAAGTAACCTTGGGCGTATTACTCAAGACAATGAAATGCACTGTTGCATCACTGGTACTCTAAATTAAAACAGAATTTATCAAAGAAGAGGTGAGTGGCCTATCTAACACGTGTGAAAAAAAACATTCTATCTCCAATTTTGATGATTTCTGCGTAAGTTCTTCAATGGGGTATGGCACGTTTGCAAACCCTAAAGGCTGTTTTATGCTTCTGCGTCGAATCGACGGCGTACCCCCGCAGACCCCTCTGCGTCACCGGGATCCCCCCCTCAGAGCCTTCCGCCGTAGCTCGACGTGCAACTCCAAAAATGTGTAACTCCGCGTCGAGGTCTCCGTCAAATTGAGCAAGATTGGTCTAAGAATGGCTGCCAAATCTTGTAGAATTTTTTAAGATTGTCCGTCATGCCATATCGGATTTTCTCCATATGTAATACAGAGGTGAGTTCTGTTAGCCACGTCTTGAAGAGTGGCACTGCTTCTGACTTCCAAAGCCTTAAAATCAGTCTCTTTGCAATTAACATGCCATACCTAATGGTGTGCTGTACAGAGGGACTATGAGTCAGTAGAGACAGGGAGTAGCCAAACAGTGCCACCTCTGGCTCAGGCTTGAACACACAGTTGTACATTTCAGAAAACCATTGGACTACTCCACACCAGAAGACATGTCCAGAAGAGGTGATCAGCTGATTTACATCGATCACACAAAAGAGAAACAGTAGGATATATTCTATGTAGTTTAGTTTTTGAATAATGAAGTCTATGGATGACCTTAAACTGGATTAGGTGATGTCTGACGTTAATAGAACAATATTGGATTCTACTGAGACTCTCCTCCCAAACAATAACATCAATTTGGAGACCCAGTTCATCTTTCCAAACCTTCTTCAAAGAGTGGGTGGCATAGTTCACCTGTTCAGAAAATACCTTAAATCAAAATCTGAGATCAAGTGTTTTGAATCCGCTGAGCCAAGCAAAATTGGCATTTCTTCAAAACAGCCTCGGGAAGGAACTTGTTTTGGTGGAACATATGTAGAACTTGTTTTAGTTGTGCGAGAGAAAACTCAGATTGGACAGATAGTCTAGCTAGCATCCGAGGAGCACATGAATGCGCCATTAGTACAGCCTCACAGAGCTGCTGGCATGGCTTTTCAGTCTGTTAATTAGTGGGCTATTGTTATTCATGTCGGCCATTTTCTTTATTTTTTCTGCTTATTCCCTCTTCCGTACGTTTTTTGGCTCTCTGTAACTTCTGCATACTTTCACCTATTTAAACCATTCAACTTTTCAAATGTTCACCTCTTTCAGCTAATGATGGGACTTCTTCAACTTTTTTTCTACTATTTATACTTTTTCAAATTTTAAGCTTTTTAACACTTTTTTATAACATTGAAGTGAATGAGAGCAGCCTTCCACTACTTCAAATCTTCTTCCGCTCCCAAAAGTTTCAACTTCTTCCTACTTTCACCTACAGATGCCAAACAAACTTTAAAATGTTCACAAAATATTCAGCTATCCGGGGTCTACTTTTCAGTTTGATATCTTTTACGTTTTTTGTGAAAAAGCTGTTTAAGTTTAGTGATCATTTCAGGAAATTTTATCGATTAAACAGAGTGTGTATTGCGCTGCTTAGAGTGGATGACATCATAGCTAGAGCACAGAGCCTTAAAAAAAATATCTTTGTCCCTGCTGCTTAAATTGCTCTAACACCCATATTTTCTACTTCTCATACACAATTTATACATCAAAACGTAGGTATTTTTGTCTAGTTTCAGAAAATCTGATCAGTTTTGTGATACATCTTATACTTTTGGCTCAGCAAGCTTCCAAATGACAAAAGATTGAAATCTTCCTCAATTGGTTCCCATAATAAAAATGCTCCACAATTGCCAGTGAAACGCACAGCGAACCACTTTTTGAAATCGCTGATATGACCACATTTTTACGTTTATCCATATAAATTTTATACCGATACGTTCACAAAGGCCTTGTGGTGCTCAGGATCACGTCATTTGACTGATAGCAGTTATAGTTTTCCCACTGTGAGGCTTTGTTTGAGAGCTCGCTCTCAGGGACTCTGAATAGCTGAAGCACAGCACAGCTGACAGATTCAGCAGGTGTTGCTCACCAACTTGATTACAGACATCAAAGCAAGTTTATAAACATATCTATTGGCCATTGGTTACCATGACAACACTTTCACAGACACACCCAGATACTACAGGCTACAGGCCTCCTTCCATCTCTCTCTTTCCCTCTCTCTCTCTCTCTGTCTCTTTTTCTTTACCTCTGCCTCTCTGTCTATCTCTTTCACTCTCTCTTTCTCTCTCTCTCCTTCTCTCTTCATCCCTCCTTCTCCATCCCTATCTTCCCCCCTCTCTTCCTTTCGCTCTCCATCTCTTTATTTCCCTCTCTATCCCTCTCTCTCTCTCTCTCTCTATCCCCCTCTCTCTCTCTTTCCTTCTCTTTCTCTCTCTTTGTCTCTCCCTCTCAGACCTCACAATGTTCTACATATTTTGTCATTTTTCAACTTTTGAAGCCAACAGTTCAGTTTAGCGTCAACTTTTAGCTTTTTAATGAAATCCATACTTCTTAAAACGATTTCCACTTTTTCTACTACTCTCACTACTTCAACTACTACAAACATTCACTGGCCAGTCGTTACCATGACAACAGATACACACCCAGATACTACAGGCAGGGATATGAACTTTAGTCTGTCTTCTCTCTTCTATTCTCTTGTTCTGGTCTGTCTGTCTGTCTTTTCTCGCTCCACCTCTCTCTCTCTTTTTTCATCTGCCTCTCTCTCCCTCTCTATCGGTCTCTCTCTCTTTCTCTCTCTATCCCTCTCTTTTTTTTCTTTCACTCTCTCCATCCCTCGCTCTCCATCCCTCTCCCTCCCTCCCCCCTCTCTCTCTATCACTCTCTTTCCCTCTCTCTCTGTCTCTTTCTTTCCCTTTGCCCTCTCTCTCTTTCCCTCTCTCTCTCCTCTCTCTCTCTCCCTCCCTCTCTCTCTATCACTCTCTCCCCCCTCTCTCTCTCTCTCTCTCTCTCTTTCTTTTCTGCTTTTCCTCTCTCTACCTCTCTATCCTCTCTCCCTCTCTCTCATCCCCCTCTCTCTCTCCCCCCTCTCTCTCCCTGTCCCTCTCTCTCACTCTCTCTGTCCTTCTCTCTCCATCCCTCCTTCTCATCCCTCTCTCCCTCCCTCCCCCTCTCTCTCTTTCTTTCCATCTCTCCCTCTCCTTTCCTCTCTATCCCTCTCTTTCTCTCTTGTTTGTTCTATGCAATGGATATGGCTGATAATAAGTCTTTTAGTCAATTTATTGAAACTTCCACTTTTTACAGTTTAGCTTACCGCTTTTCTACAAATGTATTTCAAGAAATTATTTTATTATTATATATTACATTTTAGTTTATTTTATTAGTGGTGTTCTTCAACTTTTCAATGAAATTCATACTTATTGAACCAATTTCCACTTTTTCAACTATTATTCAGCTTCAGCTAAAGACTTCACAATGTTCAACATATTTTTTCATTTTTCAGCTTTTAAAGCCAACAATTTAGCGTCAACTTTGAACTTTTTAACGATTTCCACTTTTTCAACTATTCTCACTATTTCAACTTCTTCTTACAGATTTAAGCTATTCAGTTTAGCTTTAGCAATTCAGCTATTCAGCATTCCCACGCATTTTCTGCAGGAAATGCATTTTCTAGTTAAACATTTGATGTGCACTGAAATGAATGAGTGTCACATTAACAAGATATTGGTTGTCACATGCCACCCTAAATCATATTTTTTTATAACTTAAATGATGTTATTACAACATAAAATATAAACCTTGTTGTCATGTATGCATAAAAGAAGAATATCTCTGTAAAAATATACTGTAAAAGTTGTCCTCTGTTCATCAGCACTGCTCTGGTTGGATTTTAACGTCTGACTCAAATCTGACAAAGAAATACTTTAAGGGGCAGAAGAAGACACTTGGCAGCACTAGGCTGTTCCAAAATGCTGTTTGAGGGTTCAAGAAGAAGGTAAAAATGTGAAGTTGAATGGCAAGCAAGTCTACTCGATACTGTCTGCTTTTTGTGGTTGCTATAGAAACCCGCAGTCCAAACCCCCAGAAAGCCAGAATGTGTGTGATCAGCTCTACAGAGTGGGGGGGGGAGTCCTGCTAGGGTTACTCCCAAAGAGCCGTGTTAAAATAAAGATGAATTCTCTTTTTTCTTTCACACTCTGCAGGCCATGAAGATCTCTCTCTCTCTCTCTCTCTCTCTCTCTCTCTCTCTCTCTCTCTCTCTCTCTCTCTCTCTCTCTGATTTCCTCATTCCTCATGCTCCCATTTAAATGGATGTAATCATGTTCCCTTCTTATTAAATATGCATATTTAATTTGGCACTTCATGTTCATATTTCAAGAGGTGAAGGAGTGGCTGTCGTGGGACTCAATTTACTAATGAGGGGGGCGATCTGGATCTCAAAGCCGCGAGAGCACAGAGCTGTTTTCTTTGAGATCCCTACTTTGTTGAATCATTTACTTAAATGACATGCATTTATTTCACTTCCTCTCCGCTGATTGGCGATTGGCTGCTGTTGGTCTGGATTCCGACTACCGAGTAAATCCTGGTAAATCCAGACAGCTAGCTAGACTGTCTGTCCAGTTTTTTGTTGCACGACTAAACAGGTTTTTGCACATTCCACCAAAACAAGTTCCTTCCCGAGGCTATTTTACCGCGGCACCGGGACTCCGTCCGGCGCTTAGCGCCGCCCATGGCGATTGTTACTGGTTTTAAGAAATGCCGATGAACCAGAGCACGTTTCTCTCCCATCCGGGAATGCTGTGTGGACTAGCCAGACCCTCTTCCGCAGAGCTGTAGAGGAAGGTCTGGCATGGCCAGACTAACGAGAAAGTGACTGGCCAAGAAATAGTCCGCCACATCTAACACATCATTTTTAAACTTTGGTTTTTGTACGGACTAAACAAACAAGGTATACCATGCTAACTAGTGAGCTTCAGAGGTGCTGGATTTTGTTCCAGGCTAGCTGTATTTTCCAGTCTTTGTGCCAAGCGAAGCTAACCAGCTGCTAGCTTTAGCTTCATATTTACTGTGCAGATACTAGAGTGGTATCGATCTTGTCTTGCAATCCTCTACAAGTGAGGAAATAAGTGTATTTTCCCGAAATGTCAAACTATTCCTACTACATTTGGTTTATGTATAAAGTGAGAAGCTACTTCAAATACCTTATCAGCATGTTGTGACAAAAACCAAATTCAACTATTTCAGATCTCTTGTTCAGATCTGGGACAACAAACCTAAATGTTAGAACAACTTATCCCCCCCATGTCAGTAGTAAGCTTCCCACTCGTGGATCAGCCTCTTTCTTCAGAATCACCTCTTCTATCATAAGCTACTTCCTCTCCTCGCCTCTCTTTTAATCAGCCTGTCCCAGATGGAAGCTGCCATTCTCTTTCATATACGCTCTCTGAGAGAAAGCATGTGTATTTGGGACCTACTCAACCAGAGACGCGCCCCCCCCCTCTCGCCCTCCCAACTGCTGCTAGAGACGTTTCCAGGCAGGGGAGCGAAGGTGAGCACAGATAAGAGGTCTTTATCTGGCCCCCAGAGGGGGAGGTGGGTTAAGTTTTAGGTGAAGGTTTGACATGGCGGCCCGGGCTGCTTGCTGTAGCTGTTCCCTCCTTCCTTCTCCACCTCCTGATGCGAGGCTCACGCTCAGTCCCCGATCCCCATGTCCTTGGGCTCATTCTTGACGGCCCCCACTGCTCCATGCTTTAATGAGAAAGATGAAAGAGGTGCAGGCTGGGAGAATACCCAGCCCTCCTTCCCCTCCTCCCCCTTCTACCACCCCATTCACTTTGCTCCTCGTTCCGTTTGTTCAGCCCTGCCTCGCTCTCACTGGCCCTCCAGCGCTAACTCATCCAAGACTTTTTGCTGGGGTGGGTGGGGGGTTGTTCTACTGTAATAAATTGGGAATTGGAAGCTAGTTTCCATTTTTTACATTTTTCAGGTATTATTCCCTCTGATCTTATGTGAAAATTTCTTTCCATCCTGTTTCTATTTCTTTGTTCTACTGTAGGTATGTTTAAATCATAAAGCCCAAGAAACGCAGCTTGTTGAAATCTTTTCATTCTTCTTTCTTTTCGTGTGGTTTTTATTATTGTTGTGCATATCAATATGTCCACAGGTGCTTAAAAGACACCACATATTAATTAATAGATCACCTAGCCCTATTTGCCAGGCTTTTGAGACAACGAAATACATTAAAAACTAAGCAGCCGGGCGCCTGGGTAGCTCACCTTGTAGAGTGGGGACCCATATGTGGAGGATCAATCCTTGAAGCAGTGGCTCAGGGTTCAAGTCTGACCTGCGGCCATTTCCTGCATGTCTTCCCCATTTCCTGTCTACAGCTGTCCTGTCTATAGACCTTTTTCACGGCAGACATGTTGACATGTCATTGTAGGAAAAGCACAGGTGTATTCAAAACCATTACTGATGGCTGCATTCCACTTAGGAGAGGTCCTGGTATTGTGCACGCTGACTCACTGAAATATCTTACTGGGACACTTGATGGAACTGAGCCATCGTTAAGGTTATCAATCTCAGCTGTGCTTTTCCTGCTATGACAAGTCAACATGTCTGCTGTGAAAATGGTCCATTAAAGTCTAAAATGCCCCAAAAAATTATCTTAAAAAGCAGCCAATTACATTTTTTATTCAGAGTTCTCTCTGCTGTTTCATTAAAAGCAGGGTTACCTAGATTTGTGGAAGACTGACACATATTTGTCAGGGGGTTTAGGGGTCCTCCCTCAATTTTTGGGGAGTTTTTCACATAACTCTGGAACATTATTATTACCATATCTGTGTCTAAAATGTTGGAAAAGCTAGAGCAGATAATAAATAAATAACACTCAAAGACAAAACTTGCTAAATAAGTCCACTGGGGACCAACTACAATCATTATATATTATTATATATTATATTATACAAACTGCTGTCTTGTTACCAATTCTTCTTTTATTCTGCATCTCATGATAACATTTCAATCACAAATGGTCCTCATCAGGTACAAATGTGAGCACACCTGTGATGACACATCCCACATCATCTGTGAATAAGTGACATCCATGTGAGGACTCGAGGGACGGGCAATATGACGGTATATACTCTGAGATTATACATTTGTCATAAATGTTGCCATACTATACTGTGGTATCGATTCCTTTAAAGTCTCCGGGTGCTTTGGGCCACAATAGAAAATGATTGAGCAGGACTGATTTATGGTCATATTGAAGTTGTATTATAATTTGTGCATCAATGTGATGAGGCTGTTTGATTATTCAGGTATTTCATTTGCTGAGTTCGATAAAAACGGGCATTCCTGTTTCTTTATTTTATCAATTAACAATTTATCATTTAACCAATACACATTGGCAACGCCCTGGTAGCAGACTGGTTCAGGTGCATTTAACGGCCCAGTTTTGTTTCAGCTGGGAACCTTTTGTTGCATATCCTCCCCCTCTCTGTCTCTCTGTAAAAAAAAAAGACCATCACTTTGAGCAGACTGAACTAGCTGATGTAATACAGTCTCTCTCTCTCTCTTTCTCTCTCTCTCTCCATGTCAGCATTAGCTCGCTCTACCTGGACTAATAACGTATCAGCATGCAGTAAGGTCATGCTCTGCCCTCCTTGGCTCGGATCACTGCGGCCTCGAGAGAAAGACGTTAGCCTCATTCTTAATCAAATGCAGATTTGATTTTGTGACTTACATAACAGATATTTGAATATATTCTTAGAATTATGTTCTATATTCATAGATTCATGTGCGTTTGAGTAACCAAATATTTCTAGCAAACACGCAAAACAAGATACCTTATCAGAAAACAGCAGAGTAAAAAAGAAAGAAAAAACAAGAATGTCCAAGATGGAACAATGGAACACATTTCACAAATCAAATCTTAAATGTTAAAAGAAAATATAAATAAGCAGGCCATTAAACGTCACTCCACTTAGATGTCCCATTATCCCAGTCACCACCAACCTCCAAAGAGTGCTGCTGCCAACAGCACAGCATGCCTAAAACTGGGCATGATGTGCTCCAATCACTGCAGACCACTAGTACTCTCCATCAGGCACAGGGATGCAGGTATACAGCTCAACAGGGTCCTAGATAGTTAGTCTAGTTAGATAATTAGCCAGGTACCCCAGCCCCGCATAACACCCCAGCCAATCCTTATTCAAAGTCATGGAACTGATTTGTGGACTTCCCTTACCCACCTGTGGCACTCTCAACCTCATCTTGTAAAGATGGAAATATTTACAAATTGGTCACAAGTATACCGTTTTATTTTAAAGATTATTTTTTGGGGCATTTTAGGCCTTTAATTCCACAGAACAGATGAAGACACGAAAGGGGAGAGAGAGGGAGAATGACATGCAGCAAAGGGCCGCAGGTCAGAGTTGAACCAGCGACCGCTGCGCTGAGGCGTAAACCTCTATGTGCATCCACTCTACCAACTGAGCTAACCCAGCCACACAATTTTATTTTTTAAATCAGGCTAAATCGTTTCTTAAAACAAATGGGCACTGTAGTTTTTTGCAAACTCATCAGGACTCACTCACACAGGAAGAAATAGAGCATTTATTCTTTATTCTGTACTTTCAGCTGTGGATTAATACACATTTAATGCAAAAGTGAGTATTAACAGCTGCAGAAGTGTGTGTGTGGGATTTACTCAAAATAAACTACCTTGGCCGAGTTCATAGTAATGAAGAAACGTGTATTGTATTTGTGTTTAATTTTAACATTAAATGTATTATCAGTTAAGAGATACTGTGTGATGTGTCATCACAGCTCATCTACATATAAAGGGGGGGCCCACACCCTCACCTTTGCCTGACAAAGACAATTGTTGGTCATGTCCATGTTAGTCTGGGTCAACAGAAGTACGTTTCCAGGATAATTGTGTGACTGTTTGCTTTGGGAGATAACAACAAACATCAAGCTAGCAAGCTAAACGCTGAAAATGGCAAGTCTTGAAGAAGATTTGGATGGTGCAACAAGGCAGGACTGCTTGGTTCTCTTTCAGGGATTGATTGTAAAGATTTACAAAGAATATGTATACGGCATTAACGAGCTAGGACGTTTTGGGATCGATTAGTAGGGATTGCTGTGGACGAAGTACCATGGCGATACGCTGGTAAGGTTTAACCATGTGTCCAGTTAATTTAAACCGCTCACGTTAATGTAACGTATGAACAGTTAACTTCATTTAATATTGTATGTGGCGTTTTCTTTTGCGGAGTGAAAATGTTCCACCAAAACAAGTTCCTTCCCGAGACTATTTAGCAGAACCACCGTCGCTGCGTCTGAAGCTTAGACCTTAGAGCCAAGACGATTGTGATTGGTTTAAAGAAATGCAAACAACCCAGAGCGTTTTTTTTCTCCTATCCCAGAATGCATCTGTGGTGTAGCCACACCTTACTCCACAGCGCTGTGGTGATATGTCCATGTAGAATAAAAGTATTTTTCTGTGCAGATTTTTCTGTGCAGATAGTTGTTACCCATAATAAAATTACCTCCTATAAACTGAGTTTAGTTTACTTTAATATTACAGTATGTTGGGAGAACATAACAGTTAAGTTAGCTCTTATTGTTACTTACATTGACTACAGTTGACTAGTAGAAATTAATTTTTTAAACAGAGGCCAGATTAAAATTAAAAAAGGGCGTCCCCTAGTCGACTCTAGATGTGGCCCTTGAGTCGGGAGTCCAGCCTTCCCACTGAGGCCTGAGAATTGTCTTTTCCAAACCACAGCAATGATCCTGAACCACTCACTAATTAGTAACATTCGCTCACTGAAACTGATAATTGACCTTGATGGTGTGTGAACAATAAGCACTACAGTTCAACACCTCCTCAGAGTCCTGCAGCGCAAGAAGGCTGACTGTGATCACCATCAAGAGATGTGATTCATCTGGGAAAATGAGTCCAAAAAACAAGACTCCAAATGAAGAAGTGTGACGGTGGTTAAAATCTACTCAGTGTGTTTACATACATACATACAGCAGGAACCGGAGCGTGTTCACTGTCAGTTATTACTAGCGCCCTTTATATAGAGAGAGAGATCTATATAAAGGACGCTAGTTATTACAACTCAATGCCTCCACCTGGTGGTCATTTTGATGTAATAAAGACAAACTTTAGATACATTCATGAATGGAACAAGGACTGTAGTGGGGGGGGGGGTCTGGGTGTCCTCCTCAGGGATGTTTTGATCATCAACGACTTCATTTCCTGTATGCAGATACACTTTTATGCACCAATTTACAGTGGAAATAAAATTCAAAATATATCAAATACATAACGGAAAGTATGTTGTTGCGTGTCATTGGGCATTTTTAAGTAGCTATGTGGAAATCCTGGAGCTTTCTTAGTGGGTATACTGCATATACCTGCGTATCACGTAGGCTACACCACTGAATCCACCGGAAGTTAAAATTCCAACACAAAGAAAGCAGAAAGTAACGGACATCTGGCTGAAAAGAAGGACGTCCGGCCTTAACAATCCCGGAAGTGGAACATCGTGGATATAGAGATTTAAGCCATTTCTTTTACTGTCTATGCATTTAAGACAGGATTTAAATTGTGAATCTCTTCTAAATGTACTCTGTGTTCCACATTAAATTAAATAATGTTCGTCAGAAACACTCCACAACAGTGAGTTAGGATGAGGTTGTACCAAAGACAATCAGAGGGTTTGTGAGATGATTAATAGAAGAAAAAAGAAAACAAATTCCAATTTAAATATTTGTATTGGTTTTTCAGACTTTTCTCTAATCTTTGCCTTTTTACAAAATATTGGATCATTTCCCCTCTTTGGGCCTGTTATTTAAATTAAATCATCTCAGAGATTTGAATGGAAAACATTGAAAACAAGAAAACATGGTGGTTTGGGGAGTGTTTTATTAAGCACTTTCTGTGAGGCTAAATACATAGGAGCTGCTGGGTAACAATCTATCATTTCCCTAAATAAATATGATGCAAGTGTAACACTTTCTTATTGGAGTTGTACACTTCTGACCAAGAAAAAAAATCCAAAAACAACCAGACCTGCCAGGTAGCTGGTTGTTGTTTTTTGACAGGTCAATGTGATATACGTGATTGCTTTGACCATCATTTACACCAAAATGAAATCAAAAGGACATTGATAAAAGTAGCAGTGCACGTAAACGGCCCACAAGGACAACAATCGTAACATCGGTAAAGAGCTCTAAAGAGAATATTAGAGCCAACGGTAACTTTGCATTTTCCATAAAGAGGAGGATTTTTGGTGATTCTGTTCATTATACCAGTTCTTATAAAGTCTTGGCCTTGTCCTGGTTGTTCATGTACTTCTGGTAAACCACTGCCACTGTGGTGAAGAAGTTCCCCATGAAGAGCACCATGTAAGAGCAGCCACACATCGCAACCTACACCCCAGTAAAAAACAAACAAAAGAAAAGCTTGGTCAGAGGCTCTTGGCGACTCATAGAACTTTTATAAGAGAAGACATATTGTTACACGAGCTACTATTGGTTAACTTTTATACCAAAACATTTTTATTTATATCCGTATTCAGATTCACACTGGAAGCTGTTCACTTCTGCCATGTAGGTACATGTATTTAAGTTTAGCTGTCAACAAAATTATGCCAAATGAAATTGATAATAATGAATAAATGAATTACTTTAATAATGCTACTGGCAGTATAATTATCACATTGACAACATTGGACCTACATTAATCAAAAGATAAAGCAAGACATGTATTTGAACCCCACCCTGAAAAAACAAAGTAGGTCACAACTGAGTCTGAATAAAATAAATAAAAGCTGTGTGACTGTTAAAGGTCTGGGAGGAAATTAGTAGTGGAAATAGAACTGGAGGTTTTAACGAGATGGCATATACAAGCCAGAGACACAATGGATACAACGTGAATAGAAAAGAAGGGGGTTGTGCATGCAATTTATTTGCATGCACAAATAAATTATTTTTCAGAATAAAAAATAAAGTTGATTTGACATTTTTATGACACAATTAGAAACTCTAGTGACAAAAAAAATGAACAGCTCTCTTGGCCATTTTTCGCATGCACTTTTGAGACGGCCCATGGCGTTGAGCTTCAACACCGGCTCATGAGATGTTTTTTTTATTTAGCTTCATACATTTGTTTACATTTAGACGAATCCGAGTCATGTCATGCTGCTCTAGATACAAGTACTTCCTGTGTTTGCACTGTACAGAGCACAACTGGATTACTTTAACTGAAGAAAAAGTCAGAATCTGATTTAATGAGCCAAGTTATAATTCCTTTTTTATGCTTTCTAAAACAGATTTATGGACATTTATCCTCAACAGACACCACACCGCAGGAATGAGAGATTAAAGTTGTGTGACATGTCTGGCAAATTTCACAAGTAAATGACCGTGGGAACGTTGAAGCTCTCCAGTGTACAAACCTGCCACTCTTTACACTCCGGGAGCTGAAACATCCGGAAGAGTGTTATGCTGTTGTACAGCTGCCAGAACTGGAAGAGGAGGAACAGTCAACAATCAAGAATGCTATAAAAAGAGAACTTTGTAGTTAAAAAAAAAGGGTTCCTAGTTTTTATTTTTACATTTCTGAACTGAGACTTTCACCCAGATTGGTTTTTATTGTTGTTTGTTTTTAAATCAGAATGTCACCAGTTTTAAATCTTCAGAATAGGCAATGATAAATAGCTACGCTTTTTTATTTTATATTTTATAAAGAGCTCATTAATGAGCCCTAAATGTAAGTAAGCAGTGAGCTTTACTAAGAGAGAGGCTACTCACGTGACCAAAGAACAAGAAAGGAAGGAGGAAGGTCAAGCCTCTCCACATCCAGGACTGGAAACCCTCTGAACACCAGGAGAGGAGACAGTCACAGAGCTGAGATCTACTTCATCTAGTTAGTTTGTAGTTTATTTTGAACATGTAAAATAACAAATAAATAAGGACATGTACATCTCAGGACAATCTTCCAAAATTATTGTAAGTGATTCAAATAAGAAATTCTCGTGTTCAAAAAGGAGTAGGAAAAAGTTCATAAAAAAAAAACCTTTTCTGGTCCTATCCCCTTTTTCTATTTTGATCCTTTAGTTAAATACAAAACTATTTTATGCTTCACTTATTTATACTATCGTCATCATTAGAGGATATTTGTATCTACAGTGTAACCATGACGAATACATACACATGAACAATGAAGGAATACACAGTCGACATGAGACAATAAATGCTCAAATATTGTTTGTCTCTGATAAGCTCAGGTCGGACAATAATATCAGCACGGCCGATTTATCGTCATGTCATTCCATTACAAATACAAACTGACAAGCTGGTGACTGACAGCCTGCACTCACCGACAGTCACGTCCATGTTGTGTCTTTCTCCCAGCGCTCGGAGTCTGTACAAACAGCCACTCTGGTAGTAGTACTGGAGAAACTGGACAAATCCTACTTTGCACGCAGAACACAGAAGAAAAAGAAAAAAGAAAATTGAGTTGTTAATTGTTGGCTGAGTCTTAGCCAACAATTAACAACTTTATTTTGATATCTTAGCAGCTAAGATATCACTTTTACAGTATGTTGTGCTTTATTTGCCTCGGAGAACCGTAGAGAAATATTTATGTGGAGGTTTGCTGAGAGTTTACACCGAAAACTGTGTCCACACTTGAATTTAACCAGGTTTTAAGCAGGTTAAGCGTTCACATGTCGGTGAACTCACGTCTTTTGAATATCTTGCTGTATCTATACACTGGGAACCACTGGCCTAAACAGTCTACTACGCTGGTTAGTGCATAGTGTATATTAAGAATGAAGTGTGGAGTTAGAGCACAGCTTAAATCTCTTACTTTGGTATAGACAGTATGTAAGGAACTGGTTCCTAAACATCTGGTAGAGAGCGCCTTCAGGCCTGCGAACAAACACATCTGGTTAGGAAGGAGCACAAACCCAAACTTTTATGACATTCAAGTTGGAAAGAGCGAAAGCTTGGTGTGTCAACACCAACCAATCAACATATTAAGATAGTATTTTGTACAGTTATAGTGAAAGTGTAAATCTCTTGCTTTAAAAAAAAGTGGATAACATCACTCACCAAGTGAGCATGACTCCAGACAGGAAGGTTGACACGTAGTGATGGGAAACCCACCAACCTTTGATCCTGAAAACAACATGGAGGACTGACACTGAAGGGAATGGGACTGCTAGACCAACAGGGTGTTATGCTAGGTGAAGATACAAGCTAGGTCGGTGTGACATCAAACTATCAAGTTGCAGGGCATAAGATATATATACAGTATCTCACAAAAGTGAGTACAGCCCTCACATTTTAGTAAATATTTCATTATATCTTTTAATGGGACAACACTGAAGAAATGACACTTTGCTACAATGTCAAGTATTAAGTGTACAGCTTGTATAACAGTGTAAATGTGCTGTCCCCTCAGAATAACTCAACACACAGCCATTAATGTCTAAACCGCTGGCAACAAAGTCAGTACACCCCTATGTTAAATTCCCATAGAAGCAGGCAGAGTTTTATTTTTAAAGGCCAGTTATTTCATGGATCCAGGATACTATGCATCCTGATAAAGTTCCCTTGGCCTTTGGAATTAAAATACCCCCCCACATCATCACATACCCTTCACCATACCTAGAGATTGGCATGGTTTTATGTCGGTTAGCCTAATAGCTGGTTTGATTTGCATTGAGAGATGATTTTATGGAAAGTACCCCATGCCAATCTCTAGGTATGGTGGAGGGTATGTGATGATGTGGGGGTATTTTAATTTTCACTTTTGTTGCCAGCGGTTTAGACATTAATGGTTGAGTTATTTTGAGGGGACTGCACATTTACACGGTTATATGCTGTACACTTAATACTTTACATTGTAGCCAAGTGTAATTACTTCAGTGTTGTCCCATTAAAATATATAATGAAATATTTACTAAAATGTGAGGGGTGTACTCATTTTTGTGAGATACTGTGTGTGTATATATATATATATATATATATATATATATATATATATATATATATATATATATATATATATATATATATATATATACACACATATATATACACATATACATACATATATATATATATATATATGTTTATGCATGTCTCAGTGTTCAGTCCCTCGCGGCAGCACTTTGTTGGACTGGTTACAGCCGCAACGATGACTATAGACTGTAAAATAGTGGACATAGCATCTATGACTTCACCCATTGGTTTGTGGACTGGCGTTTTGAAGCCCTGAGTTTGGCGATACGGGTGCCGCCAACTTGTTTTTTTGCAACAGGATGTGCAGATTTTTGACCAGAGGGTTGAGCTGGGGAGGATGTGGTCGCAAGGGCGCTGCACTAAGCTCAACGTCAAAGAGGGAATGTTTCAACTCTTCTGAAGCAAATCATCCAGTGGAAATTTACTGGCGAGTTAAGCGACTGAGACCATAATCTCATTATGAAAAGGTTTATTGAGGTAATAAATCAAGTGAGAAGTAGCGTCATTTCCCCATAGACTTCTATAGAAACCTCTTTTTGGAGCGATTGGAGACGCCCCCCAGTGCAGAATGCAGGTTTAAGGCACTTCCGCATTGGCTTCACTTTTCAGACCCGGAAGCTTTGTCCGTTATTTTAACACTCTATGGTCACGACCCCCAAAAATGACATTTAGTATTCTACTTTAGTCCCTAGATTAGAAGTCTCTGAGTGACCAGTTCATTTGTTATCATCATAATGAAAACAGTGGAGGCAGTACATTGGTCACAGACCTAGAGCCGTTGCTGATGAGGATGCTCTCCCGGATGGTGAGTGTGCAGTAGTACCACACCAACAGGAAGTTGAACAGGGCATCTAGGGCTCTGAAACAAAAAGACAGATAAACAAGTTAGGACAACCAACGTCACACATATAATGGAAGTAACTCAACAAACTAATTCATCATCACCCATATGGACTGATGACACTGACCGTGCAGCAAAGGCAGAAGCCCTCTGTCTGTGTGTACACTGGATCTGATCAGGCACATATCTTGGTCCTAATAACCAAATGTAAACGGCTAGTTTGGCTATTTTGAAGTGCCGTTGTTTGAGGTACAGGCAGCTCACCAAGCTAAGCAATGTACTGCTGTAGACCGGGGCAGCAGCTGAACAGATTTAAGCCACCTAAAACAATCAATATCATATCAGCTTAAACGTACACTATATTTATAATATTTACACAGCTTTACCTTTGCCGTTAACACGGTTAATACAGCGGGGAACTGATATCCATCTATGCTCTGTTCAAAGCCACCAGACTCCTTTGATAAAACAGTCGTTTTACCTCACAGAGCACGGGGGTTTCTGGTCTACAGCTTCCTGAATCGGTTAGTTAGATTGTGGTGTGTGACTTTAGTGTTTTAAAAGAATTAGTTCAGATTCACCAAGTCACACAAGGAGACCAGAAACAACTGTGTTCTGAGAGGTAAAATGACTGTTTTTGTCAAAGGACTCTGGTGGCTTTGAAGAGAGCACAGACAAGGACAGAAAGGGCCGTCTGACGACAAGGTAGAGCGGTGAAAATATTCTAAATATAGCATACACTTAAACTGATATCGATTTTTTGAAGTGGGATTTTTTTAAGGTAGCTAAAACATGTTAAGCTTCAGCCCCCGTCAACAGCAGAAACAGCAGAACATTGCTTAGCTTCTGTCTCAGTAATATCCCTTTAATAGGTGTAGTAAATTAAGCCATGAATTTAGAATTGTGTTTGGACATTCCCTGATTTACAAGACCTACACTTCACTGTTGCACTGAGTGAACTGTCAACACGATAAAACACGGGCACTGGAGATTATTTTCAGTTGATACACCTTCCTGCTGCTGTAAATGTTCACCAACACCTCACACGTGTGAATTAATCCAGGAAAACAATGGGGTGCACTATCAGGGAGTGGACAGCTAAACCCACAATTTTCACTCAGAAAAGCTCTGCAAACATAAACAAGGGGTTGGGAAATCTTACCTGTAGCTGAACAAAAAGCGACATGAGAAGGAGACGACAAAGAGGATGACCGTGAGGACCAGTTTAAACTTTTCGTATTCATCTTTGTAGGCGAACCTGAAATGATGAAACTGTGTTAACGCAATGTCGACTGTGACATGATGACTGCACAGGGGGTTGTAAGAAGAAAAACACCAGTGCGACTTACTTTGACTGTTTGTTGAGGAGTGTTATGTTGACGTTTCCTAACACAAGATTAAGGTATAACCTAAACAGGAAGAGATGTCAGTCATTCACAATGCAGACATTTTAAAGGTTTTAATAATGTTGTTTTAAAATGGGAATAGATTCAAATCAAAGGTGGTGCTTTATTGTATTTACAAGTATCAGATCTGTTAGAGCTGTTATAACACATTTACTGTGCCAGTACAACTACTTTGAACAGTTTGACATTTCCTGTTTGCTATCAAATGACAGAATCACACCCGTTCTTCTTTGGCAGAAAAGCTTCCATCTCAGAGAAAGCATCGGCCCGGTCTTTGATGGAGTTCTCGATTTCAGCGATGGCATCCACATCCTCTGGTTTTAATTTGGGTGTTGGATGCTTTTCTTTGCATCTAATAATGGAAAGAAACATTATGACATGTTTATAACACAGCACAGACTAGCATACACAATAACTAACAAGATATCTTGTTACATTAAAGAGGAAAAAGAATGACATAATCCCTCCCTGGCTTCCAAACCATGAATAAAGATAGGTTCCACCAGCTGGTGTCATTTTGAATCCACTTCCTGGCCAGCAAAATGCCCAGAATCTAAATCTAAATCCCTGGAAGAACATTGGGTTCTCATTTTTAGAATTACCAGCAGCAAATTTGATCAGCTGTAGCTCAAATGAAAAGTCTGTCTGTTAATGTGCATGTCAGATGTCTTACTCGAGGCCTTTAGGTCCTGGCCGAGATATGGGCTGCTGTATTTTGTATGAGCTATAGATTATTACAAGAAAGGACGTTAAATTAATCTAGTACCTTGACCTGCTCTTGCACAAATACTCCCAGCAAATCCAGAATGAATCACCAATCAATACTTACTCTTCTAGAGATGCAGCGAGCTCTTTCAGTTTCTTCCTCTGACGTGCTATAGCAACGGAGCAGCTGTCTTGCAGTTTGGTCACTTCCTCAAGTTTCTGTTTATAAAGACGATGGGTGTCCTGGAGGTAGAAAAAAAGAAAAGAGGCTATATAAAGTTGTGTTTTGCATTGTCAAAGTTTAGATTTTTTTATTTATTAACAAATCTGCAACATAGAGATGCCAGTGAATCATCCAGAATTAAACAGGTGGAGAGATCCTGATGCTAAAACGTGCAAAATGACCACGTAGCTTGATCTTGTCGTTGCTATTGTTACTCTTTTGTCATAAGACTTATTTTATTTATTATATGTTTCTCATCTATGCAAAAACATGATCATGTTGTATTAGTTGGTTATATTTTGTATGAATAATCTGAATCTGCAAAGTAACTGAAGTTATCAAATGGAAATACTCAAGCAAAGTACCAGTCCCTGAGAACTGTACTTAGTTACCTTTCACCACTGCTTGTATCTTCATGTACAGTACAGGCCAAAAGTTTGGACACACCTTCTCATTCAATGTGTTTCCTTTTTATTTTCATGACTATTTACATTGTAGATTCTCACTGAAGGCATCAAAACTATGAATGAACACATATGGAATTATGTACTTAACAAAAAAGTGTGAAATAACTGAAAACATGTATTATATTTTAGATTCCTCAAAGTAGCCACCCTTTGCTTTTTTATTAATAAGGGAAATAATTCCACTAATGAACCCTGACAAAGCACACCTGTGAAGGTAAAACCATTTCAGGTGACTACCTCATGAAGCTCATTGAGAGAACACCAAGGGTTTGCAGAGTTATCAAAAAAAGCAAAGGGTGGCTACCTTGAAGAATCTAAAATATAAGACATTTTTTCAGTTATTTCACACTTTTTTGTTAAGTACATAATTCCATATGCGTTCATTTATAGTTTTGATGCCTTCAGTGAGAATCTACAATGTAAATAGTCATGAAAATGAAGGAACACATTGAGTGAGAAGGTGTGTCCAAACTTTTGGCCTGTACTGTACCTAGCTAGCTAATACATGTAGTGGAGATGCAAATACAATGTTTCCCTCTGAAATTTGGTGAATTAGTAAAAGTATAAAGTTACATAAAATTACAACACGCAAGGAAAGTATAAGTAACTCAGTAAAGTTTAGTAACGTTAGCGGTAAATGTACTTTCGTGGCTAGTGGTGCTCCCCCAAAACAATGTCGTGCTAGGACAATGTGACAATAGTTCCGGTGGCTGTTGTCCACGCTCAAATGCACTTTTTTTCACTGACTTCTTCGTTTTTCAAAGTACACTTATATATGTATCTGCTGAGGGCTTTTCCCACTGCCCCGCCTCTCACCCTACTCCGACTGTTAGCTTAACCGGGCACGGCGCACTTCCATAGGTGCAGTTTAGACAGGCGATACGCTGTTGTTAAACTTACCTGAATTTGTTGGTAGTTCTTATCTAAATCCTCCCATTCTCGGAAGCATTCGGTTAAACCCGTCGGACTGAACAACATGTTCTACTCTGACATGAGGAAACCTGCTGGAATTGGGTAACATTCAAGCTCCGCTGTGCAACCGACAGTCGTCTGCTGTCTCTGACTGTCTGTGTCAAAGATAAGCCTAGTGCGACTTCCTGTCGCAGCTTTCACAATAAAAGCCTTTGTTTATTAAGTTTTTAACTTTTGTTTATGTTGCACAAGTCGAGATGAGGGGCCATTTCTGGTCATTCCTTGATAGTTTCATGGAAAATAGTTTTAATTTGAGGGAAAATTGAGACCGAAATATGCTATTTCAGTTTAAAAGCTGGTGTTGACAGTTGTGGAAAGTAACTAAGAGCATTCACAAAATTCATATTTTTAATACACAATATTATCAACAATAAAATATATATTAGTATGGCCTGCCCAAGTACTTTTTAGTTGCTTTTTTTTTTTAGTGCTCTATACTAAACATTGTTATTATTATTATCATTATCATTATTATTATTATTATTATTATTATTATTATTATTATTATTATTATGTGTATTCTTGCATTAGAAAAAAGTTAAAAGGAATCGGGAAGTCCACAGTTTAAGCTCAGATGATGAGCTTTTAAGTTTTGTTTTGCTTTTTTGCAACTATATCCAAGTATGAAGCATCTTAACTAGGGCCTCTAGATTATTTTACTTTCCATATTCTTTTTTATAAAAACAAAATAGTCTTAATTTAACATTACTGTTATAGTATACATGTAGCATATTGTTGTGATTCAACCGTTGAGTTAAATGAGTTAAACCAGCAGTTTACAGTCAAATCTAATATCAGTACAAGGATTAAAACTTTTGTGCTTTGATTTTATAAGGCCACCTATAACATCCGATTTTTATCATCGCTAACGATAACGCCATTTACAAAACTCCACGCTCATTCCTGCGTGCGTCCTGCGTGTTGGACTTCCTAATTCGCAAATGGATGGTCAAATAAGTGGTTCCGTTGACGAGCTCTAAGATTTTGTTTCCTCGTTTTCAGGCAATCAGCACCGGGACCATTAAACCCCAACCACCTGCTTATGGGACTTGAAAACGTGCTGCCCTGAGTGCAGCTCTATCTCTTATAATCCCCTTTTATTGGAAGGGTTCGGCCATATTTGAACGCCAAACTTTGGCTCTGACAATAGCCGTCTATAACAGAAAGCTTTTCAATAACAGATGTATGCAAGGAAGGCGCTCTGTCCCATGCCAGGAACATTTCAAGGCAATAGGTTATGATCTACTACGTATGTGGCCTGTATTTTTAGAGCTGATATTATGTAACTCTGGAGGGGGGGAACTTATCATGTCCAATTGTGTAAGCACCTCTGGCAGGGCCATGTATGGACTGAACTACAACTAATGACATTTAAAAGACACAAAATGACATGTATTCATTAATAAACTGTATTTAATGAATACAAAACAAGAGAACAAGTGCAGAAAAGTGCACACAAGCTACATTCAAATAAAAGTAGGTGTCACTGTCCACTTCATTATTTTTTTCTCTCCTTACATTACAGTGAATCCTTGAACCTTTAAAACATCTTAGAAGATGTGTAAGATAAGCATTTATTGATCCCCAGAGGGCGTTTTTGTGTGCTGAAAAAGCACAATTGTATAGATCAACAGAGAAAGGTAAACATTAAATAAATATTTAGATTAGATTCCATTTTGCATTGCACAGAGTAGGCTTCAGGTACTGAGTTCAAAAAACAGTAAAGTGCTTTTGAGGCTAATCGGTGGATGCATTAATGTACTGGGGTATATAAGATAGTTATAATTGTTTATCTTCAAAGTTTAAGGGATTTTTAAAAAACCCTCAAAGACTTCAGTTTCTCATGACTTTAACTTTGAGCTGATAAGGGTTTATTTATGGATTATCTAAATGAAATAAGAGATTTTTTTAAAGAAAAACAATCCCATATAAAATGTCCCAAATTGTTTGTACCTTAATGTACAAACATGTTAATGTTAAAATGTACAACATAACATTACATTATCGTCGAAGCTTTTGGTTCCGTTGTTAAAAATGAGGCTCGGAGATATCGGTCACTTTGGTTCCCATGGTGTGAAGCTCCCAGTCAGACAGCTGCTGGAGAAACCCCGTGTTTGGCCTCATGCTGGCTTTACATTTGAGCACGTACTTCCAGGCCTCCTGAAAAAAGTCACAGCAACAGCATTATATATGTATATTTTCTTTTTTTGGGGGGGGTGCATTTTTAGGCCTTCATTTTCACAGGACAGATGAAGACTTGAAAGGGGAGAGAGAGGGGGAACGACATGCAGCAAAGGGCCGCAGGTCGGAGTCGAACTGGTGGCCGCTGCGTCGAGGAGTAAACCTCTACATATGTGCGCCTGCTCTACCAACTGAGCTCACCCGGCCAGCAACAGCATTATATACTGTATATGTTATATATTATATTTCACATTCACATGCTTTGTATCCACGATCAATCTCATGTTTGTGTGTTAAAAGAGTAAGCTACAGTAAATAGCCTACGTAGCTGGAACCAGCAGTAAAACCACAACTTGTTGAATTTACTTGTTTTTCTTTGCACAGATTACTCAGACAAAACACAGTATAACATGCTAAAAAGTGACCAATAGAGGTGCTGGTAGGAAGATTTTGCTACCTTGAACAGAGCCATGCTAGCGGTTTACCCCTGTTTCCAGTCTTTATGCTAAGCTACGCTAATTGGCTGCTGGTTCCAGCTACAAATTTACTGTACAGACACGAGATTGATATTGATTAGCTCATGTAACTCTTCGCAAGAAAGGGAAAAGCTTATTTCCCAAAATATCATACTTTTCCTGTGAGTACGGCACCGGAGTCAGGATATGGTTAGCCTAGCTTAGCATAAAGACTGGAATTCTAAAAACACTCCAAACACCTCTAAAGCGAACACATTATTCCCATTAAAAGTCCAATGACATGGTGCTCTTTGGATGCTTTTATATAGGCCTTAGTGGTCCCCTAATACTGTATCTGAAGTCTCTTTTATATAGACCTTAGTGGTCCCCTAATACTGTATCTGAAGTCTCTTTTATATAGACCTTAGTGGTCCCCCTAATACTGTATCTGAAGTCTCTTTTATATAGACCTTAGTGGTACCCCTAATACTGTATCTGAAGTCTCTTTTATATAGACCTTAGTGGTCCCCCTAATACTGTATCTGAAGTCTCTTTTATATAGACCTTAGTGGTCCCCCTAATACTGTATCTGAAGTCTCTTTTATATAGACCTTAGTGGTACCCCTAATACTGTATCTGAAGTCTCTTTTATATAGACCTTAGTGGTCCCCTAATACTGTATCTGAAGTCTCTTTTATATAGACCTTAGTGGTCCCCCTAATACTGTATCTGAAGTCTCTTTTATATAGACCTTAGTGGTCCCCCTAATACTGTATCTGAAGTCTCTTTTATTTAGACCTTAGTGGTCCCCTAATACTGTATCTGAAGTCTCTTTTATATAGACCTTAGTGGTCCCCCTAATACTGTATCTGAAGTCTCTTTTATATAGACCTTAGTGGTCCCCCTAATACTGTATCTGAAAGTCTCTTTTATTTAGACCTTAGTGGTCCCCTAATACTGTATCTGAAGTCTCTTTTATATAGACCTTAGTGGTCCCTCTAATACTGTATCTGAAGTCTCTTTTATATAGACCTTAGTGGTCCCCCTAATACTGTATCTGAAGTCTCTTTTATATAGACCTTAGTGGTCCCCTAATACTGTATCTGAAGTCTCTTTTATATAGACCTTAGTGGTCCCCTAATACTGTATCTGAAGTCTCTTTTATATAGACCTTAGTGGTCCCCTAATACTGTATCTGAAGTCTCTTTTATTTAGACCTTAGTGGTCCCCTAATACTGTATCTGAAGTCTCTTTTATATAGACCTTAGTGGTCCCCTAATACTGTATCTGAAGTCTCTTTTATATAGACCTTAGTGGTCCCCTAATACTGTATCTGAAGTCTCTTTTATATAGACCTTAGTGTTCCCCTAATACTGTATCTGAAGTCTCTTTCCCGAAATTCAGCCTTGGAGCAGAATTACAGCCACTAGAGCCAGTCCCACAATGAGCTTTCCTTAGGATGTGCCATTTCTGTGTCTGTAGCTATTGAGGAGGAGAGAGGGGGGTGCAAGGTGGAGGGTGGGGGTGTGGCCTTGACCAACTGCCACTTTGCTCGTTTGAAAGCCATGATGTCTCTCTCTCTCATGGGTTGGCCAAATTCTCTGGGTGGGCAAAGCAGACAAAGGGGTGGTAACCTTGCTCCTTATGACCTCATAAGGAGAAGATTCCAGATCGGCCCATCTGAGCTTTCATTTTCTCAAAGGCAGAGCAGGATACCCAGGGCTCAGTTTACACCTATCACCATTTCTAGCCACTGAGGGACCATAGGCAGGCTGGGAGAACGCATATTAATGTTAAAAAAAACTCATAAAGTGAAATTTTCATGCCATGGGACCTTTAAGAAACAAGGTGCTGACTGGTTGCATGTTTTTAAAAACTAATTTTTTCTGATTTGGAACAAAAACATTTCATCTTAGAGTTTCAAGACACTCTCAGCAGAGTATATTTCCTTATTACTTATAACCATCACAATATACCGGTGGCACTAGGACAACAATTTGCACGGCGCATACTGTATTCTACAAGTGGAAGAACCCCACTTGCCTCCAGTGTGTATTTGAGGTGGTGTATGAGAAAGGCAATGGTGACAGCACTGCAGCGGCTTCTGCCCTGCCTGGAAACGGTCAGGACCCGAGAGCCCGTGTTGATGTGGGAACCTGAAAACAAGAAGATAGATGGCTTATTTCAGTGAACACAAATCTCTGCACTATCAAGCAATCAATGTAACAGAAACTATATTTATAGCACATCTAGCGACGAAATAATTCAAAGTACGCTCCCTGTTCTGCCAAAAAAAAAAATCTCTACAAGATGGACTGTACATGATCATCTCTACTGTATATAAAAACCATTTAAACATTTGAAAATTCTTGTTCAAAAACCCCCAAATGACCTCTGACCTTTCACTTTATAAATTCAAATTGTGGAGGCACAATGCGTGTTACATTTAGATCTTTAAAGTCAGATTGAACCTACTGAGAACTGTTTAAAAAAAAAAAGATTATTTTAATGCACGTTTTGATGCACCCATATATTTTAGTTGTTTTGTTGTTGTTTTATACCCTTATTTATTTTTTTCATGGAAATGACAAATAAACTTAAAGCTTGAAGCTTGAACAATCTCATTTTGATGATGCTTTTCCTAAATCCCTGCATATACAGTACATGTACTGTTGCATTTTGTTTTCCTTTGATTACAAATTCCAAAATTAAACACCCGCTGGCACAAAGATCTGTGTATAACAGTCTTTTCTCCAATTGTAGAATAAAGTAAACACACATTCCTGTAAGATGTACTATCATCATATTTACATTCAAAAACATTTCTGAATGTTGTGAGTGATGTGCAGTTAATATCACATGGTTTGAGGTCTTGGGAATATAGAATACATGTAGGTGTTAACCCTGAACTAAGACGCTGCGTTTTACATTTATGTTGGTATTGTTCATCACTGCAGTTTACAGTCAGTAAAAGCCTTGATGCCCAAAATGCATGGCTTTCCTGCTTCTATAAACAATAAATATACAAATACTTATCGTTCTTTTACTGGTCGGCTGAAGAACTGGCTTGTTGATAACCAGATATGTGCACATTAGATTGCTGAATGCCTGCTGACTTTTGCTGCCTCCCTACAGATTTTAGGGGTGTGCCAAAAAATCGATTCAGAGAAGAATCTAGATTCTCATTTGCAACGATTCAGAATCGATCTGAAATTTCCAAGAATCGATTTAATGAGAGGGAGATCCAACCAGCCCCGTCTTCACTTAAAGCTAAAGTTTGGCCGCCAGCTGCAGACCAACGCACACTGCACTGCTTCACAAAACTTCCTGCCAACTCCGAGAGGGCAAAAAAAAATCTCCTGCTTCATGGCCAAAGACCTAAGGCCTTCGGCTACAGTCTGGTGGAGAACGAGGGGTTCGTCTGCATGTTACAGACAGCGGAGCCGAGGTACGCACTAGCGTTGCAGCTGAGAGAGTTTTCTCCACCACTGGAGATATAGTAGAGCTTAGATCGGGCCCAAAAAATCAAGCCCGACCCCGCCCACACTTTTTTAATCCATGGGCCGTTATAACTGACGTTCTCAACTACAATTCAGAGTTGTTTGAACTGCAAAAATCTGTTTAAAATGATCTTAATGAATAATGCAACAGGAGCGAAGCATGTAAACTGCTGTTTGTTTATTCAGACTGGAACGGATCGCAAATGGATCTGAATGAAGAAACGTAAAAAACTCAAAGTATTTCTCTGTGAGACTTGCCCGCTTGCCTCTTCCTCAGGGGCAGTCTATGCTTGGAGAAGTAACAAAAGAGGACGTTGAAGGCTGACTATCATCTTTTCTGCCTCGGCGAGACTGCTTCATGTATCTCTTCATCATCCACTTCTCCGTTTTATTTGCTGTCATAGGCGAACAGCGGCCGCACTTAATGCAATCAACAAAGCCGACACATATGTTGTCACTTCCCACAACTTGATTAAAATGGCTCCATACCTCCGACTTTCCTCCAAACTTGCTCAAAGGTAATTCTCCCGTTTTAAATTTTTCTTTACATCCTCAAGCTCCATGTTGCACTTAAGCTCCACAATACAGCCCACAGCCCGGTGTGATGCGTGCGAGAGGAGGAGACTCCGCACATGACACCTGTTACATTTTGTAACTGTAGTCCAACTTGTGTAGACTAACTTTTTGGACACATTTGTTACTTTGGCCTAAATATAGACTAGCCTATAGATACTAGTTCTGATTATGGCATGTATTCTACATGATATTTGTGGTAAACTGCAACTTTCCTGGGAAATGCATCTATTTTCAACCATTTTGTATTATGAAGAAGCACTTTATTTTTGTTCCAACTTATTTTATAGCTAGCTACTAATGAGTAGCAATTGAGAACCAGACAATGTTTTTGATAAAAGGCACTTCCCTGAGAATTGAACTTAAAATGTGAAAAAGACACTTTAATGTCTCAGTTTGTCATTCTGTATAGCAAAGCAGATCAGAGTAGATCATGATCAGAAACCCGATTAGAAATCATTATGGATAAAATCGAATCGTTTTGAATCGAAAATCTTTTTGAATCGAAAATCGATTTTGAATCGAATCGTGGCCTCAAGAATCGGAATCGAATTGAATCGTGAGATGGTAAAAGATTCCCACCCCTAACAGATTTGTTTTTGTCATGTTGCTTGTTGTATGATGACGTGTTGTGTTTGTTACTTGTTGTTGTGCATTGTCTGTTTGTTTTTTTTATGTTGGTCTGTGTATGTTGTTTTTATATGTTGACTGTATTGTCATTTTAGGTCAATGTAACGCTTCAGTTCAATTTTCTAAGCACAAACGGACATTTGGAAAAACAAAACAAAAATGGGTTCCAATATCCAATTTTTCATTTTTTTCTGCCTTGACAAATAAAAAAATTGGATCTTGAAACAGTTTTTAGAAAATTACAAAATTGTGTCTGGGCTCCAATTATTCATAATACTGCCATGGTATTCTCTCCCTCGTTCCGCCTAACTACGCCCCACCCCCCACTCGAAACCATCAGTTGCACCTCTGACCCCAAAGTCTATCAGTTTTTCTTTTTTTTTGGTCCATATGCAGTTAATGACCTGCATATTCCACAAAGTAGAGGAAGAGAATACCATGGCAGTATTATGAATAATTGGAGCTCAGACGCAATTTTCTCAATTTCTGATCCTCTGAATAAAAAACGTTTTTTTTTTAGGTTGCCATTTTCAAACTGGCCAGGGACAACAGATGAAAATGAGCCTGCTGAGCTAAATCTGGCTCATTTACAGTTGCTTTTCAGTTGCTTAATGAGCATTGTCCCTGTTAAATAAATAAATAAATGAAAATATTTGAAAGGATTTAAAAACAGCTTATTAATAAATAAAGTACAACTTACTAATAAAAGTACAAATCCTTTCAAGACTTGAATATAAATCAGACACCACTGAGTCGGCCACAGGGATGTTAAGCATGGTCTGGTTCCCCTTTGTGGCTCTAGATTGAAAAGAAATTTAGAATAAATTCAACAGCCATGATATTCTCTGATGATATTTCAAACATCCGGTCCTGTCTTACTCCAGACGGTAACTCTGTGAGAGGCTGATGACGGCGCTGATTTTCAGGTCTTTGAGGATGCTGGAGTCCATGCCTTGTTCCTGGTCGCCCATATACAGTAGTCCTGCTATGATCTCCACTGGATAAGTCTTCAGGTTTTCCAGCTCCTGTGATAGTCCAGAAATATATTAAATTGTATTCATGGGCAGCAAAATAATCAACTGACTTATTGGAGAGAAAAAAAAACTATTTGATATTCTTTGAGATAAGCAAGGCTGGATTAACTAACTGGGCGAAATTGGAAACTGCTTGAAGTGAACCAAAGTGCACTGAATTATCGCTTGATTCTGTGGCCCTGTCTTGTAAAGGGGCCTTGTGTCAAAATGTATTTACAGAAAGTGGCTGCAATATTATTCATGAACATCCAATGTCTGCAATCCAAAAGAATAGCCTTTGCTTTAAATATTGCCTGATTGGACCTGTATGGTCATTTCTCAGGCTGCGGTTTCTGATGGTAGTGTAAAGGACTGCTTTATACAAGGGAGCGATGCAGTAATTGTATGGTATGTATCTTTACTACTCGCTCACCAGGATTCATACTATTGTGAGGTGTTCCAGCAACATGACTCCCCCCCCCCCCTGGGGGTTAAAACCTCCATATAGTCTGTTAATCAAAGAAAATATTCACCTGTATCTTAAATATGCCACACATGACATCAAACCCAAAATCTAGAATGAAAAACAAAAGAACTGGAGAGCTTCTTGGAACAACACTTTGTGAAAATAAGATGGTGCTCATTGGTAGGGGGGGCATGAACATATCCAGTGAGCATCAAGAAAAATGCTTTTATTACATCTGGCACATTCTAACTTTGTTCCTGAAGAAGGCTGGAGACAGAATGTGCCAGATGTAATAAAAGCATTTGACCTTTTCTCTAAAGACAAGGAATGATCCAAAATCTAGACTAATTAACATTGTGAGGCTGTGTCAGAAATGTTTGACTATTCACTATGCGAAGCTAATGCACAAATTTGGTCAGAAAGACAATACTTTTGCATGCTTAGGCATTCTTCATTTCTCAAGCATCTGCATTCAATCCTTACACACACACGCACATTCATTATTCCTTGCTGTCCTGTCTGGGCCCGTCCTTATCTTATCAGCCGCTCTCATCAGCTGATCTCATCTATCAATAGCTCAGCAACACACCTACATTGTAAGCCCATTATCCTGCTGCTGACTCTGTTTAAATATGATTCTACGGCATGTTAAAAGTTGTGGGCCTCTGTTGGTTACTTACCAAGAGCTAAACTATCGATACTCTGACAGGTCGGCCCAGTGCAACAAACAAGGATTGCGTTTTCAGTTGTAAACATCTGGACAAAGTTTAATCCAAATCACTGGACTTAATGACCAGACACCAATTTACGTCCAGTTCAGAGATTTGCACAACCTGGATGATTGAGATCAACCTCCACAGACTTAAATATGAGTGTATGAACTTGCCCTCAGGTGTAACAGGTGTGTTTTGTCTTACCATGATGGTGTACAGGATTTTCTCAGTCCTTAAAAAAGGGTACAGAGCTGAGAACTCCTGAAAGCCTCCTCTCACTACGTGGACTGGACAGATGCTAGCTTTAGCTAAGGCCTGGGCACAGTCAACGGCTCTGCCTGCAATCACAGTCAGAAGCCAACTGATGAACATCGATCAACACATTTGTGGCTGAAATGCATATTGGGAGCATTGTCTAAAGCAGGGGTCTTCAACATTTTTTAAACCAAGGACCCCTTAACTGAAAAAGAGATGAAGCAGGTACCTCCTACTACATGTTGTATAACATGAAGTTGCATATAAGACGAGGCCTACAATAATGTGTAGAGCGGCCTAAAGCCTTTGTACGTATACCTTTTTTGCATAAGCTATTAAAATAATAATTTTTGGCATGATTTTATAAATCATCTTTTAATGTTACACATACATGTGGCACACTGAATCATCAGGATGAACTGTGTGTATGTATGTATGAACTTAGTGACTACCTTATAGGCCAGTGAGCCTATCATCACTGAGGATTTATATGTGCTAATAATATGTTGGATTCATGTTAAAACATTTTAATTTTTGAAAAAAAATTAACAATAATTTGGAGACCCCCCCTGCAGTGACCCTGAGGTCCCCCTAGGGGTCCCGGACCCCCTGTTGAAGATCTCTGGTCTAAAGTATACTAACTTCCCTCTGCCAGAGCAGTTCAGGGGACTTGTGGAAACTACAGGCTTTTTAACCCTTCATATGCCCCTGTGCTACTCTAAGAAAAGTGTCCTGAATAGCCAATTACCTTGTTCCTGTAAACAGCTTGTGTTGCTGTCATAGACCACCACGTGCTGCATACTGTCAACCTCCACAGCCTCTGGCAGGAGGAACGTGCCCTCTGAATCCTGGAAAGAGTCGCCCAGAAAGTTTTTATATTTGACGCAACAAAATAATCCTAGAAAATTAAGGAACGAGGAATCCAAGCTGTCTTTTAGTTTGTTTGTTTGTTGTAACAATCTCTACACTTCTTCCATACTTTTATGCAGAACAAACATCCATCTAATGACGAACAACAAGATGACTTGGAGAAAAAGATCATATTTGCATTAAAATAAAGTCCCCTAATCACAAATAGAAGCAGTATGGATATCTCTTTTCATCAATATTACACCTTTTAAGAGCAGTTCTATTTTCAGCCACTACATTTCTTGTGCAACAGATATAACCTTAACATTTTATTAAAATGTATTACTTTCTGCAGTCTAAAAAAACTGGTTATTAATTCCATGCCAATATAATTAGTTGTATACTGTTTTTGTTGTATGCTAAACATGTATACATTAGGATGTTATTTCTTTAGTAACACACATTTAAAGAGTAACACTGTTCTTTACAATAAACTAAGACAAATTCCTTTTCATTGTAGCTCCCCTTGCTCCTTTTTAAGTTGTTTTTTTGAACATTTAGAACATGTATATATAGAAAAAAAAAGAGAGATAGTGACACACAAGCCCTCACCCTGAACGCCACCAACATACAATTAAGTGTGCCTAAGACATTATACTTATAGCACCCGTTCTCAGGACTGGCTCTCACTTCATCTTCCACAAGCTCAGTCTGATAAATGAATTTAGTTAGTGTGCCTGAAACTCCTGAAACAAAATCCTCACCTCCTTAAAATCAATTCACTTATACCTTTTGGATATTTTAGAAATCTGAAATGTTAATCACCCGCCCACCCAACCTCTAGTGATGGTATTGTTTCTTCTGTGTTTTTATCTCTCTTTATTTGTCTTTGTAATTGACTCGATGTCATTGTAAAGAAGGGTTGCCCCTCAAGGATATCTCGCGCAAAGGTTGAATGAATGAATGGAAGGACAGTCTTCAGATATTTGCCCCATTTGTCTAAATTAATTTACAGAGTAGACTTAAACTTGACACATATGGATACAGGTATTAATAGGAAAATTTCATATAAAATTGGGTTTGAGGTTTTGAGGAGAGAATATGCTTGTATTTTATTCCTTTCTATGCCAAGGATATTTTAGAATGCATTTATTTATAATGTGTCATGTTGTCTGTATACATTTATATTAAAAGCTTTGCTATTATATTTCTGTATATTTCTGTCATTTCCATTATCATTTATTTTTACTGTACTCAGGTCTCACTTGTAAAAAATAAGATCTCAGTTTGTCTTTCTGATTAAATAAAGTATATTTATAAAAAAAAATAAAGGTTGCCAGTAGCAAATAATTGTCCATGCACTACTAGCTAAGTCTGTAGTTTCCCTTATAATGCGAGCTGCTTTCAATTTAAATTACTTTCTGTTGTAGTGGACACTATAACTGAACAACAATCTATGAGTGATAATGCTAATGTTTTGTACTATAACCACTTCCAAAGGAATTCCCTACTACGGCATTTTATAACAGCCAGACGTCTGTCCATTTACGCCTAATTGCACCCATCAGGCCCAGACTGATTGGACAGACAGGCAGGACTCACAACACTGTGGCTACAATAACAACTGTACCGTTTTGACATGTTTAGAGGTTATGATGTGACTCATTCTGTAATCTTGGGTTTCACGAGCATCTAGAAAAGAGACATACACAATGTACAATTAAGTTACAACTTCATTGAATTCAAGCCGAGCAATCAAGCAAAATGCAACTCACAGCAAGTGGTCACATCATAGACTGTATATTAATATTAACAGTCTATGGGTCACATTGACTCCAGCCTTAACAACTGAGCTGGCTAGCTAACGCAGCACGCCGTCTCTTACCGATCACACAGAGGTAGTTGATCTCGGCCAGCCTCGACACGCGGCTGCACCGGTTGAGAAGGTTGTAGAGCTCAAACGGCTCACACATCAGGATGTCAGCCATCGCAGGAAGAAACAATTAGCAACATTAGAATTAGCCTGACCTGTAGGGAAAACACAAAAGCTTACAAATGACCGCCTTGTCTAGCTAACTAGCTAACTAACTAACTAGCTAGCTACGTTGTTTTCAAAGAGCACGTTTGCTGTTTATGCACTTCGGTTGCTAAGCAACTCAGCGTCTTCCCTGGTGTTTGGTGTTTAATTTGTGGCTCGTGTGGCAGTAAATAATACGGTGATATCATGCAGTATACAGATGTGGTATACGTGCAGTTTAGTGTCCCAAATTCCCCATACAATGTCCTTAATTAATTATGAACCTGCTCAACCACCTGTGCTACCCTTCCCCTACCCCTACCCCCCTTTTTTTGGAAAATAATTTGTGACACTATAAGCACGTAAGCCATACATACATAACACTATATCTGCGCCATAACAAATCATTTATATTTAAAATAAATAAACCTAGTGCTCTCATGAATAAAATAGTGAAGACCACTGCACTATACCATCTCTGGTGTTGGTGATGATGTAGACGCAGAGATCTTCAACAGGGGGTCTGGGACCCCTAGGGGGTCCTCAGTAGTGTTCACAAAATAGTTTGACCACTTGAGAGAGACCCTGAATTCATTGCCATTTTCTGATATTTACATATTTGTCCACTAGAAGGCACACCTGCACACACCTGCATAATGTCATCCAATCACGTTGAGGGAATTTGTACTTGGGTACAGCTGATCCGTAGCCTGGATGCCAGCCGAACTTAGCTCTGCCCACAACATTCGAGGTCAGGAAGTTCACAATCTGACTAGAATCTGACCATGTCAGGCTAGCTGACCCCCACTGGCAGTGCTGGAATGTAACTAAGTGCATTTACTACCAGGTCGTAAAAAATACTTCATATATATATACTTCATCCATCATGGAATTACAGTGTATTTGTTGACCTTTGTTAAACCCAGCTTCATATCTTGTTTGTAGCTTGTAGCCATATAGCTCCATCTTTCAGGCAATATGTTTGGTGTCTTTGTAACGTTAGCACTTCTAAAAGTTTAGTAATCTGGCCTGGAAGACAGTGACTTTTCGGAGACTTTTCAAAGTCTTTGCACAAGTATATCCAGACTTTTGGGGGTATTTAGCTTATGACACACATATTTTTTTTGTTTACTTCTTTCATTCTCAGCGTGTAATCTAAAGGGAACTGAACTAAATAATGAATGAAAAGTCATAGCTCTAATAAGCTAATGCTTAACTTTTTCGGTCAGAATAAACTTGCTTTGGTTTGTCACTACTTGAAACGTAATGACTTATTGTTCATTTATCATTTTTGAACATGTGTGTTTAAGTTGTATAGTTTGGAAATAACAATTACCCAGAGCCCACACTGACACTATGCAATGCTTATTTTGTCAAACCGCCAGTTTAATCCTCAAAATCATTCCAAATAAATGAAGATTATTAAAATAGTCTAATTAAAAGCTGGAAAGGTAGAACCATGACATGTTGACATGGAAGTTATGCCTAATAAATGACTTCAACAACTATCAAAATAGTTGCCAATTCATTTTCTGTGAATCAGTTGCATTGATTAATTGACTAATTGTTATATTCTGTAATACATCATATTTTAGAAGCTAATCTCACATTTTGTGTGCAAAGTTGAGTGGAGCTATGCATTGAAATTCATTGACATCACCAGACTTTAACCACTAAAAATAACCGGCTAAGTTTCCAACAGAATGATGAGGGAGATGTCAATTATATTGAAAACACCAGTGTGGCCTTTAATGTTTCACATACAAATGACGCAGATGGGGGTGCTGGGTCCGAAGATGGCTGGACTGGCAGTGGGGGGGCTGGGTCTGAAGATGGCTGGACTGGCAGTGGGGGTGCTGGGTCCAAAGATAACTGGACTGGCAGATGGGGGTGCTGGGCTGTGTTCCTCAGTGCGGCTGCAGACTTGCTGTTCCAGTGCGGGGCGTGGCTATTGGCAGCAGAGGACTCTGAGGTTATTTCTGAGAACAGAGATCTTCCAGTTAGTCCCGTCAGGGAGCGGAGCAGACAGGGAAGGACAACAACAACAAACTACACCAGATCCAACTCTAGAAGGCTGGTGAAAAAGCATACTCAGTGGTCAGCAACAATCCAGGAAAGTCAGACTGGCATCTGAAGGCAGATGATGGAGCAGGATGAGTAGCAGGGGCGCTGACTGGACCTGGTACCGGGGGGGAGGGGGGGCATCAACAGGGGGGAGGGGGGTCCTCACTCTGTGGAACATGTAGGGGGGAACAGAAACACAGACAGACAGAGAGAAAAAACCAAACACACCAAACACACGGCAGGCATAACAAAATGAAGAAATAAACCAAAACACACACAAACACACACACACATTCTCACACACACACACACACACACACACACACACACACACACACCAGACTGTCACCGTGCAGAAGTCACAGCAGGCCGGGGCGTGACATGAGCTACCTCTCGACTAGCTACAACAATACAATGCTGCTTACTCACCATTTGCAATAATAATTCACTTTCATAAGGTATCATATATTTGTCAATTATTTTATAAAGAGTACTTTTACTTCTAATGGAGTATTTTTACACTGTGGTATTGCTACTTTAACTTAAAATATAAGTATAAAAAGCTCCTTATGATAAAAAAAACTTCTAAACAAAAGATGAATACAATCTAAATCTGAATCAATGCAATGAAACGTTAAAATGGGTTGGACTGTTTACCTGTTCTCATCTTCATCATGAAGCACGAACCAAACAAAGGAGCACTGAGCAGCAGCAGGGGGGCTGGAACAGAGGCTCCTGTAGCGCCTCCTGGAGGGCACTCACCTTAGCAGAGGCTGAAAAACTGGTTCCGCCACGATTAAATATAATCCTTACCCATACAATGTCTTATAAAGACTGAGCCTCATTGTCATGTAGCTTATCAGGAGAGTTTACAAAATTCATCCACAAAAAGGAAAGTCAGCAGGATTTTACCTGTTAACTTCTTATCGTCCAGTTTACAGCAATCAACCCTTCTGAAAATTAAGAATGATATACAATTATGTTTTAGAGAACAAGAAAATCTAGATAACTGGTATGTCAGCCTGTGTAAATTGATTAAAGAAGATATAGAGTCTGATATTAAAGATGTAGACAACTACAATGTTACAAAAAAAGCCATTTAATACGAAACCTTATTGGAACAAAGAGTTAAAAGAATTGTGGCAATCTATGCGTAAAACAGAAAATATGTTTCTGAAGTGCTTAAATAATAATATAGAAAGGAAGAAACTATTAGAAACCCAAACTATTTGATATTTGTGTGATTTATTTAAAGGATGTTTTGAATCCGGCAAAATACCATCTATGTGGCTTAAATCAATTATTAATCCGATACCAAAATCCCAAAATGAGAATCCAAGTGTGCTTTTAAATAGAGGGATTAGTCTAATGAGCACAGTTTATAAGCTGTTTTCTACAATACTTAATGAGAGGCTCATGTTGTATTTAGAGAAAGAAGAGCTCCTTGTGGAAGAACAAAATGGGTTCCGTAAATCAAGGTCATGATCACATTTTTGTATTTTCTATAATTATAACTAAAAGAATAAGTGAAAATAAGCCAACATATTCGTGCTTTATCGATTTTCACAAAGCTTTTGATATGATCAATAGGGATCTGTTAGCATATAAACTTATATGGGTAGATAGTCTTTTTTGTATACAAAATGTCGTCAGTCAATCAACCAAGTTATCAAGCCAAGACACATTTTACATTTCATCTGACATTATGAAATTTAATTAGGAAATGAAAATATCCAGGTCAAATAAAATATATTCCAGACTTTTCAAGGGCCCTCTCTCCCTTTGGGCCCTGGTAATTAGAATTGGTTTTACCCCCAGTCCGATGCCACTGCTCAGAGTCACTGCAGGGCGGGGGGGGCTCCAAATTATTGTTAATTTTTGAAAGTTTTTTCCAAAAATGTCTTGAATCCAACATATTATCAGCAAATATAAATCCCCACTGATGATAGGCTTAGCCATCCACAGATCCATTTCATCCTGAGTATTCACTGTGCCAAATGTATGTGTAACATTAAAAGATGATTTATAAAATCATGCCAAAAATTATGATTTTAATAGCTTAGTATTCTATCCAAAAAAGGTATGTATGTACAAAGGCTTTAGACCGCCCTACACAGTATTGTAGGCCTAGTCTAATATGCAACTTTATTTTATACAATATTTATTAGGAGGTCCCTGCTCTGTCTTTTTATTCAGTAAAGGGGTCTTTGGTTTAAAAAACATTGAAGACCCCTGATGTAGAGCCTTAAAGTCACAGCTATCCATTGCTCGACCATGTAAATGACTATGTAATTGTTTATTCACACATTTAGTTTTGATGTAGATAAAAACATTTTTGTTTTATTTGATTTTGATTTATAATTAATAGTTTCATTTCAGCAGTCATGCTGAGTAGCAGTTGATGACTGGCTACAGACCAGTAAACAAGTTATTTCACCTACTTATACCTGCTTCCTCTAATTTCTAAACGGTGTTGTATTTTGTACTGAAAAATAATCAGCAGATGAATCCATAATAAAAACAAAATCATTAGTTAATAGTTCAAAATGAGCTCCAGCTCAACCAACTCCAACAGTAAAATCCTGCTTTTAAATTAATGCATGAGTGATAATAATCTAACGATATAATATCATAGAAATAAAATCCATTGTATTTCTATGTATAATATATAATATTATAACAGTCACAGGGATGTGACATACTTTTAATACTTTAACTACATTTTCCTGATTATACTTACAGACTTTAACTGAGGGAACGTTTTTAATGCAGGACTTTTTATTAGTAGCCTAGAAGTAGCCTTCTTTTACTTAAGTAAATGATCTGAATACTTCCTCCACCGCTGGTTTTAAGTCAAACCATTTCACTCTTCCTGGTACAAAATGCAGCTGCCGGGCTTTTCACGAATTCCAAAAAACAAGATCACATTACCTCTATTTTCAGTTTGAGAGTTGATGGGAATTGCTGCTCCCCTACATACTAACACAGCGCTGTCCCAGAGGCAAGTCTCCTCGGGCTGCTCCTGAATCCAGACCCGCAGGTGACCGGGCCCCTCAGCTCTGGAGCTTCTCATAATCTCTTTAAACGATTTTATTTAGGTTATCCCTATGTATTATGTTTTCTTGTTCAAGTGTCTTAACCATTTTTGTTTTGTTTATGTCACTCTTTTTTAATTTATGATGAAAAGGTGAATTCATTGGGGTTTGATTTTAATTGCAGTTCATTTTTATGGCTCAGATTTAGACTATTATATCACATAATAGCTAATTAGGCTCTCACAGCCTATATTAGCAGCAGCTCCTGACCCAGCCCAAGCTCTCTAAGAAGACAAGGAAAAACTCCCCAAAATCCTGAGGCTAGCAGAAATGGGAAGAAACCTCGGGAAAGGCAATTCAAAGAGAGATCCCCTCTCCTGGGACGGCTGGGGGTGCTACAGGATCTGAACGAAGGCCAATTACTGTAAAAAGTCCAATATCCAAGTTCAATTAGATAGGTCCAATTAAATATGTCAAGCAGCCGTTTCTCACATCTGTCTTTCTGTCAAAGAAAGAGCAGCATTAGTACTTGGATGATACTTATGTATGGCATTGGATAGATTTATGGACTTTAAGCGTGTGTGTGTGTGTGTGTGTGTGTGTGTGTGTGTGTGTGTGTGTGTGTGTGTGTCTGTGTAGTGCTGGTTTATCTGAGCCATGGGTGAAGTTGGAGCTGCTCCAGGGTAAGACGCTGCTGGGGTTCTTCGGTCAAACACATTGTCAAGAAATCCTGGCAGTCTGGAGAAAGAAGAAGAAGAAAGATGACGGTGACGGATACAGTGATCCATCACGTGAACTTGAACATGAACCGATTTGTGCCTGCTGTATGTTTGTTCTTACTTTTGGACAGCTGTTTGCTGATTCTCAGCTTGTTTTCAAGGAACTTGGTGGTCTCAAATGGAACTTCTTGGAGCGTTTCAAACATGACCACTCCCAGCTGCCACACTGTGGTGGGGCCGGGCCTGTAGGAACAATGACTGTACCACTCGGGAGGGATGTGAGAAGGGGTACCTACAATACACAGACATAATAACACGACGGTGAGGATGAGGCGGAGAAGAAGCTTTGTCTAAATGTAAGAGTCATAGATAAGTAAGTTCGTGAAGAGCAGAGTAGAAGCTAGACTCCTTACCGTAGAAATTGCGGTAAAGGGATCCTTTCTTAGTGAAGCAACTCAGTCCGAAGTCGATAAGGCGAACGCGAGGGACATCTGAACCGGTCTCGATTAGTATATTTTCAACCTTGATGTCTCGGTGAAAGATGCAATGGTTCTCAAGTTCAATTGCTGCATCAACAAGCTGTGTCAGTATGATCTGAGAGACAAAAGGAGAGAGATGAGGCATCAGGAGAGGAGGGTTGTATGACATTTTCTCATGGCTGTGATGAGATTAAAAGTTAAAATGTTCCGATACCAGTATCGGTATCGGCTCCGATACTGCCTAAAACGCTGGTATCGGTATCGGGAAGTACTGGAGTTTATGGACCGATCAGATACCACGTAATAAAGCCCTAAAGAAAATCTACATTAAAGTAGTTTATTTATGTTCTTTTTCCGTTATAACTGACTGTCAAACTGGAGAATAAAAGAAAGTTCTGGGGCATTCATTGTTTGTGTTTGTTCATGTTTCACTAAGAGTTTAACCTGAGCCAGACCGACAACAAAGATAGAAATCATATCACATCCCTACAGGGATAGTAGTATACAGCTGTTAAAACATAATGAAATATATGACACTCTGGTATCGGATCGGTACTCGGTATCGGCCGATACGCAAGTTCAGGGATCGGTATCGGGAAGCAAAAAAGTGGTATCGGACCATCTATAACTACAACTGCCTGTGGCCTAGCCTGGTTGACACCAGACTCTTCTCAGTTGTAACTGAGAGTGGGCCTGGGGAACGTTCATTCGCAGCTCATTTCCAAAGAGGGGGTCACCAACGGACGCCGCTCAAATGCCTCTGGGCGCAATTGGATAGTCCTTCAACCAATCAGACCAACGATCCGGGTGACGTAGCAGCGACCGCGGCATCAACGGGTTGCTGCGCTTCGATGGCGAATGTAAACAAAAAGCTGCTCGCCATCGCTGCGCTATCGTCATCGTGTAAAGCCCGCCTCAACGGTTGTGATTGGTGCCTCGATTTGGAAAAATTGGAAATGGGTTTGACTGACTAGCACAGCAAATCTCAAATTTTTCCGAAAGTTTCTGAAATACTCAGAAGATTTTCAGTGGAGCTGGTTATAATTTCCGTTTGTTTCTCTCTTTGTTTGGCTGTGGCTTTGTTTACAACCTGTTTGACTGCCTCCACAGCCTGTTTATTGCTCCATCAGAGCAATGACTTATGGTGAGTACAATGTTCACACACACACACACACACACACACACACACACACACACACACACACACACACACACACACACACACACACACACAGGATCCTCTAGTAGCTTACCTTGGTCTGTTCCTCCGGTAGGGAACCTCCGTTGTCCTCGATGTAATTGAGTAGGTCCTTGGAGGGAACTGGTCTCTCCAGCACCAGGATCAGCTCCTGGTCCAAATCATACCAGTCCAGTAGGGACACCGATGCTGACGTCCCCACTGATCCACTTGTTCCAGCCGCAAGTTTTAACATGACGGCGACCTCCGAGGACAGCTGCTTCCCATTCTGGTCCTGAAACATCACAACAAAATGGAGGATGAGGCAGAGGAACGTTTTAGAGAATAATATAGAATCATTCATCCGTAATGCATTCAGTAAGAGAGTGCAGTGCTGAATACAGCTCATTTCAACAGTAGTAGGTGTTGCTCACTTACCACTTCTTTGCAGAGGATTCTGTCCTTTGGTATGCGTTTGATGGCAACCTACGAGGACAAACAGGACTTTGGTTAGCACTTCCGGACCATACTGTGTCTGTGTTCAAGAATGCGTGTGTAACACTTACAGGTAAATGATCTGCTCTGCGATATCCGGCAAACACAGATCCACATCCTCCCACGCCCAGCTGATCCTGCTCGAGGTATTTGGCCTTAAATTTTGCTAAACAGACAAAGACGCATATTTTGTTTTAATACAGCTATGAGGAACACCAATTATGTAATATTACACCTAATGTAAATCATGCTAACATAAAGCCAAACCCTACATGTATCACTATCTACTGACCTGTTAGGGCAGCGATGGACAAATCCAGTTTGGTCTCCTTCAGGTCTGTTTTCCTTTTTACTTTCCTGCTTGGTCCTTCTCCATCAGCGACGGCCTTCCTCTTAACACCTCTCTTGCCCACATCATACACAGATGTATTGCAGCTTTCTACATGAGAAAACCCCCCAGAGGAACATCAGCTAGTTGACAGTCAGTCACCAGCACTAACTTGGACAATAAGTCCTCCAAACTAAACGACAAAACAGGCCGTCATTCAGTGTCTTCCAAAATGGCACATCTGAATCTTTTCTGCTCTGCCGGCAGAGCTGGAGTTGAGCTGTGGTTAGCCTAACTTAGCATAAAGACTCTTGAGGCTGGGGGAAACGGTTAGCCTGGTTCTGTCTAAAGTTTTAAAAAATTCTGCCAAGACTTTATTAAAAACAATATTTCTCACTGTCCTCTAGTGGTATTTATCCGTGCGTATAGTTTGGGTTTTATTTGTCCAGGTTTAGAGATATCCGTCTCTCCACCCCAATACAATGGAGGTGGATGGAGTGGAGTTTGTGGTGCTCACAGCAATGAAACATTTAAGAACATTTTAGCAACATCTATCTCCAAAAACTCCTTGTTACTCTGGATAATCCACAAGCCTCAGCGTGAACAGTTCATATTGGAACTACCTTTTACCAAAGAAATAGTCCCAAAGAATCTGCCACCAGTGTGTTCAGTGGATTATCTTTTCGTCCCAGGGCACTATTCCGATGCAAAAATCTCAAAAAAGACAAATATCTCAAAACCTGGGTGAAAAAAATCCAAAACTATCTGCATAAATAGATACCACTAGAGGGAAGAAAATGTGTTTTCCTTTGTAATTCAGGTGAACTAAAGTGTATTTAGATCAATTTGCCAATTCCCTAGTTGATGGACATGTCTGTAATAATGAATCCACTAAATTTGAACCCAGTGATGTGAAGAAACTAAGATCATTTACTCAAATACTGTACTTAGGTACAATTCTAAAGGTACTTGTACTTTACAAGATTTTGAATGCAGGACTTTTACTTATGTATCACCTATGTATTGCTACTTTAAGTTAAGTTAAAGATCTTAGTTCTTCTTCCACCACTGTCCAGATCCTCGTATTCAGTAAAACGATAGAGGTATACTGTACACTCCCAGCAGTAATATCACATGATCAGGCCACAGCCTACCAGTGTCCGCTGAGCAGGATGCCGTCTCCGTGTCATGCTTGTTAAGGTCAAATCTTGTCCTCTTCACTCCTCTCACGCCGACATCACCTTTAGAGGTGTTTGGGTGTTCAGTTTCCGGGACCCTTGTCTTTTTTCTGAGGGTCTTCCTGCCACGAGTGGCCTTTCTTTTAATCGTCCTAGTCGGGCCATCATTTGCAGACGCTGAACACCTGCGCTCTACAAATGAGAAAAAACATAAATTTGTTGTGAATTATAGTCGCTAAATGTTTTAAATTGTCATTTCTTATTATCCCACAGTACAGACTCAGATCACAGTGCGATAAAGGGCTCAATAGCAGAAATTAGAGGTGTATATTTTAAGGTATTTATTAGGGCTGCTCCCTCTTAGTCGATTAGTCGACTAATCGGTCGTTTTGGTCTCAGTCAACTTAGATTTCTTTAGTCGATTAGTCAAGTTTTATACTTTTTTCATGCTGAATGACTTATTTCCAAGAAAGGTACGAGCACATCTCTGGTAAACACAAGAATTAAAGTGGTGCTTTTTGCATGACTCTTTGCGGAGAAACTCAGATTTACAGCTCTGTCGATTAAATCAACTAATCGATTAGTCGATACAATTGAATGAGTGTTAGTCGACTAAGAATTTCTTCAATCAAGCACAGCCCTAGTATTTATTCTGCCTACTCTACCTAATAAGTTAAATGGATCATTAACATGAGTGACCGCAGGTTTGTTGCCTTGATTTCACACTTACCTCCCACTCTCCTTAGGGCCAGAGCAACGACAGTCTTTGCATAGTCTTTTTTCATGATAATGTTAAAGAAGTTTCTAACACAATCACTTCAGAGTAACGAGTGAATGAAGATCCAACACAAGTATCTTAAGAGTGAACCTCCCAGTGTGTGTGTGTGTGTGTGTGTGTGTGTTCTGAAGGTAAGGTGACTGGAACACGGAACATGGGGACAAGTTCTATCATGAGGTCATGTCAGTAACATCACAAAGAAGTGTTCTGGAATATGCAAATTAGGGTTCAGAATAGATTATGTATGTGTGTGTGTGTGTATTTGAATAGGTAGAGGTTTTTCAAACGATTCTTATAATAAAAGCATATTGGGTGTTGAGTTTATTTAATTTGAATTTAACCAGGAAAAATCCTTGAGATTAAAAATCTATTTTTCAAGATTGTCCTGGCCAAGACAGGCAGCAGTACAGTCACACATACACACAAAGTACACAAAAAAACAAAAAATAAATAATAACAACTAAAGCTGCAAATATTTCCCAAGTCAACCACAATCATAAATACATCTACAGCCAGATGTGTCTGCCTCCTTTTAGCGTCATTTAGCATCTTCTTAAAAGCGACCAATGAGACCAGCTCATTGACATACCTTAAATACTTGATATCGACTCCTTCTCAGTCATCTGGCTGACTTTCCTACCTATCATAATGTCCTAAGGTTATTTTTATGAACGGTTCATATTGATCTAAAAGTCAAACACTAAATACAGAAGGATTTTTGGCTTTAGGGATGGCAAACTGTTAGATGGACTGCCAGGCGAATTTGTACAGTCATGCATCGTCCCCAGAGGATCTATGCTGACGTGATCTCCTAACTTTTAAGATAAGATTAAGAAAATTTGTCTTGAACACATTCAGTATCTGCTGTTAAAGATATGTTATGTACTATTTCTGCATTAAAATGTCTAAAACATACAAATACATAAAATGTAACAGTGCATACATGCACAGACTGCCACCAGCCAACAAATTGCACACTGCCCGTCGTACGACACACACCTGTAGTCATCATAATGTATATAATATGTGCGGTAAGGCTTTGTGGTTTGTGCATGTGGGTAACGCAATACACATTCCTGCCAATGGTTTCACATTGTTCCACTGATCTTAAGGTAACGATGATGTGCCAAGAAAAGCAGCACTGTGCCAGCTAAAGGCAGGAAAAACTCTGCTAGCAAGTGAAAATGGATATACATAAACTACACATGTTTCAAATATCCCTGAAATATCCCTTGTGTGTTTTGGTGACTGCATCTAAGGTATATTTTTGTCCGGAGTGAGCCCTTGTCTGTAGCTAATGCCAACTAGCTGGCCTTACAGTTTGCTCCAGACAACAAAAAAACATGAAATGCATCACTTTCTGTGTGACAAAAGAAAAACATCGGTGAGAACAGCAAATGGAAAGTTTTCATTAACTGGATTTAGGCATGATATTCTTCTAACATAAACTCAGCAACAGAATGCAGGTAAAACAAACATTTATATACCGACTAGTAGGGTCTGAGGATGGCCACGTTAGCTGGTTGGTTGGTCATTTGGTTGGCCGGTAAACCGATCCATCTTCATGTCCAACAGTTTGGTTCAAAGTAAAATACTATACTCTGACAAATATAGGCAAAATTCCCAATATGGACATTCGTGGTCCCCGTAGGATGATTGCTAATAATCTTGGTGATCCCCCCGACCTTTCCATTACCAACAGGAGCATATTTTCCTTTGAGCAACCCTTGAGTCTGTGAAACTTTGTCTTGAAAACTAATACAACCATAGATATTCATGGTCCCCAGATTATTAATCCACGTTTTGGTGACACCTCCTGCCTTTTCCTTTAGCACCAACATTGGACCTAAATGTCAGCTTGTACACCGGGAATATAAAAGTCTAATGAGCCAATTGCCATTATATTTCCTGAGTACATTCTTGCTTTCCAGAGGATAGATTTCTTCTTTTTATCACTTTATAATTTACAAGTTTAGCCCCACGACTGGTGAGGTTGAAAGACAAACAACAACATGTTTGTGTAAACAATACTAATACACTCATATTGTGGGGTGATGAACACTGACGATGTTAAAGCTTTTGTTCTGTTTATGAACATATCAGTTATTGTTGCAATAAAAACATAAAGCTAACTAAATGTACAAAACACACACACACACACACACACACACACACACACACTTTTGTCCTGCCTCTATTGGCTTTTGAGAACAACATGTACTCAGTCCCAGCAGAGTCTGAATGGACGACTTGTGTTCTCCGTCCTGCCCAGAGTCACGAATCATGCTGGTTGTCTGGGAGGAAAACAAAGCTTGAGACCCAAGATGAAGGCAGAGAAGGAGGCTCCTTCAAAAGCTAAAATAATTTCCCAAATAGTTCTGTTCATGTGTCTCGGTTCCTTCAATTCAGGTATGTCAATACTTCCTACTTTAGAATTTGTTTTAAAATTTCCCTAACAATGGTCACTTGCATGTTTATGCATTTTGCAAAGATTAAGTTTGGTGTCAGTATGAGGGCATAAAAAATGCAAACTGCAGATACAAATTTACTAATGTAGTGTCAATCAACACTAACTTGCTGGATGAAACGATCTATTATGGAAATGAACACTCACATTTTTTGTATAATTTACAATTACTGAGACTGCTGTGCTTTCACAATACTAGCTGAGGGTTGGAAGAAAATGTAATGGACAGGAGCCAACTGGATGGGGATTTTAACGTTGCATACTTAAATAGAACATGTGCAAGTTTTACTCATGGTAATTTTTGCAGTATTATGCATAGTATTGCAACATGTTTGTCAATATCAGTTGAATTGATGATGCTCTGAAAAGTGAACATTATAGACATCACATTGTTGTTGGGTATTGGATTGCATTAGACTGTGTGGCTGCTTTTACAGCCTTGTGCCCACCCTTTGTAATTAATACAGGCTGACTCAGAAGCAGCGTTTTCAGATGGTCAGTTATTTTCAGCTGTGGCTCATCACTGTCCTGCTATTGTTGTGGCTAGCAGCAGAGTCACTGAGTTGCTCTGTTTCTGCAAAACTGGGATGGGCATCTGGATTTTTCCCAGTGTTCTTTTCATGAACTGCCAAGAAGGACATTTTTGCCAAACAATCCCCACTTTTGTTGGCTAATGCTGGCCCATCCCAAGGACTGACAGCTGTTCCCATGGTAATGTGGATCTGCCATGCAAACTGGATCCAGTATACAGCAGAGATGGGGCGTGGTGCCCACCAAACCTTCAGCTAACTACTGTATCGCTTACTGTAGTTGAAAAAACAATAAAACTTACGTGTACAATCTATAATCACGACTATTTACATCTCGCCTGTGTGCAGGAGCTGTTGGTCGTTCATGAAGCTATTTCAATAGACAGCGGTATCCCTAAAAATGACATTTAAATTGGATGATTCAAATGTACATAGGGGACTGTTTTCCAATGCCAACAGTTAGTACCAATGCAGGAATTGGCGTGTCCTTCATGTAGCATGGCAGAAGAGTGTGAATAATGTGGAGTCAGGGCGCTGGATGGGTGTGTAGCTCATCCGAACTTTAATGCAGTAGACCGAGTTTGCGTCCCACTGAGGACCGACAATTGATCTGTTTTTGCCACGTGCAGATGTTATATAAATAAATAATCTTTTTTTTTATCTTAACAAATTATATCAATATCAAAATTGTGTCTGGGGTTACAATAGACCCCAGACACAAAGAACAATAAAGGGGGCTGTTCCTGAGGATTTTTGAAATTCTCAGCAACATGATAGTGAAAGAGTAGACTATGTGAAACTATAAATAGCTGAATTAGCTGAATAGCTAAAAACACGCTTAGGAAAACAATAAACGGTTGGGTTTAGGAAAGAAACATTGGGGAAGGCTTAAAAAAAAACAAAAAAAAACGGCACATACGCCACTTAATGAGATCAGTCTGCCTAAACCAAAATTATTTTTTAATTTCTTTTTAGAATTTCTTTTAAACTACAGGTACAGTAAGATGGCTCTGTTGAAAACTTAAGACAGTCATATTTTCAAACCTCCAGTTAGCTTTTAGCACTGACTTAATGTAGGGCTCTATGGAATCTGTCTTATAGCTTTTTTAAATTCTCAATTTCGCAATTCTGTCAATGATTCTGTTATTACAGAAACTATTGGACTCTACATTAATGCTGCCATCAGTCTGGGACTGGCTCCAGCCGGGCCCTCGTCACAAAAAGAGACTTGCCACTGGGCTTAACAACTTTTCTGGGGGAAACCGTGAAATCTAACATAGTTTCTCTCCTGTGTTTGTCTGCAGGTGGGGTGCTGGCAGTGAATATGACTATCCCCAACACTCTCATTAGAGGAACACTAGGGGGGGAGGCCCTGCTGTCTGTCCGTTACAATAGCTTCAGCCTCGACCTGCCGGTCATCAAGTGGCAGCTCAAGAGAGAAAAGTCTGTCACTGTTGTCCAGTCGATTGGAACTGACATCATTGGGACCCTGAGGCCCGAGTATCGTGACCGCATCCTGGTATTTGAGAATGGGACTCTGCTTCTCCACAACCTCAGAATCTCTGATGACGGAACTTATGACGTGGAGATCTCCATCACAGATGATACCTTTACAGGAGAGGGCAGCATCACGCTCACTGTGGATGGTAGGAAGAGAAGTGATATTGTACGAGTTGTAATGTAAAAGTTAAATCACTTTTTCCTCTTAAAGGAGAATTCCGGTCGATTTCAACACGTAGCTCTGTTGTTTGTACTGTTGAGTGCTGTCAGTAGCAAGAAAAATGAAAACAATCGGTGTTGCCTACACCGTGTTAACGTCCTGCTAGTGTTAGCACCCAGGAGGCTGAAACAGGGCAAGTTTTAAACGTGCTTTTAGCCTCTTAACATGTTCAAAATGTCATTACAAGGGCCTACCCATGTGAAGTGATTCCTTCCGAGTGAACACAGTGAATCTGACTGCAGTAGATGTGAAAAAAATGCATAAAATGTGTGCTAATTCAGCTCTGTTTAGTGTTGAGACGGCAAGACGAGTGCTTCGGGACCGAAAAGAGAGAGATGCAAACATATTTTCAAAAATAGACATATGCTTATTTTTTAAAAGTAAGTGCTGTAGTACAACTAGCAGGAGACAAGTTATAATTGAGCTAAGTTTGGAGACACTACCTTATTTAATCATTAAATGAATAAATATTTTTGTTGTTTGTGGTTAAAATGTGATTTGACCTCGAACCGCCCCAACTACGTGTACTCCTCCAGTCTGAGCCAAACAGCTCTGTAGTCAGGTGGGCTTTGCAATCTGCGATGCGGCAGAGCAGAGCATGCAAACTGTAGCAGCTTGCAGTGTTTCTCTCACAGAAACAGACTGCGGTCAAGCTCGCCATCACTCGCATTTCTGTGGTCAAAGCAGCCGTCGCTAAAGTTTAAAGGAACCTTTGTTGCGTGATATCTCTGCACCCAAGTAGCAGTGCTTCGCCCCAATATAGTCCCAAATCAATATCTGCCTAGGAAATAGCCTAGTCTTAATCTGCATTGATATTTGTACTCGTCGTGAATACGCAGGCCACAAGAAGTAATTAGGTACATTTTTTTTGTTGTTGGCTCACTTTTACTCACGACATGCTAACTGGAAACAAAGGATTCCATTCACTATGCTAAGCTAAACTAGCGGTGGCGCTGCCGGACTAAGACACTGCATGCACTGAGACAAAAAATGCGTTCGCCCACCTATCTAAATCTAGGGGAGACGGTGAATAACCCTATTTCAAAAAATGGTGGCGTATTCCTTTAAGACAGACGCCGGCAGAGCAGATGTATTAACTTCACTCGCAAAACAGTGTCTGAAAAATTATTTTATTGAAATGAGCTGTTTTGACCATGGAGACGTCCAGAACCTTCTTCCTGTATTTACTTTCTTGCTCCCGCCCCAGATAGCCTACATCTGACCAAACGGAAATTGTTTTATTTTCGGAAATGTTGTGTTTTCGACCTCAGAGTTTACATGTTTGGAAACTGTTTTTGTCTATCTATCTGTCACCTATATTCAGAGTCTATATCCAGGCCCTATATCCACATGGAGGCTTTGTCAGTCCTGGAGCTCAGCGAAAACGTTGTCCTCAACTGCTCCCACGACAATGGAACCAGGACTACATACAGGTGGTTCAAAGGTGGAAAGCCGCTGACCAATATGACGAGGTTCGTGTTGTCCCCTGACCAGAAGTTCTTGACCATCACACGAGTGTTGATGGGAGATGATGACATCTACAGCTGCGCAGTGGAGAATCCTGTGGGCAATATGACAAGCCTGCCTATCAGACTGACTGTCTACAGTAAGTGATACTGTCTTAGTTATCAGTTGGCAGTGCCAACAATAGTTAAACACATCACGCTAGACAGAGTGACATGGGAAACAGCATAAGAGATGTTATCTACACATATTTATCAGACCGGAGAACACAGAAGAGCTATCCAGGTAGCAGTCTCGCATTGTCCACAGCGCTGTAGACTAATGTCTGGCTACACCACAGGTACATTGTGGGATAGGAGAAAAAAAAACACTCTGGGTTGTTTTAATTTCTTTAAACCAATCACAATCGTCTTGGACGGCGCTAAGCTCTGGACGCAGAGACGGTGGCTCTGCTAAATAGTCTCGGGAAGAGACTTGTTTTGGTGGAACATTTGCACCCCACAAAAGAAAACGCCACATACAATATTAAATTAAGTTAACTGTCTACACAATACAGTAACATGAACTATTTAAGTTTACAAATGCATTTACAAAAAGGTGACAAATGTCTGAGAAAGCCACAAATACAACAGAAATTATGAAAAAAAACTACCAAAATGTTTAAAAAAAAGTGACAAGCAGTAACAAAAGCACATCAATAAACTCTACATGTCTGGCCCTTGGTGTGATTTTTTTTTCTCCATTGTGGCCCTTAGTGAAAATGAGTTTGGACCCCCTTGGTCTATAACAATCCCCACCAAAAACGTCGGCATGATGGCTTTCCATTTATCGTTGCCAACGGATATTTCTAGTGATCTGTATACGATGGAGAACTGGCACATTTCTCCGTCCGTGTCTTTATCATGCCCGGCGTAAGCTGTAGCTACAGGGTTTTTCACCTGGTCCTCTATTATAACAAGTGGGACCCAACCAAAACCATGGCATAAATCCCCTGAGCAGATTTTTTTAAATATATATTCAACAATCATATTCTGTAAAATCCTTTCATGCAAGTCTTTGTGTTGTTGCTCTTATCACTGTTTATGCTTTTCAACTGTAATTTTGCATATCCTACCAGGAAGAAGCTCTCTCTATATCATCCTTTCCACGGGGGGCATCTTCCTCCTCATCACCTTGGTAACAGTATGTGCCTGCTGGACGCCTTCCAAAAAGTAAGAATTGCTAAAACAAGTTTTTAAATCAACCCTAAAAAGCACAAGACTGACTTTAGAAAGGCAGCTCTGGGGTGCAAATAACAACAACATTGACGCATTGACATCATTTTGTCTTTGCTAGGAAAAGACACCCAGCTAGAAAGCCTCTCACCCACTTTTATGACCACGCTGATCTCTCACCAATCAATCGCACAGGTACAGTATTGTCATACTGAATTAATAGTCCACTGTGATGACAGTTAATACAAATAGTGATCAGCTAATCTACGATGAGGTAAGAAGAGAAATTTTTTGTTCTTTGCCACAGATGATGTGCTTCCAAAAATGACAGCGCATAATGGAATAAATGCTGTAACTTCACTTTACATCCTGCAGCAAAAGGTAACTGTCTCATCACCACTGTCATGTTACATTCTGTGACTCACAAAAAGATAGCAAGACTAAAAATCTGAAGTGACTCCAGCATCCCCTTGAAGATGCTGTTTATACAGGGTTATCAATAGAGCAACTAAAAATGTAAGATTGTCCTGAGAGTGGTGATACAGGAAAGACCGATGTGATCATTGGAACCAGAGGTAGTTATCCATCTGGGAATATGAATGTGCTCAATTCATATCATGGGGTTCTAATAATAATTTGATATTTTGTGTGTTACAGGCACACCAATATAGAGTAGTTAAATAGTTAAAGTTAATACTAAGGGAAACTTCACAACTACACATTCGCTAAATTAACATTATCAGTTGTAAATTAAAAAAAACTTCAAACTTATGGTATTACTTTACAATATACATAATCTTCTCTCACTTACTGTGTTTTTATAAGCAGCAATGGAAAGTATGAAGCGTTAAAAGGAATAAATGCAGCAATATTCAAGATGCATAGATTATTGATTAGTTGTCAAATCTTATCTTCTTAAATGGGAATATTTTCTGGTTTCTTTTCTCCTCTGGGACAGTGAACTGAATATCTTTGAGTTGTGGACAAAACAAGACATTTGAGGACGTCATCTTGGGTTTTGGGAAACACTGATTGACAATTTTCACCACTTCTGATATTTTGTATAGACCAAACAACTGGATCGAGAAAATAATGGACAGATTAATCGACAACAAAAATGAATCGCTAGGTGCGGCCGTATGCAGACTCTGCAAAAATCCCCATGCTCTTACATAAAACTACTATGCTAAACAGTAAAGAACATGCATACTTGTCATTGTTAGCACCCCACACAGACAATAAAACACAACATTACAAATAGAAAAGTTAGGCACTTACAAATAGCTGCATGCCCACACACACAAGCAGCAACAAGCAGCCTCTGTATGATCCATCTCCTCAACTGCAGAAACTCAGGACTAGTCTAGAGTGTAGAGTAGATATGACGGAATCTAGGAGCCTTTTCCACCATATAAATATTATTTTACTACATGAACTTTGTTTTACTGGATAATTGGTAGCAGAGAAGGGATTTAGGCTGAAGTCGTCCTGTTTTGCAGGATCCCTCCATGGATGACTCATCCAGCAACAGTATTGGATCTCCATCTTCTGAGCTTGACAACCCACCGTGCTACACCAGTTGCCCCAACTACACCGGCTCTCTTACCCAATCTAATGGGTCCCCTGCCCGCTCCTCCCACAGCTAATCCTGAACGCCCATCAGTTTAAACTCTCCACATCGCAAGTGGAAGGTCAGACTGTCTTACTGTATCCTGACTCTGGGTGACAACTTGCTGCATATCTGCCCAGAGTTTGGGAAATATCTCAAAACCATTTTCTGGGTTTTTAAAATAATGTCACTACTGCCTGTGATCTGTGTCCAAAATTAACTTTTTGACTCACCGGCCAAGTTGGCGGGTAGATGAAAAAAATCTACCGGCCAAGCATATTTTTACCAGCCAAAATATTAAATTGCATTTCTTTTTGTAACGTACATCACACAATTTTCTGGTTGGGGTTGCAAGTCTTGCTGGTTTATCTTCCGTTTTCATCGTACTTTCTTTTGGAAGGCTGGCTGATCTTGCCAAAAATCGCCACATTCTGGCTAATTAATTAGCCCGAGGTAAATGCTAGCTATCAGTAAACAGAAGTGACCTGTTGGCTCTCGTTCCGGTGTTTGCATCAGTGTATGTTTTGTGTGTGTGTTTGCAGACATGTTCCCACATTTCCTTTTTCATAAATTAGTTTAATTGATTTTATCCCCCTTTCTCCCAATTTGGTAGCCAATTACACCCAACCTGTTATCCAGTAGCAATGGACTACATATGGAATGTAACCCTAACCCTAACATAGGGCCTAATTTTAAGAAAAATCTTAGAAATGTGGGAACATAGGGCTGTGGGAACATTGGGCTGTGGGACCATAGGGCTGTGGGAACATTGAGCTGTGGGACCATAGGGCTGTGGGAACATTGGGCTGTGGGACCATAGGGCTGTGGGACCATAGGGCTGTGGGACCATTGGGCTGTGGGACCATTGGGCTGTGGGAACATAGGGCTGTGGGAACATTGGGCTGTGGGAACATTGGGCTGTGGGAACATTGGGCTGTGGGAACATAGGGCTGTGGGACCACTAGGCTGTGGGAACTTAGGGCTGTGGGACCATAGGGCTGTGGGAACATAGGGCTGTGGGACCATTGGGCTGTGGGAACATAGGGCTGTGGGAACATAGGGCTGTGGGAACATTGGGCTGTGGGAACATTGGGCTGTGGGACCACTAGGCTGTGGGAACATTGGGCTGTGGGACCATAGGGCTGTGGGACCATAGGGCTGTGGGACCATTGGGCTGACCCCTGGCGGACAGCCCTCTGAGATTTACTCGCCAAACGGAAAACTTACCCGCATTTGGGCACTTGGCAAGTGTTGATTTCGGACTTTGCCCGTTATATATTTTTATTAAAGTAAACTGTAACTTAAATATAAGTTGCTTTTAAAGCTAGAAGCACAGCATGTAGAGAAATGAACAGTAAAGGCTGAAGTGGGGTTGGTAAGATGCAACTGTCAAACTGTAGTGTGATGAAGATACTTCTTTTTACACTTTATTGTCAATTCAAAATCATCACCAAACAAGATGTGGTTTGTTGTTTGTAAATGTTAAATGTTATGAAAAGAAATCCCCCTTCAGAAATGCTACTCTTTTTGCAGTGTCACGTGTGATTTTCTGTAGTGTTGATGAAATGAAATACAGCAGTACTTTGTAATATTTTGTGAAATAATGTAAATGACTATTTTAGTTATACTAGATGATTTAATAGAATTTTCAGTGAGAAGATAGACATGTTGGTAGAGGGCATTTCAATTTTATACAAACTGTAATAAAATGTGAAATATTTCTCAAGTTTCTTGTAGTATTTCAGCTGTACTATTTGATGCTTTTGTATTTTTTCAACATCCACTCATTTAACCCTACAACTCTAAATCAAAATTTAAGTTTGTCACAAATAAGCATGCTGTTTATTAGTGTAAACTGACATACAGTACTTGTACATGCATCTCCACCTGCAGGACCATCTCAAGAACATCATCCTGAAAACTTGTCTTTGTTATTGTTCCCACTGAAAGCACAGTCCAAGTTGTACAGTGTAAGATAATTTTAAATCAAATGAATAGATTTACTACTGTAAATAATATTTTTGGGGCTGCCTGTCATCTTTCCTGATTAAGAGCTCACTGAAAAAAATGTCAAAGAAGGTACCAATGGGAACAGATGGGCACACGCATGTTTGGGACACACAGAGTTGTGTGTGTGGGGGCTGCTTATGTGTGTGTCCTTGCTGCTATAGAGGTAGAAATGCAGCGCTCTAGAGATGGAAAGTGATGACGTGTTAATGGCCCATCAGCACAAAAGGACACAGTGTTAAAGGGTAACTACGTTTTTTTTTCAACCTGGCAGCAACGAAAAAACATCCTCCAAGCTGGAACTGAACCTGTGACCTAAGGATAACTGGTATTAACCTACAGTCCACCGCACTACCAACTAAACTATTGAAATGAGCAAAATGCTCTTAATTGTTCAGCTAATCCATGGAACTGATGCCTAAAGGGTAACTACAGTTTTTTTTCAACCTGGCAGCAACAAAAAACATCCTTCAACCAGTCAGCAACCCCTTGGAAAAGAAATATTGACTACACAGCGTAGTTGGTTGTCAAGTTATGGACTTAGACATTTGATTTGCTTGGTTTTTAAATGATGGACCTTGAGTTCCTTGACATCGTTCCATTGGGAAGCAACGAAAAAACATCCTTCGAGCCAGAATTGAACCAGCGACCTAAGGATAGCTGGTGTTAACCTACAGTCCTCCGCTCTACCAACTGAGCTATCGAAGGGAGTGAGCGTCACATAAGTGTTCATTCAGTGAATGCATGGATGCTGAAACTGATGCTTAAAGGGTAACTGCTGTTTTTTTTTCAACCCATTCCCCATGCATTTGTGTCTAATAGACTGATGTGACCAAAAATCTTTGAATTTGGTCCAGTATTGAGCGAGATCGCAATGACGGGCCGGCACGCAGCTGCAAGGTGATTTAATGGACCTTTTTCACAGCAGACATTTCTGACTTGTCATAGTAGGAAAAGCACAGCTGAGATTGATAACCCAGTAAGTGTCCCAGTAAGCTATTTCAGTGAGTCAGCATGAACAATACCAGGGCCTCTCCTAAGTGGAATGCAGCCATCATTAATGGTTTTGAATACACCTGTGCTTTTCCTACTATGACATGTCAACATGTCTGCCGTGAAAAAGGCCTATGGGGCAATTGTGCATCCTTGATTTTTTTGCTACTGACAGGCTCAGATTGTTAGTAAAAGTGTCAACACAACAACACAAATGAATACAGGCGGCCAACCAATTATAACGACCTCATCCACATTTCCGAAATCATTTAAATATTGAGCCATGGCATTGTAAATCTTTTAGATAACAGGAGCCTATGATTTCTGTACCTTACTCCGAAACAACAGACTCCCAGAACGCCTTTTTCTCAACTCGAGTTCCACTCTCTACACCGCTGTCTTTGGACAAAAAGTCACGTCCTGAGATCGTTAATGTTGTCAGACACTTTTAGTAACAATCTGAGCCTGTCAGTAGCAAAAACAAAATCATTTAGTGGACAAAAATCAAGGATGCACAATTGCCCCATTAAATCACCTTGCAGCTGCGTTCGTGCCGGCCCGTCATTGCGATCTCGCTCAATACTGGACCAAATTCAAAGATTTTTGGTCACATCAGTCTATTAGACACAAATGCATGGGGAATGGGTTGAAAAAAACGTCAGTTACCCTTTAAGCATCAGTTTCAGCATCCATGCATTCAGTGAATGAACACTTTAGAGACTTTCACTCCCTTCGATAGCTCAGTTGGTAGAGCGGAGGACTGTAGGTAAATACCAGTTATCCTTAGGTCGCTGGTTCAATTCCGGCTCGAAGGATGTTTTTTCGTTGCTGCCCAATGGAACGATGTCAAGGAACTCAAGGTCCATCATTTAAAAACCAAGCACATCAAATGTCTAAGTCCATAACTTGACAACCAACTACTCTGTGTAGTCAATATTTCTTTTCCAAGGGGTTGCTGACTGGCCGCTTCAGATCACCAAAGCAGCAATATGATTACTGTGCTTTACACTCGGTTTTCACAGACAGCTTCAATAACAGCAGAGCAGAGCGCTTCTATTCATTCCCTGTGAGAACAGCGGCATGAGCGAAGACGCTGACAGTGGTAGCAGTAGCTTTATGGAACGTTAAACTTTGGTTAAGCATCATGTCAGCATCCATGCATGGGCTGAACAAGCAAAGGCTGCTGACTCGTGCTGACATGTTTGCAAATATTTTCTTTTTTTAAGTGAACATATAGAAATAGGGGGCAATGCTAAAAATGTGGATACAATTAAAATTGTAAAAAAAAGCTGTAGCACAACTCATTCAAATGGTTGCGCTACAGCTACTTGATGCACTTGTGAACGTGGACGAGCATTCACTTGTCCGACGGAATCAAATGCAATGAAACCCACGGCTCTAAAATAAAAAAAAATACTTTAACATCTTTCCATTCTGAATGGAAAACTAACAAAAATGACATCCTTCGAGCCAGAGTTGAACCAGTGACCTAAGGATAACTGCTATGATTAACCTACAGTCCTCCCCTCTACCAACTGAGCTATCAAAGGGAGTCAGCAGACCTTGCTTGTTCAGCCCATGCATGGATGCTGACATGATGCTTAACCAAAGTTTAACGTTCCATAAAGCTACTGCTACCACTGTCAGCGTCTTCGCTCATGCCGCTGTTCTCACAGGGAATGAATAGAAGCGCTCTGCTCTGCTGTTATTGAAGCTGTCTGTGAAAACCGAGTGTAAAGCACAGTAATCATATTGCTGCTTTGGTGATCTGAAGCGGCCAGTCAGCAACCCCTTGGAAAAGAAATATTGACTACACAGAGTAGTTGGTTGTCAAGTTATGGACTTAGACATTTGATGTGCTTGGTTTTTAAATGATGGACCTTGAGTTCCTTGACATCGTTCCATTGGGCAGCAACGAAAAAACATCCTTCGAGCCAGAATTGAACCAGCAACCTAAGGATAACTGGTATTAACCTACAGTCCTCCACTGAAACTGATGCTTAAAGGGTAACTGACGTTTTTTTCAACCCATTCCCCATGCATTTGTGTCTAATAGACTGATGTGACCAAAAATCTTTGAATTTGGTCCAGTATTGAGCGAGATCGCAATGACGGGCCGGCACGCAGCTGCAAGGTGATTTAATGGGGCAATTGTTCATCCTTGATTTTTGTCCACTAAATGATTTTGTTTTTGCTACTGACAGGCTCAGATTGTTACTAAAAGTGTCTGACAACATTAACGATCTCAGGACGTGACTTTTTGTCCAAAGACAGCGGTGTAGAGAGTGGAACTCAAGTCGAGAAAAAGGCGTTCTGGGAGTCTGTTGTTTCGGAGTAAGGTACAGAAATCATAGGCTCCTGTTATCTAAAAGATTTACAATGCCATGGCTCAATATTTAAATGATTTCGGCAATGTGGATGAGGTCATTATAATTGGATGGCCGCCCGTATTCATTTGTGTTGTTGTGTTGACACTTTTACTAACAATCTGAGCCTGTCAGTTGCAAAAAAATCAAGGATGCACAATTGCCCCATAGGCCTTTTTCACGGCAGACATGTTGACATGTCATAGTAGGAAAAGCACAGGTGTATTCAAAACCATTAATGATGGCTGCATTCCACTTAGGAGAGGCCCTGGTATTGTTCATGCTGACTCACTGAAATAGCTTACTGGGACACTTACTGGGTTATCAATCTCAGCTGTGCTTTTCCTACTATGACAAGTCAGAAATGTCTGCTGTGAAAAAGGTCCATTAGATCACCTTGCAGCTGCGTTCGCGCTGGCCTGTCATTGCGATCTCGCTCAATACTGGACCAAATTCAAAGATTTTTGGTCACATCAGTCTATTATGGCGTTTTTCCATTACGTGTTACCTGCTTGACTCGCCTCGACTCGGCGCGCTGTGCGTCCCTTTTCCGTTGCAGATTTTAGTATCGCCTCAGCTTGGCTGTTCGTCATAGCGACTGCCGTGGGCGTGGCTTGGTAGCGTTGCATTTCCCCCGACTCATTTCCTGGTTCTCCTTCTCCGTAAACAACATGAAATCAACAAGATAGTTAACTTTTCCTGTTCCAGATTTCCCACCGTGGTCAGACAGAACAGGGGAGACTCTTTGTTTCTCTCACTATATGACTCTAGAGTCACTACTCGCTGCGGAGCTAATCGCCGGCACTCTCTCACTTCTCCCTCGCTCACCCACTCCCCACACACACACGGCGACTCGACACACACACCAGCGCACAAGTATAACCATCAGGCCACTTGTATGCTACGGAGAAAGCTCTGCGTGGAGCCTCCGGCAGCAAAAAACACCGCTGGCTAAACTATTTAAAAATGCTGTCTGTCGCTAGCAATGCAGTGATCAGTGACGATTCTTTCCGACCAATCAGCAGCCTGCAGGGTTTCACGTCACCTTCTCAGCTCGCCTCAGCTCGCTTGGAACCTCGACTGAGCAGGTACTAAAAAAAGTATCTGTTAGCAGGTACCAGGGACTTTTTTTTCGTAATGGAAAACCAAAAAAGGCAAGTAGAGTCGAGGCGAGGCAAGTAGGTACCATGTAATGGAAAAGCGCCATTTGACACAAATGCACGGGGAAATTGGGTTCAGGTTGAAAAAAACAGTAGTTACCCTTTAAGCATCAGTTTCAGCATCCATGCATTGGCTGAACAATAAAAAGACTTTCCCTCCCTTCGATAGCTCAGTTGGTAGAGCGGAGGACCGTAGGTTGATCATAGCAGTTATCCTTAGGTCGCTGGTTCAACTCCGGCTCGAAGGATGTCATTTTTGTTAGTTTTCCATTCAGAATGGAAAGATGTTTAAGTATTTTTTTTATTTATTTTAAAGCCGTGGGTTTCATTGCATTTGATTTTGTCAGACAAATGAATGCTCTTCCACGTTCACAAGTGCATCAAGTAGCTGTAGCACAACCATTTTAATGAGCAGTCAAACGGTCATGCCACAAACACCCAATTTCCCTGTATATAAGTCATTAGCGTAAATCTGTTGTGATCTGTTATCGTGCCTTCAATAACAAATAGGAAAAAAGGTTTTCCCAGTTTTGTTTGTATTTATCCACATTTTTAGCATTGCCCCATTTCTAGATGTTCACTTAAAAAAAGAAAATATTTGCAAACATGTTGTCAAGGAATGAGGATTCCACTAGCTGCACACAATGCTGGATTTACCTGTTACCCTTATCAGTCCACCCTTCCTCCCACCCCCTGTGCATTGTGTATACCCTTTCTCCTTTAATGCCTTATTATGTGCAGTGCGCACAGCATGCTGTTAAGTTGAGTGTAGTCTCGCATTGCCAGACCTTCCTCCACAGCGCTGCGAAGGAGGGTATGGCGAGTCCACACAGCATGTGCTCTGGTTTATTGGCATTTCTTTAAACCAATCACAAACGTCTTGGGCGGTGCCAAACGCAGGATGGAGCCACGGTGTCTGCAAAATAGCCTCGGGAAGGAACTTGTTTTGGTGGAACACGTGTACGTTCAAAGGTTGTTTTAGTCGTGCAACAGAAAACTCAGATTGGACAGATAGTCTAGCTATCACCCTAGCCCCCGGAAGAGGAACGTCGTGGATAAAGACTAAGTGAAGTGTGACCCCTGTCTGCCGGTCTGTGTTTCAAGAAAGACAGCGCTTACCTGGGGCCCCCAGATCACAAAATCCACCCCTGAAAAACTCACACGCTCACGGTTATAAACACCCCAAGAAGGTAGGCTATTTATTTCCTAATGCATTGACTACCGCGGTTATAAAGTAGATGGATTTAAGTTGCGGATGTAATTTGCCAAAGGGTAACATTATTAGTGTTTATAACTAAGCTAGCATAGGATAGGGAAAAACAAGCCTTTACTTACTTTATTTTTTTCGGTTGTGCGTCATATTATGGGGACTGGAATGGACTGGTGTAAACAGGCATATGATCATGTTTTTGTCAGTTGCACAAACATTGTTGTGCTTTGTTCATTATAATGTAAAACCGAAGATAAACTTAACTACAAACTATACTACAACTAACAGTATGGCAAACTTACACAATCCTGTAGGTGTAGGATATTCGCTGGTGCTCTGACTCTGCGGTTATAACCGGTTGTAACTTTAGTATATCCAGTGTCCGCGGTCGGAAACACCGGTGAAATACACTACATTTCCAAAAAGGCTTTCAGTCGCTTACTTTGACATAACCACCGTGGTTAGAGTTACAAATACCGGTAACCCGCTGCCGACGACATGCTCGACTCCGCAGAGCCTGAAGCCATTGAAGCCCGCCCCGCTGCTGCGTCTTCAGTCTTCTTTGATGTTAAGTGGTAGTACTGTATTATTTGGTACTATACCGCCACCCCGTGGTGTAGTCTAGTGTATTGTAGTGGGTATACAGTACTGTATATTGTCTGTCATATGTCATCAATGTTTCCAAGACTGCTTTTTATTTTTATATTCTATATTGCACCAAATATATTCATTAGCATGATAGTCTGCATTTATCTTAGGACCCCTCAAAGTGACGCAAATTAGACCATGGCCCCCCATTTGATAAGGTTTCGTCACATAATCATCCGATAGGGTTTTTTCTTTTAGATGTTTTATTACAGAAAGAGTTTTAAACCAATGCCCCAAATAGTCATACATTGTTATAGTGTTACTTATGGATGGAATTACAGTGAAAAGAAATGATTCCCTTTTGCTGGGGAGCCCCTGGAACCCCCTAACGACCCCAGGGAAACACTGATCGAGTATTTACAATATTAAAAAGAAGAATAAAAGAGCTGTTCGATCATTTAATATTCAACCAAATTGCACCAAATTCAACACTGCACGTACTTGGGTCCCCCAAGCAATACACCCGCCTCTACCATCATAGCAGTAGGATATGAACACACAGTGATGCATCATGTTTTTGACATTTTAATGACATAAGATGTGGTACTGTGACAATAACAAATCATTTACAACAGGGCTACAGTAATGATGCTAGGAATAAGATAGCTCTCACCATACTTTCTGTATTGCTGGCAAAAGTTGTGGATATACCTCTATGTGTGGGAGTGCTGGAGACAATGCTGCTCAAAAAAAAAGAAACATGAGATCTACAACAGAGACATGAAGTTGGGAGAATAATTTTTAAATGGAGCAAAGCCACAGCCTAAATGAAAAAAGGATAAAATGGACAGTGGGTTCATGCAGGCACATTAATGTATTTTTACATTACCATGTAGGAAAATAGTGTTACCAACACAACTGTTACGCTGAAAGGGCCTTTTCTGTTGAATAGATAGAAGTTAGGCTTCATTTCCTTTTAAGGGTAATACCAAGACATTTTAATTTATTAGCTACATAAACTACACCATCACTGGACTACACTTTACTGGCCCAACTCTGGGCCTTAGGGCGTATGCACCCTATGATCTATAGCACACACAAAGCCAACATTAGGAGATTATATTGACACTAGGGTGTTAAAACACAAGCTTGGCATTTAATTTGCGTGACTGCTTGGTCCTGTGTGATTGGTCCGTCTGACTTGCCACAGGTTTAGACTGGCTTGACAACAATGGCATGAAGATTACAGAAACAACACTGGTATGAAAAGAAAAGGCGACAACATTTAAAGCACATTACAGAATTGAAGCTACAGCCACAATAAAGCCGGTTAAAAAAAGGAAACAGCAGAGGTAGATGCACAATAAATAGGAATGACAATATAGGTGCATGAAGCCATGTGAAACGATGTGGTTGCAGTAAACGGGGCTATTACAAAAAGAATTACATGTGAAATGAACTAGCAAATGTTCTTAAAACAGAGTGGCACTGCTGTGTGAGTACATAATCAGTGGCTGCTGTGGTTTGTGTAGTGGTTCCAAGCTCATAAGTGAACACTTTTCAATTTGAAAACACTGGCAACCTTGCAATTTAAACAGGAATTAAAGAAATGTACTGTGCGTTACTTGCAGTCAGAAGCGTCTTGACCGTCTGTTTTACTGACGTTTTGTGTTCCTCCACTTAAACAAGCCTGCAGAAACCTCACCACGCTGGATGCATTTTTTTGTTGTTGTTCTAACATGACTTTATAATCCGTAAATATTTGCTCTTTCATGCCAAAACCGTTCCATTGAAGCTTCTTCGCATGGCATTTCACATTTGATTGCTTTTTGCATTTAGAATGCTCTGGTGCATCCTAGTCACCTGTTTTTACAATTTGTTTTAAAATTTGAGCATTAAAAACATTGAAAAGAAAAAAAAGCTAAATATTCCTAAGACATTCACGTCAGCTGAGGTAAAAAAAAAAGGTGGAGTGTTAAAGACTGATGCATGAAAGCTGATGGAAAGCCGTTTGTGATTAAGACCTCTGCGGGACCTGCTTCTGTGTTTTACCACGTGCGACGTAGATGTCTCCAGATGGACCACAAAAGGCAAGAGACAGGCAGGAAAGTGTGAGTAACATAATTCACAGGAGGGAAGCAGCAATAAAATGCCAGGATTTAGTAGTTACATTAGAGTTCCTGGTGCTCTTTTCTTTTTCCAACGTTTTGGAATGTCATTTGAAGTTAGTTTTTTTTTTTCCAATTACTGCACAGTTTCATACTTAGGGAGGAAAAAGTAGTTTCAATCTACACACTGCACATATCCTAAGTAATGCCATTAAATACAAGATGCTGTGTTAAAGTCATGACAGGAAAAACAGGAGTACATATGCTGCTCAATGTGCTCAATGTGATTTATCATGTTGGTTAATTTAGCATGTCGCTAGAAATAAGCTATAACCTGCTGTAGGACAGACGTAAGTAGCTTCTGACGATCATGTCGTTGGTTTCGACTCTTCACACACACACATTAAAGGCAAAAAAGGAACAAATCAACACTGGTATTATTCTGTAGGTGCAACTGAAGCAAAGTCAATATCAAAAATAAATCAAAACCCAAAAAGGAGTGTGAGCCATACAGCGTTCAAAATAAAAAAACAATGGCTTTATGGAAACTGGGGAGATTCGTTTTCACTCATGACAGGTTCACCATCGGTCACATCTTTACATTTAGAGACACTGAGTTAGGGATGGAATGGCAGACCTGTTTTCACTGGGAGGTGAAAATTAAAATGGGGAGTTGAATAAGTGGATTCAATAACGCTTTCTACTGCCAAAACGAAGGAAACGTCAACAGTGTTTGTACTGTTCAACTTATCCAGGATAACATTTTGCCTGGTTGATCTCTTCAGAGGAAAAAACACTCCCAATGTTCCAAATGATTGAGTATCATTTACTGTTTGGGTTCCTTTGTTTTGGCAGTTAGCTGCAGATGGCAGAAAAGGATAAAACACAGCAGTGTGTTGTCAGGATTAAGCAGAGTTGCAAAGTGCGAGAGCAGGTCAGTTCTTCAGCACAGCATCGTACGTCTGGTACACGTACTGAGAAACCTCGGGGGCCCGACACTTGAGGGACAGCTGTGTGGAAAACGGAGAGGAAACACACAGTTACAACGGAGAGACACCTTTTACTCATACATACGGCCAAGATGCTGTTTTAACCCTGCTGTTGTCCTCGGGTCAATTTTTACCCATTTTTAAAAAGTTTCCACATCAGAAATTTGGGTTTCTTTCAACCAAATTGTCAAAGAAACTAACGTGGATGGTTCCATACAACCATTACTCTTCACAGGTAAAATAAATGATCAGTTCCCTAACTTTAGTGAATTTGGGTGTAAGGTTGAAAAACAAATTTCATTTAAAATGTTGACACAAAAAACACAAAGTTGCTGGTCGACAGGAAGACAACACAAGGGTTAAGAGCCTAATCAAACCAGTCTTTAAACGGCTCCCTGTATGGTTGAGGAATACAGGATGAGAAGAGGGGTAAACGGCAATGATCAACTGTTCCTTTCACACATTTTAATTTGTTTGTAGTCGGTGCCTTTCTCAAGAGAACCCATGGGTCATAAAAAGTCAATATTTGATCCAAAAATTAAAAGTTTGCAGAAGGATGAGTCTTTTACTCCAGGGCAATAAATGCGTTAAATACATTAGAAATGACCAAAGAAAAGCCCATACTATTGTCTAGACTTTTGGTAAAATTAGATTAAAATCAATCCCTAAAGTTTTCAAGACCTTGAAGTTCTTCTTTTCATTTTATTTTCTATGCCTTTCTGACCGACTGACCTGCATCCAAAAGTAAACCATGAAGATGTCGCCTGGACTTTTTCCACCGATAACGTGCCAACAGTTGGATGTCAGACAAACATTAAGCACAGCTGAAGGCCCAAAAGTAAAAGCTGAGTGCAAATGGTTGAATGCTCTACCGTGTAGTTGGGGTTGCCGGGCTGAATGCGGAGCTCAGCCAAGATCCAGATGCCGTTGGTTAGCTTGAGGGACTGGTAGAGCATATCCTGGCCTTCTACGTTTCTCTTGGCAATGGTGAAGATGTTGTTATTCTGCAGCTTCCCTGATACTGTGTCTGCAAGACCAGAACCAAGGTCAAGTAATTAACACCTGAATTACCGAACAAATAGAAACCACATGAAACACACACACACAAGAGGCTGTAATCACTAAAGGCACTAACACTAATGTACACACACAAGCTAATGCACACTCTATTGGCAAAAAGGGTTATCAGGGAATTGACAGTTAATTAGCTCTAAGAGGATTGCAATTAACTATGACTGGAAACCCTTCAGATGTGAGAAAACCTGGCCAGGTATTCTACAGCACCGGGCCCGCTAAGAACAACCACCATGGGTTGTTGGCCGTCCTGCTGCCAGGATAATAGTGGCTCAATTATGGGCGAGTTGTAAGTGTCCTACAGAGGAAATGTCCCAAGATAGGCATGTGGGAGGAGAAAGAAAACACAGAGAGAAGAGTGAGGTCTTTGGATGAGTTGTAGCTGGCAAAACAGCTGGGAGACGTGACATCTGATGACATTTATTTTTTTCATTTCATGTTTATTTGAACAACAGGGACAGATGCTGCGGCATAAGACATTTGTGCAACAAATCTCCAATGTGTACAGCATCACAGCATTGATAGCTATTGCTGGCGTCCAAATGCCCGTCCCTAGAACTTAAAGTGACACTGCGGTAGAACTGCAAAAGATCTAAGATCTAGGCTTTATTGTAGATGATGGTGGTGGTGGGGAGATAACCTAGGCCAGAACTATGTGTTATAATTATGCTTGTATGAAGCTTCACTGCAGCAATGAAAAAGTTAGAAATGTTACAGAAAGTAACAACCACTCCTATGGGAGCAGTGAAGGCACTACATTTCCTATGGAAAAAAAAACAAATTCTAATTAGTGTATTTTTCTACCAATTTGTATTAGTTATAACAGAGAAGAAAAACAACCCATGAGTCACCAATGGATTGAATAAAAGTACAGGTCCTCATAATATAGAGGAGATCAACTTTCAACAACTGATCGACTCTACTTATCCACCAGAGATATTTTCTAATCTGTTTTGAAAGAACAAGACGTTAGAAACATTGCTGTGCAACTGAGGACAACTTTATTCACAAGCGTGGCCTACCTGCGTTTAGGTGGCATTCCTTTATCTGGTACTGTAGCTCATTTTCATTGGGGATGTCTTTCCAGGTAGCCAGGAACACCTGTCGCTCTGAAGAGGGGAGGGAAAAAAAAAGAGAAGAAGTATTCAGATCCTTTACTTAAGTAAAAGTACTAATACCACACTGTAAAAATACTCTGTTACAAGTAAAAGTCCTGCATTGAAAACCTGATGTTAAGGATCATTAGGAAAATGTACTTAAAGTATTAAAAAATAAAAGTATTCCGTGAAGAAAAATCCTCCCATTTTAGAAACAGGAAACGATCCAAACAGTAGTGTGTTTAATCGGCTCATCATTTCAGCTGGACTTGGCCGTTATTTTCTTTGCTAGTTTAATTTATAATAAAGCATAATATTTTATTAACGACATGTGTTTTGTGTGCAAAAATCTTAATGTGTAAAGTAACTAAAGCTGTCAGATGAATGTAGTGGAGAAAAATAGTATAAAGGACAATATTTTCCTCTGAAATGTAGCGGAGTAGAAGTAGAACGTGGGACAAAAAAAAAAAGACAAGCACTTCAAATTTGTACTTAAGTACAGTACTTGAGTAAATGTACTTAGTTACATTCCACCACTGCATATATGTAGCCATCAAGGGCATATTAAAGACTCTTTGTACAGAGTTCTTGTTTTAAAATAGGCCAGAGGTCTGATATATGTATTTAATTTAGGATGGATTGTTTAATCTTGGTATAACCAGATGTTCAAGTTTCAATTAGATTATTTTTTGACCTGATATGAATGTTTAGACCTGAGCCTGTTGAATTTGAGCCATTTGAAATATAGTTTTTGGGTCCCTTGGTTTTATCTCTGAAATATGAGAATCCCAAATATATAGATTTTTGAAATTGCACAACTTAAAATTGAGGGTTTTAATTTACACACAGATGGTTTTTCAATATTTCAGGACTGTAAATTCAGCAGTATACATTAATGATTCAGCAGACATTTACCTACATAATTAGATTTTAAGTTGCTTATAACATTCAAATCTTTGCTTTCATAAATATAAATCCTAAAGCCATCATAAAATGTCAGAGTGTCTTAAACTCTGCAAGTCTATTTCATAAACCATTTCACATCCAACTATAAATAAACATCTCCCGAGTAATGTTATATCCCTGCTTTAAAGATTGTGGAAGATATAGTTTGTGGTGTGAAGAGAGATGTGATGATGTTTTATAAAGTTGTGCGTCACAATCATACCCATTTTTCCATCCTCGACAAAGAATATGTTGAGAGGGATGAGCACGCTGAAGTAGAAGACATCGATGCTGTTCTTCACAGCCACCTGAGCACGAGAAAACAAAAGAGAACGTGGGTCTTTGGGTTAGATAACTTGGCTTTAACAAGAAATGTTCCAACACTACTTCTACTTGTCATGCTTGTTCTCTACGGCTGAGATGAGCTGGGGTTTAAATTATCGTCATATTATTTCACGTGACAACAGAAACTACACAACATGCTCCGAAAAACGCTACAGAAAGACACAAGAGGACACACCACACAAAGTACAAGTAATGGTCAGCCGCAGACGGTGATTAAAGGCAGACTTGAAACAAATGTTGGTCTGTACTAGAGCTGCAAAGATTAGTTGATTCACCGTTAAGTTGGCAACTATTAAATTAATCGACCGACTGTTTTGATAATCTATTAATGGCTTCCTTAGTTGCAGCCCTAGTCTGTACCTTTTTAAATGTGTGGCACTGCTGTTCAAATGTCTGGTGAGTGAGTGCTTCTGTACCTGCAGATTATTGAGTGGGGTCCATCTTCATGACTGGCCCAATGGTGTTGATAGGCAGAGACACCTCGATAGTCTGGCTGGGCATCAGTGGAGTGTGAACGGGCAGAGGACTGGTAGGGATCATCCCAAAACTACATGTAGGAAACAAACGAAAATCAAACATGTATTCAGCTATAATACAGTATATACACTCCGTTGCCAATTCATGAAGTACACCTTGCTAAAAGTCTAATACAGCAGCTCTACGGTTTCAGAGAGATGTTGATTGATGTTAGTTACAGTATATTGTTACCTTGAACGGCAGCTGGATTCTCGCGATATCACGAGATCACGCAAGAAATACATCATGTCAGGCACCAACCTAACGCGGTTATATCTGAACTAACGTCTTACTAAACTGCTACTGGCCGCAACTGTTCGTGGGTACCAAACTCGATCCTTTTTTGGGTACCGGACAAATTTCGTCAGTACTACCGAGGACTGATTCACGTTAAATCAAACGGTGCCAAATTCCGGTACCTGAGGCCGCGTAAGCGCAAGCTTATCTGTCCTTCCTGCCTGTGTGACAGAGAGCAGGGCTCAGCTCTGACACATACGCAGAGGTGTGGTCGGAGCCAAATTATGTCACAGTGAGTCGCAATGCCGCTAAAGCGGTGTGGTTACACTTTTCAAAACTTCACGTAGTCACTGTTTGCTGCAATGTAATGGAGAGCCAAAGGAGGTTGCAGTGCAATTAACATTACACTTCCTTTGAGACAGGCAGGCACACCAGTGTTCTCTATGCCCTGGTGACTGACTGACAGGCTGGAGGTTGAAAAGCAAGGCAACTTCTTATACAGCAGATTTCAGCAACAAGTCAATTCAACGTGCTTAACATAAGAAGAGAGAGAAAATAAAAACAATAAATAGAATAAGATACAACAATAACAGTTACAGTGCAGTGTTAGAATGCATAATTATTTGATTTGATAGGTTGTAGTACGGGAGAGGGAGGTGTTTTTTCATAATAAATAACAAAATGATTTAAGTAAATAGGATAAATAGGTTTGCAATTATTTTGATAAATGACATTAATTTTTCGTTATTGCAGAGGGAAAAAAAAAGGTACCGTTGGGTACCAGAACTGAATTTCAAGTAAAATGTGAACGGTACCCAACACTTCATTCATTCATTCAAAAGAAATTCCAATGACGTCTTCTCAGATGGTTCTGTGTAACAAACCATTTGGCACGTTGGGTTAGTTATAACGTAGCCTAACCCAGAGTTTTTCTGTGCGTCATCTCACTGACCTGTTCTTGTTGAACTGGACAGCAAAGTCGGTCATGTGTTGCAGGGCCTTGTTGGTGAAGGTCATGTCCATGTACATGTGGCCCTGGCGGCGAGAGAAGGTTCCAGAGATCTCCAGTCCCTTGGCCTTCACTGCAGGCAGCCACACCTGGGATAACAGTACCAGTGTAATCAATTCTACAGACAGCATATAAACTGCAGTTCAAAGGTTTGTAATCTCCTGCCACAAAAGCTTGATTGGGTCCAGTCAGGTGGCAACATGTTGCTTTGGCAAAGCTCTTCTTCAAACTTCACAATAGAAACAAAAGGTTAGCACGGTTGTGCTTCAATAACGATCAAGGATCACTTATGCTTTTCTGGACCGGAAAACTAATTCAACATCCAAATTCCAACAGTGTTCTCCCATCATGCAACACTGTGGAAATGGAAGTTTAAATCATTTTATTCTTCTTCTTTTGGGGCCATAACTATTCCAAGTGTAAATAACACATTTGATGTCTGAAATTATATGTGTTTTTATCTCTGTTAAAATAGTTATTATTGAAGGAAAGAAGAAAACCATCAACATGATTCATACCTCTTGAACGGTAGTGTATTTATTACACTTTTAAACCACATGTAACACTGCCCGACCGTGAAAGGTCTCACATTACTTTGTAGCTTTGTAATTTATTGTGTGAATGAACTGGATGCGTGCTATTGATTATTCAAGTGAATTCTGAAGATGTGTGAACTCACGGCTTTTGGGGCAATATAGCCTCCAGTGGTGTTGGCCATGCCTGTGGAAAGCTCAAACAAGTCGCTAAGGCCACTGCTGACCGCTTGAGGAGCTGGTGTAGGGGACGGAGCAAAAGTACTGGGGACAGATGAGGGGATGAAGTTCTGGCCCACCTAAAGCAATAACAACAACAAAACACACACACACACACACACACACACATCTCTAAGTTACCAAAATTGTAGTTCGCATCACTGGCAACTTGACAATTTGCTATAAACCTACAAAGAGAAGCACACAGACAATCTTAAGTCATGCCAAAAGAAAGAAACAATAAAAAAAAACTATAGCAAGCGTTAAGCCAAAGCTCTTATGACAGAGTGTGAAATGTGAGGTGAATTTAAAAGGAGCCTACATTTGGTTTGTGTGTTTTAGCCCATTAATTACAAAGCTACAATGAAAATAATGACCACTGTCCCAATCATACGATTGTGTTTTACATTTTTGAAAGTTATAACTGCAAACTTTTCAGATCAGTTAGCACTTGCAGAAAGAAAACTACTGAACTAGTATAGTTTAGAAAGTCGTCAACATCTAAGTATACATAGAAAGAAGTAAATTGCACGGATGGGAAAAACATCATGCAAACAACTCTGTTACAGCTGAGTGAGAGGTTGGTTCATTCATCCAGATGTAACTAGAATTACCACCTGGCAGTTGTATGCCTCCACCAACCAGTCAAGTTGCAGTTTACGTCCATGTCTGTCCAGACTCATAATAATATATGTAGTGAAGACTTTGAAGGATTTTAATAAAAAGGTATTAAGCATATTTCTGGCAAAACATGGATGATTCACACCAGGGATGTTAATAATTAACCATTTTCATTCATTTTGACTGATTAATACAACAAACGAGCCTTGTGGAAGGGTGAACTGGGACTCAGTTGCCTGCTGAGGGTTAACGGTTAATAATCCGTTAACGAGAGTCGGCTATCGCTCAGAATAAAAATCAAAATTAGCATCCCTACTTCACACACATCTTCAACCCGGCAGCACAGGAGATCTATACGATCACCACAGTTTCAAGGTGGACACCCAAGATTAGTGTCACTAATTCAGTACCCGACCAAATGTGAAATATGCTCACAATCTCCACTCCAATAACCCAAGTTAATGGCAAATAATGGCTGTTTTTTTGCAGATCATCATGATGTCACAGTGAGGTTGACCTTTGGCCTTTTGGGTATAAATATCACTTTATCATCTTATCCTATTAGACATCTGTGTGAAACTTTGTCATAATTAGCGTATGAATTCTTTAGTTATGGCCAAAAACGTGCTATGTGAGTTCACAGTGAGCTTTACCTTTGACCTACTGAATCTAATCATCATCCTTGAGTCCAAGTGGACGTTTGAGCAAAATTTGAAGAAATTCCCTCCAGGGGTTCCTGAGATATCGTGTTCACGGGCATAACCCGAAAACAAAACAAAAAGCTTTGTATTGATATCTGAGTGAGAACTGTCAATCATGGATAGTAGCAGGTTTATTGATGTCCCAGACCAAGATGAGTGCAAATTAAAATTGTGGGGTGGTTTTTTCAGGACAGAAAATGGGCTAAAACATGCAAAACATCAGCATGGTCTTCTAACCGAAAATATAAGTTAAAAAAAAAAAAACTTGGTGAAAAGTTGAAGAAGTTGGTGTGAGAGTGTGGTGGGTTAAATTCAGCGAGCATGCAGACAGGCAGACTTCCAAACAGAAGGGCTTGACTTACTGCTGGACTTCCCCCAACACCGCCGCCCAGGTCTCCCCCCAGCTACAGGAGAGAAGAGAGGCCCCCAAAGACAGCATCCAAACATCACACACACAAACCAAACACACAGACAAAGACAGAGACAGAGACTTTCTTAGCAACCGCAGCCCATCAAGAGGAACCCCTTACTTTCAAGGAAAATAGCAACTCGGCATGGTATGTTAGACATTAAAACAAGACATCAAAATGTGCCAGAAGGTTACGAAGGAGTCCAGTTATTCCAGCAGCTTAAAGAAGTGGAAACGTGACCATCAACAGAGGAAAAACACAACAAGGTTTAATGTAGCTTTGTTGGGAAAACAATCATGTTCATTACTTGTTAATGTAACAGGATTTTTAAACATTTCAAAAATATGTGAGGTATATTTTTAGTTTACAGAGCTAAAATCATTGAGCAATTTTAATTACAAGCAACATTATAATCCTGAGTAGGTGTCATTTCAGCAAAATTCATTTGAAAATAAGAGATTGACTGTTATGAGATTAAAAGTCTTGAGCCATGAGTACATGCAAGACAAAATATTGCCATTTACCGCTTTCTAAAAATATAAATATATAAAATATATTAATATATAAATATAAAACAATGCATTTAATAACGGCTGCAGAGATTCTGTGGTGTGAGCGGATGTAATCAACCTATCAATGTGTGCGCGTGTGTGTGTGTGTGTCAGGGTCAGTGTCAGTGTGCGTGTGTTCAAGCTCACCAAACTGTCCAGGCCTCCTCCCAGAAGGTCCACCGCCCCCATCTGCATGGAGGAGACCTGGGGCACATTGACTGGAGGGCCCAGGTCCAGGTTCAGCAGGTCACCCAGCAGGTCACCCTGGCTGGGGATCACATGTGGCTGGTCCATGGCAGCTGCTGGTCCGCTGCTCACTGGGCTCTCACCTGTATCAATGCTATCACAGGAGAAAACAGTAGTACTGGTAATGGTTTGAGATTAACTGGTATGGCTAAAAATAGCCACAAATACTTTCAAAAAATTGGGTTTAATATTATGAAGAGCTTAAGGGATACAACTTTAAAAAGTGTCTATTTTATGGGGTCTTTAAAGACACATTCAAACCAAGGCCAGCAACACCATTCTGCAAAGCACTGCAGGTTGTTCTCATCTTCTTTGGGTCATTTTGTCCCCTTGTGCTACATCATTGTGTTCCTGTTGGATTGGTTTGCCCTCTTATGCCCCCATAGAAATGTTAATATATTCAAAACATATGTGTTCTTTTTATTGGCCTTTTTCTTTTTAATTATTATTAAACAAGACAAGCCTGTGAACATTCCCTGACTAAGTGAAACCTATTATCCACAATTTCCTGTCAATATACAGCACTGGATCTTTTTAAATATCAGTGAGATACTGTATGGGGCAATATGTTCAGAGTGTTGGGCACTTCCCTGTTCTCTAGAACATTTTGTATATGGACTGGAGTGTTCTGAGTCTACATATATCATATGGTAGACTGCATTCCCTACTTGATGAGTTTAGGCCATGCAACATTGCTCATGAGCATAAAAACTGGTGTTTGGGCACATATACAGTACAGTCTGTTTGTCTTTGTGTTGCCTTCTCAATTGTCACATGCATGACATATTAGTTTAGTAATATATATCTGCATGACGATGTTAATGAATAATGAGAAGGCTGATGAGCAAAAATGCCTTTATATTGACCTGCTGTGCTGCACAGGAAGGTGTTTGCGGTGGATTCCGTGGCTGCCCTCGACGAAGGCGCTGGGGGGCTTGTGATAGACAGAGGCCAGGGAGCCAATGTGGCAGATGAGCTCGTCCAGTAGGGTGGGCTCAATCAGGTCTGTCTCCTCTGAGATCAGGGGCTTTTCTGACAACACCACCTCCTTGGCAGTCACAGGGTCGGTGGACAACAGGCGCCAGTAAATGTAGCCCCTGTCACGCAGGTCAGGGTTGTCAGAGTCCTGCAGTGAGAGAAACACACGTGCTGTAAACTACATTTACTTTTCTCATTAATTTAGCTTAGTAATTAGATCTTGCAGTTGGACTAGCTGTTACTATAGTAGTAGTCGGGATCAACGGAAGTACATTTTCAGGATGAAGCCTGACATCCAACTAGGGTTGAACGATTAATCGTATTTGCAATAATATCGCGATATGTTAAAACAAGATTTCCTAATCGCACGTGACTCGCGAGAGCAAAGCAGTCTGCAGAGAAAGCATCAACTTAGCACGCTAACGCTACGCAGTATCTTGACCTGTTGTACAATGGCCTCAGTCCCAAATAGGAACAGTATGTTACTTGTGCAGGGCTCCAGACTAACTTTTTGCCTTGGTCGCACTGGTGCACCTAACTTTCTTTATTTAGGTGCACCAGCACAAAATTTAGGTGCACCCAAATTTTTCCTTGCGTCACCATTAAGGCCACAATTTCAAGGTCACCTTTTTAATCACACACCATATACATTCATATATATTATGTCAATTATTCTAAATCAAGAATAAGGAGTTGGTAAATTTATTTTTATTTGAAGCAGAATTATACTGTACTCAAAGTCTTATAGCGGGTTCTCCCCCTTGCTGTCAAATGCCCCTCAGATGGCCAACACCTGTAATTTGGCCTTCTTCCCCTTTGGCCTTGGCTAAACCAGCTTGCCACACTCCCAAGCATCAAAATTCTCCAAGCTGGGCCCCTCCACACTGATTCTTATCAGATCTTCCACTAGTCCAGGACTAAAAATCATAGCTCTGTATTTTTCGGGCTGAATGGCGATACACAATATATATCTCTCTAATTTATATTTTTTACAAAGTAGGCTAAATGTTCAGTTTTAAGTCAAAGCCACTTTTCACAAGCTCTTTTATTAAAACAGATGTGATTAAAATATAATGCAAAGACAGGGTTTCCTTCCCAATTTGAAAATATACAGCTGCAACACATGTAAATTATCTGAAATAAATAGCCTGGGATATATTTAAAAAAACTATATATATAATATATATATATATATATATATATATATATATATATATATATATATATATATATATATATATATAATATATAATATATATATATATATATAATATATATATATATATATATATATAATATATATATATATATATATAATATATATATAATATATATATATATATATATATATATATATATATATAATATATATATATATATATATATATATATATATATATATATATATATATATATATATATATATATATATATATATATATATATATATATATATATATATATATATATATATATATATATATATATATATATATATATATATATCGCTGAGAAAGCTCCTTCACTTGTTTTCAATAACAGACCCGGATAGCCCAGTAGCTCATATAGGGACAGAGGGGGAGTACGATGGACTGAAGCTGCTCACAGAGTGACAGCTGACTCATTATGAACGGGTCCAGCACGGGTCGAATGCAGGTCAGCGGCGTTACACACGTCTTGTGTATGAAATGTCTGTATCGTCCCTGGCTGCGCTGCATTTTTATGAACTATGATAATGTGGTCATGGGTCACATCTCTCGCCCAGGTCCAGCATGCTCCGTCTCACACGCTATTACTCAACGAACTGAAGTTAGTTCCATTCAATAACTTCTAATGTGTTTTTCGCCGTAGTAACAGAGAGTTAGCAGCGGAAACACTGGTACCAATACAGGTTTCCCTCTCATACTTAACAATATACAGCTGTGTTAATAACAATTAAAACTGTAGACAAATGTCGGGAGTTTGGACCAGCGGCGCTGTGTCTCTCCATGTTGCAGGGGAGCCGGCCCGTGTGTGAGTGAATGGGATCCAAACACAGGCACGGCTTTACAGAAGGAATGGGTCATGTAACGCAACATTAAACCATATCGATATAAACGACATTGCTTCGTTCGTGGAGAGGCAGCGGATGCGAGGACGTTAGGTGCACCGGTGCGACCTGGGAAAAATCTTAGTCGCACCCTTACAAATTTTGGACGCACTCTCGAGCCCTGTTGTGTGGGACTATTGTCGATAAAGTACACACAGCGATACACTGGTAAGAGCAAATTACGTTTAACCATGTATCCAGCTAATTTAAATAGCTCACCTTACTGTATTGTGTGAACAGTTAAGTTAATGTAATATTCTAATTGGCGTTTTCTTTTGTGGGATGTGGGACTCTGTCTTGCAGAGCCAGCGTCGCTGCGTCCGGATTAGGCCCGCCTTAAGACGTTTGTGATTGGTTTAAAGAAATGCAAACAACCCAGTGCAGGAAAAAAAACATGCAACATTATCCATCAGTAAATAAATAAATCATCTAACCGGTGTAAAACTACACTTCCACAGAATAAAAGACAACACTCACCTGAGTGGCCAGGCTGAGGACCTGCTGTACCAACTCCTGAGTCTCCGACGGCTTCTTAAGGAACAGCTTGACAATGGCAGTCAGAAGAGTGAGCTGGACCTGTAAATCAATTATATATATATATATATTTTTTTATTACTATTATATTTCTATTAGAATATTATACAGTTATATTACTGTATTTTCAGTGTTACAATGCCTCCAAAAGTCCATTTCTCATCCTCGCAGTGGGAGTTGGAAACAACCAAACAGAGCAATGCGTCGGGGGGGGGATGTCCACGCTGTTATGGTTGCCATGAAGGCATTTCCACATGCAGCTGCTAGCAACAATTACGGAAACATCTCGAAAGCATTGAGGAAAACTGAATGCTTAACTGTGTGCACAACACAATGACATGAATGGTTTTAGTCACTGGTAGTTTAGTTTGAATTCTTAGTGCTTAACAGGGCATGATTGGGAAAAAAACAGAACAACCTCTTCTCAACTTTGACCTAACATACTTTCATTAGTTTTATGCTTGTTTTCCTATGTATAATGAGGTATTATTACTAGATTATAATTATTATGATATGACTAAATGCCGTCCATTTTTAATATGACCAAGACTATTTTTCTAGAGTGTGCTCACTCTTACCTCCAATAAAGTGGTTTAGAGAATCTGGCAGCTAAACTGTTGGGGCTTGTTTACAATCTGTCTGAAAGTACGCTGTGGTGGAATATTCAGCTTACGAATCCATGCTACGTAAGTTGAGACAGTGGTCTCATTCAGGTCAGTGTCCAACATAACCTCATAACCTTCCCAGGCAGAGGAGTACTTAAACGTTGTACCTCTATAGATTCAGGGAATCTAGGCAGCTGCATGATAAGGGAATGTTTTGTTTCAGGACCGTCTCCTTTTGGAGATCGGTGAGCCTGCCACACTTCAGCATACTTCCCAGAGAGAGAGAGATAGGCTGAACTAGGCTTAAGCAGGGGGCAGGTGAGCGAGTTATTGTTTTGTATATATGTTTGTATCTGTGTCGTGTTTGTATATGTACTGTATGATTAATTTTTGTGTTTGTATATATGTGTAGGACCCCCTTGAAAATGAGATGCTACATCTCAAGGGATTATCCTGAAATAAATTCAATTCAATATGTGTTTTAGGCGCCTGTAATATCTTTGTTTACATTAAAAGGTCTCCAGCCTGAGTTTAAATACACCTTCAGGAGGACAGAAACTTTAGAGAATTGGGATGGACACTATACTGTGTGATCCTAAATTCTCCTCAATTAAGTGTTCATTAAATACTTCTGTGTAAGTCATCAATCAAAGTCTCCCAAACTTTCTTCACGTATGTGAAATGAGTTTTTCCTTAACGTCCGCGACCTCAGAAATTAGCTTGACGAGCACAAGGTTATCATAAGTGATGGAAACCATGCGCACATCATTCAAGAAAATACAAACAAATAGTTAAATAAACATGAATTATTATTATCCTATCAATACAATTCTAAGATGGTCCTGGAAGATGGATGAATCCAAACTCAACAGGGATGAATTAATCTCAAATTCTACAACATTCAACCCTACAACAAAAAACACCTTTCTGGACAGCTGCAGAATTTGACAAACTCTTTGCATCTCACAACCTGTGTATTTGCTGACCTTGATGTCAGTAACGGTTTAAGATTCTGTATCTCACGTTGTACGTTTTGTATTTTGTTAAAAAAATTGTTAATCACAACAACAACAAAAAAAGATCTCAGTTAACTGCTAGTAAAATGAATGGACCCACCTGGGTGCTCTCATCGTGGAAGCCCTCGAGGAAGCTCTCCAGCAACTCGTCAGCGTTGTCGATTCTCTCGGCGTACTCGCCGACAATCCAGATCATGGCAGCACGGGCATCGGGCTCATCCAGAGAGTCCAGATTCTCACACAGTGTGGCAATGATGCTTTCATACCTGAAGAACGGTATCTCAATCTCAATGGTCAGAATGAAACTTTACTGCAGGCATATAGAGGTCAGCATCTTTATGAGTGCTGTAAATGTGATTGCTGGTCAAAAACCATAGACTGTATATAAAGATGGATGATGCGTCCCCACTTCCTCCCACTGTACAAAAGTGAAGCCAAAATATCCCAAATACGGGCGCCGCTATCTTGTAATTTTCCCTCCCATACACCCGCCCGACCAATCACGAGTCAATCCCAGCTGTCGGTTATGCCGCTTTACACCATTTTTTATTGCATCAAATAACTTAATAAAACTAAAATGAACACTTGAACAAACATCCGAGTGATCAGAACAACTTAAAATGACAGAAACATCTTTGGGGATAAAATGATTTGAGGTGTGGAGGGTTCAGTGGGAGACATACTTGTTGGGGTACTTGCGGAAGATGTCCCTGATGACCACAATAGCCTCCTGAACCACGTAGTTGACCTTGGTCTGGATCAGGTCCAGCAGGGTGCTGACACAGCGCTCAGCTGATTGCTGAAGGGGGAACAGGACAGTAAAAGTTAGTAACGACTCATAACATCACTTGTCATTGCAATTTGTTTGCTGTGGCTCGAAGTATTGCTACATGCAGAAGAGATTGGAGAATGAATCAGTCAACTGAATTGGGTTATGAAACCCGAAGCTACAATCCATAACATCAAACTTATAGTAGGGCCGCAACTAACGATCTATTTCATTATCCATTCATCTGTCGATTAATTTCTGGATTAATCGATTAGTTGTTTGGTCTTTAAAATGTCAGAAAATGGTGAAAAATGTCCAACAGCGTTTCCCAAAGCTCAAGATGACGTGCTCACGTGTCTTGTTTTGTCCACAACTCAAAAGATATTAAGTTTACTGTCACAGAGAAGTGAAGAAACTAGAAAATATTCACTTTTAAGGAGCTGGAATCAAAAAAATTACCCAAACCAATTTATCGATTATCAAAATAGTTGCCGATTAATTTAATAGTTGACAACTAATCAATTCATCTTTGCAGCTCTAAACTAAAGCTAAAATGATATGTAAAAAAAAAAAACTAACTTTCAAGTCTAGATGCTCTAAATCTGCAATAAAAATGTCCCAACCTGATAAATGTAATGTTAATAATGAACAGAGGGCACTGGCACTATCAATCAGGACAGAGGAGACAAAAAGAGCAGTATATTCATTGTAGCTTTAAAGCCATAATTTATGTTTTTCAACTGCGACCCCAAAACGACAGGTAGAATCAACTCTTCAATAACCACACAGCGAAGAGACAGGCAAAGCTCTCGCCATCGAGGAGACACATAAATCCTTCACTGAGTTATGAATGATTCATTATTTTACTCTCTGATTAGTGAGTGAGCTACTTCACCTGTATTCTGATATTACTACTATCATAATGAAGTACTATGCATTTCTTACCTCCACTTTGATGGCGCAGCGTCCGATGGCTCGTACAGCCTTGCGCACAAAGTCAACATCCACCTCAGTGGCGTATTCCTTCAGTTCAGCCAGCACCTGAGAGTGACAGACAACGGCAGTGAAATGTACCGCATGTGTACACAATACAACGCCACACACACACACACACACACATATTTAACAGCTTTTTTTTCAGTTGTGATTAAATTTTATTGATTTTGTTCCAGTTTGAGGTTTTTATTAAAACTAAACTCAATGTTCTATTAACAATGGACTTGATTTGAACAAAAAAAAAGGTTAAAGCTGTAGTGTGTAGTTTCTGTCGCCCCCATGAGGTATTCTAAGTAATGACAACAAAACTGTTGGCACGTAATACAAGCCTTCAGTCATCGCGCCCCACCCCTCCTTCACGCAGCTGTTGGCAGCCAAGGAGGACACGGAGGATTATAAAAACACGATGGACTCTTCAGAAGAGTTCATTATCTTCACTTGAGTTTCTGCACGGGAAAGTCGCCGGACAACACAATCTTCTAAACATAGTCATACTGAGAAATACAGAGAGAGTTGTGGAGCTGATAGTCTTTATTAGCTTTGTAGCAACTCATTTGGCAATGGCTGGAATGTAATGGACGTTCATTAATATCAAAAAGTGACGCACTAAAGCTTTAATATGTTTATGTAGTTTACTTCAATTCCGTACACGTAGTGGAATGTATACAAAAGGCACAATGATGAAAATCCCATATTGGTTCTTTTGAGCCCTAAAAGACCAAATACCATCCTGAAATTCATTATATTTCACTCCCTCCAATCATGTACACATACAATTACATTTGCTACTATAAAACATAATTGTTGAAGTGAGCAAACCCCTATGTAGCAAAAGTATCCTCCCAACAAAGTCCCTATGTAGTTGTTTCCTATATTGGTACCTGGGCAATGTTGGCCTGAGAGGCCAAGCGGATCATGATGTCCAGTTTCTCCAGTTTCACATAGATAGGGTCGTTGTACTTGACAAAGAACACCTTGATCTCCTGCTTCAGGATCTCAGGCCTGCACACAATGCAACACATTACACATCAGACAGTGGGAAGACCTGATCCAAAAGAACCAAGTCATAGAAGAAGCCTGAATATATGACAATGTTTTGTCTTTATCAAAATTACATCTGAAAAGAAAAAAAACAAACATTTTCTATTCAAAGACGAGACATTTACACACATTTACAACAGCAGATGTTCCCTTTGAGTGGAGCACTACCGGCTCTTACTGTTGGAGAGTGTTGTATTATGGTTTGTCTGTAGCCCTCATGCTGCTAGGCTAGCAACGCTTCAACTGCTGAGAGTCTAGATAGCCCAGTTACACTAAAATAATATTATGTTAGAAAGCAGTGGGCCCAAAACAACAGCCTGAACATGCTAACAGTCAGAGAAAATCGTTCCGAAGATCAACAGCTTCTAGAAGATTGTAGTGTGTAACTATCTGACAGAAAAAAATAGAAGAAAGAGAAGAAGAAATGCCTATTAGCAGAGCTTGTAGGACCAGGATATCCCCACACAGCTAAATCCACTGGTTAATGATGCTTTTTTTTTTTTAAAGATAGCAACACAGTATATCATGGGCAGCAGCAACATGGAGTCGACTGCAGCAGAGAAAACAAGCCAGCTTCTGCGGTTTGTGATCACGCACCTTTTCTGGACGATGAGGTTGATGTTCCTCAGAGCCACGTACTGGACCTCAGGCTCTCCGGAGAGCAAGGTGACCAGCGGCGGGGACAGCTTCTTCAGCAAGGTGTTGTAGTAGTCGGAGTCCTTGGGCAACAGCTCCAAGAACTTCATCAGCACCTTGACAGCTGACAGCACCACTGCAGAGTTGGCGTGAGACAGCCGGGGAGTGACGCGCTCACAGATGCTTTTAAAGGGAGGGAGGGAAGAGAAGGTGAGAGTCAGTAAGGGACATGGAGGGTAACAATCTGAATCTGAAGTAAGACTGTCATCATTTAAAAAGAGAAAGTAGAGTAGGGTGTGTATTGGTCTTATGTCTGCTCTTACTAGGGCTGTCCTCGACTAAAGAAATTCTTAGTCGACTAACACTTATAGGATTTTGTCGACTAATCGATTAGTTGGTCGTTTTGGTCTTAGTCAACTTAGATTTCTTTAGTCGATTAGTCATGTTTTATGCTTTCTTTCATGCTGAATGACTTATTTCTAGGGCTGTCCTCGACGATTTTGTCGACTAATCGATTAGTTGATTTAATTGACAGAGCTGTGCGCTTTGAGAGGTGGTTAAGACTAGAAAAGCACAATAGTAGTTAATTAACCATCTGTAAAACTGAGTTTCTCCACAATTAATCCTGCAAAAGCACCACTTTAAATCTTGTGTTTACCATAAATGTGCTCAGAAGTTTCTTGGAAACAAATAATTAAGCATGAATAAGCATAAAAAATGACTAATCAACTAAAGAAATCTTAGTCGACTAAGACCAAAACGACCTATTAGTCGACTAATCGACTAAGATGTGGCAGCCCTAGCTCTTACAGTTTTAAATTTCACCATTCTTCATTAGTAGGGATGTAACGATACACCCATTTCACAATTCAATGATTCAGGATCTTAAGTTCACGATACAATTTTTTTCAACAGAATGAAAATACTTTTATTTAAATAAACTGTGCAAAACAGCAGATGTGTCCTTTTATCAAAAGCAATAATTATTTTATTTTATCTTAAATAACAACAAATAAAAGGAAAATTAAAGATTAAAGAAAGGCTTGTTTATTGCTAAGGCCATATGGTTACATTTAAATGATTTATTTAAAATGTAAAAACAATAACTTATAAGAACAACTTTTATTACCAGTAATTTGCTGTTAAAACAACAAAAAGAAGAAACACTAGATAACAGAAGGGTATGTTACAACAACATTGAACGCAACACAAGTCCCGTCTCTGTTGTTTACAGCAGCAATGTCCACGCTGTCTCAAAGCTAGTCATAAGCGAGTCTCCTCTGTGTCTTTAGCTGCAGACCGTTGTAACGTTACGTCCCGGTGTTGGAATCCTTTCCAGTAAAATACAGTTCATACATTACACTATCTAGCTTTTAGCATTTTAACCGTGTTTAAGCCAGCTAACGTTACTAGCTAACGGCAGGCTAACATTACTTACCTGCTGTGTAATGTTAGCTAGCGTCATGCCCTGGGCTGTTTAAAAATTGCATTGCGGTTCATTTTTTATCTCAACCGGTTGTGAGCTTTACACATTTAAATCCATTTTTAACTGATTCACGATGCATCGTTACATCCCTATTCTTTAGCATGAAGAAATTAACTAGTAAACTACAACATGTAAAATATTTTCCCTTTTAAATATATTTTTGGGGGAGTCCCGGGGTTAGGGGTTGACCACGAACCACAACGTCCCTGTTTGGAGTCTGGCTGGAGACGCATCTCTCTCTCCCATATTTCCTTTCATCTCTCTACTGGCACTATCTAATGGCATAACATGTGTATGGTGTATGTCTTGTTTTGTAATGTTTAAATAAAAAAGGAGTAAAAAAAAAAAAGAAGTTGATAGTCGATATGACAGCCAATCGGCACAAGCCTACATTCCATACTTAAGTAGGAGCGATTGCTACCTTTGGGCCTCGCGCTCGTCCTTGGGGTTGTAGTTGGACAAGCAGTCCAGGATGAAGATCTGTCCCCACTCCGTGCACTCGTTGAGGGCCGTCAGCAGCTTGTTGATGTTCTGCGGGTTGAGGTCCAGCAGGTTGCTGTTGGGGTGGGACTCGCTGATCTCAGACAGGGCAGCGACTGCATTGGCCACAACCTAAAGGACGGAGGTGTTTAGTGATAACTCTGTAGCTATTATGCTATTTGGACTCATCAACAACTTCACTGTAAATCAACGTTTCTTTAAAAGTGACTATATGTAACTTTTGAATTTTTCTGAAGCTCTGTCATTTTTCATACAATAGTCTTAAATAACCTGTAACAACAAACAAGACTAACAGTGAAAAGAACGCCATTTATACAGTATATCGTTTTTAGTAAGGCCTCCTCCTGGGTAGGGCTGCTCGATTATGGAAAAAAATATAATCACGATTATTTTGGTCAATATTGAAATCACGATAATTTAACATGATTACTCGTTGACTTCTGGAAAGTTGTTGCAATTATTGAACGTAAGCGGAAAAAGTTAAATAAATCAACAATAAAAACATACAACTGTGAACTTTGCCGTAATACTTGTCCTATTTAAACTTTATTTTTTCTTTCAGAACACGAGAGAAAATAAGAGTTTACTTGCAAAACGTAATGAGCTAAATAATTGTTTTTCTCGATTATTCTGTTCTTGTGATCATTGAGAGCCAAATATCATAATCATGATTACATTTTGATTAATTGCACAGCCCTACTCCCGGGTTTCATTTTTCCCACGGAGTCACAGAATGATTTGCGGCAGGTAGACAGCGCTATAGCTGTGTTGAACATTGAACAACAGATATACATGACATACATTTTAATCAAACTCTGTTTCCATGGCTGTTTGGGAATGAAGTCAAAACGTACCAAAACAAGGCTCAGGTTTAAAAGAACCAAGACCTACCATGGGATTTGAGTCAGCAATGAGATCTCTGAGGGAGTCCAGGAAGCCCTGGTCCTCGACCATCTGGGCATTGATGTCATGAAGTTTAGCCACACAAACAGCCGCCGTCTTCCTGACGTATGGGTCCTCATCCTTCAGGCACTTCCTCAGCGGCTCACACAGGTACTCTGTGATCTTGTCCACCCGGATGCAGCCCATGGTACGGACAGCCAGAGCCCGAATCAGAGGGTTGGGGTCCTCACAGTCCTGGAGGGAGACAAGAAAGGCAGTTGTGATGGGAAATTCCATAACTTTCTATGACTAAGTCAGAGCAAATCTAAGACCTTAAATGTATCCTTTTGTGTATTTATTACAAACTTCCAGCTGACTAACGTCTGATAGTAGTACCCAACATAGTTTTCACAGAGGACGGACAATTACTTAATGTCCTATGGTCCTGTGTTAAGGTCCTGGAATTTTGGACGGGGATACATGATAACCTATGTCAGATTGCAGGGACCCAGGTTCCTTTCAGCCCAAGATTATTTGTTCTGGGAGATGGGTCAATCCTAAGGGGGATGGATAAGCACGTAAGAAGCTGGGTCCAGACTAGTTTAATAATAGCCTGGAATATTGTTACTGTGTCAGCTTCTCTGGAGTTTTGTCTGGTGGGTGGTGATGACGAAAAAGTTTTCAATACAGCTTTGCTTTGGGGAAGAAAAACAGCTTTAAAGAATATTATAATGTAATAACGATGTCAATACAAATGTGCATACTACCATACTCCTTTCATAAACATGTTCATGCTAAATCAATCACAATTTTATACATTTTTACCTGACATCTCCAGAGCATGCAACTTGAAATTCATGACTTGTCTTGTGTAGAAAACACATCTTCAATTCAATTCATGACAATTAGGGCTAAAACTAAGGATTATTAATCTGTCATTTATCTTCTCCATTAATCGTTTGGATTATAAAATGTGATAAAATAGCTGAAATGTTTGTTGTAACTTCCCACAGCCCGAGGTGAATTTAACTAAATTCCTGTCTCGTCCGACCAACAGACAGAAACACATAAAATGTTTCGTTTACTGCCTTATATGACAAACTAAATTAACCTCCCAGTTGAGAAGCTGGAACCACTGATTTTATTATCACTTTTACTTAAATAAATAACTGAAACTATTTATTATCAACTTTCTGCTAATCCACATATTGGCTTATCGTTGCAGCTCTGATGACTCTTTTCTGTGGAAACCCTGTGATGGGAAACTGTGGGAGTCACAGTCATGTCCACACTACAGCAGCTAAATATGAAAATCCATATTTTCGTTCCCCAAAAACTGAGCTTTTCAAAAACTCTGTCCAGAATGGATAAATCTGAAAAGCCTGTTTTCTCATCGGAGTGTGGACAGGGAAAAATATAAACTCCATTTTTTATTTATATTTATCTGCCTAAGTGCACAGTACATTATATGTAGTCATAGTTTCAGATACCTTGGCAGTATAATACCAAGTTGGAAAAACAAATCAAGTTCATTCAGGGCCTTGCCTTGACGAAGCTGTTGACAGCCATGATGGCCATGTCAGGCTGGCTCTTGGCATAGTTCATTAAGTAGAGGTAGACCAACTTCTTCAGCTCCAGGTTGTCGGTCTGCATGCAGTTCACCACATCTGGGAACAAAGAACTGATAGCAAAGCAAGAGGACTCCGTCAGTTTACAGTATGAGGCTTCAAGGCTGTTTCTTTCATCTTATGTTTAAATCTTCAGCAGTGTGATAAACAAGTCACCCTAAAGGACAACATAAACTCTCTCAGATATGTTCGGACGATCTGAAAGCTCAACCTTCTTCATTTGTGTTACTCTACAAAACAGTGTTCAGGTTTGTTGCCCAGATGGGAAAAGGTGGGGAAATGTGAACTGTTTTCTCCACATTCCTTACATTCCTACATCCACTACATCCCTTCTCACTTTTAGGAACCGTATTATGCATTGGCACAAGGTTCTTCCATGCGTTTCCACCCTGTTGATTAATTTGCTTGACCAATTACAACTGAATGCACTCCCTCTACCAAAATGAAGGCTTTTCATTGGTTGTGTTTCTTGATTGGTCTGTTTGAAAGCTTATAAGAAGGTCTCTTCCTGTTTTGGAAATTGATTGACTCCCTGACGAAGGCTTGTATGCCGAAACGCGTTGGAGTATTTTAAGATTCATGATGAGTTAGCCATAAATAAAGGCTTTGTATTTTTCTAAAAGAGAGTGCCTTGGACTTTCCTTTTTGGTTTCTACAAACTGAATGCACTGTCGGCAAGCCATGAGAATTATTAGACCTTGTATTTAGTATCACTTCCTATCACTTACAGTTCCTGCAGTGCAAAAGGGCTAATTGAGGGTTAAATCAGTTAATTCAGTGGAACTGAATCGACAGATACTTGCACAGTGATACAAGACGGTGAAGAATTATAAGCAGAAGTCAGTTGTTAGCTACCACAATAATAACACTTGAGTATAGAGCTGCAACTAACGATTGTTTTTAATGTCGATTAATCGGTCGATTATTTTCACTATTAATCGATAAGTTGTTTGGTCTATAAAAGGTCAGAAAACTGTGAAACATGTGGATCAATGTTTCCCAAAGCCCAAAGATGACGTCCTCAAATGTCTCGTTTTGTCCACAACTCAAAGATATTCAGTTTACTGTCAAAGAGGAGAGAAGAAACTTTTAAGAGTTTTTTTTCCTTTTATTTTTTTACTCAAACTGGTTAATCGATTATCAAAATAGTTAATAAATAAAAATTTAATATTTGGCGATAAATTAAATAGTTGATAGCTAATCAATTAATATTTTCAGCTCTATAGAAGTATGTGATGAACACAATTGTAGTCTGGCCTCCCTTTATTTGCTGGACAAACCACAATCGGTTGATAGTTGACATAAATCCAGACAGTTCTACAAGAGTTTAGATTTAAATAAGTACCTGACATCCTTGCCAACTGTCATGGCAGCGATGACCTTCTTTACTGCCTCTCTTCTCTTCTCCTTCTTCTCATTGTTCAGCTCTGCCTTCAGTTCAAAGATCTCCCCTGTTAAATGAATCACAGTGAGTGTTGGCAGCAGCACAGTTTGAATTTACTGCCAGACACAGTTCAGCACCACCTCCTTCCTTACTCACCTTTTTTGTTTGTTGTGAAATACTTGGAGTCCGTCATGATTGTTGTCCTTTAGGTCTGTACAGAAGAAACACACTGCATCATGTCATCAGCAAAAACTGCATCAATGATTCCTTTAAGCACCCACAGTTTCCCTTTCCACATATAATACGTTTAATAATGCAATGTCCATTTGTTTTTACTTCCACCCAGATCTGGTTTATGACTATGTGTGACACAAGTTCAGTAATTTAATTTATCCGTGCTGCCTACAGTGTTATCTGATTTGGCTGACATTTTTATATGATCTGTAACTTGTATACAGATTCAAATTGGATTGAGGCTGGATTTGTGGAAGAACCTAACTAGCCTGCACAGAGCCCTGACCTCAGCCCCATCCAAGGCCTTTCCACCCATTATCAATTCCAGACCTCACTAACGCTGTTGAAGCTGAGTGGGAGCAATTTATCGCAAGCAGGTTCCACAATACTGTGAAAAATCCTTCCCAGAGGAGTGGAGGCTGTTAGACTTAGACTTCTCTTTATTGATCCTTTTGGGATGACTCCCGCAAGGAAATTGGATTATCATTAGTATCATAGCAGCATATAAATCAGAATCAGAATACATTATTGATCTCCTTGTTAAGTTGCAGTTGCTCACAGTCAGATATAGGAGTAAAAAAAAAAAAATAGAGTAAGAAAAAAACTAGAAAACAAGTGTATAAAGTAACACAGCTAAAGTACAAGACATACAAATGTAAGTTAACATAAAGCAAGATTAGGTTCAAAAGTGCATGTTGCTAAAAAAAACTCAACAATCACATATGGCTGAGAGAAATGGGCAGGTGTCCACCAGTGGTGGAATGTAACTAAGTACATTTACTCAAGCACTATTAAGTACAATTCTGAGGTACTTGTGCTTCACTTGAGTATTTCCATTTTATGCTACTTTATACTTCTACTCCACTACTTGTATCCACAATAGTTACTTTGCAGATTCAGATTATTAATTGAAATACAAATCGATTAATAGATAGAATAGACACCAGCTGCAACATTAGTGATGCTTACACATTAAATCATCAATAATTACAATCCAGTGATGTATGCGCATTCTGCATAGTGAGTACTTCTACTTATGTGTTAATCAAATCCATTTAATTTGTTAAATAATTATAGTTAACCAATTAGCCATTAGCTTGGGCATTTTCGATAATGCGCTGGGCGTCATAACGTTTGACCTATAGACATATGTTTTGACCCATAAGATAATATGGTTTGACCCTTAATACATCCATGGGTTTGACCGAGGATGCATTTTATTACCGGGTTCGAGACACATAATGTGGTTTCACCCCCTCAAACGTTCAAATTAACTCGAACCACAGCCTAACGTTAGCTTGCTGCATGCTAACGTTAACGTAAATGCACCAGTTTAGCTAACTGATCAGTGCTAACGCTAACGTTACTTCTGGACTGGCAGTGCTAACTAGTTAACAACGACAAACTAACGTTACAAACCCAATCAGCTGTGTTGTAACCAGCGTTTTCAGCCAGTCTTGTAGTGCTATAACGTTAAATCTGACATCCAAACAGAAGAGGGAACAGCGGCCCAGTTCCCATTGCTGCTGACAGGGAGCTACGGTAACGTAATGTGAAGAGCTGCCCAGCTAACTGTTCCCCACGAAACCACATAAAAATAGCAACACCGTTATAGAAATGGTAAACTGTGGAATATTCCAGATACCTGGTTAGGTGTATGTCAGCGGGGGAATGTTACCGAGGGTGCAAGACGCAGGTTGGTCCCTTGCCTGGTTGCAGGAAGATGGAGAATCGGGATTGTGATGGTACGTTCGTTGTCATCGGAAACTAGACAACTTCCCTGTCGAGTTGATAGCATACTGAGGAAAATAGAATGAAGAAACAGTCATATTCAAAACATACGTCATTGGTGCCAAGCCTGTAGCATTCTACATGTATTTAATTATAATAGAGCTTCTTTGTTTTCAATAACTACGCAAAAATCTAACTGTTAATGCTATTTAATAATATTCAGGAGGACTAACATAATGTTTCCTATTATCAGGTGGTGGCGCTACTCGTCAGATTTTATTTGCCTCTATGAATCTGCGACCTCTATCACTTGTATAGATATATCTATATTCATTGATGCAAATAAAATCGAATAGATTTACCGGTACTTTTTTTTTTTTTTAAATGGAGACCAATAACAAGGAAAACAAGCACGCATTTAGATTTAAAAAAAAGCATCAGTCAGCATCACTTAATGTGTTTTATTTTGTGAAAATATCTTTCACTTCAAGGTGAAACAACATAGATATGATGTGTTATACATGGGATTTGCCATGACTGCCCCATGAACTTAAATAAAAGTGGTACCAACGTCTGGCACCAATGCAAAATTCTAATCACGTATGACTTTTCACTGGAAAAAGAGAATCGCACCAAGGGCCAGACATGTAGAGTTTATGGACATGCTTTTATTTCATCGAAAAAGAAAAATATCTTTGACTCAATTATTACATGTCTCATATAGTCTTCTCACTTACAGTTTGGTCCACATAAAGCCCTGAAAAAGTCAGCAAAAAAGTCCCAAAGCCATCCTAGAATTTAGCAAATCGAGCAAAACAATAATTACATTTTCTAAGTAGCTACCACACAGCCGACTCACAACAAGCTCTTTCACAGCCTGAATATGCAAACTCTCAGCTGCTTCTGGGGGAATTTCTTAGTCTCAAAGTCGGCAAATTTGCCAAATTCTGCTTTGAGTGTTGCGTAATTGCAAGTTGAAAAAGAGTTTCCCATATTTTTGGTTTGGCGCACAACTAGGTGGGCCAAAATATATTGTGAACCTAAACAGATATGCGGGCCGGATCAGAATGGGCGAGGGGCTGGATTTGGCCCGCGGGCCTTGAGTTTGACCCATGTGCTCTATATGGTTAGGCCTGCGATATATACGTGGTCGTTGGTCACATCACGCAGCAAGGTCACCAGGGGCAATATGACACCATCCATAATCGACTGAATTTGGATGATGTGGATAGGTCAATCAGATCAATCAGTTCAGTTGTCATTTAAGTTCACACAAGTACATAAATCAGTGTACAGTAAGAGCTATATCTAAATTGAGATCTGAATTTTATATTTAATTGTTTAGGCGTGACTGGTAACTGACCCACAATTTCCCACAGCATTGAATCTAGCACAAGAGGAAAGTCTTGGCTGGGATCACACAGTGATGTCCTGACTGACAGAGGAAACTAGAAGCCACAGTGAACTGTCTGTGTGACAATTACTGAATAATTTCATTTGGCTATTTTCTGCAGGGGTGGAAGAAGTTCTCAGACTGTTTACTTCGGTAAAACTATTAATAAAACACTTTAAAAGAAGGCCTACTCGAGTGTCAGTCGGTCACGCTTTTCTGTTTGAGCTGTAACTTTAGTAAGCAGCAATAGATTGGTCTGCTAAACGAGGCTATTGCTCAGGTAGAATTGAATTCCAAATGAAGTAGACAACCTGACCTCAACAATTGAATAATGCTCCTCACAAAATCCAATATTTTCTCTTTATCGGTCCCCCCACCCCCTGGCACATGACTCAGCTGAAGCTTTCCTGGTAATATGACTCATGGTCATATTACTATGGTTTCTAGACCTACTTTGGTTTAACGGGCTGGAACTTGTGTTATGTAAACATACATATGTAGGGCATTATACTGCTGCAGGGCTGAAACACTGCTGGAAACATCATCTAATGTAGGTTATACATGTCGGCAGTGGTGGAAGAAGTAGTCACGTCTTTTACTTTAGTAAAAGTAGCAATACTACGGTGTGAAAATAACCCTAACCCTCTGTTACAAATAAAAGTCATGCAGTCAAATTTACATTACATTTAAAAGTAGATTTAATACAAGTATAAGCATCAAAATATATTTGTAAGTACCAAAAGTACTCACTATGCACAATGGCCCATTTCAGAATTATATATACTATATATAAATAAAACATCACTGGATTATAATGACTGATGCATTCATGTGTAAGCGTCACTAATTTTGCAGCTGGTAAAGATGGAGCGAATTTCAACTACTTTATCTACTGCTGGGTAGCTTAACCTATTATAATATATCATCATATTCATATCATATTAGTTAATTATGTTTTGTAATAAGTCTGCAAAGTAACTAAAAAATAGAAAAGTATCTCATAATTGTAATTGAAATTGAAGTAGTGGCTATAGGTAGAGAAAAATACACAAAAAGTGGCTATTGATATAAAACATATGTAACAGCAAATATGATTTAAAAAAATAAAGATCCAAGTCTAAAAAGTATTTTATTTTCTGTGCTGCATCAGTTTGTAAAAGCCTCACTGTCTACAACTCTGAAAATAAGACTATTTACCAAAATCTTAGACAAACAGTGACTGTACAAAGAATACAATACATGGTGATACCATACTTAGTAGGCATACTGGCTTTGCTCCATATTAATTACCACATAAATCCATATTTACTCAATAATCACCTTACAAACCCTATTCTTTACAAAACATAAATTGCAAAAGACAGTTTTCTTCACTCTGACTTGTTACAGTACATCATAATCATATCACCAAAACACAGCATGGAGGCTTTTACACCTGCCTCATTTAGTTTGGTTAAATCGCACTAGAGTTTGTGTTCCCCCTGGGTGCGGTTCGTTTGGGCAGGTCTTAATGCATCAATCGCACTCAGATGTGCACCAAAAGCGGACCAACCTTGCGTGCCTAGACCCCCTCATTAGGGAGGTGTCGGTATGCTCTTAATCAAACTCTGGATCGGTTTCTGGTGAGAATGTGATCCAACCTCGAACTGCCCCAACTATGTGTACTCAGAAAGTCTGAGCTAAACAGCTCCTGTAGTCAGGTGTGTTTTGCAAAAACTGTAGCGGCTTGCAGTGTTTCTCTTACAGAAATAGACGCAGTAACGTCTGGTTTGACCGTGGGGATGCAAGACATATGCGCTACTTGAGAACACAGGACCCTCTTCCCGTATTTACTTCCTTGCTCCTGCCCCAGACACATCGGACCAGTAAGCGCAGGTAGTGATGCATTTTGGTACGCTTAGATTTTTCTCTGAGTGAAACGAAACCAAAACCAAGGGGAAACCGCTCCAAGTCTACAAACTCATCAACTGATTCGGACCAGAGCACACAAACTATAGGCGTGAACACGCCCCTAAATGTGCAATATTTAAAAATGGCAACTCGTACTTGCTGGTAATGTTGCTACTATTCTACAGGGTAGCTGTAAGCCATTTGGTTGTTTTCATGTATTTGACAGAGTGACAGTTCTTCACCGTTTTTCACGCCTATGCTGAGGATTCGGTCTGGAGTTGGGAGGTGGTGTTGACGAGGTCTCTTGGAAGACTTTCTCTGGCCTCGTGCATCTTTCTCCTGGCCCTCTGGAAGGCCTCTGACAGAGAAAAAAAATACTAATTAACAATATGTAATTCAAAAAATAGTAAAACTACACAGTCAAAAATTAAAAATACAACTTAGCTGTCAAATTGATATTTAATCCTCCAAATACTGAATAACTATTTGAGTGAATGTCTTTACCCAGGATGGTGCAAACAGCTCCTTGCTGACTAAATCCTCCCAGCTGCTCAACAACTTTTTGCCTCCTCTTCTTCAACATGGTGGCATCAACAAAGGCCCTGAAAAACATGCATACATTAAACCACACTGTAAAGTAAACTAAAACAGTTAATAGTGTGATCAATAATGATGGTTAATGAAATATTTTGCAAATAGTTTGTACACTTACAAAGACTGAGCATAATTCATTTCTACACCCAAACTGACACATTCAAGGTGTACTTACCTGGCTTGCTGGAGGCAGTGCAGATTAAAGGTGACACTTCCTGTGGTTTCAGTGCAAAAGCCAAAGCGACTCAGCCTCTCTCCCTGCAGCCATATATGGAAGTATAAAAATAAAAACAACGACGACGTTATACATTAGTGCAATTTAAGTAACGTAGTAGTGATCCTACTCTGGGTTTCCATTTAGCATTAATGTAAAGCAATGATGCAAACGAAGAAAAGAAAAATGCAATTATGTAATTGTATTTATTTAGTATATTACGAAAAGAATGAACTGGATTGGATCAGACTACGAAAATACAATTTGATTAACAAACATTCTGTATTTTCACCATCTAACTACTTGCAGCATAATCAACAGCAGCAGAATATGCAGCTTTTTTTTTAAATTTTCTACCATTTTTCTCTTCACTTTCTATTAGTAGCAGCATATTTTCAGACGTCCCCCATCGTCAGATGACCCTATTTACTCTAACTGTGCTGACAGCCACAAGAAATGTATGTAAACATAAATCCAAATGAATCTGTGCATCTTTGAGAGACAAGTGGCAAAAAAAGAAAAGAATGACCTTAAATTGTACATTCCTTCTCCGCATCTCTAGAGCGCTCCAGAGGTTTGAGCCTACCTTAAAGGTCCCGGGTATTCTGACATAGCTGTGGTCTTCAAGCTCTGGAGAACCTCCAATAAAGAAGCGCCTCAGTGCAGACCCTGTCCCCGTCTGAAGGGGTCTCCACGTATGGCATGTTATTGTATGTTTACCTGGCACACACAGAAAATAAGACAAAGGAACTGATTAAATGTGTACATGCTTTTGTCTTGTGGGATAATTAGTGATTAGTTCAGCATCTACATTTCTAATCCCAAAAGATAACTTCACACGTTCCTTTAAAATATAAAATGAAAAGTGTCTTTTATTAATGTTAATGAGAGCTGAAACAACAGTAAAGTAACAGCAAATATTTTGATAATCGATTACTCATGCTAAACATTTTTTAGTTCCAGCTTCTAAAATGTCAGGAATTTCTGATTATTGTTGTCATTTTTTCTATTTCCTGACATTTTCAACAACAACAAAAGGACAAATCAAATCAAGAAAATTATCAGCAGATAAATCTACAATTGAAATAACGCTATCGTCCTCATTTTAATCCAACAATTTTGCAGTGTACACAGCATACCAGGCATGGCAGGAAAAAGCAGATAGCCATAGCCTTCAGTTCGATAGCGCTGCCAGGAGTCCAGAGAAAGAACCTTGAAGTAGATCACTGGCCACTGGAGAACTGACCCTAAAAATAAGGAGAAAACTCAAACTAAATCTCTCATATTTAACTAATGCATGAAACAAACACAATATTCCATGGCTGATACTTACCCTCACTCTCTTTTTCACTCATGTAGAAAGCCTCAAAGCTAAAGAGGAAACTGAAGAAAGCTACATTTTCCTGTTGGCAGAGAGAATTTTGAGGGTTTAACAAATCTCTGCAGCCATTCTTTGAAGCTGTTAACCAGTTTATTGTACAGTATATCATACAGACCTTCCCTAATGTTTTGGCCCGGCAGGTCTGGGTAACACCTGAGAGAGACTGAAATGGCAAGCTGGACCAATCTAAAACAAACACAACACAAGTTGAAGTGATACACTGAATTTAGTTTAACTGATTTAAAACGGTATTGACATACCTAAGTATCAAAATGTAAAGAGTGTCATATACTGTATGTGACTTACTGTTGGGCAGCTCCATGAAGAAGTGGATGTATAAGTTATCATATTCAAAGCCTTTGGCCGAAACTGGGTAAAGAGAAGAAAGAAATTGAAATGCCAAACATGGGCATTTTAGAAATATATACATCAGTGATGGCCACAGCTTTCCTACTCACCTATCTCTCCATTCATCAGGTAACGCAAAATACCAACAGGAGGCTAAGGGAGAGACAAACAGACCACCATAAGAAGTGTTAGGTAGTAAGTCCAATGTTAATATTTGATAGTCTACATCCACGACGTTCCACTTCCAGGATTGCTCCGTTGCTGCCGGAAATTCCGCCGAATGTCCCTCTTTTCGGCCGGATTTCCGTTACCTTCCTCTTTCTTTGTGTTGGCATTCTAACCTCTGGTGGATTTGTGAGGACTATGGGTAACTGCTCCTCAGATCTCTGCAGGGTAAATTGAGACAGCTAGCTAGACTATCTGTCCAATCTGAGTTTTCTGTTGCACGACTAAAACAACTTTTGAACGTAGCACGTGTTCCACCAAAACAAGTTTCTTTCCAAGGCTATTTTGCAGCTTAGCGTCACCCATGACGATTGTGATTGGTTTAAAGAAAGGCCAATAAACCAGAGCACCTATTTTTCCCATCCCGGAATGCTGTGTGGACTAGCCATACCCTCCTCCGCAGCGCTGCAGAGAAAGGTCTGGCAAAGTGAGACTAATATATGATCAATTATTTCAGTCATTTTCAGTCAGTGATGTCAAACATGTTGGTTTCAGCTTCTGAAATGTGAGGATTTGCTGCTTGTTGTAATATATGACAGTTTGTCTGCTCAGACAAAACAAGCTATTTCAATATGTAACCTTGGTCTCTGGGAAGCTATATACGGTTAAGAGCTGCGAGCCCTATTTTCAGATCAAAGACAGCTTTAATGATAGCTTATTTAATTACTTACCATCTCAAAGTCCTGTCCAACAAGGCTATTGAGGTACTCCTTGTGCCGTACGTACAGCTAGAGACAGAGAAAAAGGGGATGTGTCAATTAGGCATGGGCCGGTATGAGATTCTGACGGTATGACCTTCAGCAGAAATATCACCATTTCACTGTATTGCACTTACAGCTTTAAAATGTGTTATTCTGAAATGTCTTGGTTAAAAACAACAACTTTTTTTCCATTGAACACAATGTATTATATTTTTAAACACACTGCACCAGGTACGGTATGACGGAAAAGTGCAGTGGTTTTGAAACCATTACTTTTTGAAACGGTTACCGGCCCATGCCTAGTATTTATATAATAATACATGTTGTTTGACTCCATAATCAGTAATATGAACATGTATATTAAAAGCTATACTGTTCAATTCTGCTCTGGTCCTGGAGGAAACATGATGGAAATGAACTCACGTCTTTGTACATGTTCTGCTCCCTCTCCTGTTCCTCTGGTTGCATGGCTGCGCATACATTCTCCACAGTGAGACGCCAGACTTCTCTCTTCTCCCCCGCTGTTACAATCCTGCACAACAACACACACACCAGACTGGTTGTCTTTTCATTTGTCCAAAAAACATGCATCCCTTTATCCTTATAAAAACATACTTTTGTTTTCTTTGTTTGGTCACAATACATCCAAAATTTCTCGAGAAATTTTAGTCTGGACCAAAGTGGTTGACTTTTAGTCAGGATGAGTGTGGCTAAATATGCAGAGTGTAGCTTTACATTTTACATTTCCTTTCAGATCATACAGTTGTTTTAAAAACATGTTGAGATGATAGTCCTCAATACTGGAGCCACAAACTGTCATGTTGTGAACTTGCCTGTAGGGCTCTTTGCCTTTGTTGAAGTCAGGTTTTACAATGACTGTTCCGCAGCCATCTGTTTTTATGGTTACCAGCAAATATTCATTATCTTTCTGGCCCAGCCTGAGAAACCAAACATGGAGAGAGAAAAAAAACACTGAATCAAACAACATCAACAGGTAGATTTTTTTTTTTAATGCTGTCAATGAAACCTGCTGATAGCAAACGGTTCCTTTACTTTGTTGATTTCTGAGCTGCAAGACTAACCTCCTAAGGGGCAGAATCAAGCTGTCGAGGACAATACCGACCGCAGGGTAATATTAGGTGGAAACTGATCGATGGCACTAATGGATGAGTCCACATGGAACAATAAAAAGTGAACTGAATAGAAATGGGGTCTTACCTTCCAGGGGGAGCCAGGTCTCCCATGATGTGCATTGTCTGCATGGCATTATTCACCACATGACTGCTCTTCACAAACTCCTCTGTGGGCTCCCAGTTGACGATCTTTGATTTAGGAATACTACAATCTCTGCAAAGTATGCCAGACCATCCGATCACATGACTGTGACATTACAATACTGTCTTTGATAGACGTAATTTGGATGAAAGTTACTTAATGAATTTTGATCTTAACTGCATTGTATTTACACAATTCAATGCACATACTGTATGTTCATAAAGTTCGTTACAAGGGGAGACTCTAATTACATGCATTTTGAGAATTGACAAATAGAATACAGACTTCCTCAATGGAAAATAATCTGGGTTACCAATCCGTCTAAATAAGTGAGCTTCACCTACATGGTGCGTCTGTCCTGCCGTCGGTGTCTCACACTGGCCATCCTTTCAGCCAGGAATGTGGGGCTGGATTTGGTTGTGGTCAATAAGTCAGTGGAGTGCTGCTTTCAGGATCAAAGGAACAACAAGCTACTTACAAACACAGTTACAAAAATAATCCTGAATACAGTAGATTTTTGTAATCTTACCATTACAGTGTTTTTTTTTAAACATATTTCATAACAAGATATTACATTGAAGGTACCTGCGCAACACTGATCACTGTACACCAAAGACTGTGCTAAATAAGTAAAGACATGAATACAAGAAACTGCGATAAACTGACTCACTCTGTTTCTAATAACTCTTATTTAGGCTTCACTTTTATCTAAATATATAACTCTGTAGTGTAAATTATTGGATGATGGTGTTGACATTATAGAATGCAGCACAACCTACCAGTTGGTGCAATGGAAGACAGCTGGTGTAGCGGTCATGATCTGTGTATGTGAAAATCCTGTGATTACGTTGGCCCTTAGACTTGTTCAGGGCCTTGACTTCTGTGTGATACTGACGGTCCAGAGGGGTCTGACATGCTGCCTCGCTCTGGAACAGCTCCATCTCATACTGGGACCACAGACAGAACGACATGATGGTATGGAGGAGGGGTAAAGCAATAATAGAAAAATTAGCCTTAACTCTTGAACTTTGAGCTGTTTCATTTTTAATCACTTTGAGCTATATGAAGTCAGTATAACTTGCTGAACGTTTAAAGTTCTACCTGACTGAAGAGTTTCTCCTGCCAGCCCACCACCAGCTCCTCCTCATTATCACCTAGTGACAGAGTAACACATATGTCAAGTTATTAAAATACGCTTTGAAGGAACATCTATCCTGAATACACGTACACATGGTTAAATAAAAGTTATACATAACGTCTTTTACATTCCTGTACACGTTCTGGTGTTATATTACATGCTATAAGTTCATTTCTGTGGACTGCAGAACAAACAAAGAAATATATTTATTATTTTTATTAAAAAGAGTTTGTTTGTTTTTAGTTGCTTTTTGTAAATATATATAAATGTAACGGATTGTGTTTAATGGGCTTATGTATGGTCTCGTATCGGTCCCAGGTCCCCAAATTGAATCAAAATCGCAGACTTTGGGAGATCAGTAAATACTGAATTGTTCTCCAAAGAATCTATATAATATCCTATCTTGATAAAACATGATTTCCACCCCTACATCTTATCCTAAACTAAAAAGTGCTTTTGTTGCTAGCAATAGCTCAGCTGACAATCAAACCATTAAACAAGTCCTGACAAATGTGTAAGCAGAGAAATATACAGAGAGAATCAAAATGTTTACTAAAGATCAAGCAAAGAAGGCAAGTCGGTGGAAGTGGTGCAACACATGAGTAAAGTACAAGAGACAAAAGAACGTGTTAGTATGGACAAGTGAAAATAGTCTGTCTGTCCTATCGTGATCACCATCAGTCCTTCTCCAAGCAGTTCAAATAATTCACCTGTCTGGCCTCGTGAGGTGAGGGTTTCCAGTTCAATGTCCCCTCGGTCTTGTTGGGACAGAACTTGCTGCTGGAGGTGCTGAGAGAGGGCTCCTGTAGAGGTCACCTTCTCTATACGCACCCTAAAGTGGGAGACACAAATGAATACCGTGCTAAATAACTAAAAAACGTCAGCACGTTGGAGTCTTGCAGCTAAGCTAATGTTAACGTCACAATTAGCTAGCTATTTACCTTATTCTCAAGTTTTTGACAGCATCCCGGGACCGATACACAGCTTCTCCGGTATCTGTGTTCCAACTGTCCGCCATGAAGTTCGTATTTAGCAAGTAAACATTCAAAAAGCGCTATTGTTTTGATGTTAGCAAAGCTAGCAGTTGTTGTTAGCTAGCTAGCTAGAGTTAGCACGCAGCTACTTTTTCGTATTTTTCGTACTCGCAACGACATGCAATTTGTTACCTAACTGCTTGCAGCGTTTGCAAATGTACGCGGCAAGAATGTCGGCGAATAAACGGTAAATGTTGTAAGTAACAGCTAGCTACTACAACAAGTTAACAAGTTTTCAGTCATGGACACATTAGCACTGCAAATGGATAGTTGTCGTTGCCATAGAGATAGGTAGGTTTTCTTCTTGGTTGGATTTTTTGGGCGGTTCGCAAATCAGCATTAGCGCCCCCCACTGGACCGGAGAATGGAGCGGTCCCATAGACCAGGGGTGTCAAACTCATTTTCCCAGAGGGCCACACTGGAAAAAGAGAATCCCACCAAGGGCCAGACATGTATCTAGAGTTTATTAACGTGCTTTTGTTACTGCATGTCACTTTTTTTTAAACATTTTGGTAGCTTTTTCCTTCATTTTTGTTGATTTTGTTCCGACTTTTTTGTGGCTTTCTCAGACATTTGTCACCTTTTTGTAAATTTGTTGCTTTTCTGACATTTTTGTACACTTTTTGTCACATTTTTGTTGACATGAAGCCCTACAAAAGTCATCAAAAGAGTTCCTTAGCCATCGTAGAATTTAGCAAATCAAGCAAAAACAAAGATCTAATCTTTTTAACAACAACTTGTTCTCAGCCTGAATATGAAAACTCTCTCTCTGCTGCTTCTGGGGGAATTTCTGAGTCTCAGAGTCGGCAAATCTGCCATATTCTGCTTTGAATGTCAGGTAATTGCAGTTTAAAAAACACTTTTCTGTGTTTTTGGTTTGGCACACAACTAGGAGGGCCAAAATTTATTGTGAACCCAAATTGATATACGGGCCAGATCTGAATCTGCAACGGGCCGGATTTGGCCCACGGGCCTTGAGTTTGACACATGTGCCATAGACTGTAATAATATACAGTCTATGAGCATTACATTACTAATGTAATGCTCATAGACTGTAATAATATACAGTCTATGAGCATTACATTACATTACTAATGTAATGATGCTAGTCTCCTCTGCTCGCCAACACATTTTGTCTAAGGTGTTTTGATTGCAGTCGTGGAATGCAACTAAGTAGCCTACATTTACTCAAGTAGCCTACTGTACTTTAAAGTTCAAATTCAGGGTAGGCCTACTTTACTTGAGTATTTCCATGTTATACAACTTTATATTTACTCCACTACATCTCAGAGGAATATGTTGTTTACTTTTTACTCCACTACATTAGTCTGACAGTTTTTCCTCCCCCTCCTGTCCAGTGAAAACCACGTATTTCCAGATGTGTTGATGTTGAATGTTTGTGATAAACTGGAGGATGAAGTGTTCCCTTTATGTTGAGAAAATTCTCGTATTTCTTAAGCTTATTAAAGTTTTTAAAAAGCCTCTCGGATCAGCTGGAAAATGTATCGTCACAAAGCTGAAAACAGGGCTGTTTTTTTCTGACACCATGAAAAGTTTAAAACTTTTTAGAGATACGTGGTTGATGATGATGCATTGCTGTAGATTAAACTACCCAACAGTAAAGGAGTTAAAAGTAGCCCAACATTAAACATCTAGAGCAGTAAAATGCAACATACATATTCATGCAGCAGTATTATTATTAGTAGTAGTAAAACACTGACAGGAACATTTTGCTGCACAATGAGTAGGCTATAGGTCCAGGTACCGGCTACTATTACTTTAAGTACATTTAGCTGGTAATACAATAGTTGTTATTTTTTGGAATGCATAACTTTTACTTGGTGGTGTAGTAGACAGGGGTGTCGGACTGGGGGTGTAAGGGGACTGAGTAAAGATGCTAGAATGAATAGCTGTGGATGTGGGGTGGGGCCCATAGAGAATTACTTGGTACTGTGGATTATCAGTTAAACTTAAAAATAGACTGCAAGTGATGCAAAATAATGTTATTCGCTGCCTGTTAAATGCACCACCCCGGACTCATATTGGTAGAGATGCTTTTAAAAGGGTAGGGTTGCTGCCAGTTCATGTTAGAGTGGAGCAGTTAAAGTTGAATCATATGTTTAATGTTATAAATGGCTCTGCTCCCAAATATTTACATTCCCATATAAAAATGGTTCATACACAGCATAATCACAATACTAGGGCCAGTGTCCATTCTTGTAAAGTGCCCAGAGTCAACAATGCAGCTAGACGTTCTTTTTTTATACAGGTATAACAATGTGGAATAATCTGCCACTTTCCCTCAAATTGTAAATACCAGGGGGGCTTTTAGACACAAAGTAAAGGTATTTTTATGGAATAGAGTAGCCAATATTTTAGAGTAGACTGATTATTTTATGTGATTTATGATTCTTTGATTTTGATGAATGCTTTCAAACTTTGGATGATCTGTATTATATGTTATTGTCTTTGACCAGAAATAGGTCTTCGTTATGTGTTGCATCATGTTTTAACACCAAGGACCATGTTGGAAATAAGTGTTCACACTTTAACATGCTATCCTTTGGATTAAGTTGTTTGTCAAATCCAAAATAAATCAAATCAAATCAAATCAAATCAAATCAAATCAAATCAAATCAAATCAAATCAAATCAAGTAAATTAAATCAAATCAAATCAAATCAAATCAAATCAAATCAAATCACAGGATCTGAATACTTCTTCAACAGTCCGTTACGTTCCTACATTCAGCACACGGTGGCGGTAACAGCACGGCATGACGGCATGACGGCATGACGTTACCATCAAACGTAAAGCGAAGAAGAAGGCGACATCTCCAACCAATCAGACCGCCTGGCGGGTCCTGGGCTCTTGTTGTTGTGCTGATCTGTCACAGTTTTGTGAAACATTATAACGTTCCTGTAGAGATACAGCATGGCTTCGTTTGTGACTGAAGTCCTCGCCAGCTCTGGCAAACTGGAGAAAGAGGACCTGTCCAGCAAAATAAGCAAAATGTCGCGCAAGGTGGAAGATACAAAGGTAATCCACTAGCTAGCATAGCATTGGCTACGTAACGCTAAGTAAAGTTTGAACCAGCGTTAGCAGTTAGCGCTGACACTGAAAGTCACGAAACCTCTTTTATTCTTTGACAAACGTTAGCTAAATGTTTACGGTTCTTTCTTAAATAAGACTAAGCTGCAAATACGTATTAGCTAATACACAGCGGACTATTGAGCTAGTTTAATTTAGGGCATTCTCGTTAGTAACGTTACGACTTAGCTAGCTGCTAACGTTATACATTTGCTGTCAACTCAGTGGTGACATCTGTCTACGTGGCTGTATTTAAATCCTTAAGAAAATAACTTTATATTAGCTGCACTAGAGTTGTCTTACAGTAGGTCGCTGTATTGAATAAAGTCAGTGGTGGAATGTAACTAACGTTAAGTACATTTACTTAAGTACACAGTTGCGGTAACGTTACTACTTCTTTTCTTTTCATGCACTTTATTGAGCTGTGATTCCTCTTTATTGTAGTTATATATTGCCTCTGGGTGCTTTTGTTGATGACCTTGTGTTATCCTGGGTTAACACTGTTGTTCAATAGACTGATTCAGTCATAATTTGATGCACTAAAGCATGCATTAACTCGTGATATAGACAGTATAAAGACTGTATTTTCTGTTATTGTGTGGATAAGTGTTATGATATACTTACAGTCATACATTATTGGCTTTAAGTGTACACAAACTGCAAACAGTCATGGTCTGGGCTTTAAAAAAACAATACATTGTTACAATGTATCTATTAACTCTGTTTTCTTCATGTTTATTTTATAGGAAGAAGTATGTGACATGATAAACAAGCGGTATGGTGACTTCCTCCCTAGTCTTCAAGGATCTGAGGAGCTTATGGTACAGGTTGATGAGGTCTCCAAAGAAATGGATGCCCTCAAAAACTGCATTGAGACTGAGGTATGTGTGAAATTGTTTATAAATGAAAGCAATGTTTAAGCCAGGTCCCCTGAAAGAGTAGAAGGGACTGGATTCAGTTCTACTCGAGGTGGATTCACAGTAGTATATATTTATTTTAGTGTATCAGTAGCCCAACGTGTCTCTTGTCTTTTCTTTTTTTCTTAATTACTGTTCCCTTTTTTTTTTCATTTATTTTCTCTCCTCATTAAATTGTTCATTTCTTCTGTCCCTTTTTTTTAAGACTGTTTTTTTAGGTTTTTATTTTCTATATGCTACCTTTCTTGAATACTTTTAGAGATCCCAACATGTAAAGCCCCTTGAGGGGTTTCTCGGTTTCCTTTGCATATCTTTTTTACTTATTTAGTTTTTTTTTTTTTTACATGTGCTAAATAAATTAAATCAATCAAATAGTTGTTAACGTTGGGTGTTTGTGTGTGTTGTCACAGGTGCAGCAGAATATCCACGTGGCTGTGGCGGAGTATGCAAAGATAAAGCAGCAGCTGGAGAAAAATACCATCATAATGACAATGCTTGGACACCTAAAACAGGTACAACATACTGTACATGGTAATTTATTAAGTAAAATAATATGTAGTCACAAATTGAATTGAATAGACTATGAAAATCTATATATATATATATATATATATATTAAAGTAACTTGCTTTTCTACATCTTGTTGTAAGGATACTAATGTCACTTTCTTGAAGAAAAAAGATAATGTACACTTTTCAATTAATTTTTTTCATTAATGAGCTCATAACAGTTAATATATGCATTGTACTGGTAGGGCTTTGGGTTTGCCATACATTAAATAAAGGTGTAGACTTGTTTTAGCAGAGAAACTGTGGTATTAGCATCCATAAGTGACATGTTTGAATGTTACCGTGTCATATCTTGTGTGTGACTCAGTTTCACAGTGCAATGGAGGAGTCCAACAAAGCTTTACTGGACAAGAAGTATGTTGATGCAGCTAACCATCTGGAAAAGGTGAGAGCGTCTTAATCATGTCTGCACATCCTTACCTCCACTCTGAACTAGGGCCGGGCAATTAATCAAAAACTGAAATTACGGCACACTAACCGAGCTGATTTAGATCCTTCTGTATGTACGGTATATTTCTTCAGGCAGGCTGTCAACTACCACTATAATAGATCACCCACAACAAATCACTGCCAGTCACTGTTGTGTGCCGTGTGTAGGTTACTTCCAAAAAAAAGAGGATGTTGTGACTGCACTTTTTTACCCTGCAGTGCAGTTTTCTTTGCTATAATTGATCAGGAGTGCTCAGTCTAAAGTCCAGGTGAGCCTGGAAATTGGCTTTAACTTGTTTAAGAAAAGGACTTAAATGTCAAAAGAATAGCTGTAACAGGGAAACATGCCATGTTGGTGTGCAAACACAAAAAACACATGGTGCGTGCGGTTTTGCAGCAACGCCATTCCATTCAATCTTGTGAAAAGAGTGTCTGGATCAACTGATGACTGAAAAACGCAGCTGAAACACCTGTGTGGACAAGCTTTTATACAGTTAAAATAGGCGCGCCATACCTTTTTTAAATTAAGGTCAAGCATAGGAGAGGTTATGTTGGTCTATAATGTACACACATCTATTGCATGTCTGTCCGTCCAGGGAGAGAGAAAGAAACCTCTGGTGCTCTTTCTGAGCTTTAGTTCCAAGGTTTTTTGGAGGCGAGTTTTTCCTTAACTGAATCAAGGGTCTAAGGACAGAGGGTGTCGTATGCTGTACAGATTGTAAAGCCCCCCTTTGTGAAATTGGGCTATATGAATAAAATAAAAATACTGATTGATACGGATTTGACTGATTGTTTTCCAGGCAAGGGCCAGTGTGGATTCACTGAAGGGCTGGAAGACTTCCCAGCTGCCGCTGCTCAGTGCTCTTAGCTCTGAGTTGACCGTGCAGAGAGAGAACTTAATTTACCACCTGGGAGATGAATGGAAGCGCCTTGTCATCTGGAGTTTACCGTCCTCAAAGGGTAAGACTTTTTTCTTTTCTTTTTTCAATGTCTGTCTGTCTGTCTGTCTGGTGTGGTACTAAAACAACTATATGAAGTATAGTCTGTATTGTACTTTGCTACAAAAAGTAGGTTCATCAAACAAAATAAGCCAAACTTGATGCTACAGTTGTCAGTGTTGTCTCAAAGGTCAAAGACTTTACTTAGAGTTCCTTTCCTTTCTTACATCATCTACATGTGATACTGATCAGTCAGAGGATGTTACAGGGTACTCTCTGGCTCTCACCTTTCACTTTTTTCCATTACATGGTACCTACTCGACTCGCCTCGACTCGGCGCACTGTGCGTCCCTTTTCATTGCAGATTTTAGTATCGCCTCAGCGTGGCTGGTCATCATAGCGACTGCCGTGGGCGTGGCTTGGTAGCGTTGCATTTCCCCCGACTCATTTCCTGGTTCTCCTTCTCCATAAACAACATGAAATCAACAAGATAGTTAACTTTTCCTGCTCCAGATTTCCCACCGTGGTCAGAAAGAACAGGGCAGACACTTTGTTTCTCTCACTATATGACTCTAGAGTCACTACTCGCTGCGGAGCTAATCGCCGGCACTCTCTCACTTCTCCCTCACTCACCAGCTCCCCACACACACACGGCGACTCGACACACACACCAGCGCACAAGTATAAACATCAGGCCACTTGTATGTGCTACGGAGAAAGCTCTGCGTGGAGCCTCCGGCAGCAAAAAAACACCGCTGGCTAAACTATTTAAAAATGCTGTCTGTCGCTAGCAATGCGGTGATCAGTGACGATTCTTTCCCGACCAATCTGTAGCCTGCAGGGTTTCACGTCACCTTCTCGGCTCGCCTCAGCTCGCTTGGAACCTCGACTGAGGAGGTACTAAAAAAAGTATCTGTTAGCAGGTACCAGGTACTTTTTTTCGTAATGGAAAACCAAAAAAGGCGAGTAGAGGCGAGGCGAGGCAAGTAGGTACCATGTAATGGAAAAGCGCCAATAGTTGCGCATTGTCAGACAATCTCTACAACGCTGTAGAGTAAGATCTGGCTCTACCACACATAGATTCTGGGATAGGAGAAAAAAACGCTCTGGGTTGTTTGCATTTCTTTAAACCAATCACAATCGCCTAAGCTCCAAAACTCCAAACGTAGCAACGGTGGCTCTGCAAAATAATATCGAAAGGAACTTGTTTTGTTGGAGCATTTTCACCCTGCAAATGAAAACGCCACATAAAATATTAAATTAACTGTTCACACAATACAGTAACACAAGCTATTTAAATTAGCTGATACATGGTTAAACGTCTTTGCTCTTACCAGTGTATGGCCGTGTGTAATTCGTCCACAGCAATAACCACCAATCGGTCCAAAGTTTGTTGTTGTTTCCCGAAAAGAGAACAGCAGCAACACACATCGCCGGAAGTTCCGGCGATAATCGTGGAAATTAATTGTTGTCGATCCAGACTACCTTTCACCTCATGACATTAATTCCAGTCATTGTCTCAAAAAAAAAATCACAGAACATTATCTGGGATCTCTCCAACCCAGCTTGTACCTAGGTTATTATAGTTTTGCATTTTTCATTAGTTTTTATTTTTATTTCGTTTTGACTTTTTGTTTTCAAATTCAGTTTAGTTTTAATTAGTTTTTAAAGCGGTTTTGCTAGTTTAGTTGAAAATGCTTAGTTTTAGTTTAGTTTTAATTAGTTTTAGTCTTAGTTTTAGTCTTTTTTGTAATAGGGGTTATTTGTTGGGGCAAGATTCACAAAGGTCAGAAAAAAGTATTGTGTAATAATAACTCAACAAAAACATCATACAATTTTAGAAATATGTATTCACAATGTATTCAACAATAACACCAGTACATAAAATGTACATATGATGATGAGCACAAATACAGTATCTCACAAAAGTGAGTACACCCCTCACATGTTTGTAAATATTTCATTAAATCTTTTAATGGAACAACAGTGAAGAAATTACACTGTGTCCAGCTTGTATAACAGTGTTAATGTGCTGTCCTCTCAAAATAACTCAACACACAGCCATTGATGTCTAAACCCCTGGCAACAAAAGTCAGTACACCCCTATGTTAAATTAAAATACCGGTAGTCCCACATCATCACATACCCTTCACCATACCTAAAGATTGGCCTGGTTTTATGTCGGTTAGCCTAATAGCTGGTTTGATTTGCATTGAGATGATCTTATGGAAAGTACCCCATGCCACTCTCTAGGTATGGTGAAGGGTATTTGATGATGTGGGGGGGCTATTTTAATTCCAAAGGCCAAGGGAACTTTATCAGGATGCATAGTATCCTGGATCCATGAAATAACTGGCCTTTAAAAATAAAACTCTGCCTGCCTCTATGGGAATCTAACATAGGTGTGTACTGACTTTAGTTACCAGCGGTTTAGACATTAATGGCTGTGTTGAGTTATTTTGACGGGACAGTGCATTTACACTGTTATACAAGCTGTACACTTAATACTTTATTGTAGCAAAGTGTAATTTCTTCAGTGTTGTCCCATTAAAAGATATAATGAAATATTTAAAATGTAAAAAACACTTTTGTGAGATACTGTATGTAAACAGTCTACACAAGACGCAGCAGTAAGTGCAAAATGTGTTAGTAACTGTGCCAGGAATAAACCTAAATAGCCAACAGACTAAAGAAGACAGACATCAACAGGTGTTTTGAACTTTGGTTTGAGTAAAGTGGCAAACTTTTTGAAGTCAATCGACTCCCACAGTTGTGTAGCTAGACAGTATCAATCCACATATTAACTCACGCGTCCTCACGCTTTTAGTGTTCATGCGTATTTACTAACCAGCAGCTATCGGGTCGCCGGTGAAAGCCCTCCTGTAGTGTTCTATGTCCTGCGGTTGTCTCCGTCATGCTGTCTGGCCCCATACATCCATGCCCTGTACCGGCCCGGGGTTAGCTTCTGTTTCGGGGGAAGGGGGCTTTGCGTTCTCCTTGCCCTGTCACTGCTTGTTAAGGTAAGCTAGGTTAGCCTCCTTGGGCGCTTCTCAAATGTATTTTCAAATTCGTGGGATTTTTCCCTTAATTGTCCACATATTTTACCACCTTCCACTGCGAGGCACTTGCTTTTATCTGACACAGTCATAATCAGATAGGACTCTGCCGCTTTCTTCAGACTTTCGGTACCGCTATGATGCCAGGTGAGGGATACGGACATGTTGTGTTCAATTTGACGTGGAATGTCGGAATTTCTGGGTTCCCAGTCGGAAACTATATGTCTACGGCATAGACTGAATAAAACAGGTCGGAAATATCAACTCTGTTATTTGCTCTGTGAAAGACATTGACAAAGACAAAAACTAAGGACATTTACTCGATAATTTTATTTCATTTTAGTTAGTTTTGCAAACACACATTACAGTTTTAGTTTAGTTATCGTTTTTTTGTAATGCCTCGTTTTTATTTTTATTTTAGTTAACGACAATGTTTTTTCCCATCTAGTTTTCGTTATTTCGTTCGTTTTCGTTAACGATTATAACCTTGGCTTGTACACAATTGGTCTATTTTATGAACCATGTTTTACTTGTTAGTATTTCTTGTTTTGCATATTTTCAAAACCTGACAGCAAACCTATCTGAGGCATTAGTAATGACTGATGGATGTGTACCACCAGAGCCTGCAGGTCTGAAGTCGTTCCTGAAGGTGAAGCTGAATCTGAGCCATGGGTGCACTAAGGACGGTGAAGCGAAACCAACAGCTCTGCTCTGCTGTGTCCTGCAAGCTCTGGCCATCCAGGGAGACCTTCAGCACAAGATCAAACTCTTCAGTAAGAGCAAACAACACTGCTCACTGTTAAATATGCAGTACTTTCATAATCTATTATAATTGTGTTTTCATGCCTTTTCTTACAACTTCACAATAGAAAAAGGTTAGTCTAGGGTTAGCACTGTGGGAATATCAGCTGAACATACTACAGACTGACCCATCACAGTTTAAACATCTCCAATCTAACCACGGAGTAGACTGCAGAGGGCCCAAAGAAAAACACAACAACTCAATATTTAGAGCCACATTTTGCCGTTGCTTAAATAACGATCGAGGGTCACTTAAGCTTTTCTGGACTGGAAAACTAATTCAACATCCACATTGGAACAGTATTCTCTCATCATGCAACACTGTGGACATCCACTAAATGAAAGTTTGAATCATTGAATTCCTCGACTTTTGTGGCCTATTTCAAATGTAAATAATACATTTGGTCTCTGATTTATTCTGTTTTTATCTCTGTTAAACAAGTTATAACTGAAGGAAGGAGAAAAAGAAAAAAAAAACAACACATTTTACATTTGACAACTGGAACCAGTCAGTGCTCTCTGGTAGACATGTGTAATGGAGACATCGTTTTGAAGCATATTTTTGGCATTTCTGCTCTGCAGTTTCTTGCACCTTATCGGCTGATATGTTCATTGATATTTATGTATCTACAATAAGGTTTTATCAGCTGATTTATCGCTCTAGCTCTACAGCACAATGTATCCAAGGTCAGAATGTGCTCAGTGCTGCTGGTTTATGTTGTCGTTCAGGTCAGGTGCTGATGAAGACCATGCTGAAGCCGTTGGTGATGTACCCGTCACTGTCGGTGAGGGTAACAGAGCAGCAGGGTGAGGGAACCGTCTTGGCCTTACAGTGTTTGGAGGAGAGCCACAAGGAGAGGTCCACTCCTTCACAAGTCTACAGCAAACTGCTCCTGGTGCTCAGGACACTGCACTCACACCTGCTAGGTATAGGTCAGCTGGGTCCATAACGAAAGGATGTATCATGCTTAAAGCTTGCTCTGTTTCACTGTGTTTTACTTATTATTCTTTTCAGATGTGTCCATTGGTGATAAAAAGCTCTCGGCTATCTTGGGGGAGCTAATTTGGGAGGAAATGTCCAAGTGCATCATCCATGAGTGTCTGGTCTTCTCCATCCCCACCAACAGCAGCCAGCTGGAGAAATACAACACTGTATGTATGGACCTGACAGCAGTTTGCATAGTACAATGCTATTTCAATGACACATAACAGAATTCAATTTTTTTCTGAATATCTGTTTTGTTGTACACGTTCAAGGTGATCAAGGAAACGGAAGAGTTTGAGAAGTCTCTGAAGGAGATGGAGTTTCTGCAGGGCGATTCCACAGACCTGCTCAAATACGCCAGGGATGTGAACTGTCACTTTGCCAGCAAGAAGTGCAAGGATGTCATCGTGGCTGCCCGCAAACTCATGACCTCCAAGATGCACAACACCGTCAAAGTATGTGTGAGCTAGGGCTGAGTGTCTGGATGAATAAACTGGAGACTGGGGATTGACTCAGCTGCTACAGACTGAAATGGAAAACAGGAAACATTAAAAATGGATGTTATTTACTTAGCTAGTCTCAGTAACAAGTTTTTCCCGGGGATGCTATTAGTCAGGGGCAACCTTGAAGCCTTTTCTCTCATATAATGAACCATGAAATATGTCTACTTCTGATTGGTTGATTGATTGATGTAAATCTCACATTTGCAGTGCATGTGCAGCTACTACTTTGCTCTGTTCATGCACTTGCACTCTCCCCTTTCAGGCTCTTGGAAACGGTCACAGTGATTTTTCTTTCTAGCAGTTAGCATTTTTTTCAGACTCTTCTCTTTCTTTATTTGACATTGGAAGATGGATTGTCACTATTGGGCACTATTGTATTACATTGCATTGTGCTGCCGTCCAAATTTACATGAAATATTACCCAAAATCTCCACATTGCTTATTTGTTTGTCTTTTTGCACCAATTTTCTCTTAACTCTGTTAGATCACACCAGACTACAAGCTGCGTCTTCCCAAGCTGCCTGTTCCAGCTTCGGAGCTGAAGGTGAAGCATGACACCACAAAGAACGAGATAACGATGGAAAACAAAAAGCAGCTGTCTCCGTGGAGTATGTGTCTGCCAGCCTGCCGCATCAGCGAGTCGGTGCAGCAGCTGATGGAGCTGGCGCTCAACACCCTGAGTGAAGCTGTTGGAAGCTCCACACAATGGTGTGTTCCAGTGCTCAGAGACCTACTGTAACTATCTTCTTTAAGAGTCAAATGTTTCTAAACGGAAGAGTCCCATTTTCATATGCTGTAAAGTTTCAACATTATTTATGATTATTTGATCAACTTTTTTTTTCATTCTTGTAAATTGGCTTTGGCTCACAGCATTGTTGATGTATCATCATTGCAAAACACTGTGAAGCTACATAAGTAAGTACAGCTGCAGTGGACTGTCAGGAGGGGGGCAATGGCAATAAAAGAAGCGATGTAAACATTACTTACATTAAAAAGTCCTATCAACATCACACTCAAAACAAGGTGGAAAAGTGGTCCAAAGTGAAGCAGCAGAGGCCAAGATAACCTGACCTCTAGACCCTGAGGCAGAGTCAAGCTTCACTGGATCCTGCCATTTCCATAATGCATGTCGATAGAGTTTTTTATTAGGCCACCGGGCAGGGAGGGTTGAGGCTTGTCAAAACGTCATCAGTGAATAAGAAATCTTTCTGTTGTTCTTTTTAGTGCATTACAACTCTTCTTCACCGTGAGAAACATCTTTCAGCTGTTCTACGATGTCGTCCCGACGTACCACAAGTAAGGATGTTTCCGTCGTATAACGGGGCAGATCAAAACAAACACAGTTCTCCTCGAGGTGTAAATGGTTGCCTTCTTTTTCTCTGCTACTCCATCTAGGGAGAACCTGCTCAAGTTCCCTCACCTGGCTGCCATCCAGCACAACAACTGCATGTACCTGGCCCACCACCTGCTCACCCTGGGCCACCATTTCAGAACGCACCTGCCACAGCCCCTCAGCGAGGGCATTGCAACATTTGTTGACATGGTGCCCGGATTCAGGAAACTGGGTAAATAAATAGTTATATAACGGTCTGCCACATTGCCATGAAATTTGGTACAGAAATTCATCTCCAAAATTACTCCTGTTCTCGGACATTCATGGTCCACAGACAACAAGTCACCATCGGGCCAAAATGTCCACTTTCAACATACGAAAAGGAAACATCTAATCTGCAGATTACCTTGAAATATGCTGAGCAGCCTTTTGTCATTTCCTGCCAGGTGCCCAGTGCTTCTTGGCGCAGATGAACGTCCAGAGAGCTGAACTGTTGGAGAGACTTTCCACCGCTCACAATTTCGGCAACCTGGATGATGAAGACAGCTACATTGCAGCCAGCAAAGCAGTAAGACAGGTGAGAAGAAAAGCCTTAAAAAATAATATGTAACTGTTGTAAAAATGGTGTGTATGCACTTTCAGGCTATAGCTATGACTGCATGAGGCAAATCAATAAATTATTTTATTCATGCACCGCTTCTCAATCATACCGTGGTCATCTGTTCGCTTTATGGCAGGTCATCCATCAGTTGAAGCAGTTGGGCACAGTGTGGCAGGATGTCCTACCAGTCAGCATCTATTGTAAAGCCATGGGCAACCTCCTCAACACAGCCATCACAGAAGTCATTTCCAAAATCATGATGTTAGAGGTTTGGCTTTTTTTTGCTTTTTTTTTTTTTTAAGCTACAAACCATTAAATCCTAGTCACTAATAAATGCCAGGTAATAAAAAAAAACAGGAGGGAGATGAATTATTTGCAACTACTGTATAATGGTTAAGATAATTTACATTTCTACAGCACTAATCCCATCAGCAGGTAAGGGTTCTGATTTTTTTATTTTGGATGTAGTCCCAGGTTGATTAAATACCCAAATTTGTTGAGTTCAAACACAAAAAAATGGTATTATCTTGATATGATTATAATCAACTGTATGTAATGATCAATAACGATTTTATTTCTCACTTAACCGTCTACAGGATATTTCCTCAGAGGACGGGGAGCACCTTCACACTCTGTGTCAAACCATCATTGAGGAAGGTCCGCTGGTCTTCATCCCTCTGGCCGAGGAAAACAAGAACAAGAAGTATCAGGAGGAAGTGCCTCTCTACGTGAGGAAGTGGAGTACCTTCAAGGAGCTGGTCATCGTGCTGCGGGCCAGCCTGCAGGAGATAGTCGACAGGTCAGGAAACAATAAAGTATCCATAGATTATAGTATAAAGTGATTAAAAGCAAGGTCTGGGGTATTTGCTGGCCTTAAAAAATATTAAATTGATGATACATAGTTATTTTTTTAAATCAGTGATTATTCTCAGGCTTGTTCTGCTCATTTCCCAAAATATACCTATATAATCTGGACTTTAATTAACTGAGTTCGAAGAATAATGTCCCGGTATTCCATTTGTTCTATTTTACATTTACGTTTGTTCCCACTAGCCTTAAAGCTACACTGCAGTGCAACTTAAAAGATTGCAGTTAGCAAGAAATATTTTTACAAAAAGAGTGGTCAAAATTGAAGCAGCTAAGGCGAAGACATCCTGACTTTTAGTCATTAGGCTGAGTCAAACTCCAAAAACACTGCCACAGAAGACATTATACAAGTGTTTTTTTATGCTTGTTAGTATACTGACTTATGTGAGTTCCTCTTTGGTATTAAAAGAAGCTTCTGGCTACCATCATACTTTTTCCCCCTTTTAATGTGTACGATTGGTAGCCTGGAAATCCAGACCCAAATTCGAAAGATTAAGTGTCTGGCACTGAGTAATGAAATTTTGAATTTGAAAATCTCACTGCACACAATTGGATAACAGTAAGACCATTCATAACAATACACGCGGTGACGTACCCAGACCCCCATACGCTTAGCTACCAACGGAGCTAACTGGTAGATTAAACTGTCGTCACTCTGTCTAGCTGGCCTCTGGCCCGCCTATATCAGATACACGATGTGATCAGTGCAGCTCGGCTCCAAGGGCATAGTTATTGAGCATCATTACTGAATGCCAGAGTAACCCGCTGAGCAAATCCAAATTGTGCTCTGGCGAGAACTCTGGATTTCCAGGGTATGCGATTGGCTGATTTGTCTGATTCCTCTCCACAGGTGGGCTGACGGGAAAGGTCCGCTGGCGTTGGAGTTCTCCAGTTCGGAGGTGAAGAATCTGATCCGAGCCTTGTTTCAGAATACGGAGAGGAGAGCTGTAGCTCTGACCAAAATCAAATAGATACTTGGAGCAAAAAGAAAGATACTACAGTACTTTTTCCTCTGAGGAAAATATGATTTACTCCTTCATTCATTTCCATTTTCTGTTGCGTTCAATATATGCATTCACATGTGTTTAGGTCCAACAGTTTGTCACAGAGACAGTGACCGAGGTGCTGTCGCTATATAAGACTGTTGTAATCAGTCTGTGGGATATGTTACATCTCAGCATCCAGACTGCAATTAGTCCTTCAGAGATTACACGAAGGCTTCTTTACATCCTGCAGCATCCAGTCATATAGCTCATCGTGGGTTTACCATGACAAAGCCAACTGAGGTTGTGCCATCTGTTGACATGATGTCTTATCCAGGGTTAACTTTGCTGCACATTGTTAATCAAACTTCATCTGTAGCGTGTTTGAGCTTTTCTGTACTGATGTCATTTCAGGAGAGTTTGTTTGAACCTAAAGAACCATTTAGTTCTGACAAAGATTCCCCTGGGCCTTGCATCTCAAGCCATTAAACTGAACTCTTCTGTCATGTATTTATTACTTGTCCAAATAAACCAAAAGACTCAACTTTTCAGAACCTCTTCCAGCTGTTTTTGATGAATATGATGATGATCTTGGTGGCAGGGCATGCCACCTTGCTAGTACACAATGATGAGTGTGTTGTTGGAAGAAACTGCAACTGCCTATACTTTTGTCAGCAGCCGTGTAATGGCCTTGCAAGCACTTTCCAAAGTTTAGGGTCAGTTCTGTGTCCTCTGCACCACATGTGCAGATCTCTAGTATATCCTAATAAGGTGAAAAACTAATGCCATAACATTAAAATATAATGGGAGAAGGGTGAGATGCTTTTGAAATCTTAAATGGGATATATCAGCATTCTGATTGCATGAAACCAAAAGTACTAGCTCAACCAAATCCCTACTGTGTGCTGTCCTGGCTCCTAAATGGTGGAACGAGCTCCCAATTCACATCAGGACAGCTGAAAGTTTACTCCTCTTCCGTCACAGGCTGAGAACGCATCTTTTCTGACTGCACCTTGGCTAAGAAGATGATGGTTATAATAAAAAAATAATTAAAAAAAGAATTGCACTTATGTAGGACTTTGTAGTTTGGCTTATTGAAGCTAATATACTTATTGTATTTGATTCTTGCTGTTCCGAGTTTACACCTTCACAGTTGAATGGACTTATTGGAACTTGCTTTGACTAAAAGCACCAGCTAAATGAAATGTAATTTAATGTAATGTAAGGCACCTTTGACCTCCTCTTTGCGCCACTAGCGGGCCAAAATGTTCCCTTAAACAAAAGAGATATATCAAATGTAATGGGAAGGGCACCAGAGCATATTCCTGCTCCTCATAGGATGAGCCATTTCCATTTTGGGCACTTCAAGGGGGAGGGAAACCTTAGTGTCTCCCAGGAGAAAATGTCAACTTTCACACAAGATCGTGATCAATCGGAGAGATTGATGATTCGTAACTTTGTTAAGAAAAGTTCTATTAAAATAAATATTACACATTTTAATAGGAATCTATTGTCCCTAATGTCTGTGGAGCTGCAGCAGCCCCAACATGCAGTGTTTTGTTCTGTGAATGATGCCGGCCGGGCCGGGGGGGAGGAGACAAACAGCTGGACAGTCCCACAGCAGAGCCTCCTCACTCTCTCCAACAGCGTCTCCTACTTCATCTGATCAGACCTGATGACTCCAACAAGGAAGTCAGTGGCTGTTTTCATCTAAAGGTGTGCTCTACACAGGTATGTCATTATCTTCTCTTTTTGGATGTTCTATTCAGCAGATAAATCAGTGGTAGAAATCTGTTAAGAAAAAAAACATTTTCAACATGTATATTTGAATTGTTAAGACGTAAAAATGCTTTTATTTCCACGATATGTTAACACTTGTGAAAATACTTGATTTTATTTGCAATTTAAACTATGCTACGTAGATCAGGAGTTTTCTGATCTTTCAACATTTGAATCGGTGTAATGCTGTAACCTTATTGCTGTACCCATTATGTCTGAAGTATCTCAGTTACTTAAGTTAACTTGGTTATATTGTGTAGTTAAGCTGTATGTTACACTGTAGTAAATTATATGTACTTTTGTGTTGATTCAGAAACTTGTTCACATGTTGTATGTGTGTTATTGTTGTGATACATTAGTCACAGTGACAAGGGAAGTTATCACAGTTCTCTTGGACACATCTGGACAATACTTCCTCTAAGCCTTCTGGCAGTAATCTTTTCAAATCCACTGTGTTCCTCCTTGATTTTTCTCCGATTAATTTTGAGGATTAGTGATAATCCCTACATGTGTAGCAAATTGGAGCAGTGACGGAGACACTGATCAGCCTACTTCAGACTGATGAGACCATGGATATAGAACAATGAGACCTCATGTTACTCCAAATAAGGAAGTAAAGCAATAGTTGCTTTTGGCACGTCTTCATACATCATCAGATGTAAAAAAAGCAACTGATCTCAGATGGTATTCTGTCTATAATGGTTTGACCGGTAGTACATATAGATATATATATATATATATATATATATATATATATATATATATATATATATATATATATATATATACACTACTATTAGGAATAAGAGGTTAAGACAATTTGAAATACTGTTAAGTAATGCTTGGCTAAGTCCATGCCCAGTGTCGATCCTATGTGTGAGCGATGCAGGCAACCACCAGCCTCCTTTTCACATAATGTATGTTTTGGTTTTATCCAAAACTGAATAGTTTGTGGCAATTAATATTTAACACTTGTTAAGATATTTTGGAAGTATCCACAGACCCTTCTGCTTCTACTGCAGTATTTGGAGTAGCTCCACAAGATATATATCTTAGTAACCAGGCAAACAATATGATAGCTTTTGCATCTCTTTTAGATTAAAGCCCTTTATCATTTGACATTGCAGAAAATTCGCTGTTCCACACGAAGCTGTGCTAAGAAATCTTATGCTACCTGGCAACCATTTTTAACCTACAGTAAAAATGGACGCCACGGATATTGTATTGTAGTTTTGTACTACTGGCCTCATATTATATATTTTACTTATTTATTTATTTCTAACTCTGAAATTTCATTTTATTTTTGTACGTTTTTTTTAAATTCATTTATTATTATTTAGTTTTTAGTTTTTGTGTGTCTCACCATATTTGTCACATTGAATTTTTTTTTTTACATCCATTCAGTGTGATTTCTAAACAGTACAGTACTACTATTAACAGGGATGGGGGATATATTGTGCATCCAACTATATCTGTGCTTTATTGCATTGTATATGAGCAACAGCAAAATGTACATGAAGGTTATTATCAAAACCTCTTGATTGCTGCCACCACTGTCTAAATTATCATTGTGTTATCCAAGTATTGAAGCAGCACTAAAAGCTTTGGTAACTGTTAAAACTGACATATTTGAGTATTTAATTCCATTGCCCAAACAGAGGCAACACCTGAAGAGAAATCAACAACTTGAGGACCTCAGCAATGATCTCCACCGTGATGTGCAGCAGAGAGACGCTACAAAACGGTCAGTGCAACAGTCACATGAGGCGCTCCGTCAGGATCGAGCCTCGCAGGAACTCTGTTCCCCCAACGCAGACTCTCACTGCTAAACATCTGCTGGCATACCTGCCCCGACCACAGTCAGAATCAGCCCGCTACACTCCTTACACCTGCAAGGTACGGCTTTCTATATTATAGGATGTCCAACTCCACTCAAAAATGTTTTTTTATTGTTACTTCACTTATTTGAGCTTCACTACAAAGAGGTGTATGTGAAAAGTTTGAGAAGGCTCTTTTCATCTGCTGAAGTGAAAAAGTATCATTGTGCTCACCGAGTTCAACACGTGAATGTACAAGATGATTTTGAACTAGAATGGAAACCACCAATCACGGTCCAGTATGCAATTCACAAAAGTGTGATGGATTTAGGATTTTTCAATGAGGGAGGAGGAGTAGTTAAAGAGAGAGTAGTTTCACTCTGTTTTCCCGAAATACACACATGTGCACCAACAAGACATGCATTAATGGAGAGATGCCAAAGCAAGGGGCCTGCCAATGGACAGGCAACTGCCTTGCTCAACAGCACCTCAGCAGTGCCCAGGAGATGAACTGGCACCTCTCCAGCTACCAGTCCACACTTGGTCTGCACAGGGACTTGAACCGGTGACCCTCCGGTTCCCAAGACAAGTCCCCACAGACTGAGCTACTGCCACCCCCTAATTCACTAAACCCTCATTCACATAATTCAACTTTTTTGTAATAATATCATATCAGACACTGATGATCATAGCACCAGTAGCACAGATCAGACCCCCGGCCTCACAGTCACGCTGGTCGTGTCTTCCAGTTTCTGGCACAATATGGCTGTATCACAAATATCCACACCCACATTTCTCTGCCACATTTTGGAGGCACTTTAGAATTTGACAGCCTTTAATAGGACATAACTTATTAACCTACTTGTCATTTATTTAGTGTTTTTATACTTTTTGTATTTTGTGAATAATATGCATTGTTTTCCTTCCTTTCAGGCTACAGCTAAATCTACTGTTTCTACCACGATGATCACAAAAAGAGCCTCTCTCATCCACAACTTGAACTATGCTAAGTGCTCATCACTCCAACCACCTCAGGAGGCTTCTCCCTCCCCGAGTCCCTGCAGCAAGTCCTCTTGTGTTCTGACTTTGGCTGAGCAAGAGTCCTCCCAACCGCACACTATTCAATCAGCTACCCTGGAACCAGTAGAGGAGACGCCAAAGCGTCAGCGTTCGCATCGCAGCAGAAACCTCAAGCGTTTCAGCTCCAGGTGGCAATCGAGATGCTCCACTGGCATCAGCAACGTGCCCGTCGCTGCGACCGAGAAGCTGCAGAGTCACATGAAGCGCTGGAAGCTTCTGGGTGACGAGCACTCATTGCATGTCCCTTCTAGCAATCAGCGCCAGCGTTACGTCACTAAGGATGGCAAGTGCAGGGTCAATCTGGGACCTATTGCAGACAAGAGTCGCTTTATCTCAGATATTTTCACCACATTAGTGGACCTCAAGTTTTGCTGGTTCCTTCTGGTCTTCACTATGTGCTACATTCTCACATGGGTGGTCTTTGGTGTGATTTACCTCTTCGGTGCCTGGTTGCGTGACGACATTGCACATGTTAACGACCCACTATGGAAGGCCTGCTTCCACAATGTAGACAGTTTCCTCTCCGCCCTGCTGCTGTCATTAGAGAGCCAGAGGACTATTGGGTATGGCTCCAGGATGGTGACAGCCAACTGCCCTGAGGGTACGGTGCTCCTGATGATCCAGTCCATCCTTGGCTCCATTATCGATGCTCTGATGGTTGGCTGCATGTTTGTTAAAATCTCCCGGCCACAGCAGAGAGCCCAGACGCTGATCTTCAGCAAGAGATGCGTCATATGTGAGCGTGACGAGAAGCTGTGCATGCTGTTCCGCATTGGTGATCTGAGAGCGAGCCACATGGTGGACGCCAAGATTAGGGCCAAGCTCATCAAATCCAGGCAGACCAAGGAGGGCGAGTTCATCCCACTGGAGCAGTCGGAACTCAATCTGGGCTACGACAGTGGGCAAGACAGGCTTCTCCTGGTGGAACCCCAGACCATCACCCACATCATCAATGAAAGCAGCCCTTTCTGGGAGGTGGGGTCCGAGCGTTTGAAGAGGGAGACCTTCGAGATCATTGTCATCCTGGAGGGCATCGTGGAAGCATCGGGTTTGTAGAAGTATTTTTAAGTCAAGTGCGGTTCTCCAAACAAGGTTACCTCCATAGTAACGCAGCTACATTTCAAAACTTAGCATCAGTGTTATAGTCAAAAGCACCTAACCCGAGACCAAGTCACCACCAAGACCAGAGTGTATCGTGACCAAGACAAGAACAAGACTTTTAGGGGTTGAAACCAAGACCACACACTGCATGACACGATAAAATGTGGAAAATGCTAACCATAGGCACTCCTTAAAGGTGCCCTGTCACACAAAACCGTTTTTACTTGTATTTTTGTAAAATATGTTAGGTCCATATGTGTTTTTGTTATGTTGTGAATGTGAAAATGAACTGCTACCTCCTCTGTCAGCTCTAGTCACTGAAAAGAAATAAGCAGAGAAATCAGACCAATCACAAAAGCTGGTCAGTCTGACATCGTACTGCCTGAGCTCATTACTATTCATGAGCTTGCCCAGTTGGGCTGGGTAAAGGATTCTGACAGCCAGGCTCTGATTGGCTGGCTGTTAGCCAATCAGATTCAAACAGCGTAGCTTGTTGAATATTAATGAGAACTGGCAGAAATCGAGCTGAGTCTTCCTGCAGGCTTTCTATACCACGCTAGAATGGCTTGAAACAAGGTAACCAAGGCATTTTTTTCCACAAAAAATGTTACAGAGTCCATGGTAGAACTTCAGACATTACCACAAAGTAATGAAATACATGTGGCAGGGCACCTTTAAAACTGATCTGAAAGATCCCAGCTCTGTCATCGTTACATTGCTTTTGTTTTGAAAATGAACTCCACATGGTTATGGTTTAGTTAGCCAAATTGTATTACCGACGGGGAGAGGGGGTTAACAGTAACAAACTTCAAATTAGAAATGAGTCAAGTTATGGTTGCATTTGAAGCAGGAAGTTTTAGGCTACATTCAATCACAGTAATGATGTTCACACATACAGTAGATCAGACAATGCACAGACAATTTAGTGATATCCCTGCAGTTGTGGTCTTCACAGGTCTTAAAACAAAATCCCAAGTCCTCTTTATCTGAGACCGAGACAAGATTAAGTAAAAATGTGTCAAATCCGAGACAAGACCTTAAAAAAGTGGTTTTGAGACCGGTCTCGAGTACTACAACACTACGTTGCATTTTCAGATCCTTTTCTGTCCTGTAAATGGGATGGAAAAACCATGGCCTCATCCTCACTTATTATGTGTTTCAGTATCACCGAATACCCAACACAACTGTTAGCCTCGACATATCTAACAGCAAAAAATGACAATTACATTGGTGTAAAGAGTTTGCCTAATCCTGCAGCTTAAAAGATTTCTTCTATAGGGTGCTGTTTAGGATAAATCACACTCTCGCTGCTAATGAGCAAACCTTGAGAAAGCTGTTGTTTGCTTATGTCCTTTATTTAATGCAGAAATATTGAATTTCTTTGATGCAGTGATATTTGAACTTCTGTATTGTACTGTGTATTCTAAGCAATTATCGGGAAACTTGACGGCAACAGAAGTACTTAAGACATGTTTGAGTTGTTGACGAGCTGAAAACAATTGCTGCTTCTGTCAGTTTTTCCACTGTAAACATGTAAAGAGTGTAAACCAATATAAACTGTTTTTTACTGGTATTTTATAGGCTATCATAAAGAAAACAAAAGTGGTCCTGGAGCAACATCAACCTTGAAGTTTGATTATGCACTCAACATGTTGTCGAAGTTTCTTTTGCAGCAGGAGTAAAGTTTTGAAAGTTTAGTAACGTGAAACAAATAAGACAGTCGAAGACTAAACCAAGTTAGGTTTTTGTATTTTATTAAAAATAACATAAATTTCACAAAAGACAGCAGCCCAGTGTGGAAAGGGTTTCTTCAAATGAGTGAACAGAAACACTAGGCTTATATGCATCTTCAGAGTGACAGCACACACGCACTTGGCTTATTATGATGCTACAATTCTTACAGGCAATCTGATACACATCTGTCTACACAAGAGACATCTCGGAGCCATTTCGCCTCCTCCTCCCTGTACGACTTTCACCCCCCCCAGTTACATCTCAACTGGCATGGGAAAACTAGAGAGCCCCTATCTGTTCAGACAAACAGTGCTCACATTATGTTCCAGACTTTGTGATTCTCACTTAGTTAGAATAGGAATCTACATTTGGGAATGAGATAAACTCTCTTTCAGTATTGTAAGAAAAAACAAAGCACAAATAGAACATAAGAATATAAGGAATCATGCTTAAATGTGGTTTTTGCCATTACAGACATCATTAGTTAGCTAAACTTGCCATGTATAAATCATATCATATTACTTGTTTTAATTATTTCAAGCTACTAATGGCTCTATTTGGTTATGTAATGAGATTTGATAGCAGCAACCTGTAGCAAATGGTACAAGTTTTCTGTAGGATCTGATGGTTGTGGATTTAAGATACAGAACACCAACAGTGCCAAACAGAAGACCCAGTGGTTACTGCTGGCTGTATGAAACTTCTATCAGTGATTTTGAAAAGTTTAAATTAGACCACATTTGAAAAAAAACTCTCTTCTTGGTTTAAGGATGTTGGCCAAGTGTGGATGGAAGACCAGAAATGTAGAAGACATTTTTCCTGGATAAAGTGACATTTACCTGACCCTGATGCTTTGTTGTGTTGCAGGTATGACATGCCAGGCGAGGACATCCTACACAGAGGACGAGGTCCTTTGGGGCCACCGATTTGAGTCATGCATTTCCTTAGAGAAAGGGGCGTTTCGTGTGGACTACAGTGCATTTGACAAAACCTTTGAAGTCCAAATGTCTCCACTCAGTGCAAAAGACAGCAGCACAGCAAAGGAAAAAGAAGTGTTTTAGAAAAATGTTGGCTAAGAGTGATTGTGATATTCCCTGATAAACTATAACCATAATGTGCTAATTTAGGAATATTAATCTCAGAGCGGCCCTCATTTATGTTGTTCTATTGTATGTGTAATAAGGTTTTCTTTTAATTTAATCTAGGCCCTATGTTAATCATTATGTAAAGTTTTGTGTTGAGTTTAAATAAAAATAAACATCCTGGTGATCCCAGTTGTCTGTGGTCCTTTCTGGGCAATTGAAAAAGTAGTAAGGCAAAAATAATCTCGAATCAAAAGTCCATTTATTGTCTTTTATTTTTAATTTTTTACCTCATTGCCTGCGGGGGAAATGCTTTTTAGGCCGCAGATGGACTTGCCACAGGGGGATTTTTCGTAGCAATACCGCCAGTGGCCTCCACGGGTACATGGCGCTGATGCACCGAAAACCAAACCGCCGAACCCCCTAAAATCTGAAGAAGAAGAAGTACCAGAAGAGCGCATGATGGGATATGAGAGTCCTCCGGCGGCGCGCTGCCGCCATGTCACCTAGGGAGAAACACTTAGCTGTTCTCTCTGCTTTAGGCGTAGTTAGTCTTGCTCTGTATTATATTCCTACTTTTCTTTGCGCGACTTTAATTCTTGTAGTGTGTTGTATTGTGTGTTACTATCACAGCGGAGAACCGCTTCCCGCCAGGCTAGGCCTCAATCCGCGGGCTGGGCTGAAGGTCCCAGCTGTGCTCCGGCGCTGGTTGTGGGGTTGGGGAGTGACCGGCGTGTCCGTAGCCGCACGGGGGAGAAGAAAGAGCGGCAGAAATAAAAACGAGCTCCCGGAGGCAGAGGGACACTTCAAAGGAAGGCTCGTTGAAACCGGGATTTATCGCAGGGAAAGCTTGGCAAGTGACTCGTTTCTTTTCAGCCCTCGGGATTTCCTAATGGGGAGTTACATCGGAAAACCCGAAAGTCCAACGGCCGACTCCGGGAGGCCGAGAGCAGGGAGAAATCCTCGAGAGCAGCTGCGGGAAAAGCTGTCCAGACCCAACCATGCTGTCTATACCCCAAACAGGAGGCTGTCGTTTGCTGGGTACGTTCATAACCAAACCACGCTATATCAACGTAGCTAGCTAAGCTCTCAGTCCCTTAGGAGGCGGGGGCATGCAGAATATAACTTCAAATTTCTTGGCGGGTTTTAACGTTAATTATTAACTCTTAAGCCCGTTGGAAGAATATTTATCGGCATAATTGTTACTCAAATAAACAAACATGTATTTAGTCGCCAACTCTTGATGGATATTCAATAGAGAGACAGACGGAGACCTTTCTAACAATTTGTGAGCCATTGTTAAAGATTTTAGAATTGGGAAACATCAACACTCCTCATTGGTTTGGTTTTGGTTTGGTTCATTGACAAGATTTTCATATATTTATAAAAATACATGGGGCGGGGTATCGTTACAAGTTTTCGATAACATTACTAGGGCTGTGCTCGATTGAATAAATTCTTAGTCGACTAACAATCAATTGTATCGACTAATCAATTAGTTGATTTAATCGACAGATCTGTAAATTGAGTTTCTCCACAAAGAGTCATGCAAAGGCACCACTTTAATTATTGTGTTTACCAGAGATGTGCTCGTACGTTTCTTGGAAATAAGTAGGGCTGCCACCTCTTAGTCGATTAGTCGACTAATCGGTCGTTTTGGTCTTAGTCGACTAAGATTTCTTTAGTCGATTAGTCATTTTTTATGCTTATTCATGCTTAATTACTTATTTCCAAGAAACTTATGAGCACATTTATGGTAAACACAAGATTTAAAGTGGTGCTTTTGCAGGATTAATTGTGGAGAAACTCAGTTTTACAGATGGTTAATTAAAGGTATTGTGGAGGATTTTCCCGAATTTTAGAAAAGAACCGCCCTCTGTACTTTTTGAAAAAATGCACATGCGCAACACTCTGCCTGCTCCCGAGAGGGAACGCTATTAAACGTGTGCACGAGAGTGCACTGTTTACAAGTTGCTGTCGGCATGGCTCATACAAGCCTACTTTCCAAAAGAAGATTTGCACTTTTTCACAAATTGAGATGTTTACCGTGTGTGCGCGGTGCGTGACTTGTGCCAGGGCTGGAAACACGGTGAGAACGGCGAGCTTCCATGGACGGCTGAAACCGTAGCTCACCACACATATACACCTGAAAGTGCTCATGCGCAGAAAGCGAAAACTACCTAGGGACGAGCACGTACGACGGCCTTACGTATACATATCACCAGACTGATTGACAACTAGGAGGACCAATTATTTTGATGATCCACCCGGAAAAAGAAAATCCTCCACAATACCTTTAACTACATTTATATTGTGCTTTTCTAGTCTTAACCACCTCTCAGAGCACAGCTCTGTCAATTAAATCAACTAATCGATTAGTCGACAAAATCGTCGAGGACAGCCCTAGAACTAAGTCATTCAGCATGAAAAAAGCATCAAACATGACTAATCGACTAAAGAAATCTAAGTTGACTAAGACCAAAACGACCGATTAGTCGACTAATCGACTAAGAGGTGGCAGCCCTAAACATTACCGATACTGTGAATTCGATGCTGGTTCCTGAACGATACTTTTTTCAATACCAATTTTTTAGACTATATTTGAACTAAAACATGAGAAAATGTTAGAGAATAGAAACATAAACTAGAATATGTAATTAGATGAACAGAAAACAATGCTCCTTGTTTTTCAAAAAGCAGACATGGTGAAAGGAAACTAATATAAATCACTAACGTTAAGGCCGTTTTATGGTTCTGCGGAGGCTCCACGCAGAGCTTTCGCCGTAGCCTACGTAAGTGGCCTGATGTGTATACTTGTGTGTGAGAGCGACGGAGAAGTGAGAGAGTGACGGTGATTAGCTTCGGAGCGAGTAGCGACTCTAGAGTCATATAGTGAGAGAAACAAAGTGTCTCCCCTGTGTTTTCTTACCACGGTGGGGAATCTGGAGCAGGAAAAGTTAACCCTCTCCTTGATTTCATGTTATGGAGAAGGAGAACCAGAAAATGTGTCAGGAAATGCAACGCTACCAAGCCACGGCCGAGCGACGTGTAGTTAAATTTTTCGGGAGGTGCACGTCAGGCTACGGCGTAGCATCTGCGGGGGAATGCAGTCGATTCGACGCAGAAGCATAAAACAGCCTTTAGTCAGTGATGGACTTCTTCCGTTTCCCAGAAAAGCTTCATGGGATAATGATCCCCTGAGCCAACTTTTGGTCGAGAAAAATGACATGGAGTCGTACAAACATGCACATGACCTTGGCAGTCTCTGGAATTTGTTAAGATGTTATATTGTTTTTTCCCTACAGGGAACCGCCGGGCACAGTCGGCAGGTTCACCATCACCCCCCAGCGTCACTATCCCCTGCAGCAGCCGGGTCTATCGTCAGTGGGAGTCCTACCTCCCGTCAAGTGGGATGGCTTCATGAAGAAAAACATCCGTAGCCCTCGTAACTCTCCGGGTGTCCTCAGCCCCGTCACTGTGAAGATCGCCAGGCCAGACCACCACAGCTCCCCTGGGTCTCTACATTCATACCAACATTTAGTCTGCCATCATGTTTTTATGATTGTGTCTTATTACCTAGAGACCAACCACATAAATTGTACTTTACATTACTGTGTACTATTTTCAAAGCTTGCTTTCAGAACATGCTATTTTTCCTATCCTACCTTTAAGCTATCAATGACATTTTGCCAGCTAAAGTTTGATACAAGTTTAGTGATTATTGATGGCACAGATAGTGATGGTGTTATATTGGACTACATAATATTGATAGGATCTTCTAGTATTTTGGCATAAGTCCAGTGCTTTATAAAACCCTAATTTGTGGGTTGTGCTCTGCTGTGTCTTTGCTGTTTGAATGTTAACACTGACCAGAGCTTTATTGCCACCTGTGTTTTTAGTTTGGACCATCTGAGTTGTGCAGGGCTTCCTAGGGCCCCTGTGGACCCCTGCTCCAGAGAAAGTGTCCTCAAGGTGTTGAAGGAAAGCCGCAAGAGAGAAGTGGAGGATGAGGACCGAAGCTTTGCCTCTGAGCAGAAAAGCAAAAGAAGGTACGAGGCTTTAAGGAGACTATGGAAGGAACGGTGATTACCAACACAGTATAAGCAATGTAGCCTGGTTACCAAGGCTACAGAAAGGTATCCTAAGGATAAGATAAGGTAGACTTTCTTGATCCCACAATGGGGAAACTCACTCGTTGCAGCAGCTCAATGCAAGACAACTAAATATAAATAGGATAGAAAAATGCACAAAAATATAAAGGGAAATAGAAAAATGCCTTTGGTTGTCTGTGTTTGCCATCCCTCGAGTCTTTATTGATCGCTTCCCTTGATGATGTAACCAGATACAGGTCGCATGTTTTTACAAGGTGCAAATGGAGTCTTAATGTTCAGTGCAAGTATTACTGATACACCACAATCAGCAAACCAAGCAAGCATCAAAAATGGATTGAAGTTTATATAGACTGATCCATCCAAAACATCTTAGACAGTAAACTATGTTGTTGGTGTTTTTGTATGAAACCCTTTTTAGAGATGCACCCCTTTTAAGTTAACCCAACAGCAATTTCTGTCTCACTTTCCCCACGGCACGAGTCTGAATTGAATACCGTCAGAATAACCTAAAGGCTTGCGTACGCACAAAGAAGAAAAAAAATCTGTTTAATAAACCACTGTATAAAAAAAAAACATGTACAACCACCGTAATGATCTGACGAGCAAACTCCTTATATTTTCACTTTTACCAACTGCATATCTAGCAAAATGCATTAGATAAAGTATGCTGGCTCTTTCTGTAAATGTTGCTGTCATGCCTGAATGAAGCTTTAGGGAACATTAATGTTAAAGAACATACTGTATGTCTGAATGACAATCAATGTAGCAAATAAATGATAAAGTCAGCCAGCAAAGTTATATCTTGCATGTCTGAAAAAGGGCCTTCCTGTTATAATATAAATCAAGACATCCCAACTTGCTGCTATTCAGGACTTGGTTCATACATTCTGTCTGTAGAACTGTTATGAATGTTTGGAATTCATTTGCATTTCCCAAGGCGTAACGACAGCGGTGGAAGTGCACACTCTGCTTTTGAACCTCTTTTGCCCAATGGGATGCCATCGCAGCTGGTCCCTAAGTAAGTTTAACTTTCCTGAAGTGACAACATAATGTCAAATCTTGTCTTTGAGTTTTACGGACTGTGTATTTGACGCTGCAAAGCATTGTGTGAAGTATAGTGGGGCTGTCTAAATGTAGGTGTAAATGCTTTCCCTTCCTTCCTCCAGGCCAGGAAACCTGAAAAGAGGTATGACTTCACTGGCGGAGGATTCTATCATGAAGAGGTCTCGCACCTCTTCCATCAGCTCGGGCAGTGGGGTCCATGCCCCGAGAGGAACCCCAGGCACCAGGAGAAACCCTATCCAGAGCTCTTACAGCTCTTCACTAGGCCTCAGCCAGGTAACTTACCCAGTCCATTAAAGTGAACATGACGCTGCACAGATAAAGTGGAGTTGTTGAGCTTTATCTCCATGTTTACCATCACAGTGGAAGAAGCGGTCAGCACCCAGCTCCCCTCTGTCCAGCCCCGGATCATCTCGCTCTCAGACTCCAGAGGGAGCCTCCAAAAGAGCCAGGTATGTCTCTGCTGGTTTCCTGTTAGTCACCCACATGTATTGTAACATTACAGTTTGTAACTTGTAACTTCATTACCAGAGAGGACGACGGGCAGTCTCCCAGCTCAGCATCCTCGGTGAGGTCAGACCAGACAGCCTCAGACAAGGCACCTGTGACTTGTAAGTCTCATTTTTCTGCAGTGACTGTCTCATGTAGTGAGCTCTATGCAACAGATTATGCAAGGCTGTATAATATTAACAAAACATTTGAATGGATAGTTAAAACTTCATGAGGCTACTTTGCCCAGTCAGTGACAGTAAGAGGTTACCTTTTATTGAACTGAAGTAATTTCATAGCCATTCATTCAGGTTAGCGCCATGTTGGAAAATGTGATTTTAAAAAATAGGTCTAGAAGTGATTATATCAGTACCTGTCAAAAGTTTGGACACACTTTATATACCACTTCTAGACCCATTTTTGTATCAAATTTTCCAACATGGAGCTAAACTGTGTCTTTTCTCTACCCTACACTAGATTAACTGCAGTATCCCTGTGTTAAGCTGTTGACATAAGACGCACGTCTTGCAGTGTGTTACATAAATGGGTAGTGCGTACTGTAATGTGTACGCTGTTATCACACATGCCTGCTGTGAGTTTAACATGGCATCAAACGCTAAGAATGAACTGATCTGACTTAATAATAATTCAGATTTGTAAACCGATGGTCAGTCCACCGTGACTGAATGTAGCTGACAGCAGATTAAATAACTTATATAAAGACTTACTTAATTTTTTTTTATATATATGATGGTTTTGCAGCCAAACTGACTCCAGTCCCCAAGGTCCCAGTCACTACCTCAACAGACTCTACTGGTAGTGGTGGGAAGAGAAAACGGAAGATCCAGCTGGTGTCGAGCCACCGGGACGATCACATCTCTCTGGTAAGGAGTGCTACGTTTTCAAACAGCCAGTCATGTGTCATAGTGACCTAGATTTCTTGACTTAACTCCTGGTGCTCGCTGATTTGCAGCCTCCGCCTCCAGAGCTGGGCTACTCGATCACTGTGAAAGACCTAGATGAAGAGAAAAAGGCTGCCCTCAGCAAGATCCAGAAGGTCCTGGAGACACCCGGTAAGTGGAAGTTGCCAGAGGAATAAACCATTTAACTCTTCTTCTTTAACTTCTTCACTGTTTGAGTCATGCTGCACTGTTACTCTCCATTCATACATATGGACTCAGATGCTGGAAGAGTGACAGTCTGCCAGTCATTGTGAATTTAACTTTGAAATGGTTGTTTTCTGCCGCCCACCACCATATTGGAAAGCACATATTTCCCTGCTTATTTTGTAAATGGTGTTAAAGTGATTTCTCTCTTGGACCTTTAGACTTGACCCAGCAGACTGTGGCCTGACCTCTTACCTTACCTTACTCTTACCTGTTGATTTGTCCTTGTTTAGCTCCAGAGCCGGAGAAGTCTTTCTCTTCCTTAGCCACCACTTCCACCCAGCCTGCCTCCTCAACCAGCTCTACCACCACCACCACCCTGAGCAGCCTTCTGGCAGCTCCTCTGCCAACCGCCTCCAGCTCTGCCATCCCAGTCATCAACCTGGATCCCAGCCCCGGCAGCAGTGTCAGCACAGCACCTGCAGCCTCCAACCCACTACTGGAAGCTCTGAAAATGAAAATCAGCATTCCTGCTAGCTCCACATCTGCTGCCAACACAACTACAGGTATGATCACTGAACCAAAGGTGTTTTTCAGGAAAGTTCTGAAGTCATCTTTGCAATACAAACAACCTATACAAAGTAATCCAGTCGGAGCTGTGACTTTTTGTTGTTGTTGCTATTTTAAAGCTCAAAACTACAGAGAAATAGTTTTCTTTATTTTTTTTAATATAATAAATTAGCAGCATAAAAATCCCAATTGAAGAATTAAAAGAATTAATTTTCACTTCTTTGTTCTGTTACTATTCAAGTTTTAACACCATTAAATAGTTACATTTTATATATCTTTTTATTTGTTTTGTGTCTGTAGTGTCTGCATCAACCACACCGGTACTACCCAGCGGCTTAACCCTGAAGGTTTCGACTTCAGTGGTTGCCCCACAGCTCCCTCCTGCCTCCCAGTCTCAGTCCTCCTCTGCTGGTGTGGAGCAGCCCTCTGCCTTTACTCAGGTTCTGGGTCAGCTCTCCAAGGCGTCCAGCAGCACTCCCCCTGTAGCAGGAACAGGCGTGTTTGGACTGTTGAGCCAGATCAGCACCCCCACTGCTTCTTCAGCCTCTAATCCAGTCACCGTTACTGCAACAGCCCCAGCCAGCAGCTCCGGGTCAGTCAGTAACACCAACCCTCTGCTGGCTTCAGGGTTCAAGCCCATTTTTTCTGTCACCACCACCACCACCACCTCCTCAGCTACATCAGCCCCAGACAGCAGACCTCCTGCCCAAAATTTCAAGCCTATCTTTGGAGCTGCCACTACCGGGGCTGGCTTTGGACCGCCTCCACCTTACACCACCTCTAACCCAGCTTCTACCGTATGTTCAAGTAGTGCATCCTCAATGTTTGGCTCAACAAGTAGTACCACAGTTACACCATCTGTCTTTCCTGGTATGACCAACACCCCCACTGGCACAGCCTCCACCACCTCCATCACAAGCACACAGTCTGCAGCCCAGCCAGCTGTGAAATCCCTCTTTGGAAACTGGTCAGCACCATCCACATCAAGTACCAGCTCAGCCTCAGCGCAGGCCCCTAATACAGGGAGCACCTTTCAGTTTGGAACTGGTACCACTACAACTGCAGCTGCAGGGGCTGCTGCGCCCGCTGCTGCTACCACCACCTCTAGCAACAGCACCTTCGCATTTGGCGCCACACAGCCAGACCCCCAAGCAGCCAACCAGAAGGTATTTGCCTTTGGCCACGCAGCACCCAGCCAGAACACAACCACTGCTTCATTTGATGGCTTTGCCATGGCCAACGCAGCCTCCACTACTGCTGCCGCCACCACCCAGTCCACCTTCACCTTTGGAAAGTCGTTGTTTCAAACACCGGCAGCACAATCGAACTTTGGCTCCTCAACGGCAGCGCAGGCGACCTTTGGCTCCTCAGCGGCAACGGCAGCCCAGTCGACCTTTGGCTCCTCAACGGCAGCGCAGCCAACCTTTGGCTCCTCAGCGGCAACTGCAGCGCAGTCGACCTTTGGCTCCTCAACGGCAACGCAGTCGACCTTTGGCTCCTCAACGGCCGCGCAGCCAACCTTTGGCTCCTCAACGGCAACGCAGTCGACCTTTGGCTCCTCAACGGCAACGCAGTCGACCTTTGGCTCCTCAACGGCAGCGCAGTCGACCTTTGGCTCCTCGGCGGCAACCGCAAAACCGTTCACCTTTGGAGGCAGCGGAGGAGCATCATCCACACCTGCCTCTAACACCGCCCCTCCCCCTTTCCCTTTTGGGTCAACTGCTGTCACCACAACAGCCGGTTTTGGGACCCCAGCTAAACCAGCATTTGGAGCGAGCTCCACTGGTTTTGCTTTCGGTGGCACCACTGGTCCCACAGCTGCACCCTCAGCTGCACCGAGCTTTGGTGCGGCCACGCAGACTCAGAGCTCCTCCTCAGCCACCTTCGCATTTGGCAGTGCTGCTCCTCAACAGGTTCCCTCCGGGCCTGCTCCGCCAGCACCTGGTGGATTTAACTTTGGCGCTGGTATGCCATGCCCCCAGTTTGGTACACCAGTTGCCAATAATCCTACACCACAGATGGGAAGCTTCAACTTTGGGGCTGCTGCTACTGACAAACCAGCTTTCGGTAAGTAATAAAAACAACCGTTTTGTGTTTGTTTATACATAAAAACACAGCTACAGTGACATTTCTGAAAGATTCTGAAACACAATTTTGGCTTCGCAATCAGTCAAACTTAATAGGGTATGGCATTTAGGGCATCAAAGGTCCTTTTGCACAAAACCGGCGTGTTCTGATCAATTGCTCTCTGATTTTCAGACACAATATTAGTATTGATTTATAATAAGTGCGGGTGGGGATCTTTCCCATGATCTAATTTCGATTCTTGGTTTCACAATTTGATTCAGAATCCATTCTAAATAGTCAATAAAATAGAAAAGATGGCACTATTTTTTGGCTCTTACTCCAGTACGCTGTATGTCAAACCATTAATTTACATTTTTAGTCTATTTGATTGCAATATGAAACATAACTAGCAGTTCAGTGAATTGGTCTGGATGAAATAAAATGAAATGAATAAATAAAATAAAATTGAAATGTGTTACAATCGTTTGACTAAAGGAGGATAATAAAATTATATGAATGATAATGTTTTAATCTCATTTCAAAACTAGAAACTGCTCATACAAATATAGAAAAAGGGTGAATGAGAAAATTGGAAACCCATCGTTATCCACACTGCTGTATGGGCAAACTGATATTTTGCTTCAAGAACCGGTCTGGGTTTCTGTCCCCTGTAGAATTCATTGGTTTATCCCAAGTTTTTCTTGGTTTAATCAAGTTGTGTTTTGCTTTGTCTACAGGGACGTCTACCCCATCCTTCGGCCAGAGTGCTGCTGCCGCAGGTCCGATTCCCTTTGGAAGTCCTGGAACTCCAGCCCAAGGCTTCAACGCTGTACCGTTCGGTAGGTCATAATGTTGTTGTTTTCATAGGGGTAGATACTTGAGCCCAGCGGAGCCCTGAGCGACCACAACTATTCAGGCTATGCCGAGTGTTTTTTCCACAGCATTGGACGGGCAAGGTAAAAGGTGATGAGTAGTAGTAGCAGTTGGATGAAGAGCTGCACGCTCTACTTTTACTATTTCTCCCTGCAATCTATAACTTCTTCACAATCATAACGTCCTGCTGGTTCGCCGGTGGAAATGTGAGGCCACGGCTGCTGGAAATGTTTGTTTTGCACCAACAGTAACTTGACACAGCCCCTGCACAGCTGAAAACAATCCACAACGGTGATTTAAGGCTGCTGTTGAACAGGAACATAGAAGTAAAAGTAAACTCCAAACCACAGAGTTACAAAAGGACAAGGACAAGAAAAAAAAAGTATCTTTCTCTCTTGTCACCTGCACAGCCACATCTGGGATTAACACAAGACGCAGTATTCGGGCATGACACTATCACTGGTTTACAGCGGGCAACTCTGTGGGGTTATCTACTGCTGTGAAGCCGCAGTGGAAACGAACGTAGCCACAGCTTGGCACTATTAAAGTGGGCTAAACCGATTGGTTGAGGAAAAGAGCATACGTTTGAAGAAGGAAAACATTTTTGGGGCTGTTGCTCCTGCATGTTATCTTAACATTTGTTACTGTGGTTTTGGACCCTCATTCTTGAGCTGGCCTTGTCTGGACACATGTATGTTTCCCATTGATAAAATGAAATACCATGTTAAACATATACTGATTTGATTACAGCAAAGACAACGTCTGCAGTATTGATGGCAAAATAGGCTACAGAATATTTCGTCTGTATTGACAGGTGCAATATTAGAATTTTTTTTTATTACATTTATATCAAAACCTAGAAACTTTGCAAACATCAATGTCATTTATTAAAATGTATTTGTGTCTAAATGACATATAAACATCTTTTCCTATTCTAGTTTGCCTGGAAACGCTTCCAACACGCTTGCGTGAAAAAAATAGGCGTCGTCCTATTTCAAGCATGCACGTGTTTTCGGCACGGCTCGAGCTGCGCCTGAGATGTGTGTGTGTGTGTCACGCAGGCAGTGTGCATGCTCTAACCTGTAAACATGGGAGCCGAAATAAAAACTGACACGACATGCTCGCGCGACGCATCCAGTGTGTAACCGGCCTAAGTTTATACACATAGCATTATCTTACAATTACCGAACTGCAATGTCAATAAGAAGAGTGATCTGCAGAAAAGTGAGCAGAGCAGAAAGATGCTCCCCTTAACCCAGAGACAGGCAATCACTTGGAAAGTTTGGGTGCAGCCCTTTTTAAAGCAGTCAACTATATATATGTATGTGAAAATGTTAGAAGTAGAAAGAAATGTTATGTCGGTCCTCAGAAATGACATTAATCACACTGTTTTTATCATCAGGGTCTCCAGCGACTCCCTCCTTCTCTATCGGAGCCGGATCAAAGCCATCTGGAGCTCGCCAGAGGCTGCAGGCGCGGAGGCAACACAACAGGAAGAAGTAACCTGCTACTTGTGTCCAGCACCACTTTCAGAGGACTTCAGCTGTTGCTGCTGTTGCTGCTATGGTTAATCTGGCTAACATTGCTCTGTTGTAAGCCCAACACCCCCCACCCAGGCCGCCAAGCCCTCCGATTCCTTCCCCTCCTCCAGTGGGTTGAGCTGGCCCAAAACATTGTTTGCAGAGGAGCTAGAAAGAGCACCCCAGCTTGCTGAGTTAATGCTGCCTGGATGACTACATGACCCAGTGAGGGAATGTAGCAGTGAGGAGACAGAATCCATAACAATGTACTATACTTGAAGAGAGAGAGAGAGAGAGAAGACAATTGAATAGTTTGATTCTGAACAAAAGCATATCCAAAGTTCTCTTTTCCTTTACAGTATGTAGACCCTCCCATTGGTTCGTCTTAAGGAGAAAGTTGAGTCCGGCAAAGACACGGAGCCTTGGCTCAAACATTTATTTTTTTACGTGGAGCGCTCACTGGTTTGTATGTTCGAGAATATTTGAGTACATTATCTGAATGAGTCTGAATAGGGTGAAATGCAAAGTTGATTCAGATAAGGTACACAACTCTGCAGTGTAAATGTAAAGTTATGAGACGTTTGCATTTTAAATTATTTTTTTAATTGGCTCTCTGACCCTGTAAGTGAATGATGTGTTTCTGCACTTAAAGGGTGACTTAGTAAATGTCTTAATGTAGTTAGTGCAGACCCTTGTGTTGTTGTTTCATACTCTTTGTCATTGCAAGCATTCCCAGTCCTCCCATGGACGGCCTTTTTTGATTGTGATTGCCAACGCTGATGTAATTAGCAGGTCCGTATCTGATTAGGGTGACTACTCTTAACTTGCTGACGAAACCAAAGCCAATTCTTCAACTTCATGCCTGTGAAAAGAATCTGTGATCTTTATCTCCTCTTTAAATCCTGAGATGCGTTTGTTTGTGCCAAACTACCTCTCTTCACTCCAGGCACTGAATCCATGTTACTTCACTGAAAAATAAATCTGACAGGATTGACTAGATAGATTTAGGTTTTACCTTTTTAAAAACACTGTTACTGTTGATGCAGATGTACCTTTAATAAATACAGCGAGTGCTTAAACATCTGCAAAGCACCACATTATCCCCACTTCTGAAATATCACTGTTATAATAGATTATACCACATTAACGTAACCTCAGATTTACTAAAAAAATAGTCTGTAAAATTGGAAACCCTCATCTGCTGAAATTTGTGAACGCAGTAAACCTGTTGATGTCGGCAGTCCATGTTATTTTATCAAAGATTTCTGTTCTCACCTATAATAATCACCTCTTCTTGTGAAAAGTAAGCTGTATCTGATGCAGTTTTTGATGGTTAATTTTGAATTAATAAAACTGAATTTTGGATGTGGATGTTCCAACAAGAACACATTTTAACCCTTAAAGGTCCCATTCTTCTGTGTCCTACGGAAGCCCTGAGAGGCAAATGTGAAAAAATGTTTTCAGTTAAATTCTTCCTGATGATGCCCTACGTGCAGGCAAATGGCGCCAGTGTCCGGAGGTTCACGTTTACCCACCGACCGGCAAAATAGGATCCATAAACTACACACTCAAAAAAACTAAATTTTAGTATATAGATAGTACACAATATAATTAAATGTGTTACCTTTTCAGTGTGAACACATTAATTACTGAAAAAACTGCTCAGAATTGGTATGTAGTCTGGTTTTGGGACACAGCTCATGTCTTTTTTTTATTTTATTTATTTTCCTTGTGTCTTTTGTGATCTTTAGTTAAGAGCTTGTGTGTGCATTTTTTCTATTTTATTCTATTCAAAATAAATAAATTGCAGAGATTACTGTTCTGTCGCCTCCAGTCCAATAGGTGGCGGCAGGTGGTGCGGAATGTTGATAGCGGAAGAAAAAGATTGTGGCGCATGCGCCTTCCACCCGTAGTAGCGTGTATTAAGAAGTAGACGTTAGCAGTGCAAAGTACGTGGCAGAAAACTTTCGACATGGAGGTAGCCGCGCTGTTCGCCTTGACTTTGTTACTGGGTGCACTAGTTATTCTGGTCGCATTAGCGGTGGGCAGACGGAAAGAAGAAATAAGAGAGGAAATAGAGCAAGCGGCGGAGTTTACCGGTAAGAGCCACACTAGCTAACGTAACTCTAGCCGAAGCTGTGACTGGTGGGGAGGGCGGTGAGTCACCATCTCTGTCACTATATCTCTGTGGTCTTTGACACACGCGTTCATTCATTCATTCATTCATTCATAACAAGAGTGAACACGAGAGTAGTGTGCCTGCTACTTTACGCAAACACGCAGACTTACGAAGCAGTTAACAGAGACTCAAGCAACTTTGAGCAACTGCCACCTGTCGTTGGCCAATCTGCGAAGGTTACACTGACGGGCCAATGGGATGACTTCTTCATGTCTAGCTGTCTTATTAATTATGTAAACGTAGATTCAATCGCCGCTGCCTTTAGGTTGTAGAAAGTCATCTTTACAAATGGATGCTGTTGTGTTTTGTAACTGTACACAACGCTGTTCAACCACACTGACAACTGAAAGGGTAGAAAGAGACAAATAATATTTATTCATATATGCATGACAACGATTAACAGCATACAATGTTTATATACATGTCAAGCAGCTTCTGTAACCAGTTACTTATTAAATATTTAAAAAAAAAGTTATCCTTAAAAAAAGTTTCCTTGAGTTTATTTAGGATTTTCAAAAAAATGCACAAGGGATTTCTTACCGAAACAGAGTGTGTGCAGCAAATGTTTTGTGTCTGATCGTTATTAATATGTCAGAGGTTTGATGTCTGTTTCCAAATGCTACAAGCTGCAAAATCTATGTCATCACCACGTCCATCACTTGCTGTGTGTTGTCCTGTGTGTCCGAGACCTTCTACGACGTGACAGGAGAATCCTTGAGATTTAAGTCGGTAGTCTCAATAGTTCGGATGAGTAGCCCTATGTTTTGTCTCCCAGCTGAAGGCAGTGTTGGGAAGGGCCTTGCATCCAAGAAACCAAAGCAGGACAAGCAGCGCAGCCGCAAGGATAAAGCTTTACAGCACACTTTCAGTCATCATCTGTTGGCAGCATCACTGAAGGTAAACTGGAGCACACAGTGACATATACACACACACACACAGACAGTAAAGGCTCTGACACACCAACCCGACCGCAGATAAGGCAGTCGGACTGATCAGCCTCCCCGAGTTGGTAAAAAACCCACCGAAGCGACGCCGACTTGAGCGTAAGTTCTGCGCGTGTGCGAGACGTAATACGTCGCCATAACAGCTATGGTGCGTTCTTTTTGTCCACGAAGTCGATCTACGAGTCGTTTTCCAGAGTGACGAACCAGAAGTTGCAAAAAGAACGCCACCGAGGTCGTATATATACAACTCGTCAAGTCGTCTGAACTCAGAGGACCCCGAGTTCACTTTCAAAGATGGCTACGTTGTGCATCACACGTAGTAAACATTGTGGTTTTCTACAATTTTAAGCACTTTTGTCTTTGTTGTAACCAAATGAAGAAGTCGTACACATAGCGCTGTATACTGCTACCTATTGACATGTCTCTACAGTCTTATTAGGAGTTAAACATAGCACTGTATACTGCTACCTATAGGCATGTCTCTACAGTCTTGTTAGGAGTTAAACATAGTGCTGTATACTGCTACCTATAGGCATGTCTCTACAGTCTTATTAGGAGTTAAACATAGCGCTGTATACTGCTACCTATAGGCATGTCTCTACAGTCTTATTAGGAGTTAAACATAGTGCTGTATACTGCTACCTATAGGCATGTCTCTACAGTCTTATTAGGAGTTAAACATAGTGCTGTATACTGCTACCTATAGGCATGTCTCTACAGTCTTATTAGGAGTTAAACATAGTGCTGTATACTGCTACCTATAGGCATGTCTCTACAGTCTTATTAGGAGTTAAACATAGTGCTGTATACTGCTACCTATAGGCATGTCTCTACAGTCTTGTTAGGAGTTAAACATAGCGCTGTATACTGCTACCTATAGGCATGTCTCTACAGTCTTATTAGGAGTTAAACATAGTGCTGTATACTGCTACCTATAGGCATGTCTCTACAGTCTTATTAGGAGTTAAACATAGTGCTGTATACTGCTACCTATAGGCATGTCTCTACAGTCTTATTAGGAGTTAAACATAGTGCTGTATACTGCTACCTATAGGCATGTCTCTACAGTCTTATTAGGAGTTAAACATAGCGCTGTATACTGCTACCTATAGGCATGTCTCTACAGTCTTATTAGGAGTTAAACATAGTGCTGTATACTGCTACCTATAGGCATGTCTCTACAGTCTTATTAGGAGTTAAACATAGCGCTGTATACTGCTACCTATAGGCATGTCTCTACAGTCTTATTAGGAGTTAAACATAGTGCTGTATACTGCTACCTATAGGCATGTCTCTACAGTCTTATTAGGAGTTAAACATAGTGCTGTATACTGCTACCTATAGGCATGTCTCTACAGTCTTATTAGGAGTTAAACATAGTGCTGTATACTGCTACCTATAGGCATGTCTCTACAGTCTTATTAGGAGTTAAATATCGCCTGATTAGTTATTTTGTAAGTTGTGCAGCTGAAATTGGCTAGAGACGCTCGGTTGCTATATGACAACAACATCTTTTCTCCGACTCGTAGTATCGTGTGACAAAAAGAACGCAACAACCCCGCGGTTACTCGTTTTTCGACACGGATGTGACGTCACACTCGGGCTACTAGTCGCAATTACAAGAAAAAAAGAACGCACCACTAGAGATGGTCCGATACCATTTTTTTTTCTTCCCGATTTCGATACCTTAACTTGCGTATCAGCCAATACCGAGTACCGATAGCAGCGTGTCATATATTTTATTATGTTTTAACAATTGTTTACTACTATCCCTGTAGGGATGTGATATGATTTCTATCTTTGTTGTCGGTCTGGCTCAGATTAAACTTTTTGTGAAACATGAACAAACACAAACAATGAACGCCACAGAACTTTCTTTTATTATCCAGTTTGACAGTCATAATTAGAGTTATAACTTATAAATAAACAATTTAAAGTAGATTTTCTTTAGGGCTTTATTACGTGGTATCTGATCGGTGCATAAACTCCAGTACATCCCGATACCGATACCAGCGTTTTGGGCAGTATCAGAGCCGATAACGATACTGGTATCGGAACATCTCTAATAACAGCAGGCGGCGCTAATCTGTATTGTTGCCCAAAAAATTTAAACCGGCAGCTGATTGGATGAACACGTCACGTGGGTCTGGCTGCTCCCGGATTTTACAACCGGGCATAATGGCGGCTCGTTCAGAACACAATCTCATATTGTACTAAAATAGTTAACCGAAACATGTTTCTGAAAACATATTAAGTGAGAAGTAGCCCGTGCAGTTGCTGAATCTGTCTTCGTTTCAGATCAACAAAGATCAGTTTAAAAGATTTTCGTCAGATTGTGAGAGAGATTAGGCTCATCCCGCTCGCCATTTTTCGGGTTAGCACTCCACCAATCAGATTGGCCATTGAGTCCGACTGCCCACCTCCCGATTCAACATGTCGAATCAACTGACGAAGGCACGGGACACACCGAACAGACTCGGGTCACCGACCTCGCCAGACTGTCTGACGGCCGATAATCGGGTTGGTGTGTTGGCGCCTTTAGAGCCTCTGAGGATTGTTGTTCGGGGACAAATCTGTAGTAATAATCAGTTGTATTTGAATGCATTAGTTTTATCTAGATGGACCTTTTTTTTTTTTTTAAAAAGCGTGTATTTGTAATATTTTCAGAGCCACAGTGCAAACGTGACGTGCCTGGATTTCAGCAGTAACGGGAAGTACCTGGCGTCCTGCGCTGACGACCGCACCGTCCGGATCTGGAGCACCAAAGACTTCCTGGAGCGAGAACACAAGTGTCTGAGGGCCAATGTGGATCTGGATCACGCCACGCTAGTCCGCTTCAGCCCGGACTCCAGGTCTCTTCCCCCCCCCCTTTCTCTCTTACTGTACTTGTGCACTAAAAGCCTGACGTTAACCAAGACTAACGTGAACCCCCTAAACAAGGTCCTACCCGTCAATCAGCAATGAGAGATTAAGGAAGGTTTAGTGATGACAGAATGACCTCATTTGGCTAAATTTGTACACAAACAGCGAGAGCTTCTGCACGTCCACATCAGCTGGTTTGATTTGGTGTCTTGTTGTTCCTTTTGACCTTTCTATAACCGGTTCATTCGTACAGACTATTTTCTGAATGAGGATGTTTTGTAATTTTCAAATGTAGTGTTTTATTTCTGCAAAAGCTGTAATATTGCACAAACCAGTAACATACGTAACCGGAGCAGAATTCGGTGTTTGTCGAACAGAAATGACATGATAATCCCATCAGCTCCTTTCACTGACTCTTACCTTTTCACTGCAGGGCGTTCATCACCTGGTTGGCCAACGGCGATACCATTCGAATCTTCAAAATGATCAAAAAGGATGACGGCACTATGACTTTCAAAGCTGCCTCTGAGGACTTTCCACAGAAACACAAGGCCCCCATCCTCAACATTGGCATCGCAGAGACAGGTACGCACAAAATGTCTTATGGTGCTTTTCCATTACATGGTACCTACTCGCCTCGCCTCGACTCTACTCGCCTTTTTTGGTTTTCCATTACGAGAAAAAGTACCTGGTACCTGCTAACAGATACTTTTTTTAGTACCTCCTCAGTCGAGGTTCCAAGCGAGCTGAGGCGAGCCGAGAAGGTGACGTGAAACCCTGCAGGCTGCTGACTGGTCGGAAAGAATCGTCACTGATCACTGCATTGCCAGCGACAGACGGCATTTTTAAATAGTTTAGCCAGCGGTGTTTTTTTGCTGCCGGAGGCTCCACGCAGAGCTTTCTCCGTAGCATACAAGTGGCCTGATGGTTATACTGGTGCGCTGGTGTGTGTAACGTGTGATGTGTGTGTGTCGAGTCGCCGTATGTGTGTGTGTGGGAAGCTGGTGAGCGAGGGAGAAGTGAGAGAGTGACGGCGATTATCTCCGCAGCGAGTAGCGACTCTAGAGTCATATATATATGAGAGAAACAAAGCGAGTAGCGACTCTAGAGTCATATATATGTGAGAGAAACAAAGCGAGTAGCGACTCTAGAGTCATATATGTGAGAGAAACAAAGCGAGTAGCGACTCTAGAGTCATATATATATGAGAGAAACAAAGCGAGTAGCGACTCTAGAGTCATATATATGTGAGAGAAACAAAGCGAGTAGCGACTCTAGAGTCATATATATGTGACCACGGTGGGAAATCTGGAGCAGTAAACGTTAATATCTCTTTGATATCATGTTGTTCACGGAGACAGAGAACCAGGAAATGCGGCGGGGATATTTCAATGGGAAAGCAAGCTACTAAGCCACGCCCACGGCAGTCGTTATGACGACCAGCCACGCTGAGGCAATACTAAAATTTGCAATGGAAAACGGACGCACGTCGAGGCGAGTCGAGTAGAGGCGAGGGGCGAGTCGAGTAGGTAATGGAAAAGCACCTTTAAAGTCACGAATGGATCTGTAGTTTTTGTTAGTATGTTAAAGGTCCAATATGTGGGAATTTCTCCCATCTAGCGTTGAGATCATATATCGCAATCAACTCTCTCGCGCCGCGCAGTTCAAAGTACATATTACATCTACGGTAGCCTTCACGCTTCAAAAAGCCGGTCTCTTGCTCTTTTCAGTCTCCTTTTTTTCTTTTTCTGGGCGAAGAAGAAGAAGACTCCTGTTCCTGAAATTTGGATTTTGAATACGTGTGGTCCTCCATGTTTCCTTCTTCAAACTTGCCACCAGGGCCGGGAATCTACGATACCCATTAGCAGCATTAGCAGCAGCTGTGAGTTTATCATGTGACAGCAAAAAACACGAAAGGTGGAGCAGTATATCCTGTATGTCCCTTACCGGCTAACGTATTTCAAGATGGAGCATGAATATGGAATATCTACCCCGGTTCTCTTAATAAATCCATGAGTTCATGCAAATGTAAAATTTCAAGCCAAAAGGAATACTTTGAATTGATGGTGATGGTAAATATTTATGAAAAAGGAAGAGTTTGAGAAGGGGCAACACAGATTTTGATAATGAACAACTAAACACGTTACACACTGGACCTTTTTAAAGTCAGTATAAAGTAGTAAAGATTTATTTTTTTATTCGCAATGTTTCCCTGAAACAATGGGTGAATGTTTTATGGTTATTTGTTTCTTCTTTGGTACGTTACCATTCAGCAAATTAAGTTTTTCTTTCATTCGTTCGCTCGCTCGCTCTCAGCTCATCAGCTGGCTCGCCCAAGCCCTAAGACAGTCCTGCAAAAACTGCAGATCTTTCCATTCATTTTGAATGAGGGTAGTGTGTTTAAGCTGCGGCAGGGGTTGACGCAGGGGGGACACGCAAAACAAACGCATGGTTTGAGGCGGAGTGAGAGTCCCGTACAGTAAACAGGAAACATCACACACCTCTATCGCTGCCACAAGAAAGTTTTAAAACACTATGAGGGTAAAAAAAAAACCTGCGGAGAATCGCCGGATGGCTTTTTTTTGGTCCGAATGCTTAATGCCAAGATGGGCTGATTCTATGTTTCCTCTCCGCAGGCAAGTTCATCATGAGCGCCTCCACCGACACCTGCATCCACATCTGGGACCTGAAAGGAGAGGTACTGGCCTCTATCAACACTAACCAGATTACCAATTCTTATGCTGCCGTCTCCCCATGTGGCAGGTCAGTCCCACCCCGCCAAATGGGGATCACCTCCCCTTGCAAGTTTTTTATTTTTATTGTCTTACAACACTCTATAAAAGTAGATTTAATGTGTCTTATTCAGCACTGATCAACAGGAAAATACTCTGTAATTTAAAATCGATTTCTGCAAAGTGATACCTTTTAAGGCACTGTAAGTTTTCCTCCCTTTTAAGTATCTTGTGGAAGTTTAATCAGATCTGATGAAGTCATTATCATTTAGCCTAACAAGTTGACCTTTTCATGTTTGAATTTTGTGATGTAAGTTAACTTTTACCCAACATACATGTGCTCCAGAAGGTACTCAGTCTGCTCTGTATTTTCTACCGCACGAGAGGCGTGATCAACGGGCAATGTTCAAATGACGCAATTGGATAGTCCTTCAACCAATCAGATCAACGATCCAGGTGACGTAGCAGCGACAGCAGCATCAACGGGTTTCTGCGCTTCAGTGGCCGCCTTGTTCAATGTAATCAAAAAGCTGCTTGGTCGCTTCTCTAGCGTCATTGTGTTAAACCCGCCAATAGCGCGCCAGGTGGATAAGCCAGTTTGTGATTGGTTCCTGGAAATTTGTACAGCTTTCCAGCCTGAGCTGCAGGGAGAAATCAAATCTCCGGAAGATCGGGCTGGGTTTACCCGGTCTAGCTCTGACTGCATTTGTGGTAATTTTCTCCAAAACAGTTTCAGGTCAGGTAAGGCTGGACGATATGACACTCATACTTCACTGACAAAGTTTGCACTGTAAACTTAGGGCCGGGACACATCAGGCTGATTATCGGCCGTGGGACAGTCTGGCGAAGTCAGTGACTCGAGTCTGTTCAGTGTGTCCTGTGCCGTCGTCCGTCTGGGGGACTGTCGGCGTTCATTTTGGCCGACCTGACATGTTCGGTCGCCGGCAGGGCAGTCGGGACTCACCCGGAAATGGCGAGCGGAATGAGGTGACTAGAGTCTCTCAAAATCTGACGAAAATCTTTTAAACTGACCTTTGTTGAGCTGAAATGAAGACAGATTCAGCAACTGCATCACGGCCTATTTCTCGCTTAAAATGTTTTCAGAAACACGTTTCAGTGAACTATTTTAGTACAATATGAGATCGTATTCTGAACTGACAGTCCAGGTCTGAATATCCGGAGAAAACGAACCCATGTGACGCGTTCGTCCAATCAGCTGCCGGTTTTCATTTCTTGGGCGACATTACAGATTAGCGCCGACTGCTGTTATAGAGATGTATTACGTCTCGTCTCCTCTCGTCTTTTTGGTCTGTTCTGAGGCAGTTTTTTGGACCTCGGGGACGCGACTGATCATATCGTCGGGGTTTTCTGTCAACGGTCGGCCGTCGGCTATATGTGTCTACACCATTAGCTAGAGTAGTAAAGGTGGGATATTTTTTTTCTAAAAGAGCACATATTATCCCATCTTTGTGGTTTTTAAAATAATTGAAGGAAATACACGCACACACATGATGAACTATTTATGGTTATTTATTGAATATTTCGAAGAATTAAAATCAAAACCGGTTTCCTAAAAAAGTAGAAAAGAAATAACTAAGACGCCAGGACGCTGTGACATCACTGTTGGGTGTCTTTGGCTGAAACATCAACTTCTTCTTTAATAATAAACTCCTGGCATCATAATTATCGCTCTGTCAAATAAGCGGTTGAATACAGCACAGGCTACTTCTACCTCTACAGAAGATAAAAACAAATAATGAAGTCTTGCGTGATTTGAGTGGAGATGTAACTGTGTGTTCTGTGTCTGTCTCTGGGCTCTCAGGTTTGTAGCGTCCTGTGGCTTCACTCCTGACGTGAAGGTGTGGGAGGTTTGCTTCGGGAAGGGAGGAGAGTTCAAAGAGGTGGCGCGAGCTTTTGACCTGAAGGGCCACTCTGCAGGAGTTCACGCGTTCGCCTTCTCCAATGATTCTCACAGGTAATTGGTAATCTGGTATTCAATACACACATTTCTGTTCCAGCTATGTATAGAACCACTTTTTTCATGAACTGAACATATTAGGGAAAAAACACAGCAGGGATCGGACTATACACACATCCTATAAAAAAAAGAAAAAAGAAACTGGTTTCCATATCTTGATCAATCCATCGAAATTGTCATGCAGGGTATGAGTCAGTATTTCCAATACTTCCCTATACCATTTATCACATGTCTGTAGCGGAGCGCTTCCAGGACTCAAAAAATTAGCTAGAGGTGCTCTTTGGATGGGATAATCATAATGTAGAAACCAAAAAGGAAAGTCCAAGGCACTCTCTTTTAGAAAAATACAAAGCCTTTATTTATGGCTAAGTCATCATGAATCTTAAAATACTCCGACGCGTTTCGGCATACAAGCCTTCGTCAGGGAGTCAATCGAATTCGAATCGATTGACTATACCAATCCCTATACTATCCCTATACCAATCGTTCAGTGTGTGGGTGTTCTAAGAATGAAGGCTTTTCTGATTACAGTACGAAGCCAAAGAGGTGGCTCATTGGGGGAAGAGTTTGGCATTTTGGGAAGTATGCTTATTTGCTTTCTTGCTGAGAATTAGATGAGAAGATTGATAACACTTATGTCTGTACGCTGAATATGGCAGTAAAGCTTAACTTTGAAGTTTGGAAAACAGCTGGCTCTGTCCAAAATTCAAAAACTTTTAAACCTTTTGTAATATATTATACACTTTACTTTCATACGGATTAAATAAACAAGATCCTATCCTCATCATCTCTTTTCGTTTTTAATATGCAACATAATTGACTGACTGTTTACATGCAAATAATATTCGGATTTTTGCCCTTTCTCCGAAAAAGACAATATTCTGTGTAGTTGTGTGTACAACCATAGCAACACACAGACCTGACCAGTAAGGTCTGTGTGCAAGAGGCCTTAAACCGTTTCAAACTGCGGTAAAAACCCTGATTGAGATTAGAGGATGGATACCCGACCTGAGCCCGACGGTACCCACCGAGCTCTGTCACATCACCGCGATAAGGCATTGAACATTTTAAATTTAAAACCGCTTATTATTTAGGTAGCCAATGGGCCTGTTTCACTTGATGCAAAGGTTAGTTTTTGTGATTAAAATACATTTTAAATATTACCCTAACATCCGTCTTCCTGTGTGCGGAAATTTGTTCATGTAGCTGTGACAACGAAAACCCGTGCATATTAAGCTACATGTACATGTGTCATTAGTATGAGAAAAAAATTAGATTTTAACTGTGTCGTGCTCGGGTTCAGGCTCGGACATAAATATCTCAATGCCTGTCGGGCTCGGGTTCGGTTACTGGGTTCGGACAGAAAAATGCGGCCCGATGAGCACTCTAAATGAGATGCATGTATTGAATTTGCTGTATACGTGTCCAACGAATGCTTCTAAAACCTGAATAATACTGGCGTATATCCCACGTTTTAATTGGAAAATGCTAAATTCGGAAAAAGGCCTTATTCAAAAATATCCAAACGGAATATGCTGTCTTACGTGACCTGAATCAAATTCAGAATATTATATTTGAATAATAGTGGAATAGTTGTGTGCATTATTTATTTATTTATTTATTTTTTTTCTTCCTGTATTTGGTGTTGCCTTTTTGTATTGTGTGTTGTCTTTGTGACGCTGCAGAATGGACAGAATCCAAAACAAATTTCCCTTCGGGGACAATAAAGTATATCTTATCTTATATCTTATCTTATAAACATACTCAATGTGTTCTTTTCTTTCCTTTTTATTGATCAGAATGGTGACGGTCTCCAAAGACGGTACGTGGAAGCTGTGGAACACAGATGTGGAGTACAAAAAGCAGCAGGACCCCTACCTGTTGAAGACGGTACCCTGCGTGTCATCGGAAGGCAGCCGGGTGGCCTTGTCTCCAGACGGCCGGGTGGTGGCCATCAGCGATGGCAGTAACCTGGCTCTGTACAACGCCGCCAGCGGGCAGCTGGAGGAGGAGCTGCACGGCGTCCACAGCGAGGAGATCAACGACCTTAGATTTGACATTAACGGGCGCTTCTTGGCGTGCAGCGGCGACAAGGCCATCCGAGTGTTTCACAACGCCCCTGGCTACCGGGCAGCCATCAGAGACATGCAGGACATGCTGAAGAAGGCCCAGAACGAGGCCATGAAGCAGAGACTGCAGCAGCAGATCAGAGAGGCTCAGAGCACCCTGGACACGGTGCTGGCTGCTCCTAGCGACTGAAAGAGCCCCAAAAAAACTACACTCTGATCGGGATGGTGTGTCTGACTGACTGCTAATCTTTTGCGCAACCTCAACTCTCCCCTCTGCCACTAAATGATCCGGTCCGGGAATCTTCAAATCTGCATGCAGTTTTAATAAAGAACATCTTTTTATGGAAAAAAAAAATAAAACAATTTGAGTTCAGATCTTGTTGTCCTGTTTCATGTCCAATAATGTTTTAAGCTTGATCCCTGCTGTGGTTGTCTTTATATTTCCCTTCCGCACCTTTTAGTTGAAAGTCTGACTCCACTCAGAAATGTGTTTTTGTTTTATTGTTCCTTCCCTTGGAAGTTTGAATTTCACCGTGCAGTATGTTTGTGCAGAGTTTGACACCAGAAGGCTGTTTTCACATTCATCCGCTCAAAGTTTCTCTGTGTTCACTTTATTCCTTCACATCACAACTAGTCTGCAACCATGGTCCAGGATGCAACTTACACAGGTGTGATGTGGAAACTTGAAAGTGTTGATCAAGGGGTAATTGTATAGTTATTAATGTATTTTTTCCCTATATATTTAATAACCTAGACTACTAAAACCTAAACTATCTGCATGGCTAGATGAATGTACTAGAGGTAAGTGACAATGTGTTTTTCACCATTTGGCTGAACTGACCCTTTAAAATAAAAATAAAAAAACGACCAGCTGTGCCACACAAAGTGTTGTTTCCTACTGGAATAACCTAGACGAAAATCTGGTGCTTATATAGAATATTTCACTTTTAAATAAGGTGAAGGAAGTCACTTTTTAAAATGAATTGTTTTTATGTCCCCAGCATCTTGCTACAAAAATAAATATAAGAACGATATTGATGTGGTCTGCTCATTTTTTTTCCAAAAGGTTCCAGAAGATTTATGCCATCTTTTTTCGTCATGTTCCCAGTCTAGAATTTTCTCAAACCTATATTTATTTCCCAATATTTTGACTCTGAATTTTCCCTTTCCTATAAAAATGTATGGTTTGGCCTTTTTCCTTACTCTGCTACCAGAGCAAATCAATGCTATATCTATTTTACCTAATTACTCTCATACGGAAGAGGATTTTTCGATATTATTATGTCCCAGCTTTTTGTAGCAATGCTTTCCTGCGTTGTTCAATAAAGTTTCTCGGAATTGAAAAGAAATGTGAACGTGGTTGAACCGGAAGCAGTATCCGCGCAGTGAGGCACGTTTTCCTCGTGCAGCAGCATGGCCAGCGGTGGTGTGAGGAGATGTCTGTAGAGATGGTGGAGCTCGCCATGAAAGCACAGGAGCCGGTCCGGACGGCCGGGGTCCTGCAACAGAACCGCGTCTTCCTCGACTTCTTCTGGGACTTGGCCAAACCGGACCAGGAGGTCCGGCTGAAGGCGGTGGAGGACCTGATCCAGTACCTGAAAACCAACAACAAGGTGAGGCGGATCCGACCACTGACGGGCTGGACGGGATCTGAACCAGCGTGCTTATCCGCTCAAGTTAATACAGTAACAGTTGTAACGTTAGCAGTGGGGCGAAGTATTCAGGAAAAGTAGTCATAATATAAAGAAATACGCGGCTGTCCTGCATTCAAAATGTTACTTCAGAACAAAAAGTATTAGCCAAAATATACCTAAAGTACAAGAAGTAAAATCATGCCATAGGGAGAAAATCAGATATCACGAAATTATTGACCAAATACCTCGATATCGATATCACGGCGATATTCTAGGGTGCTTTAACAAAATATCTTCACACTTAGATTTTAGATAAATAATCATCAGTAATGTGGACATAATGTCTAAGTGGCAAAAAGGCAAATAAGAGAACAGCTAGAACAGTCTGGTAAGTTCAGAAAACTTTACTGTAATGCAGCCTTTGCAGCAAACTTTACTGTAATGCAGCCTTTAAAACCAGAAAAAGACAACACTTATGTTATATCGCGATATTACAATATCCAAAATCTAAGACGATATCTAGTCTCATATCACGATATCATTATAATATCGATATATGGCCCAGCCATATGCAGAATGGGCCCTGTCAATGTGATATATTATAGACATGTAAACATACTATTCTTTTTACTGCCTTATATGCTTTTGGGTTGTGGAAGCTATAACATTAAATAAGTTTTGAATGTAGAACAATTTACAAAGTAACTAGTAAATAGCGGTGTACTGTAATGCAGCCTTTAACACCAGGAAAAGACAACACTTAGCCGATTACGATATCCAAAATCTAAGACAATATCTAGTCTCGTATCACGATATCAATATAATATCGATATATTGCCCAGCCCTAGACTGCAGTGTTATAAGTGTGCCGGACATAGAAGAGGCTTAAATGCGTGCATCATGGCGGGTTTCTCTCTGTGCTCTGCAGGCAGATGAGTTGGATTACACCTTTAAAAGGCTGGTGGATGGACTGGCTCACACACGGGAGGCTGCCAGACCTGGATTCAGCCTGGCTCTGGGACAGGTGAGTGGGGACCATCATCTGAACCCAACTCTTTTTTTTTATATATATATATATATATATATATATATATCTATATATATATATATATATATATATATATATAGATATCTATATATATATATATATATCTATATATATATATATATATATATATATATATATATATATATATATCTATATTTTATTGGAGTTTTTTCAAAGTTTACACCGTAAAAACACAAACACAACCAACCATGTACATAGCTCTTATCAGAATAATATGAACTACATTCATGTACATGTGTAAACGCAAACCTATACAAATGTAAACACACATAAAACCTTGCTTAAGAGAAAGGAGAGGAAAAAAAAAATATTTAAAAATTTATAAAACCCTGCTTTTTATTTTAAATATTACAGTAGCATGAATCAGTTACTCGGTAGACCTCTGGAATGGAAATTCTCAAGGTATTTAATAAATTGTCCCCATAATTTGTAGAAGCTCTGGATTTTGTTAGTTTTTCCGGGGCTAAGCAGTTGGAGAGGTTCCTAAACCATAATCCCACTGAGGGTGCCTCATTGCTCTTCCATAGAGAAGCAATACAGTGTTTAGCCTGTAGTGAAGATAGACTGATTATTTTTTTTAGCACTTGACAGTCTTGTTTCAATTGGAAAAAGAATGAACCCAACTCTTAATGCAGTTACTGTCTTATGGATTGACAAATCCATGCAGACGTGGCCAATATGAGTTTATCGCCGATATGTCTGTGTTGGATTATCATTATATATGTCGGTTGATAAGTAACAAGGAATTGCAGTACAGAAGATTTAAAGATGTGTCATTTTAATCTATATTGGAACAAACTTCCCTTTCATATCAGGTCCTCCACTACAGCCGAGATCTTTCAGTCTCGTCTTAAAACACATTTTTATTCTTCGGGGTATGATGTTTTGGGACATTTGTACAGAAGTGTGTTGTTTGTATGATGTCCATTGTGTCTATATGTTTATTGTCTTCCTTTGTTTTTATAACATAATATAACTTTGTATTCAAGTAATTAACATTTATTGGCTTTAGCATGATGTACAATTTTTGTTTTTCAGGTCTTGAGCACCTTTGAAGTCGTCTCTTTGCAGAGTATACTCGACCGAATCAAGGAAAAGCACAACTTGCAGACAGTAAAAAAGGTGAGTTTTTTTTATGCTGTCTCTGTCGGCTCCAAAAGTTTCAAGAATGGGCTCTTTATGAATTTTGTGGTCTTCTCTTGTTTTTTTCAGAAACTTTTCAGAAATGCTGCATTCGGAAACTTGTTTGGCGTCCTCGCCCTTCATCAGTCCAACCGCCTCTCTAAAGTAAGCACTACGATTCATCATTTTTAAAGGAGGGGTTCAGATTTGTGTGTGTTTGCAGAATAAAAAGAGAGAGAGAGACCATGCCTGAATCAAAACGTACATACTAGGGGTGTGAATCTTTGCTGGTCTTACGATTATCCTTTTCGTATCCCTTTCCTGCTTTTCATCAACAAACTCAAGCAGTCAGATACATGAACTCCCCTTTTTATTGTATTTGCTCTTAAGAAAGCCACTCCCTGAATGTAGCGGAGTCTGAACACAACAGACAGAAGGCAAAAACTAAAAAAAGCAGCGACCGGAAAATCAACAAGTATCAGTAGGCAATAATCGATTATGGTCTGTCACTGCATCGACGCAGAATCGTCCAGGTCCCCATCGCGATGCAATGATTAATTTCAACACCCCTAATACATACTTTGTGGACCGAAATGAACAATGAATCTACAGCTGCAGACTCCTCTGTGTGTGTGTGTGTGTGTGTGTGTGTGTGTGTGTGTGGGTGTGGCTGTGTGTGGGTGTGGGTGTGTGGGTGTGGACTGTTGTGTTTTCTGAGCCTTTTGTCTTGTGTCTTTGTGCAGGAGCCAGCGGTGGTGTTGGGATGTGTGCAGCTGCTGCAGAGCCTCACCCAGCACAGACAGCACCTAAGGGACCTGCCTACCAAGACCATGATGGACATCCTCAGTGAGGTGACCCCTGCTGCTCACTCACAACTTTGATGATATCAATACAGGGGCCATTCAAGATTCAAAATCCTTTATTAATCCCACATTGGTGAAATTAGCGCTGTTGCAGCAGCATAGAGATGGGGGGGGGGGATTACAAGACACAGATAAACAAACAATAAATATAAGTAAAGAGAATAGTCAAATGTATTTACAGTATTCCACAGTCATCGCCATATCTCTATGATCATAATACATACATAATGCACAAGGAGTTTTGTTTTAAGCTTTAACTCAAATACTGAATTTCAATTTTAGTAGTTTGATTCTTTTATTTCTACAAATAAAAAAACATTTGGTTAGGTCAGCAACCAACTAGAGCTGGGCAATATATAGATATTATATCGATATCGTGATATGAGACTAGATATCGTCTTAAATTTTGGATATTGTAATATCGCAATATAACATAAGTGTTGTCTTTTTCTGGTTTTAAAGGCTGCATTACAGTAAAGTGATGTACTTTTCTGAATTTAACAGACTGTTGTAACTGTTCTATTATTTGCCTTTACCCACTTAGTCATTATATCCACATTACTGATGATTATTTATCAAAAATATCATTGTGTAAATATTTTGTGAACGCACCAATAGTCAATACTACAGTATTGTTGCGGTATCGATATCAAGGTATTTGGTCAAAAATATCGTGATATTTGATTTTCTCCATATCGCCCAGCCCTACAACCAACGATTATTTTCATTTGCGATTAATAATCTGTTGATTATTTTCTCAACTAAACGATAAGTTGCTGGTCTATAAAATGTCAGAAAATGGTGAAAAATGCTGATCAGTGTTTCCCAGAGCTCAAGATGACCTCCTCAAATATCTTGTTTTGTCCACAACTCAAAGATATTCAGTTTACTGTCACAGAGGAGAGAAAAAACTAGAACATTTAAGGAGCTGGAATCGGAGAACTTTTTCATAAAAAAAAGACTGAATTGATTATCAAAATAGTTGCTGATTAATGTAATGGTTGAGAACTAATCGATTGATCTTTGCAGCTCTATAACCCATCCATCCTTTCTTCTCTAACACCGGTGTGTATGTCTGGTCTGTCAGATCCCAGAGGAGGTGTTTGAGGAGGTCCTGCTGAGTGCGCTGCAGACTGACCTGGCATCAGCCTTCAGGACTCCGGAGCAGCTGCAGCTGCTGCTGGTCGCGCTGCAGCGCTTCCCACAAACACTCAAACCCAAGAAACTCAAGAAGCTGCTGGGCTCCTCGACCATCATCAACGCTGAGAATATCCCCAAGTAAGAACAGCTCCAGCTTCCTTTGTGTTGGCGTTCTAAACTCAGGTCGATTCGGGAAACATCCTCCAAGCCAGAACGGACAATCTTTTTTTAAGTACTGTAATCTATTTTAGCCACATACTGTAGGTTTTAACCTTGTCAGATGAGGTGTTCTGTTAATTTTTTTGGAGTAAAATTCTTGTCACACTAGGGCTGTGCAATTAATCGAAATTTAATCGTGATTACGATTTTGGCTCCCAACAATCACAAAAACTGAATAATCGAGAAAAACAATTATTTAGCTCATTACGTTTTGCAAGTAAACTCTTATTTTCTCTTGTGTTCTGAATGACAAAAAATAAAGTTTAAATAGGACAAGTATTAAGGCAAATTTCACAGATGTATGTGTTTTCTTACTGTTGATTTATTTAACTTTTTCCACTGTTTTTTAAGTTCAATAATTGCAACATCTTTCCAGGAGTCAACGAGTAATCGTGTCAAATTATCGTGATTTCAATATTGACCGAAATAATCGTGATTATGTTTTTTTCCATAATCGAGCAGCCCTATGTCACACACTCGACAGCCATTTTAATTCCAGAGCTCGCCCACCCTACGTGCACATGTTCCACCGAAACAAGTTTGGCAGAGGCACCGTACCTGAGTCCAGTGCTTAGCACCGCTAAAGACCATTGTGATTGGTTTAAAGAAATGGCAATAAACCTGAGCACGGTTTTTTTAAATTTATTTTCTCCTCCCATCCCCGGAATGCTGTGTGGACTAGCCAGATCCTCCTCCGCAGCGCCGTGGAGGAGGATCTGGCAACGCGAGACCTTTTAACCAGAAATGTATGCACCAGTTTCCCCTGCCCGGATCATGTGAGCAACATGTGGCGTCTCTCAGGTTGACGGAGGTGTTGAAGATGGCGTCGCGCTCGGTGAAGAAGGAGTGCGTCCTCCCGGCGGTGGCCCTGGACCTCCTGAAGCTCTCTCTGAAGGAAGACAGCTTCCAGCTCTTCTGGAACAACGCCATCATCAACGGCATGTTAAAGGAGCCGTCAGGGCCAGCTCAGTGAGTCCTCACGGGGAGAACGGCCTTTATAGCGGGAGGGCAGCAAGGGGCTAAGAAACATGGGATCCTACCATCAAGAGATGAGGGCATTTCTGCTGGCCGTACCCTAAATTATTAGAGTATTAGCAGCATTAGCCAGGCCCATTTACAGTCATTTATGGCAACATGTTGCCTTCCTAGTGAGTGAGTTATGGAAAAACTCTGAGAAACTCAAACTGTTGTTGCAAAGTACCCTTCTGCTATTTAGTTGTCGAAAAAAAAAAAAAGTTTAAATATAATATCTTTTTTGTGCATGTTATAGGTTTACAAAGTGAAAAAGTCCAAAGGGACTTACCATCTCCAACAGAAAACACTGTTCACCACCTGCTCCAAACAGCTCTATTGTAGTCCAGCCTTTACTTCAGAGACAGACGTGGTCACTTTGTAACACACGTTATAATGCTCGCCTAGCTGCTAGCGTAGCACGCTCTGCTTCAGACTGGCTAGTAGTCCTTACCTAGCTGCTGTACATGTATGACTCCCAACAAAGATGTAACAGAAGTGAGATGTCTCATTCTGTAGCTAAAACAGAGAGCTCAACACACAGGGTGAAAAAAGGAGCTGCAGCGATGTGTAGTACAACAAAAAAGATGGTGTTTTTTGAAAATGAAACCATGTCTAATATAACCTATGATATAACCTCTAAATACAATTATGAAAATGAGCATAATATGAGCACTTTAAATTGAATCTTGACCTTAAAAATGAAATTGAATTAAATTGTGGATTTGAAGAATCATGACACCCTGACATTCAACTGAAGCCTAGTACACAGTGCTGGGGAATATAAATGCTTTAAACCCTCCTTCCCACCAATCACAGTCTCTTGGCACTCACCACAAAATCACAAGACTTTACAGTTTAGATAATGTCCCCGAAGAAAGGACTTGGGCTCCCAGTCAGGCTGACATAGAACATGTTTTTCTCTCTCTTATGTCCTATTGTCTGCTCCTAGTTAACTTCGTTCTGCTGACATGTTCCTCTGGCGTTGTCCTGTTTGTGTCCAGTTACCTGAGCTTCCGCCTGCTGGGCAGCGCCCTGCCTCTTCTGTCCGTAGCCCAGCTGAAGGAGGTGTTGTCTGGAGAGGTGATGATGCAGTACGGGGAGCATGTGGTGTCTGCTCAGGTCAGTGGCCTCGTCTGTCTACTATAAACAGCAGGTTATGATGACAAATGATAAAAAAAGTACTAGTAAAAGTACTCGATGCAAGTAAATCTTCATGTTTTACAAACTGGTCAACGATCCAAACAGTTCTGTCAACCAACTTAGTGTTCGTTCGGCTAATTATTTCAGCTGGACTTGTAGGCCTATGTATTGTTGGGCAATGGTTGTATTTAATAAATGACATGTGATTTGTGCAAATATCTTAATTTGTAAAGTAACTAGTAACTTAAAGCTGTCAGATTAATGTAGTAGAGTTAAAAGTACAATATTTCTTTCTGAAATGTAATGGAGTAGAAGAAGTAGAAAGTGGCATGAAAAGAAAAGACTCAAGTAAGGTCCAAGTACCTCAACAAATGTACTTAATTACATTCCACCACTGGTTTTAGCATATGCTCTGGATAACTTTGTGTGTTATGTGTGTTTTTAATAGCGATCTATGTCAAATGATAACAAAATGCAGAGCTGGTTACCGTAAATTTTCGAGTAATGACCCCAGTGGCAGGCCTTTAATTTGGCTTATATCAGAGACCGGCTTTTATTTTTGAATTCCCCCCAGTTAATGTAAGCTCAAAATGTGCTCCATGTCTAGCTGTTGTCTCAATACATTCAGTAATAATGGCCGTTTCCACAGCAGTATTTTCATCGGTACTGCTAGAGTCATGTCAGCCGTTCTCCCCCAACAATGCTTAACGACATTGAATGAAACTCAACACTTCCTCCATCATTGTCACATTAAAAGTCTTGCAGCCTTCCCTTTACAGGATGTCTTTTTGTATGAGAAATAGTTTTGTTGACTGTAGCGTGATATTGTTCAGGACCAGAGCCTGAAGTTAACACTTTTCTGGCCACCAGCCCCTGCTGCAGGTGGATTTTAAAATGCGCTAGCCACACAGGCTTTTTACTAGCCATTTCTGTTTCGCCTCATGAAGGTGAAATGCACGAGCATCGTTCTTGAACTTGTTAAGAATACACATTTGAAGTGCTGTCATCAAAGTTATTAACCAAATGAATACTGCACCATATACAAACTATATACAAACAATATAACATAATATAACTATAAAACAGTACTGCACTGTAGTTCATTTGTTCTGTACTGCTGTCGTAAATTGGCCACTCGCCAACCTTGCCGTTGCCGCCGACTGTCCACTTGGTATTAAAACGGCTTCCTTTACTTATCTTTGAATCATCTTCATCTTTTTGTCGGTGGCTTGTTTCGGCCGGCCTCTTCCCCCCAGTAATGTGCCGCCACATTTCTGAGCTCTAATCCAAGGAAATGGCAGACTTGGTTGAAACGTGATTGAAACAACCGTGGCAGAAAAAACAACTTATGAATCACTCCATTCTCATCGGCTTTCGGCGAACCTGGCAGGCGGATCGACAGTGTCGCCCACGAATGACAAAATTCCCCTGCGTTTAGCGCGTGGTGGGTGTTGATTTCAGGCCCTGAATTAGTTATGATTATTATACTTATTAATTACAGCATAAACCCATTATTATAAAAAGAGAAACTCCGAGCAGCACATGGAGAAAATGACACACCCAATAAAGTAATATCAGCTGACTAATAGGGCTGCACAATATATTGTTTTTTTTATCGTCATCGCAATATCAACTGGCGCAATATACACATTACGAAAGGCTGCGACATAAAACAGATTTTTTTTTTGTGTTAGTTGAAAGAAAATATCAGAAAATGTAACTGTCATTCATTTTCTTAGTGGTGCTTTAATATTCAGTTTGTCCATAAAAGAATGTTGAAAATGATTTTACTTTTATTTGTTTTAAATTCAACAAGCAATTTGTTTTTTATTGTAGAAGAGTACTGAAAGCAGCAGAAATGCAGAACTGAGCAGATTTTAATATCTGTTTATGTATCGCGAGTAATATCGTTATCACGATAATCAACAACATTATCGCACATTTTCCTCATATGGCGCAGCCCCACTGACTGATATGAATCATGTTTCTCTCCCAGAAAGCGGACCGCTTCAAGCTGGCCCCGGAGATGGACAGCTACCTGTCGGACTTCTTGGAGGGCTGTCAGGACGCCGACAGACAGCTGGCAGTGATGGTGGGCTTCTCCTCGCTGATCAACAAGGGCAGCCCGTTGGTGCCGCCGGTGTGGAGGGGGGTGCTGCACCTTCAGCCTGCGGCCCTGCAGCAGTACGTGGAGTGGCTGAAGAACATGTTCCTGAAGCCTCAGCTGGACCAGCTGCTGGACTGCAGCACTCACAAGCAGAAGGACAGTCGGGAGGGAAAGGAACAGTGAGTGTGCACGCCTGTTGGGGTTGTTTATCAGCGTGTTTGTGTTAGGGCTGTGCTCGATTGAAGAAATTCTTAGTCGACTAACACTTGTTCAATTGTATCGACTAATTGATTAGTTGATTTAATCGACAGATCTGTAAATTGAGTTTCTCCACAAAGAGTCATGCAAAAGCACCACTTTAATTCTTGTGTTTACCAGAGATGTGCTCGTACGTTTCTTGGAAATAAGTCATTCAGCATGAAAAAAGCATCAAACATGACTAATGGACTAAAGAAATCTAAGTTGACTGAGACCAAAACGACCGAGAGGGAGCAGCACTAGTTTGTCTGTCTGCACGGAAACTGGATGAATGGAACTGTTGATTTTCCGTCCTCAGGAGGGAGAACTCCATATTCTATCTGAGGAAGTGGCTTGCCTCCCGGCTCTCCTCGGTCGTTGACAACCACCAAGTGAAGAAGCCGGAGGATCTCATCATGGATGTGGCCAGGTGAGACCCGCCTGTAGTTGAACGATGTCAAGGCCTCGGTGTTTTGTAAGAAGAGAGGGCCGTCAGCTGCTGTTGTGTTGTTTCTTTTCCAGGTTCGTCTTTTTCCACGCGTTCTTCAGTGCCAAGAAGGCCTCGGCCAGCATCCCAGAGACAAAGGGGAAGCTGTCTGTCCCACTGGATGATAAAACCAGAGGCGTGCTTGTTAATCATTTCTTTGGGTGAGAGATTACATCTTCTCTGCTGTTCTGAGACAGCCAGTCTTTTTTTTTTTTTTTTATTTGTTTTTTTTGTACAATAAAATCACAGAACACAAGAAAATGAAATTAAAATTAAAGGATTGTGCAGTTGAGATTAAGAAAACCCCGTAGAGAAGGAATCTCACCTAAGGAAGAGAAGAAGAAAACATTTTATAATGAGCATTACAATTACAAAAATCCTAAAATCTACAAACTGAACACAAGTAAGCACTGAATAAAAAAAAAGAAGAAGCAAAAAACAAGCATAATGTTGGCTACATAAAACAACAAAGGCATACAATAAATTACAAGAATATAGATAAAATGAGGATGTGTGGACTTATGTGTGTATGTGTGAGTAGTTAGGAGAGACAAGAAGGCCAAACTAAACAGATATGAACAGTTCAGATCAATACAGAGAGTTAAATGTGGTTCGTCTTTTTATAGTTTTTGGCTGGAGTTGACTGAGATGCTGTGTTGATATAACTGTTCCATAGGCTATGCTCCCCTGTATCTAATAGAGAATTGACTGGGCCTAGCACGACCTAGTACAGTTTATTTATATAGCACCTTTTCAAAAGCAGACGTCAAAACCACTATGAGTCATATTTCACTATATCTGTATCAGTGTCTGTGTCCAAACCGGCAGTGACAGATGCCGCCCACGAAGATCCTGGGTCTGTCTGAGGTTTTCCTCGCCACTGTTGCACTAAATGCTCGCTGCATTGTAAACTATAGTGTGTGGTCTAGACCTACTCAATCTGTAAAGTGTCTTGAGATAAATCGTCACAGGTCGGATTCGAACCCTGGACCTCTGCGTCGAGGCATAAACCTCTCAGTATATGTGCGCCTGCTCTACCACTGACCCAACCCGGCCACGTAATGCAGACATTTAACTCTTGTGTTGTCGTTCCGTGGCCCAGGCAACGTTTTGGTTGTCTTTTTCAACACTTTTGTCACTTTTATCCAATTTTTTTTTGGTCTCAAAATGCCATTTTTAATTGAACACCAAAATTCAATGAAAGTTGTGAACTGCTCAATTATTTTACTTGTGAAGAGCGTTCCATGTTACATTTTTTTGACAATTTTGGGTGAAAGAAACCAAAATTTCTTATATATAGAAACTCTTTGAAATTGAGTCAAAAGTTTTATTTTATAAATTTTAAAAACATAAGACTGTAAAATAATAATTATGATATTTTAGCTTTTGAAATCCTGCTAAAATCATAGTTTTTTAATAATTTCATAGTCAATTAATCTGTCGATTATTTTTTGATTAATTGAGTCATTGTTTGGTCTATAAAATGCCGATCAGTGTTCCCCAAAGCCCAAGATGACGTCCTCAAATGTCTTGTTTTGTCCACAACTCAAAAATATACAGTTTAAGTTCACAGAGGACTTAAGAAAATAGAAAATATTCACATTTAAGAAGCTGGAATCAGAGGATCTTTACAGAGTTTTTTTTTTTTTAAATGACTCAAACCGATGATTTAATTATCAAAATAGTTGCAGATTAATTTAATAGTTGTCGAGTAATCTTTGCAGCTGTAGTTTTGTCCAAAGACCAAAAGGCTCTTGAGGTGTCTCGTGGACACCGCTGCATCCCTTTGACTCTCTGTCTGTCCCCCCCTCCAGACTCCTCCTGTCCCTGCACCACCTTTCTCCGACCGAGGACTCGGACAAAGGCACGGCAGCCAACCAAAAGCGTGTGCAGGGCGTGCGAGCCGACGGCACCATGTGGATCTATCACCTGGTCCAGTACGCCCAAGTCCTGCTCGACCAGCCGGAACTGGCCCAGAGCAGCCAGCCCTTCAGCCCTGAGCAGAGGGAGGCCTGGGACAGGTAGGACATCAGGGTCTCCTCTGAGTATGGCCTCTATGATCCCAGAGCAAGATAACAGGATACAGCTTAAAGCTGTAGTGTGTAGTTTCTGTCGCCCCCATGAGGAGTTCTAAGTAATAACAACAAAACTGTTATCATTACCGCAGTTGCTAGTAGCCAAGGAGGACACGGAGGATTAAAAAAACATGATGGACTCTTCAGAAGAGGTCATTATCTTCACTCAAGCTTCTGCGCGGGACAGTAACCAGACGACACAATCTTCTGAACATAGTCATACTGAGAAATCCAGAGAGAGTTGTGTGGAGCTGATAGTCTTAATTAGCTTTGTAGCAACTCATTTGGCAATGGCTTGAATATGGGTGGGAATAACCAGAGGCCTCACGATACGATATCATCACGATACTTATGTCACGATACGATATTATTGCGATTTTAAACATATTGCAATATTCTGCGATATATTGCAACGTATTACTTTTTTTCCAACTTCAAATGTCCCCAAAGGAAAATGTTGTCAACATCTGTTTTATTGAAAAAGATAAATTTCCCTCTTTGTTCATCTCACTTCAATTGTATTGCTGCAAAATGGGATTGTCAAGCAGACAGAGTGACCAACACATACTGTATATCATAAAAGATGGATACTTGGCGTCTGTGTCACGATACAGTATTGCCACGAAAAATATCGCGATACTATAATATATCAATTTTTTTCCCCCACCCCTAGGCTTGAATGTAACGGACATTCATTAATATCATAAAAAGTTACGCACTAAATCTTTAAAGGACAATTCTGGTGCAAATTGAACCTAGGGGTTAATAACACACGTGTACCGAGTCGACCGTTCTCTGGAATATGTTTTCATGCTAATCGAATGTGACCAGTTTTAGGGCAAACCGCTAATAACGCTAGTCGTCGGGGCCACGCGAAAGTAAAACGAAATCGCACCACACTTCCACGGTAGCATAATGAGGGTCCCTACATGTAAACCGAAGCATTGAGAACTTTGTAAGTGTACAGACAGTTTATTAAAAAGATAGTTTAGAAAGACCGTAGCGTTCACGTATACAGGCAGCTCAAACGCGGCGTTCGTCGTTCGACTGGTCGTGACTGTTTTCCCAAGATGGCGCCTGCCTGTATACGTGAACGCTACGGTCTTTCTAAACTATCTTTTTAATAAACTGTCTGTACACTTACAAAGTTCTCAATGCTTTGGTTTACATCTAGGGACCCTCATTATGCTACCGTGTTATGAACCCCTAGGTTCATTTTCCGCCAGAATTGTCCTTTAATATTCCGTTTCTTCTAGTGGAGTTTACAGCCACCTTTACGTATGTAGTTGTACAGGTTTTAAAGAATAATTGAGTTTAAATTATAATATCTATCTACGTAATCTTTTACATTTTTGATCACTTTCTGGGTTAAAGGTGCAGTAAGGTGCGCAAAGATTGTTAGAAGTCTAGCGGCTGCATTTTGAACCATTTGGAGTCGGGGAAAGGGTGGAGTGGGTCAATGCCAAAATACAGGGAATTACAATAATCAAGCGGAGAGGTGATAAAAGCATTGATAAGTGTTTCCAGGTCCCAGGTAATGAGCACTGCTAAACTAGTTAGGAGCGCGTTTGATAGCTCTGGCTCTACGTGTGTGTTTTGCAGCATGCTGAAAATGGTGGCAAACCTGAAGAAGGAAGTAAAGAAAGGCCCGGCTGCAAGGACCAGCGCGTTCCAGCAGCTCTTCCTGTTGGTCGCCATGCACCTCTTCAAGGTACTGTTTTTGTTATTGCAGCCTTAAGGATGTACTGTAGTTTTAACAAACACCGCCCGCTGACACAAAAACTTTCTCCTGAAAGGCCCCCGAAGAGCTGCTGGGCATCACCAAGGACCTGCAGAGCTGCATGGACAAAGCTCAGGAGAAGAAGGCCAAGAAGAAGAAGAAGAAACAAGGTGAGGCCCCATGATGCAGCTGCTGCCTCATCATCCTTTCACATCTCAATGTACAGGAGTTCTTCAATCAATCCATCAATCCGATTTACTTGGCACATGAAATCGTACAGGCTACAATTCCAGCGAAAAGAAATCCCATCCGCTTTCAAACTCATTTCAAATTTATTTGATAACTGGAATTACTTTGCAGATTAAGATTATTAAAACAAAAATATGATGAGTACTTTAATGCATCACTAATTAGATCCAAATTTTATAAAAATATATTATTCTGAAATGCGCCATTCTGCATAATGAGTAGTTTCACTTTTAGCTCTTTAAGTATGTTTTGATGAAAATACTTTTACTTAAAGGGATACTTTGTTTCTGATTTAGATTTTAAATCCTCTTTGGGAATGGTTTTGTATGGACCGTATGTCATGGTATGATTTCATTGTAGTGCTTGTCAGTTGCTAGGTGAAGTGAAAACCCTTGAAAAAGGGTACAGAATTGAAAAAAAAACAACCAGTCTCGCTCTCATCGGCTTGTTTCCAGACGCAGCAGGCAGCTGTTTTCAGCAAAGAAAGCTCTAAAACCCCTGCTGTGCCTGTGCGGTACCTGCTTAGCATAAAACTGCATACAGACACAGTTGGCGACTAGCTGGTGAACATGGTGAAGCATTTAGAGCCAGATAGTTCTCTCAGAAGTTGATGGAGAGCAGAAACGGAGCTAAAACAGGAGTGAATGTTAGACTTAACCAACCAAAAGGTTTCTCCATGACTGCTGCATGTGTAAAGAGGCAACCGTGTGCTAACATGCTCAAACGTTTGCCATTACAACTTACAGAGGCCGATGATTTGCCAGATGTTGTGCTACAGCCAGTTCCTCTGCCCCAAAGTGGCCAAAGAAAAATCAATGAATACTCATTAATTTAAAGTAAATGAATGAATGTGTGTGTGTGCTTTTTCCCTTGGTGCAGCCACGGAGCAGGAGGAGGAGCCCGAGTGGGTGGAGGTGCTGGTGGACATCTTGTTGTCCCTGCTGTCCCAGCCGAGCCGGCATATCAGACATGTCTGCAGAACGGTCTTCTCTTCCATCTGCCCCCACATTACTGCAGCGGCCCTCACCGCCATCTTAGATGTAAGTACAACACACGTGCGATGTCGATTTTAACTCTGGTCTCTGATAAAGTCAAGTGTAGCTAGAAATTGGTTCACAGTTGGTTTTTCTGGAGCTTTCAGCCACATCTTGTGGCCTTTATTAGTTGTGTGTGTGTGTGTGTGGCCTCATATTGTGGCTTTGCACTGGAAGCTTCTTGAAGTGACTGTAACAAATGCGTGTTTCTGGGCTCTGTGTAGGTCTTGGACCCAGAAAAGGATGACGAGGAGGACAGTGCTGTGGTCGTCACTGACGACAACAAAACCCAGAAGGAAAACCCAAATGAGGAAGATGACGATGAGGCGATGGAGGTCAGTTCTTCCCTCGCTTATTTATTTACAACCTGTGCTGCGGCCCGTATCTGCCAGGACTCCTTTTTAAAAAGAGGTTTTTAATCTCAGTGGGACCTATCCTGGTTAGATCAAATGTTACAGAACCTATCAATAACATCAGCTTATCGTCTTATGTCTTGTATCGTATTATGATTGAATTTTTATTTACTGATTCCATTTAATAAATGCGTCTTTACTGTAGAACTGCAAAGGTTAATCAATTATTAAATTAATCGCCAACTATTTTGATAATAGGTTAATCAGTTGGAGTTAATTCTTTATGAAAATAATAGTCATAATTCCCTGATTCCAGCTCCTTTAAAAGTGAATATTGTTCTAGTTTCTTCTCTCCTCTGGGACAGTAAACTGAATATCTTTGAGTTGTGGACAAAACAAGACATTTGAGGACGTCATCTTGGGCCGGGAAACACTGATCGACTTTCTTTTTTCTTTTTTTAACACTATTTTCTGACATTTTATAGACCAAAAAATTAATCGAGAAAATAATGTACAGATTAATCAACAATGAAAATAATTGTTCGTTGCGGCCTTTCTTTACTGTTCCAGTTCGATTTTTGTACTGATTTAGAAGAAGCGTTTGAAATCCTAAAATGTGTGGTTATTCTTCTGCCAGGAAGACAAGTCTGACGGATCAGATGATGACTCTGATGAGGAAGAAGATGATGAAGCAATGGAGGAGGAGGAGGAGGAGGAGGAGGAAGAAGAGGAGGAAGAAGAGGGCGAGTTGGAAGAGGGAGAGGTGGACCAAAAGTTCCGCCAGGAGCTGATGAAGGTCCTGCAGCAGCAGAATGCTCTGGTGGGTTTTTCAGACGTGGTCTCCATGTGGGTTTAAATGGGTAACTACTCTATAGGGTGTAGGCCTGTATGTAGGCTTGTGTATGTATGTGTGTTGTCTGTAGCTGTTCTTAACAAATTGCCCCTTGTGGGATTAATAAAGTTGTTGAATTGGTATCTGCGTATACGTATCTCTGCGTATATATCAATTTTTTTGCTATTGTAACACTGCTAGATTCATGTATTCATGCCCTTGTCTCTTATGTGAGGATTTAGATGAGGTAAACAGAACAACGTGGGTCAGATCCCAGTTCCACAGCAGACTCTGCAGCACTGTTTACATTGTGTTAAAAGTCCTCTGTTGTGCCGCGTGTTCAGGCCACCGAGGAGGACGGAAGCAGCGATGAAGATCTGGACGACGACGCCATGATGGCGCTGGATAAGGGCCTGGCGGCGCTGTTCTCGGAGCAGAAGAAAAAGAACCAGGCCAAGAAGGACGAACGGACCAAAATGCAGAAAGAGAAGACGCTGGTCCGAGACTTTAAGATCAAGGTACCTTATCCAGGACTTGTAAAAACACTTTGGGAAAATAATACTTGCCTGGCTTAGCTTACAACAAAGACTAGAAGCACATGGAAACTGCTAGCTTCACTGATGAAAAAAATCCACCTTCCACCTAGGGCTGGGTATCGTTCAGAATCTTCCGATCCGGTGCCAATTTCGATACGTCAGTTTCGATACCGGTTCCTAACGATACTTTTTTCGATACCATATGTTTTAAAATCCATTTCAACATCAACAAAAATACATTAAACACAAAGTTTTTATTTTCCACCTTAATTGTGAATCAAAACAGTTATCAAAATTAAAAGATTCTGGTAAAACTGCTCACTCAGAGTAACATTAATAAAAGTGCCTTGCCTTACAAGCTCAGCCTGTCAGTCAGTCATCAGGGCAGAGAAACCGTCGTGCCTGCTTGTCTAAGAGGAAGTGTAACGTCAACAGCACCGCGACCGCTTTCGGCTCGCCATTAATATCATATCGCAGCAAACGCTGTCTGCGTGAAGTTATGAAAAACTGGAACCACACTTAAAACTCCGCTCTGTGTCAATATGCAGAGAGGACAGATAAGCTTGCGCTTAGGCGCTCAGACGCTTTTGGAACCGAAATTTGGCACCGAAAGATAAAGAATTTTTCGATACTCATAGGATTGGAGTATTGTTTTTTCGATACCATAAAAGTATCGACGTTCGGAACCCAGCCCTACTTCCACCACCCCCTAAGCCGTCTCCTTCCCTTGTTTGGCCTGCTGTAGGTGTTGGAGCTGGTGGAGGTGTTCGTGTCTCGGCAGGCTGGCAGTCCTCTGGTTCTGGGCTTGGTGGAGCCTCTGCTCGCCATCATCGACCGAGGAATGAGCGGCGACAGCGACCAGCAGGAGCAGGACTTCCTCCGCCGAGCTGCCGATATCTTCAGGTAACGCGCGCTAGCTGTGGACTGAGGGGCTTGACAGCCTCTGTGTTTTTTTCACTGATTTAATGTTTGTTGCCTCCGTCCTTTGTTTCTTTTGATTTCTTTACATGTTTGGAGTTAAGCATGATTATGGATTCAGTTTGAAACGCAGTTTTTAGGGTGTTTTTTTTTTTCTTTTTTTTTTTTTATATCCACCAGAACATTGTGTCCAGTACTGTGATGTCCCTTGCTCACATTTTTGTGTTTTTATAAATCTTAAATTTCGGTTTAGACCTTAATTCAAATTTTTTTTTATGGATTATTTTTTGGGGGCTTTTCCCTTTGTTTGAAAGTGGATGGACATGAAAGGGGGGGGGGAGGGATGAGGGATGACGCGCAGCAAAGCGCTGCAGGTTGGATTCGAACCCTGCGCTGCTGCAGGACTCAGCCAACGTGGGGCGAACACTCTTACTGGTTGAGCTAGAGGCCGCCCCCCCCCTGACAAACAAAGTTCACTTTAGCCTCCGAGTTGTAACGTGGTGACGATATCTCCCTCTTGGCGAAACAGAAATGTCAAGAAAAACGCCGGCAACATGACTGCAAGGCCTCCATCGCTGTCAGTTGCATCTAAATACAATCTAATTTTAACCCTGATATAATTGATTTGGCTGATTTTAAAAAGGTGCCCGGTTTATTTGTGTCTTGTTCAGAGGTGACACTTAAAATCAACCGGCCCAAGCTGATGTCTTTGCCAGAAAAGATGTTAAATCTGAAACAAATCTTCCATTAAGAGCCGCTGCTGTCCGGCTCAGCGAGGGTTTCAAACCTCTAGGTCTTTGTGTTGGATGGTGTGCCGATCGTTACTTTTAAGTGAATGCATGTGCCTCTTGTTTGTGTGATTTTTCAGGAACCAGCTGTGCAGGTCCAAGGTGTACTGCAGGACCGTGGGTGACCGACAGGGGGAGCTCCATGACCTGCTGGACAAACTGATGACTAAATGCCAGAAGCTGTCCGACTCCTCAGTCTGCCTCTATTACTTCAGGTACATCTTAGTGTTTAATGACTGTGTTAGACAATGGTGCTGAACTCTCTCTCACACACCATAATATTTGTGAATGTGTGACTAACGAGGAGTTGATTAGTTACTTTTGTTGACATGTGGGGGGAAAAAGGTCAATGGTACAGAGAAAATAAAATCCGATCTACAGTATATTGAAGCAGAGCAAATGGAGGGGTATGTCCAGCTGATATTCCCACAGTGCTAACCCTAGACCAACCTTCTGTTCCTGTTGTGAAGTTTGAAGAACAGCTTTGCTAAAGCAACATGTTGCCTGTTAACTCCAGCTTGTTATAGGCTGCAGTATTGTGTACTTTGACACTGAAACAGGAAGCTGCTCCTATTTAAATCTGCACACATTTTGATGCTAAGCTTCCCGTTTCTTTTACCAATGACTGCTGGTTTCTTCTCTTCTTATTCAACTGTTGCTCAGAGGGATCTTTGTCTCTTTCTGCCCTTTGAGTTGTCAGTCTGGTTGAACCATTGTACAGTTTTATGTTCTCCATGTCCAAACGTAAATAACATCCATTCGTAAAGGGGACGTTCTACAACCTAAAAGCATGAAAGACCATTCAGAAATATATAGTCGAGTACATTGACTCAAGAGTCTGTTCCGGGGGTTCAAGAATGAAATATTTAGGGCCGTACACATCATTTGTTGTCTTTTGCTGATGTTGAACTGTCCTTGCAGTGCATCTCTGTACGTGGTGAAAGTGCTGCGAGGAGCTCCACCTGCTGAGGCCAAAGAGGAGCAGACGGCCGACGAAGCTGCAGCAAATGACGTACGTTCACACACCGACTGATTCATTTGTCCCCTCGCTTTTCATTCGCTTGATTTCACTTGTCTGAACCTCCTTGCAGCGGGGTGCTGCCGTGTTTAGATCACTGGACAGAAGTTGCAATTGTTATCTCACATGTCCAGCATCACACCAGAAACATTCCAGGTCTTTTCCTTTATTTTTTAAACTGGGTCACATAGTGGGCCAGTCCTGGATAACTTGTCCCCCTTATGAGAGTTTCTTCCTCACACAGAATTTGTGTTTGTTTTCATAAGTGGTATGTCATCATTTTTAAGTTCCAGCTTCTTAAATGTGAGTATTTGGTTTTTTTTTACTTAGTTTTCTGTGATGGTTAACTGAATATCTTTAGATTTTGGACTGTTGGTTGGACAAAAGGAGACATTTGAAGTACTTTTGTGGCTCCTACGGAATCTCTGCGGTTTGAAGTTTAGTTTAGTTTCTCTCCTGTTTGTATATTTATTTTACGGAGCAATATTACACAAGAGGGTGTGCTTTACTTCAGTGTTACGGAATTTGGCGCTGGCCGCATCATGCTTTGTAGAGATCGTGGGATTTCCCACACTGAATAAAATACCGCACATATAAACACAAAACTGCGTGGCTAGCTCAGTCTTGTTGTAACTAAGATATCTGCAGGACAGATTTGGGCTAACTTTAACATCCACAAACTTCACAAGTAGGTTATTTTTAAGATAGAGGTGTCACGACTCACCAGCACTGAAGTCAAACCTGCTATGCTAGGTGCTAGTCTCACTTTGCCAGACCTTCCTCCACCGCTCCGCTGAGGAGGGTCTGGTCCACACAGCATTCTGGGATGGGAGAAAAACGTGCTCTGGTTTATTGGCATTTCTTTAAACCAATCGCAATCGTCGGACAGAGCCACGGCTAGCGCTGCAAAATAGCCTTGGGGAGGAACTTGTTTTGGTGGAACATGTGTACGTTCAAAAGTTGTTTTAGTCGTGCAACAGAAAACTCTGATTGGACAGATAGTCTAGCTAGCTGTCTGGATTTACCCTGCAGAGATCTGAGGAGCAGTTAACCAGAGTTACCAGAGTTTAAAATGCCAACACAAAGACAGGTAACGTACATCCGGCCGAAATGAGGGATATCCGGCAGAATTTCCGGCGGCACCTGAGAAATCTCGGAAATAAAATGTCGTTGATACAGACAAATGCAAATTCCTGCCTTGCTGGGCCGATGCGCCCAGCCGATACATTAACAACCCCTTAGAATCCCACCTGTCGTCAGAAATAAAATCTGACCCCTGAAAATGGCTGCTCCTGTGTGAAGTAAACGCAACATTTTTCAACTTTCTGCTAAGATATGTGTGACTTTTTTTGCAACGAAAATGCGGGGATTATGAAATCATGCAAGCCCCGCATATTTGCGCGGAAATCAGCAAGTTATGTGTTAAAAGTGCAGGGTATTTGAAAAAATGCCCCCCCCTTCCGCATAAATGTGGACTTTGGCTGACTATGCATTGAATTATGCGATCGCATAATCACGTTTTTCTGACCCCGTCTTATGTGGTTTGTGTGCAGTTAAGGTTCATGGGCAACTTGGACGTGGATCGGGTCTCCGCCGTCTTCAGAGACGCCCTGGCCTCCTTCATGGGCAGGAGGAAGAGCCCTCTGACCGCTCAGATGTTCACGGACTTGTTCGCCAGATTCCCCGTGAGTACAGCGACTCGTCTCGGAGACGGAAGCCGTGTCCGCGCCGGCAGCAGTAACTCATATGCGTTTATGTTTCCAGGGTCTGTGTGTGCAGCTGTTGGATCCAGCCGTGCAGCACATCACATCGGGGGTCAGAGTACACCAGCAAGTAAAGGAGACCCTCCTCCCTCCATCTCAGCTGCTAATAATTCATTTATTTGAACTACGTTCCTGTTGATGGACATTGTTTTGTGTGTGTGTGTGTGTGTGTGTGTGTGTTTAGGGCCAAGCATGTGTGTTGGTGTCGCGGGCGATGCAGAGCAGGGAGGTTCAGCAGCTGCTGAGCGGCGCTCCGTGGACGGAGCTCTGTGCGAAGGTCGCAGGTCAGCTGGCGGCGGTAGGTTTAACACAGCTCCACATCCCAGTCCCGGGATACATCACAGGGTTAACGCTGACATGCATGGGTATTCATAGCATACATAACTTTCTGTCCCTCTTGTGGTTTTCAAAGCTGTGGTCGGCAGTTTATTTTCAGCGTTGTTGGGCAAAAAATTCCATAATAACCAGCATATTGTAATTCAAGTGGTCTGAGCGTAAGCTGGACTTCTGCATCTCCTCTTGGCTCGGTTTCCAGGCTTTATATTGTCTAGACGCGACAGGAGACCTTGGCCAATCACAGGTCATTTCAGAGAGCGAGAGAGAGAGAGAGAGAGAGAGAGAGAGAGACTATTCTATTAGCTGTTCTGTGCATGCAAAGAGAGGTCTCACTCTAATTGAAATTCTGGCGGCGATGTTTTTGCTGTCTACCCACTGCAGCTTTAATTTTAGTTTTAATTACGCTTAGTACTGGATGTTTCTTTTTCGGTTTTATTGTTTGCCTGCATTGTTTGTTTGTATGCTTGTATCGTGAGCTTATAGAATAGGATGCACTGCTGTAGATGAAACTCCCCAACAGTATATAAAGGAGTTAAAATGAGCACAACCTTAAACATCTACAGCAGTAAAATGCAACATTAATGCAGCAGGAATATTAATCCAGAAACATCAGATAGAAAACATTGACATTGTTTGACTGCACAATCCATACTTTGACTTTTAATGCTTTAAGTACATTTTACTTGTAGTGGAGTATTGTCACAGTTTGGTATTGGTACTTTTACTTCAGTAAAAGGATCCCAGTGCTCTCTTCTTCCCAATTAAAATTCTGTCAACCTCTGAACTGATTAAAAGTATTTTCCCATGTGTAATATAAAACGTGAGGCTATAACTACACATCACTTCTTCACTATAAGTGGAGCATCCTTTAATGACATTGTTCTTGAAGGTTTATGAAATTGCATCGTGCCACTATGAAGGATGATTAGAGCTGCCCTCGCTGCCCTCTGTGTGTCTGCGGGACAGCTGAGAGGAAACGCATGCATAATGATATGCTTCTGCAGTCCTTTACCGGACCGCCTCACCTCTGCGCTGCCCCGTCTGTTTTTACCTCCGAGACAAAAACACACCTGCCAAACAACATATCTCCTCCGTCGCGTTTTTTCACCTTCAGTTGCCAAAAATGTGTCGCTGATAAGATGTAACGTTTTCTGAGCTGCTTTTCTTTATCGAGCTTAATAAAACTTTTTTGCCGCAGCGATGTTTCAAAAATGACTTTCACCAAAAACTTTACTTTAAGTCCCCCTGTCTAACATTCATAATCAGTAGAGGTGGCCCGGTACCCTTTTTTGCTTCCCGATACAGATTCCGATACCTGAACTTGCGTATCGGCCGATACCGAGTACTGATCCGACAGCAGTGTGTCATATATTTTATTATGTTTTAACAACTGTATACTACTATCCCTGTATGGATGTGATATGATTTCCATCTTTGTCGGTCTGGCTCAGGTTAAACTCTTTGTGAAACGTCAACAAACACAAACTACGAATGCCACAGAATTTTATTTTACTCTTTATTACGTGGTATCTGATCGGGGCATAAACTCCGGTACTTCCCCATACCGATACCAGCGTTTTAGGCAGTATCGGAGCCGATACCGGTATCGGAACATCTCTAATAATCAGTATATAAACATTTAATAATAAGTTTTCAACACACTATAATGTAGTTGCAAACAGATGTTTATTTATGTATTTGTCTACAACTTCAGTGGACATCCATAAGTAATCCTTATAGTTGTGTGGGCGTAACTACATTATAGTGTAACAGTTAATTACAAAACATGTATTAAATGTTTGTATAAATGCTTAGTAGGAGGACTTAAAGGCATACATGACCTTGGCCTTACCTCAGAGTCTTCTCCTCTCAGAGTCTTCAGCAGGCGGGCCGAGCGGAGAGCAAGGTGGTGAAGGAGAAGGTGGTGAGAACCCTGGAGCTCTGTCAGTTCCTGGTCAAGCACGTTCACCAGCAGGTAGGTGTGGGTCTGCCAGTGGGAGAGGGAGGGAGCCGTTGATGTGGTCTCAGTCAGGACTCAAGTCTCCTCTGCTGCCTGCTCTGTGTAGAAGCTGTCCGTGGACCTGGAGCCCCTTCAGAAAGTCCTGCAGTCCCTGACCAGCGCCATCGCTTTCAACAAGACCGGCAAGCTGGAGGACACCTACTGGGCCGTGATGAAACACTTTGGAGTCATGTGAGTGGTTGTGGTGTGAGCTCGAAGATGGGGGGGGGTCTCATGCAGTGTGTGTTTGCATGCACACATAAGTGATCAGGTTAGTGGGAGAAATCAGGTTATGCAGGTAATAATCAGGTTTCGGTGAAATCCTTCTATACATGCAGCAGGTCAGTAATAGGATTCTAGGGCAGCCCCCTCTTAGTCAATTAGTCGACTAATTGGTAGTTTTGGTCTAAAGGCCTTTTTTAGTGTTCTGCGGAGGCTCCACGCAGAGCTTTCACCGCAGCCTACGTAAGTGGCCTGATGTTTACGTGTGTGTGTGTGTGTGTGTGTGTGTGTGTGTGTGTGTGTGTGTGTGTGTGTGTGTGTGTGTGTGTGTGTGTGTGTGTGTGTGTGTGTGTGTGTGTGTGTGTGTGTGTGTGTGTGATAGAGCGAGGGATCAGTCAGAGAGTGACGGTGATTAGCTTTGGAGTGAGTAGCGACTCTAGAGTCCTAGTGAGAGAAACAAAGTGTCTCTCATGTGTTTTCTGACCAAAGTGGGGAATCTGTAGCAGGAGAAGTGAACCCTCTCCTTGATTTCATGTTTATGGAGAAGGAGAACCAGGAAATGAGTCGGGAGGGGGGGAGGGGGAATGCAACGCTACCCAGCCACGGCAGAGCACCGTGCGTCACCACAACGTGTAGTTAAATTTTTCAAGAGGTGCACGTCAGCGTAGGCGTGGACGCAGAGGGCTCTGCAGGGGTACACCGTTGATTCGACGCACAACCATAAAAAGGCCTTTAGTCGACTAAGACTTCTTTAGTCAATGTGTCTTTTTTTTATGCTTTTCATGCTGAGGGACTTTATTTGCCAAGAAAATTATGAGCACGTCTAAAGTGTTGCTATTGCGTGATTCTTTGTGGAGCAACTCTGGTTTTACTTGTTTCCTGTACGGGACTCTCACACCGCCTCAAAACACCCCGACAAGTCTGATCAGCCGTTACACGATTGGCCACCGCAGCGTGATGTCGGGTTGCGTTTCCATCACTATTCAGTTTATTAACCAGTCCTTCCAGAAAAATTCAGTTTTTTTGTGATTATTGTGGGCAAAAATCATTGATTATGCGGCACTTTTTCTTAAAAAATGCGATAGAACATGCTATATGATATTTATGCAATTTTATGCGATGAAAATGCGGGAACTTGTAAAAATTTCGGGAACGTGTGAAAACTGCGGTTTAATGAAAAAAAAGTGATTTCCCCCCCAACACCTTGCTTTTCGATGATGTTCATGTCACGTAATTACGTCCCTTCATAACGTTGCCATGGCAACGGGATAATGGCTGTTCTTGTGTGAAGTAAACGCAACATTTTTCAACTTTCTGCTAAGATATATTATGGGACTTTTTTTGCAACGAAAATGCGGGGAATATGAAAACATGCAAGCCCTGCATATTTTGCGCGGAAATCAGCAATTTGGGGGGGAATTTATGCGGCAACAGTTCGCCGTATTTGAAATTTTTTTTTGGCTGATTATGCATTGAATTATGCAATCGCATAATCACGTTTTTCTGGAGGGACTGATTAACTGTTAATAATATAACCAATAAATTAACAACTCCATAGAAAACGTTGAAGTAGCACGTGATGTGTGTTGAGAAGTGATTTTGATTAAAAACATTTTATACTGACTGTTGCTGAAACGGGAGCAATTTCATCCAACAATTTCTTCATTATTATTTCTAACTTAACTTTGTCATTTGTAATTTGTATTGAAGCCGTCACGTTGACCTCGTGTGTGTTCACATTCACAGGAAACCCAAAGTTGAAAAGACCAAGCCTGACAAGGAGGCCGAGCAACTGCAAGTTCCGAAGAAGAAAAAAGGTTTTCTGCCAGAAACAAAGAAGCGTAAGAAGCGCAACCTGCCTATTTTAGAGCCAGCGGCAGCAGCAGCAGCAGCCAACAACTCGACCTCCAAAGACAAACCAGGAGCAGACAAAGGACAAGCCAAAAAGAAACACGACAAGAAAACCAAACAGAAGCGACCGGCCGACGGCGCAGCGGCTTCTCAGCCCAGTGCGGCCAAGATGAGCAAGATGACGCAGTCTGAGACCAAGACAGCCAAGAAGAAGAAGAAGAAACCCAAACAGAAGAAAGAGGGAGGAGGGCAAATGTAAAGTGGACACTGCTATTTAAATGTTTACTTTTAAAGAAGCGTTGTTTCAGTCTGTGTTAATTTTTCTACTTTTCAGTCCTTTCAGTTCAGACAATATGTTGGTATGTTTCCATATGAGATATCTGTATACAGAATGAAACCCTGAGATGTGCGGGACATGAATTAAGATGGATTGTTGTTTCTAATGTGTGACTGATATAAATCAGAAAAAAAAATGTCTACAACAATAAATTTAATTTCTCTTCCTGGAAATCCATCACAACTCTGTCCCCACTTCAGAATAGTTCTATCAGCTATGCTATCCAACGTTAATATGCAACTTTAGGGATAAACAACTAGATGAGCATGGCATGAGCTAGTCAAAGCCCACAGTCATGGTCCCACAGGTCCATCCCACCTACAGACGGAACCTAAAACTCTGTTCTGAGTGTTTGAAAATCAGGATCGAGCTCCTGTCATCATCACTTCTCCATACTTTTTTTATATATAATTTTTATTTTGGCATTTTAGGCCTTTATTTTTGACAGGACAGCTTAGAAATGAAAGAGGAGAGAGAGGGGGAATGACATGGCTGCTAATCCGAATAGAACTGAGCCTCTGTATATGGGCGCGCGCTCTACCAGGTGAGCTACTCAGGCGCCCATGGTCAACATTTTTAAGGTTGATAAGCCAGAATATAAAAAAATTCCCTACAAAAGTACAGTAATATACATATTTTAAATACCAGAAATACCAGAATCAATCCCCAGGTTGCTAAAAAGGAAAAAAAAACTAATTCTCAGGGAAACTTTTTTGGGGGGGAATCTGCCTTGAATTCACCTTAAGCTATAGTGCGTAGTCGCCCCCATGATGAATTCTAATTAATGACAACCACCCTGTTGGCGCGTCCACATGACAAAACTTCGGTAAAGTTAGACAGAAATTGGCAGATTCGCAAGATTCGCGTGTTTGCGGTTCAATAAATCTTATATGAAACGTGTTACTTACACAGTAGGCAGCTCAATCTAACCGTAGGAAGGTAGGCAACAAGCTACAACCCGGTTTTAATCCGAAAGAACCGTCTACTTATGTGAATGAATCCAATGCATCCCTGTGAACGTTATGCTTTCAGCCGAACGTCTAGGGACCGTCTACAAAGTGCAAAACCGAAAGTGGATACAAAGATAAAATTCAACAGCTTCACTGTTATTGAGCATAGCTATTCCAAAATCACTCCACATATCTAGGGCCTCCCTACCAACATACTACACCTTCTTATTTAGGGAAAGCAGGCTCAGATTATTTTTAAAGATTTTTTATTGGGGATAACATCCAATAGCTTCACTGTTACTGAGCCTAGTGCTTCCAAATGTACTCCACACATCTGGGGGCTCCTTACCAACATACTACACCTTCTTATGTTGGGAAAGCAGGCTCAGATTATTTTAAAATAATTTTTATTGGGGATAACATCCAATAGCTTCACTGTTACTGAGCCTAGTGCTTCCAAATGTACTCCACACATCTGGGGGCTCCTTACCAACATACTACACCCACTAAGTTTTGAAAATCTGGCTCACCCTATTCATAATATATTTTTGTTGGGGAAAAATTCAATACCATCAACGTTATTCAGTCTAGCTCTTCCAAAATCACTCCACACATCTAGGGCCTCCCTCTGAACATACTACATCTGCTAATTTTTGAAAATCTGGCTCAGCCTATTTTTATTGGGAAACATGTCAATACCGTCAATGCTATTGAGTCTAGCTCTTCCAAAATCACTCCAACCATGTAGTGTCTCCCTCTGAACATACTACACCCGCCGCTTTTTGAGAAGCTGGCTCAGCCTATTTTTTATGTATTTTTATTGTGAAAAAAAATTCAATAGCTTCACTCTTTTTGATTCTAGTGCTTCCCAAATCACTCCACACATACAAAGCCCCCTGCCGGTTGTACTACAGCACTTACTTTTAAAAAATAGGCACAGCAGGTGTAGTATGTTGATAGAGAGACCCTAGATGTGTGGAGTAAATTTGGAAGCACTTGGATCAATAACAGTGAAGCCATTACATTTTCCCCCAATTAAAATATATTATAAATAGGCTGAGCCAGATTTTCCAAAAATAGCGGGTGTAGTATGTTCAGAGGGAGGCCCTAGATGTGTGGAGTAAATCTGGAAGCACTAGACTCAATAACATTGATGGTATTGAATTTTTTCACAATACAAATTCATAACAAATAGCCTGGGCCAGCTGTTCAAAAATTAGCAGGTGTAATATGTTGATAGGGAGACCCTAGATGTGTGGACTAAATTTGGAAGCACTAGCCTCAATAACAGTGAAGCTATTGCATTTTTCTCCACAAAACTTTTTTTTTAAATAGACTGAGCCAGCTTTCCCAACATAAGAAAGTGTAGTATGTTGGTAAGGAGCCCCCAGATGTGTGGTGTGAATGTGGAAGCACTAGCTCAATAACAGTGAAGCTATTGGATGTTATCCCCAATAAAAAATTAATTAAAAATAGACTGAGCCAGCTATACCAACATAAGATGGTGTAGTATGTTGGTAGGGATGCCCCAGATGTGTGGAGTGAATGTGGAAGCACTAGGCTCAATAACAGTGAAGCTATTGGATGTTATCACCAATAAAAAATCTTTAAAAATAGACAGAGCCTGCTATTACAACATAAGAAGGTGTAGTATGTTGGTAGGGAGCCCCCAGATGTGTGGAGTAAATTTGGAAGCACTAGGCTCACTAACTGTGAAGCTATTGGATGTTATCCACAATAAAAAATAATATAAAATAGGCTGAGCCTACTTTTCCATCATAAGAAGGTGTAGTATGTTGGTAGCGAGGCCCCAGATGTGTGGAGTACATTTGGAAGCACAATCCTCACTAACGGTGCAGCTATTGGATGTTATCCCATATAAAAATTCATAAGAAATAGGCTGAGCCTACTTTTCCAACATAAGAAGGTGTAGTATGTTGGTAGCGAGGCCCCAGATGTGTGGAGTAAATTTGGAAGCACTAGGCTCACTAACGGTGACGCTATTGGATGTTATCCCATATAAAAATTCATAAAAAATAGGCTGAGCCTACTTTTCCAACATAAGAAGGTGTAGTATGTTCAGAGAGAGGCCCCAGATGTGTGGAGTAAATTGGGAAGCACTAGGCTCACTAACTGTGAAGCTATTGGATGTTATCCACAATAAAAAATAATATAAAATAGGCTGAGCCTACTTTTCCAACATAAGAAGGTGTAGTATGTTGGTAGCGAGGCCCCAGATGTGTGGAGTACATTTGGAAGCACAATCCTCACTAACGGTGCAGCTATTGGATGTTATCCCATATAAAAATTCATAAGAAATAAGCTGAGCCAGCTATACCAACATAAGATGGTGTAGTATGTTGGTAGGGATGCCATAGATGTGTGCCATAGACTCAATGGCATTGACGGTATTGAAATTTCTCCAAATAAAAATATATTATAAATAGGCTGAGTCAGATTTTCAAAACTTAGCAGGTGTAGTGTGTTCAGAGGGAGGCCATAGATGTGTGGAGTGATTTTGGAAGAGCTAGACTCAATAGCATTGACGGTATTGAAATTTCTCCAAATAAAAATATATTATAAATAGGCTGAGTCAGATTTTCAAAACTTAGCGGGTGTAGTATGTTCAGAGGGAGGCCATAGATGTGTGGAGTGATTTTGGAAGAGCTAGACTCAATAGCATTGACGGTATTGACATGTTTCCCAATAAAAATAGGCTGAGCCAGATTTTTAAAAATTAGCAGATGTAGTATGTTCAGAGGGAGGCCCTAGATGTGTGGAGTGATTTTGGAAGAGCTAGACTCAATAACGTTGATGGTATTGAATTTTTCCCCAACAAAAATATATTATGAATAGGGTGAGCCAGATTTTCAGATTTTCATTCCCAGATGTGTGGAGTACATTTGGAAGCACTAGGCTCAGTAACAGTGAAGCTATTGGATGTTATCCCCAATATAAATTATTTAAAAATAATCTGAGCCTGCTTTGCCAACATAAGAAGGTGTAGTATGCTGGTAAGGAGCCCCCAGATGTGTGGAGTTCATTTGGAAGCACTAGGCTCAGTAACAGTGAAGCTATTGGATGTTATCCCCAATAAAAATTATTTTAAAAAAATCTGAGCCTGCTTTCCCAACATAAGAAGGTGTAGTATGTTGGTAGGGAACCCCCAGATGTGTGGAGTGAACTTGGAAGCACTAGGCTCAGTAACAGTGAAGCTATTGGATGTTATCCCCAATATAAATTATTTTAAAAAAAATCTGAGCCTGCTTTCCCAACATAAGAAGGTGTAGTATGTTGGTAAGGATCCCCCAGATGTGTGGAGTGAATTTGGAAGCACTAGGCTCAGTAACAGTGAAGCTATTGGATGTTATCCCCAATAAAAATTATTTAAAAATAATCTGAGCCTGCTTTCCCAACATAAGAAGGTGTAGTATGTTGGTAAGGAGCCCCCAGATGTGTGGAGTACATTTGGAAGCGCTAGGCTCAGTAACAGTGAAGCTATTGCATTTTTCTACAATAACAATTATTTAAAAATAATCTGAGCCAGCTATACCAACATAAGAAGGTGTAGTATGTTGGTAAGGGAGCCCCCAGATGTGTGGAGTAAATTTGGAAGCACTAGGCTCAGTAACAGTGAAGCTATTGGATGTTATCCCCAATAAAAAATCTTTAAAAAATAATCTGAGCCTGCTTTCCCAAAATAAGAAGGTGTAGTATGTTGGTAGGGAGGCCCTAGATATGTGTAGTGATTTTGGAATAGCTATGCTCAATAACAGTGAAGCTGTTGAATTTTATCTTTGTATCCACTTTCGGTTTTGCACTTTGTAGACGGTCCCTAGACGTTCGGCTGAAAGCATAACGTTCACAGGGATGCATTGGATTCATTCACATAAGTAGACGGTTCTTTCGGATTAAAACCGGGTTGTAGCTTGTTGCCTACCTTCCTACGGTTAGATTGAGCTGCCTACTGTGTAAGTAACACGTTTCATATAAGATTTATTGAACCGCAAACACGCGAATCTTGCGAATCTGCCAATTTCTGTCTAACTTTACCGAAGTCATGACAAAAGCCTCCTCCACGCGGTTGCTAGCATGGAGGATTAAAAAAACATGATGGACTCTTCAGAAGAGGTCTTGATCCTGTAATTTGTTCGTCCTCTTTGTCTCCAAAGCTGGCAGGTTGTCCTTTCCCAGCGTTGACGTAAAACACATCCCTCGAGCTTCTGCGTGTGATAGTCGCCAGTTGGCACCATTTTGTAAACATATGCCATGGTGATAAATCCAGAGAGTTGTGTGGAGCTGATAGGCTTAATTAGCTTTGTATCAACACATTTGGCGATGGCTTGACTGTAACGGACGCTATTAATCTAAAATAGTTGCGCACTGTAGCTTTAAATTGTGACCTATGTATGTTTTCACCTGCTACAGGATGAACAGGTGAAATATACAGCTTAGCTTTTTACTAACGTGTAAGGAACCAAGGAAAGAAAATATTCATTATTGACCATAAAATCTACAAACCCACCAAACCATACCACGTCTGTTGCCCCTTGATGTTCCACTTCTGGGATTGCTCCGGGGCCGCAGGAAATTCGCCAGATTCATGTATTTTACGTTTCCTTACACTTTCTTTATTATTTTAAATTTGGTGGATTTATGAAGACTATGGTTGACTGCTCCTCAGATCTCTGCAGGGTAAATTGAGACAGATAGCTAGACTATCTGTCCAATCTGAGTTTTCTCTCGCACAACTATTTTGCAGCAGCTCTGTGCGGAGTTTAGCACCGCCCATGACGATTCTGATTGGTTTAAAGAAATGCCATTAAACGAGAGCACATTTTCCTCCCATCCCCGAATACTGTGTGGAGTAGCCAGACCCTCCTTCAGCGTGCTTTGGAGGAGGGTCTGGCAAAGCGAGAATACCCTGTGCTATGCTTTTCACTGACAGAAAACCAATGCTGTTGTCATTAATGATAATGATTGTGCTTGCTTTGGGTTTCATTAGCATTTTGCTAAAAATAAAGTGGATTGAAATGATTGTGAGTATGTGTCACCAAGGCTCCCAGGGCCAATAAAATTAATCCTATCTTGTTAAACCTGCAAGAACTGATTTTTTTTTAATTGATGGCTAACTTGTTAGCAAACAATTGCTCAATTCCATCATCCAGCAGTTACAGAGCAACACGATGATTTGTTGTCTTTGTGTCCAACTGATGAAAGTCAGTCCAATATTCTCTGTTTTAGCTGTTTTTGGTCTCCACCAATTCCTGAGGGAAACATCTGTCTCTTTATCTTCTAAATGCGTACAGTGCCTATTTACAGCTTTTTCTTTGAAAACGATGCTTTGAGAGCGCCAAGAGTGAACCAGAACAGTAAAGTTGCAGCCAGACAGATAAACGATGAGCTAAAACTCCATAAAGCCGAGAGGCGCTGGAGATTCAGCTGATCATTCTCTGTAGCTCAGTATGAGCAACCCCCTTTACATTGTCATTTGTTGTTACTATACAGATATAGATTATAGCAGCTTTAACTGCATATCACTAAACACAAAGAATCAATCTTGCGTTATTCTATATTTTTGTTATTGTCCTTAAATCCTATCAAATAGACCAAAACCAACAATGTGTCTGTGACGTCCCTTCTATCTGTGGCACTCATATACAGTAGTCAGACTCCTTTAAGTGTTTCTTTTGTAATTGTCGTGAACCAAAAATGTAATTTGTCACTGAGAAAAACCAAGTTTCCAAGACTGCCTAGCATATTCTTTGTTACAGCTGAACAATAAGAACCTTTACTGAAAGATGTGGGAGGACGTGTGTCAAAATACACCTTTCTGTGTCACATGTATTCACTGACAGAAATTTAGCCCCATTATATAACATTCTTATTAGGAAAAACATCACTGGCCTCTGCACAGGATTTGATGTTGCAAGCCTTTGTGCTGTAAACTAAGGTGTGCAATCACACAGAACCCTAATTCAGCTGTCAGAAAAATGATGCAGTACCCCATCAATGGATTACTATACAGGACATGAAGCCATGCTGCCTGGATTACTATACAAGACATGAAGCCATGCTGCCATAAATCTGCAGGCGTGCCAGGCAGGTACCAGCGCCATCCATCAGTTTATCTCATCTTAAAGCCCCTCTCCACTTCAGGAACCTTCAGTGGTGGGTCTCAACAGGAGCAATCTTAATCCAACGCTGAGTTGTGTGGTGCTGTACATGTGCATGCATGGTGGAGTATTTGTTTTTGTGTGTCCTAACACAATATCAGTTTTAATCTGGCTTGAATTTATACAATTTGAATCTTAAAGCTGCTCTAATCAACATGTTATGTATATTTATATATTTACAATGGATCACATGACTACTTGTATGTCAAAATTCACCCAGAATCACCCAAGTCTTCAGGTTCTCTCATCTCTGCAGAGCATTTTGGCTTCAGTCAGCGCTTTGTTTTGCTTTTCTGGCTCACAACTGTTTTGATTAAGGCTCACTGCTCTCAAACTCATTACCAGTAACAGTAGGCAGATGTTTTGAGCAAAAAACAGTAAACAGCAGAGACACAGTTAGAGATTATAGCTGCTGAGCAGCTAAAGACACATATTTACTTTAGGAGTTGGTAGAGACCAAAAAAAGAGCTAAAAGAGGAGTGAATATTGGATGATCATGGTCAATCATTCACATTTGGGTAACCCCATGAGCTTTCCTTCCACCTTGGGTCAAAATCTCAACTTTGTTTTGTCCAAGCAACATTTCTTCCAAATAAAAGGAGGCTATTTACATCTAAGCGCAAAGACCACTTAATTCCTTCAGATGCATCCTCTTGGCACCATGTATCAGATCACCAGAGTCAATAGGGTACATCGTCTGGGAACCATACATGTCTGTAACACATTTTGTGCTTATCCGTTCAGTAGATGGATAGGTGAGAGATTTGACCTGCTGGTTGCAAAGGAAACATCACCAAAGTCCTTATGATTCATCCTCTGGGAACCATGAATGTTTGTACAAAATGCTGTCTTAATCCATCCGATAGTTGTTGAGATATTTCAGTCTGGGACAAAGTGATAGGCTGACATGTTTATCCTTTAGGGCCTAGAGCCACACTACAGCTAAACATCGCTAAATATACTGGCAAATAAAGCCATGTTTTATTTATGTCACATTTGTACATTTAATAAACTCCTGTAGTACATCTTTCAGTGACCGTATGATTCCTATTTAAATCAGCAAGTTCCCTAAACAATGCTGCATATCTCAGTGGTTGTATAATTACCTGTGTCAGTAATGGTTCTAGTCAAAATTAGGTATATATGAATGACAGGAAAATGAAGGCAGAGAAGCTGTATGTACCAGATGGTAGAACTAAGGATCATGTTCAAAAGCTCCAACAAGAAGTTTAAACAAGACAAGGCTGATCTGTTATTCCTTCTCTGGCCTACTGAGCAGTGGAGTTACTTGTCTGGGTTCAGTATCCTCACAGCTACAGCTTAAACATGCAGTAATAAAGCATGTAAACAGACGCTGGGGGTGACAAATCATCCACCTCGAACCCTGACGGCAGGGGTGAGAATAGGAGCAGCGGTGTCCTCTCTTCCTGACAGTTGTCGCTTTGAGTTGAGATATAGAGCAAAGAAGCAATCTGCTAATGCAGCTCAGAGAATAATCAGAGTGGGCTGTAGAGTTCAGGGCAAAGTCTTATCAATATGAATAAGCTGTAACTGGATGCAGGCCGGATAAATCCCCTCACCTCGTGAAGTATTTTGTATCACCCATGCTGCTTTCGTTTAAGTGTGGCCCTTTGGAGTCTGATGCTCCACAGCAGGCTGGTTGGCAGGCTGCTGGCAGGGTGTTAGTTCTATATTGAGTGCAACCGGAAACTATTAATTAGTGCACCCAGTGCTTGCCAGGCCTTGTAGGAACAACCGGAGTTGAGTTGTACCGTTACTTGGAGTAGGCCCAAATCTGCAAGCCTCACACAGTCCCCTGTCGAACACCTGCTGTGCAGGATTCTTCCTGTTCCTGTTGTTATAATTTAAAGGACCATACTTGTTTCTTTTCACTGTCTACACAACATACCGTATATTTTATAATAAGTCTGACGATTTCCAAAGCAAGCACCACACCAAGGATTGCCAACTCGAATAAATGTATAAGTGCCTCCAAGTTGATTTTCATACTTTCCAGAAATTAAAGGAAATCAATGGTTGTCTGAAAAAAGAGGACCAACAAGACACATTCAAAGGGGAGGAAAAAATAGTGAACACTGTGTGTGTTCAACAGATTAGATTCAAAAACTATTTTAGAACTAAGACACAAACAAGGTAGCAATAGCAATCAATCAACACCGATCCTTATCATCATCATCATCATCATCATCATCTAATACTGGGGCTAAAAATGTAAACTTTGTCCTTGGGGTGGCACTAGGGGGGATGCCTGGTGGGCCAATAAATATAAGTAAGTAAGTAAAACTTTATTTATATAATACTTTTCAAAACCATGACTTTATTCACTTGGGAGCACAAATGCTCACTAAATCTCCCTATTAGATTATATGGCTCTACTTAAATGCTTATAAGTTGTACTAACTGAAGAGCAGTTGCCTGAGGAGACATTCACATTACACACAACCTTAATAATTCTATAATAAACAGCCTCAGAGGACCTAATCCACTCACTGGCCAACCAACGTCCCCTGCAAAGTCTATCTGCAGCACTGAAGAGAAGAACCCTGTGGGACTACAAAACCCTGAAAACCGGCCTCATTAATTCTAAATGAGGCTATTCACAATAACTAGGCTATTCCCAGAGCAAACACTAAAGTCTCTCCCAGTGTCTCTCTCTCTCTCTTTCTAATGCAGCTCTATATGTGTGACAAGAAATAACAGAAGACCTACTTCATCTACTGTATCACCTACTAATGACCTCCATCATCTCATCCATTCCCAACCACTGACATCTGAGCTTCATCAGTTCCTAGCCACTGACTTCTGTCCATTTCTAACAACTGGCCTTCATCATATCTGGCCCGTCACGTGATGCCCTCTGGCCCAAAAAGACTTTCCCATGGACACATCTGTAAATTATTGGATACATTTTTTTGAGCGTCAGAATTTTAATTTCTATTCTGTTCGAAAACATTTGGAAAGTCTAAAAGAACTGCACGATTAAATCATTTAATCCCCATTCAAGTGAATAAAGCGCTAAACCTGGAAGTAGCCAGCTCGGCCGGCGGAGGTCTCTAGGAGCATTGCCGATCATCTGGGTAATTTTTGGCTCGATGATGGCTTCATCGGCCACTAAGCAACTCTCATAGGAATGAACGGGGATCTGCCTCAAACGCTGTATCCAGTTCTTATAATAAATCCATTCCATGGACCATTGATTCCTAACTCCATTGTTTTAAACAACTGACCTCCATTGAATCATGCACCAGGCTTGTGCAAAATTCAGAATTTCAGAATTGGCCTCCATTCAATTCATGAATTGGAATTTGAATTGAACTGATTGCGCCCCACAGGAAGTTGAATTTGAATTGGAATTGGAATGACAGGAAGTGGAATTAACTGGTTTATATTTATGTCATGTAGCCTACTGTATGTTTAAATGTATAAATTGTAATTTGTAAAAACTTAATAAAGCTCTTTAAAAAAAAAAGAATTAACTTCATGGCAATTCAAAGAAATTCCACACAGTCACACAACCGAAATTCATTACACGTAACTAGTCACTCCTCAACCCTGCATACTTTTGTTCCAAAATATAGATCACTCTAGCCTAGGAATCTAGATGCACCCAAATTTAATTTGCAGCCAGGGGGGTCTAGGCACTCTCCGTTGACTCACGAGCTGGAAAAACCAAACTCTGGCCGGGCCAATCACATTGTTTATAGAGTCGGTGGGCGGGGCTTATGGCTGCTGCTGCTGGGAACAGAGGTCTTCTGGAAGACTTGGAGTTAAAGGAGAACTCCGGTGCAATTTTTATGTTAATCTTGATTGCTATATGTATATGAGTACTGCCGATAGCAAAAAAAAACGAGCCGAATCAGTGCTAGCAACACGGAGCTGCTGCAGCTAATGCCGAGAGCTCCCACTCAGTACTTCAGCGCGAGACTACAGCTAGCAGTCTAAAACACTATTTTACTGTACAGGGCATAAACATAATTTGGTCCGTTTCCATGTAGTTACATAGTCACTAATATGGTCATAACCACTATAGTGCTCAATTACCTATTTGTGAGGGTAAAATAAAATAAAATTTTTCGCCGCGAAGGCTTGAACGGTCTTCTGGAAGACCTCCACCAGACCAGCGGGCGCTTGTTGGATTGTTATCGGGCTCAGCAGGCGAGGGATTCGGGTAGGAAGTAGAAGGATGCCGGTCAGGGCTGCTAGCCTGGCTAAGGAAACTACCACACAATTCGCCACTGCAGAGACTCATATTCACCAACGACAGCACACAAAATGGATATATATGCTACAAATACACATGGAACTGCTGCATGATGATTATTACCGGAGCCTGGCTGAACACACTCACTCACTCATCCCAGACAGCAGCTAGCAGCTAAGAGGGTAGGTGAATTTAAACAATGGCTAAGTTGCTAAATGCATCTTGTTGTCATGTAAGGTCCCTGTTCATGTTGCACAGACATTTTAATTGCATTTTGTGTCTGTTAAGAGGCACAAAGGCACTCTTTATCTTATGCCCCCATAACTGCCGTTTTAGCTGCATGGGAGCTCTCGGCATTAGCTGCAGCAGCTCCGTGTTGCTAGCACTGATTCGGCTCGTTTTTTTTGCTATCGGCAGTACTCATATACGTATAGCAATCAAGATTAACGTAAAAATTGCCCGGAGTTCTCCTTTAAGCTTTTCTTTGAGAAAAGAACAAAGAACGGCACTGAAATAATTCTTATAAAAGGAAGATGTGTTCAGAGTTTTGCCGACCGGATACGGAAAGTTTAATCTATCAACTAGCTTTGCTACCTTCTTCGTTGCTCTGTCTGGTTGTGGTGCTATCCTATTGTGTGCAGAGGGAATTTGAAAGACAACCATTTATCCCGCCCCTCGGATTGAGCTCTGTCAATGGTGAGTTCCCAGACCCTACATCTGGATGTGGGTCTGGCTTGTCAGGCTAAGATCACTCTTTAAGAGAACAAATATTTCTATTAATTCCACAATTGACAAGAATTATTTTCTTGATTTACAATAAATTATAAGTAAAAAGTGTGCTTGCATGCTTTTAAACACATATCGTATCCAGTGTTGGGGGTAACTCCTTACGAAGTGATGCCATAATATAATCACATTTGGCTGTAAGTGAGTAATGTAACACATTAATGTTACTGTTGTGTTGTGAGTTGAAGGTGTGTTTAAGCCCTTTATGAGCTATACGCCAGGCTCTTGCTGTGTTGCGCTACCGTAATTTAATGAGTAGAGTAATGAGTTACTATCCATAGAGAATAACAAGTAAGGTAATGCATTATGGGTTTTTTTAAGTGAATAATGTGTATTATACGTTCTTGAGTAGTGACCCCAACACTGATGATATCAAATATCAGTAGCATAATACCATCTAGAGATGGTTTTCAAAATAAAAGACTGTCTGTCTTTTAACTTACTTGTAGATGCTTTTTGAAATTTGAAGTAGCTTTGATGGAGCCACAGACTGGAGCACTGCCGTGCTTGCATATGGCTCTGTGGTTTCCAGGTGTTGGAATTGGTTCCTCAAAATGAACTAGTACAGATGACCTTTTAGGCCTGCTATTATTTTCCATGTCGCTGTTATAACAGGTGTCAAATCTATATTAACGTTTGTAATCTGAAGTTGTAAGGGAACTTCTGAAACTTAAAAAGTCCAGTGTTGACCATCAAATTGTGTAGAAAATAAGCTTTCAAACAAATGTCCACCTCAAATTGTTTGGCAACCATTTTAAATACTTGGTTAAATTAAAGCATTCTGGGAAATGGAGTCATGTTCCATTATGTTCCACAAAATTACAATTACAATAAATCAAACTTAATTATTTGTTCTGTGACTACAGCTTTTAACATTCATTGCTGGCTGAAAACATTTCCTGTTAATGTAATCTGTACAAGTAGTTCAAACTAATATCATTTATAGAATATGTAATGCAATCATATCTGACATATATTGTAAAGCTTCATTGTTAAACACTTCACTGAAATTATGTATATGAATTTCTTTGAATTTTTATTGAATTGCAATTCTGCTTCCTTAAATTCAAATTTGAATTTTTATTCTAGATCCTGTTTTTGACATCAATTCAAATTCAATTCAAATTCGAGAATTTAATTGGAATTTAGGAGTCATTCTCAATTCATTTCTGAATTTTGCACAAGCCTGATAGCCAATGACCATATTCCATCCCTAGCAACTAGTCTGGCATTGCCAGACCTACAGTATCTCCACAGCGCTGTGGACTAACGTCTAGCTACACCACAGATACATTCTAGGATAGGAGAAAAAACGCTCTGGGTTGTTTGCATTTCTTTAAACCAATCACTATCGTCCTGGGTGGCGCTAAGCTCTAGACGCAGCAGCGGTGGCTCTGCAAAATAATCTCGGGAAGGAACTTGTTTTAGTGGAACAAAAAGTAAGCTGTATGTTCACACAATACAGTAACGTGAGGTATTTAAATTAGCTGGATACATGGTTAAATGTCATTTGCTCTTATCATTGTATCGCTGTGTGTACTTTGTCCACAGCAATCCCACCAATCCGTCCCAAAACGCCCCAGTTAGAGAATAAAAGACGTAAACATATTCTTTGTAATTGTCTTTCTATTGTCTTTACAATCATTCACTGAAAGGATCAAGCACATCTGCCTTGTTGCACGATCCAAATGCGTGTAGCTTGCTAGCTTAAAGTTTGTTGTTGTTTCCCGTAGCAAAGGGACTTTGAGAAGGTAAGTTATAAAGACTCATATATATATATAATAATATATCCGGCGCGCAATTAATCCAGACTAGCTAGCCACTAACCTCCATTGATTCCTAGCAACTAATCTCAATCCATACCTAGCCCCTGAACTTTATACGTTCCTAGCCACTGACCTCCACTAATTCTTATCCATTGACCTCCATCCACTTGTAGCCACTGACCTCCTTCCATCCCTAGCTACTGAGCTCCCTGACCTCATCATCTCCTAGCAACTTACATCTACGCACTCATCCATCTCCAACTGCAAGTTTCCACCATTGACCTCCATCTATCTCTAGTCACACCCATTCTTTTCCACTGACAGCCAGACAGCTTCATCCCTCATCATCAGGGGTGTCAGACTGGGGGTGGAAATGGGACTCAGATGATGCCAGAATGAATAGCTGGTGATGCGGGGAGGGGCCTATAGAGAATGCCTTTCTACAGGGCCCAGAATTGTGTGCTACGCCCCTGCTCATTATACCTTGCTGGCTGCCACCCCCCAGCCTCTTCTTCCCAATAAATAAAATGTAACTCCACTTTTAGCAGATGAAAAAGTGTCTTACTGCCAGGTCATATGAGAAGATGTGTATTTCAACAGGATGGCTGAAAGACAAATATATTTTCATTATATCTGGTTGTGACTACTGCACACTGTCCCTGGTCTCAGTTGCTTGGAGTTACACAATTTTCAATCAATCCATGTATCTTTATTACAAAGTGCTGTTCCATTAAATCCCTTTATTTGTAATTGTTTTTATCCTGAAAACATGTATGATGTCTGAGATCCTAATCTATACATCATTCTGAAGGAAACATAGGTTGAATGTAGAATGCATTAGTCATCTTTCGTTGACTTACTTCCAATTTCCCTGTGAAGATAAATGGTTTCATTCTGTTGCACTTATGCCAATGAGATAAGATAGACAGGCAGTCTGTCAGTGTATCTTCCAGCGCTGGAGCCTTGCCAGAGACAGCTTCATTATCCCAGGCCTTTTTGTTGCTGGGGACAATTAGGGACATGGTGTCCTGGTACCTGGCCAACACTAACTGATGCTGATTCACTTCCACTGACCTCCAACAAGACAGGCTGTGGCGCCATTAGGGGGGGATGTTGAGATTAAGGGTGGAACTTCTATGGATGACCTTCATGTCAATAAATCATGTAGAAAAATGGATGGGGTCTACACAGTAGAGGTGTGAATCACAGGGTACAACACGATACAATACATGGCTCACAATAGCAATAATATCATGATACAGCAATTCAATTCAGTATATTCCTAGAAAATCCAATAATGATACATCACGATATCGGTCTAACTATGAATACAAAATGCCCGTGAAAAGGTTAAGTGCAGGTTTTCTCTCTTTATTCACTGCAAGTCCAAACTGTTAGGAAACAGCGCAATTTTGCAGCGAAAGTTTTTCAGTCTGTAAATTAAAATTACAGAACTATAGAGCAACTATGGGTCCAGACTTTCGACTTAAACATGTCTGGGGCATCTGTTATTTTCCTCAGACTGCTGTCCGCCTTCCTGTTAAAAACCTCTTCATCTTCAGCTAGTTAACTTATGTTCTAGTTTCCCTCATTCATGTGTTGAGCGCGAGAGCCATGAAGTAGTGACGCTGGGAGCAGGGAAATCTAGCTATCTAGAGCAGCTTATTTTATTAATTAAAATATCGATATTTGGCGTCAGCGTATCAATTCTCGTATCGCCAAAAAAAGGATGATATATTGCAGTATTGATATTTTGTCCCAACCCTAATATACAGCAGACGTTGTTCTATATGCAGTGCATCTGATTGTAAAGTGACAATGTCGTTTACCTGGTCCTATGTACCATATAAATTGTGTAAGCAGTGATTTTTTTGTACCTATTGAGGGTCTTTATGGAGGAGACCCTGGGTAAAAGCTATGGATCTACTTTAGGAAGGTCATTTGTGACTTCATGAAAATCCCTCCAAACATTTGCGTCACGTATTATATTGGGTAAATTTTTTACCAGTAGTAGCAATCATGTTTGTCATAACATGAATGCAATAACATAGCATTTTTGTTGTTGTTGCAATAACACAATGTGAAAAATCTTCAGGTGCAATATTGTCTATATTCATGAGTATTTTTTATACAGAGTATGTTTCAGGTGCACTTTACAATAATAGGATACTTTTATCTTACAGCTGTTTTCTCTTTGTTTTTCTACTTTATATGTCCAATGTGGTTAGAGTTCACCTATATCTATCTTTAACCCTAATGACAATAAACATCTATCCAATTAGATTATGGTCACCAAGTGTTTAAGGTTACTGACACAATCAAAGGGTTAACATAACGTCATTTATTTATAAACTTAGAATATTACATATTTTCCTTTGATAAGGCAGGTTATATGAACTCCAGAAAGATGATGTTACTGTAAAACATTCCAGCTCTTATTAATGGCATACATTTACAGTGAATTCATGTAATAAATGACACAGAATTTCTGTTAGGCCCACTATACAATATGAAGGATAAATAAAAAAAGACGGGCTTGTACTTAAACCCTCTGTTGGATTCTCAGTTTATTACATGTCAGAGAATACATTATAAATACTCAAAACTGAAAATACTGCTTAGCGCTAAAACTTACGATCTGACACATTTAAAGAAAAATCTTATGTGCATTACTTACTACAGCAAAAAAGTCTTGCATCCTGTCAGGCTAAGAGCTACGTACAGATGTCTAACAGACATTGGAGGACAGTCCTGTACTGTAGGCAAATATGCTAAGTCACTTAATTGAAGGAAGAACTACTACGCAAACAAATAAGCCATTTTCTACAGCCTATATGCAGCTTTGCACTGCCTAACAGCACCACAACATCAATTATAGTCTAACTACGTACTGGTAGTGTGTCAGAGAGACATGCCAAGGAAGATCAGCGAGCCATTATGGTCTGTGTTGTGTCACCAAACTCTTAATAATTTAACACAACCGTGTGTCACATCCCGGGAAGGATTTAAAGTTTAAACATCTTTGAGGTTTAAACAACGTTTTAGGCTGAGGAAGAGGAAGAGGTCCAAAAGTCAAAGCAGGCAAATACTTTACACAGTCCCATAAGGAAGTAGCCTACCGGTTGGCTAAATACTAGTGTAGCTAGAAGGAAGGTGTGTGGCCACATAGCTATATCCTTTACGCCACTGTACTAGGCTGACTATTCTACTCAGTATTCTGCATTGCTCTTTCTAAGTAATCTACAAGCAGCCGAGATGGGTGTGTGTGTGTGTGGGGGGGATCTTTGTGCCTTATTGCTTTTCCTGTTTATTCCACAGTCTCATTCCCTGAAGTTGCACTAAGTTAACAGTCGAGAGCAACTGGGTCGTGCCGCGCCGGTTCGCCCTCCGCCGCTTCGCTGGCGTCCGCGCTCTCCGCGCTCTGGCACGAGAGCCTCTCCACATCACATCTCACCGGACGGACGATGACGCACGGCCTCGCGGGCTCCCCGCTTGCCCCTGCGCCGCCGCCGCCGCCGCGCGCGGGGCTGCGACTGTCGCGCTCGTATTCCTCCTGCGCGCGCTGGATCTTCCTGTTCCGAAGCTTCCTCTTGTGGAAGTGGAACGTTGCCAGGGAAACGAGGATGATCCCGACGAGCACGGCCACCAGCACGAGGAGCGCGAGGGTGGAGGAGAACGGCGGAAAAAAGCTGAGGTGCTCCGCGCAGGTGCCGTTATCGGCCTGGAAACCCCCGTGACAGCGGTGCAGCGGCACCGACAGCCCCGAGGCCTCGGAGCTTCTGGCTGTCATCCCGTCCACCTTTCCCGAACCACTCTTGTCTCTCTGACACCCCCTGTACCCTTCGTGCTCTCCGGGGCTCAGCGCGGTGACACCGGCCCGCGCATGTGGTTACCTGCACCGAAAAGAAAACACATGAGAGCCGCTCGTCCAGCTCCAGAGGGGACTGCCTAGCAGCAACAACCAGAAACCCGCCCAGCAGCCCTCATTAACTCGTCCAGGCTTCATCAATCAAGGCAAAATGAAACCATTAACATGGGCAGTTCGCAACATTTGACACACAATGCTAGATAAAAAAACAACAACCTGACAACAGTTTATGGAGCATAGGCATAGGCTATAGTCTATGCTCATAATCAGTTCGAAAAATCGGACGTTGCTATGAATATAAGATTGGCTGGAAGTCGGGACAATGCATCATGTAGCCTTTTGTAACGTGTGTAGGCCTTCAAGATTTAGCCAAACAGAAGCCATCCTTTCCTGCACTCATCAACAACACATCATTTTAAGACACTAATGTCTGAGAATATATGAGGTCTGCATTTGTTGCATCTCAAGCCCCCAAAAAAATGTAAATTAAGGCAATTCTTACCTGATGAAATCGTCAGTGCGGGGCACAGTCCGTGAGTGGAGAGCCGATGTGTGTAAATGGGAGAACAGGATCACGGTGACGCATTTCATACAATGAGATGCTGCTGCTGAGTTCCGATCACTCAGGACGCTTTGATTGCCGCAATCAGCTCAGTCTGCATTCAATACAGCGCTTCCCCGGCTAAATACTACACGCAACACGGGGAATTCCTCCGTATACATCAAAGGGGGCTTTAAAAAAAAAAAAAATGCGATTAGAGAAAGAGCTGTGGTCTGGTTTTTCCTAGAAAAGCGTCCCCTCCTCCGGTCATCCGCTGCTCCACTCAGCATCTGAATGAAGCGCTGCAGCTGCATTAAAGGTCCCGTATAGTCAGCTGGCTGAGGGCTGTTTTTTTTTCTTCTTCAAATGTAGTCTATGTGTTACCCACACCAGAGTGCTGATGTTCCCCTCTAATCACTATTAATTAATGCGTATTCACTTCATACTTTACTCATGTAAATTAGTTTTATATTAGATTGGTAAACCCAGGCATTCCTGAGGGTGTGGTCAGTCTAATGCTGCATGGTTTGAAGCTTTAAGCCTTGTTAGTCTATTATGAGAGGTATAAATAATGTCCAGTTGTCATGCATTAACTAGGCATGTGCCAATTATTATTATTATTATTATTATTATTGGCCTTTTTCCCAGAATCTTAGACATGAAAATTTGGTAGAAAGCAGGTATTTTTGGATATCTACTCTTTATAGACCTGTAGCTTCAGATATGGAATATGTGCATGGTAAACATTAATGCATATTTATTACAAATGTACATCTGAAAATTGCTTTAATATCAGGTGCTTATTTCATATAAGCTTTTAGATTTTTTTGGGGGGGGCTTTTTCCCCTTTATTTCAGAGTGACAGTGGATAGACAGGAAAGGTGGGAGAGAGATGGGGGATGACACACAGCAAAGGGCTGCAGGTCGGATTCGAACCCCAGGCCGCTGCAAATGACTCACTGGGTGATCTACAGGTCGCCCCGTTATCAAAGTTTTATGTCAGCTTACGCAGCCTGTCCTTCACAAAATCTTTGCATTTATTGAACCCAAACGTGGCTTGTCAGGCTTAATGATGATGATGTGTGATAAACCAAACTGGACTGACAGTTGCCTTTGATTTTGTCCTTCTAGAGACTTTAATAACTGGTAATCTTAGTGCAGCCATGACGGAAATGTTCTAAATAAGTGGCTTAAAATAACTGTTAAGCACTTGATTTCACATTAAAACTACACTTGAATAACACGTTACACCCTCACTTTTACTTCTGGTGGAGGGATTAAATCTTTTACATAATAATTCACTTGAAATAAATTTGAAAACCACAAATTCAGACCTCCACCAGATTAAGCGCAGCTCCTCCCTGACTGGAAGATTGCTGCCGGCTGTGTGGCATGTTCTCCAAATATAGAAGTGTGTGCAGCGAGGAGACGTCTTTACATTGGGGCCACACCTTGACCTATCTTAAAGCATTGTGAAAACACACTGTCTGTCTCTACACTTTTCACATACAAAAAAGCCTTTTCCATTTTATGTTTTTGTGACTCATCGTGACTGCAGTACCAGAGTTTCTTGGTATCGTACAGTAGATGATCTGCATCTCAACTCCACACTTCATACTAGGCCTAAAAGGTTTGAGTATGTAGTGTGTTCACACCATAGGCGTTATTTATGGGGGGATGGGGGGTTACACAACCCCTCCAATAATCAAAACTGGACAGTGCAACCCTAACCCCCAAAATCTATTATAATTTGCACCACAAATTGTTGCAGAAAAATTCGTGAAAAAGTGTTTGACGTTCAAAATTAAAATTTTGCTCAAAAGTAAGATCTTAACCCCACACATTGTTGAACCCAAAGTTACGCCCTTGGTTCACACTGGAAGAGTGTTAACAGTATTCATACTAAAAATGGCAGATTTTTCAGTGTGGTGTTGATTGATGACACCATTATTCCAGCTCTCAAGCTGTAAAACGAAACATAATTTGGACTGACTTAAAACAGCTTTGTGAACACAGCAGAAAACACCATCTTGTAACATGAGCACCTTATCTCTCATTTTGACCTTGTCCCACTGAAAGATGATTGTTGCTGTAATCTGCATCAACGGAAGTAGATTTCTACGATAAAGCCTGACACGTGCTGGATGTCAGGCTTTGTCCCTCACCTTTCGCTTCAGGGAACAACAACTTCCTTCGAGCTAGCAAGCTACACCCTGAAAATGGCAAGTTTTGAAGAAAATTTGGACCATGCAACAAGGCAGGCCTGCTTGGTTCTTTCAGGGAATGATTGTAAAGATTTACAAAGAATATGTTCACGGCATTAACAATCTAACTGGGACGTATTAGGGGCAATTGATGGGATTACTGTGGACGAAGTAACATGTCGATACACTGCAAAGGGCAAATTACGTTTAACCATGTATCCAGCTAATTTAAATAGCTCACCTTACTGTATTGTGTGAACAGTTAACTTCATTTCACACTTTTCTACAACAAGTTCCTTCTCGAGACTATTTTGCAGAGCCACTGTTGCTGCGTCCGGAGCTTAGAGCCGCCCAAGATGATTGTGATTGGTTTAAAGAAATGCAAACAAACCAGAGCGTTTTTTTTCCTCCTATCCCAGAATTTATCTGGTGTAGCCACACCTTACTCCGCAGCGCTGTGGTGATACTGTAGGTCTGGCAATGCGAGACTATTGTTGCCATGAAAACCTTCCAAAGCAGTGAAATCCTTGTTAATGATATTTTAAACCACCTACGTAGTATTTTTGCATCTGATAATCTTTTCAACTCACAAATCTATTACTCACACTGGACTTTCAGGGTTGTGTTGCATCATCTTACTGGTACCTGAATCCTGGCATTGTCAAACACCCTCTAAGGGGATCTCCAAACTCAGCAGCATCGATCCTCTGGGGATATTGAACGCCTGTACCAGATTTCAATCAGTTAAATTCATGACTGGCATTCAGCAGTTCATCCAGAAAAATGCTTGAGGAAGTGCGAGGTGTCCATGATGCTCTGCAGCTTCAGCTCCTCTTTGACACCTCCAGCAGAGATTCAAGCTGCACCTCCCACCCCCCAGGACAGAGCCATCCTTCCTGATGTTGATGTTTGTTGATTCTCTTGGTGTCAGCTGCCACAGCACATAGAAGAAGGCACTGACCCATCATCCCCAACTGGCACCGTCAGACACCGCCTACCAAGAGCCTGGGTCTGTCCCAGGTTTCTTCCCAAGAGGGAGTTTTTCCTCGCCACTGTCGCACTGCTTGCAATTGAGGGAATTAATGTAATTGTTGTAATTGTTGGGGCTTTGTAAATTATAGAGTGTGGTCCAGACCTACTCTATCTGTAAAGTGTCTCGAGATAACTCGTGTTATGATTTGATTCTATAAATAAAATTGAATTGAATTGAATTGACCAACACCAAATGATATCGCCAGACAACAATGTCGATATTGAACGATTCTGGAAAACCTCTGGGTAACGTTAAATAAGGACGTTTCTAAAGTTCTCACTTGATACCTGCGCATGGCAATGTAGGGAATGATGTCTAAAAAAAGGGTGCTAAGGACTGTCAAATCTGACTCCAATTTATTAATTGTTGCGCTTTCTTTCATTGGACTTAAGTTTACCAGAACACAAGGATCAATCTGAGACAAAGAGTTCAGCTAAGCAGACCAAGTCCTGCACTTAAGTTTACAGAACACAACTGTGGGTTCACAAAGCGACACTAAGTTTCCCTAACCGCAGACAAAGGTATATGGAGTTCATAGTCAGCAAAGTCTATGTCAGATTATGAACCCCGTCTAACCATATTCCTCATCTTTTATCATCTTGCTTGAAGGCGCCAGCCTCTCTGTCTCAGGGCAGATTCTTCAGTTTTCACACACACACACACACACACACACACACACACACACACACACACACACACACACACACACACACACACACACACACACAAACACTGACCCAAGAGCCACCCCCCTACCTCTCTGTCTGGTACAGAAAAACAGTTCCTAACATACCCTCTCATTCCTGAACTATAAGGTAATCAAAGCTTAAGCTAACCCTCTGTGTGTGAGTCTATTCATTGTACAGTGAATACAAATGTGTCTATATTTATAGACTTTAATACTGAAAATAACACTCTATTATCTATATATCTATTCTAGATTATAGAAATATTCATACAGCAACTACAGCATGGTTAAGGTTAGGGAAAGATTGTGGAATCTATTGGATGAGGCAACAACAACACTTGACAACTCAAACTGCCAATAACTGATTTTTTGGCCACTTTGGGGCAATGGAAACAAATTTTTGGAAACAATGGCGAACTTGTTATCAAAATTATATCAATTTATACATCCAGCAGGAGAAGGAGAAGGAACAGGGGAGTCTTCTCTCCTCTGTGGTCCACCACCAACCCCTTTGGCTTTGTGATGGAGAGCTGCAGGTGGTTCAGCCCACACCAGCACACAATCCTTTCCACAGCGTCTCTATATTCAGCTTCTTGGTCCCTGACGACAAAAACCACAGCAGAGTCATCCGAGAGCCGAGAAAACACTGTGTGTGATGTCTGAAGTCTGTGGAGCCTGTGGTGTTTGATAAATGTGAGCATTTGTATTGATTTGTGTATAGTACAAGTTTTTCCAGCTGTTTTTCTTCATGCGTTATGATGAGTTTATTTTGTGTCTTGAATCTATTTTCTGTAAATCTGTCTTTGGGGATATATATTTATATATCATTGTGTCTAGGGAACAGTTTAAATCAGAAATTATGAATCTTAATACACAGATTGCTTTCAGAAATCAAATATTTCTGATTTGTTTTAAAACTCTTCTCGCAGCACAGTCTCAAACCACCAGCATTGAGCTGTGAGGAAATGTTATGATTTGGGGGCACTATATATTTGATACTATTGTAACGCCAGTTATTGTTAGCGTTAACTATTAACTCGTCGTTATTAAATATATGTAATGTTGGGCCGTGGGTAGAGTAAGAGCACGGAGACAGCCTCAACTGTATAACTTGGTTCACTTTAATGACACTCTTCAAGTGTAGGACAACTCAAGACTCATAACAAAACGTGTTTCATCAACCAAACATCATATCCCTCCGCCAACATAACTGTTACTGAATTACAGGCAGGGTATAACATGTTAGATAGCTCCCTTGTTAACTCAAGGAACAGAATACACTATGAAGCTACAATTAATGGAAATATGTTACCAGTAACCCTAAAAAGGTCATCTGTTAACTAAATAGTCACAAAATAAATCTCATCTTACACTATAATAAATAAGGGACTCTATGGTTACCTAAAAACTTTTCCCAAAAGTCAGATCAGAGTAAGAGTCAGAGTAATCCCCAAATTCATTAGATTGTGCAGCATTGTGCCTAAGTCAAACGACTTTTTCTTAAACACTGTTTATTAATGACAGATAAAAGCAAACAGGAACATTTTCATCAGATAAAAGTCTCTGTGCTTTCTTTGTGTTGGTACCACAAGTCATTTCCCGGTGCTACTTGTGGACATGCTCCATCACCAGCGGGGCTCCATGAAAAATGAATGGCCCCGAGAGAGAGAGAGAGAGAGAGAGAGAGAGAGAGGGTCTCTGGATGATGAACTCACTGAAGATGAGTGCATACTGAAAGATTTATACAGCTATTCATGCACAGTTTAAAGCCTGGCACATGTTTTAGGGCTGTTAAATGGAGAGTGATTATAGCACTTATTTTAAAATTCATATGGGTCCGTTCAGTTTTCCAGGTCAAACTGACCCACATCAGACCAGAGACCCAGGAGCCACTTAAGCTTCAAATAAATGGCATAACTTAGATTGAAAAATTCCCAGGCCAAACCCTCTTTGGGGCCGTAGAGGTCGATATAAACTCAAAAAGAGATTTAAAAAAACTAAAATCCAGAAAAGAAGCAGCTGCATTTTCTTGTGAGTTTAGAGAGAGTGTGTCTTTCAAGGATTCTTCAAACAAGATGCATATTAAGTGTTGGCTAGCGGCATGTCTGTTGAGTCTTGACGTGATGAATCAATGGTAATAATGATGCGCACATTCAGACAGTCTCTCTTTGAAGGCCCTCGCGGCGTTTGCACTCTAGTTGTACACACACAAAAAGGTGACAGAGTGTGAAGAATGAAAAAAGAGCTTGAGAGAGAAGTTTAAATCCTGTCCAATTTCACACCTTTGCACACTGTGTGCTACAGGTCCACCGCCAAACAGCAGTTGGTTTGTTGGTGCTTTTTCACTGCCCGCTGAGGCTGGAAACGAGGTTGATGAGAGAGTAAACCACAACAGAGAAGATGTGGGCCGTAGAAACCCAAACAACGAGCTGAAAGATGTTGAAACAATTTGTACAGCTGCGGGGAAAATGAGTTAAAATCTTCTGTGGGTTTGTTACACATAGTCATTTGATCGATTTTTAAGTAAAAGTATAATACCACAGTATAGAAATACTCTGTTACAATTAAAAGTCCTGCATTTGTGGCCGGTTTAGCTCAGTAGAGCAGATATAGAGGTTTACTCCTCGACGCACCAGCCACAGGTTCGACTCCGACCTGCAGCCCTTTGCTGCATGTAATTCACCCTCTCTCTCCCCTTTCACGTCTTCATCTGTCCTGTGAAAATAAAGGCCTAAAAATGCCCCTAAAAACATTTATTAAAAAAACTTAAAGTACCAAAAGTAAAAGTACTCATTATGCAGAATGACCCATTGCAGTAGAATAGTATATATTATATTTATTGATTCATTACAAAATGTGTTTAATGTTGTAGCTGGTAAAGATGAAGGTCACTTTAATTACTCTACTGCTAGGTAATTTATTATACTATACTGATATATCGTCATTTATTGTTTACGTTCTTTATTATTAATCTCAATCTGCAAGTAATTAGTAACTAAAGTTATCAAATAAATGTAGTGGAGTAAAAAGAACAATGTTTCCCTCTGATTTGTAGTTAAGTAGAAGTATAAAGTTGTACCTCCAAATTGTACTGCTGAGTAAATGTATTAGGTACTTTCCACCACTGTCAGTTTCATTATAAACCCAAAATATAACTCAACTTCAACTACATATTTCTATTTCTTAATGACACATTATCGTTCTGCCTATTATTGCGCCACTCTATTCTCTTCCAGGCAGCTCTGACTGCAGCTCGTGTTAATCAGGATTTTTAACAGTAATGAGAAAGCTTTGTGGGTCTGAATGCTAAACATATATTGATGACTGATGTACACACTGCTGTCCACTCAGTGTTTATTTGTGTGTGTGTGTGTGTGTTTGTGTGTGTGTGTGTGTGTATGTGTGACATTGTGAATCTTTATATGAAGGAGCTGATATCTTTAAAACTGCAGGCAATCTCCAGGCAGCAGCCGTCCTCTTGATATTCCTTTCACACTCACAACTGCTTTCACTGCAAGTCCCTGTCAGCAGAATTTCTAATGAACTGCACAAAATCCAGTTTACCATGCATGCACTCATGCACGCAAACACACAGATACACACACACACACACACACACAGACCAACTTCTTTGTGCACAACAGAAGGAAAGAATGAGGCTTTATGAAAGAATGAATGAGGCACGCAGAAAGGAAATGTCTTTCCAGTTTCCACAAATTGATTTAGCTTTTTTCTTAATGATGACCCTGTCACCAAGCTGGTGTGTGATAAAAATGTGTGGATTTACCTATGATATGGATTCTAAATGAAGACATACAACCTTGTAAATGGCTTAATTGGATAGTGACAGTAGAGGTAGAGAAAAGGAAACATGGGGAGGGAGCGAGTTTATCACGTCCTAAGCATGATCTGAACCGCTGATGTTACATTAGCAACTAGGAGACCAGGACACCCGCCTGCAGAGATTGAATATATACATATTTCAGGTCTACTTGAAACATGGAAAAATGGAGAAATGATTACAGCCGCTAATAATTCTTTCAATATGGGCATGTGAGACTTGAAAAAATGTGAACCTCTCCTTTAAATAGGTTGTTGACACTGTCTGAGAGGTGCTGATTGAACTCATCTCTGCGTTGGGGGTCTCTCCGGCTAATTGGTCACACACAGGTTTCAGTGTTATAACAACACTCTTCACACTGTTCCTCGTAGCTCCACGATGCACTATGGCAACCAAGACGTTCATACATGTGTCAGCAGCATCAACGCACGCTACCGCAACTCCGACAAGAATACTTTGTCTCGGGGCGATTCTAGGATCAGACCTTTAGGGGGGCTCAGCCCCTAATTAGAATATGATACGGATACAGTGCCTTGCAAAAGTGTTAAACCCCCCAAGTCACAGTAATAATGACCAATTTGACTCAATGTTCTGACATTCAGCAATCTTTAGTTGCTTACGTTTCACGTTGGGTTCTAATCTGCACCATGTCATGACCAACTTCTTCTTCTTTGGGGACTACCAACGATAAACTTCACAACCGCACTCCTGCTCTCCCTCTGACAGATCAGATAGAGACTCAGCCAAAGGCGGGAGTCTGGCACAACCTCCTCTGATTGGCCAACACTACGTTTCTGTTAACCCTTTCCTTGACGGGGTTACAGGTGCGTAGCATTGGCGTCAGCGACACAAGATATTAAACCTGTTTCAAGCCCTTTGAACCTGTAATTGTTTGTCCTCTGTCCCTAACAGACAAGTTCACAAACTCTAAGTTTGTGAACTTGATAAAAAATGGGCACGCCATAGAAATAGAATCATTCATTTATTTATTTTCTTGATTGTCTCTACTGGATGCTGCTATCCCAACTGTGACGTCAGCGAGAAGAGGATGTTTTTCTAATTTGTCGTGACGTTTCATCAAGTTGCGTTGATGTTTTGTCCGCGTCTTGAATGTCTACAAATGAGCTATCAACGGAGTGTCGAGGCTGATAGACACCGCACCGAGGACCGGGCTGATCCGAAGAGAAGAGCGGAACAGCGCCAGGCTACGACAAAGGCAGGCTAGCTTTAGTTTCTGTAATTTCAGATGCACGACTAAAGTCAAACCCAGCTCCCAGACGTAACGATAGTTTCCCCAGGGTTATGGTTATGCCATGACAAAATAAAAATAAACATTTGTATCTCGTTAATTACCCCACTAATAATGCCTGGAATTATACCAAACTTCTACAGTAGTACAAATAGTTTCTGTACTTATAAAATGAGGCATTAGAAAGTTTGTAACTACACCAGAAGTATATGTAAATAACACTTGCCGCAAGATCACGTACAGGGCACAACATCTATTGCCGGAAAGACTACTGGTAAAGAAGAATCAAGAAGCGAGTGAACAGCAGAAGCAGCTACTGCAGCGTGAGGCGATAGGACAAGATGCCACACAGTTGTATATATCCCGGCTGCGGTTTAAAAGCAATAGATGTTGTGCTCTGTGCAGGATCTCGCGCGGTAGCAGCCGAGAGAGAGTATCCATCAGGCAAATGTTATTTAAATATACTTCTGGTGTAGTTACAAACTTTCTAATGCCTCATTTTAAAAGTACAGAAACTTGTTAATTAGTGGGGTAATTAACAAGATACAAACGTGGATCCATTAGCGCCTGCACTAAGCTAACCAGCTGATAATGCTAACTCGACCAACGTTATAACAAGGGAAAAAAGCTTATGGGGGGTTGTTTGGCTCGAGGTCAAGGTGCAAAGCAGCCTAGGGTGAAATTACTCCAAACCATCACTTTAAGATGAAATGAAATGAGAAACTTTACCTGTGACCTAAAGGCTGGAAAGGAGGTTAATGTTTTTAGTGTCCTATTCAATGAATTACACAGCAGTGGACCTCTATACATATCTGATTTAAAAAATGTATGTCTCTTGATGTACGACAATAAGGCAAGTGGAAATCATTTTTTTGCCTAACTTGAATGTGAGTGAATATCTGAGGAGAAATTTAAAAACAAATTGTAATGTATCTGGGAGAAGTTGCATGCAGTTCATGTATTTAAACATAAACATGCATGTTTGAAAAACATTTACCTTATCTATAGACAGCAATACATATTTCCTGAATAGAGATGCAGATGGATCTTGTCTGTTAGAATGTGAAATCATTCTCACCTCTTCTGATTACAAGTAGTTTGGTAAGAAATGAAGCATATGTAGCAGCCCAAACAATATTACAGTACACCGCAAACAGGACACATGCCAAGAGTGATTTATACTGCTAACTTCCTGGAAGGAGGCCACCTGAAAAAGTTCTGCCTCTAAAAACTGCAGTGCACCCTGGGATGTTTTTTGGCCTAACATACTTCAACAGCATGCTGGAAAAGGCTCAATCAGGTTGAGTAAAACTCATTTTTAAAATGTGCTCTACCAAACAGAGCATTAAAGGGAGAATGTCCACACTGTTTCCTACTGAAAAACATTTGTGTTGCCTGTTTATAAATGCATTTAATAAAACCTCAAACTTCTATAAACATCCTCTTCTTCACAGTTTGCTCACTGACGTCGTTATATATCGATTTTTTTCTTCGGCTGCTGGATGATACATCATAAGCAGCTCACCTTTACCACCCACCTCCAGGCTCTTTGAGCATCATAGGAGCCCTGCTCGCATTTACACGCAAGTTCACTTGATTAAACCCACACTTTGCTCAGAAGTGATCACACCCCCAGTTGATGAACAATTCTGTTCCTAAGCAACTGATCCTCTCTGTGCGTGAGGGGTTTGCATGTTCTCTGTGTATGTGTGTCTGCGTGGGAAATCCTCCAGGCGCTTACACTTTCCTCCCACAATCCACAGACATGCAGCTCAGCTGGAGTGAACACTTTAAATTACCCCTATATGAGTGAGTGTGAGTAGGTGGTCCGATGGAGTGGGTGCATATGCGTGTACAGTGTGAAAGGCTCCATCCCTGTGTGACAACTATAAATATGGAAATTAGAGCTACAATTCAAGCGATTTGTTGTCATCTATTACATTAATCGGCAACTATTTTGATAATTGATTAATAAGTTTGAGTCATTTTCTTAAAGGGGAACTATGCAGTTTCTTTTTTAGCTTAATTTACCTTACCTGAACAACTTCGGAGTCATTGGAATGGTTATATGACTTTTTTCGGGTTGAATGGTGGTCGTCTTGCTCCCCCCTAGCGCCTGTGAGCGGAAAAACCACCCTTGCAACTTTCGGCTGGCGAGCCACCGTCCTCGGCGTCAGGGAGTATGGCGTGATGTCAGGTTTCGCCATGTAACGAATTGCTTCACGGCACTGCAAACATACGCCCATCCAGGAACCGGCTAACAAGGTAGCGATGGAGTTTTTCACAATGTCGTCATGGCTGAGCCGGAAAAAAAGAGGCAGAAAGCTAGGAAAGCATTATCGGAGGAACAGAGAAAGAGGAAACAGCAGGCTGACCGTAGTCAGTAAACATCGGAGCTGCCAAATATCTATTCTGAAGCTGTAGGGGGAGCTCTATAGAGAGAGCTGCCAGCAAAAAGCGAAATGCCCAAAACTGCATAGCACCCCTTTAAATGTGAACATTTTCTAGTTTCTGCACTCCTCTGTTAGCCTGACAAGCCAGACCCACATCCAGATGTTGGGTCTGGGAACTCACCATTGATCAATCCGAGTTGCGGGATAAACGGTTGTCTTTCAAATTCCCTCTGCACGCAATAGGATAGCACTACAACCAGGCAGAGCAACGAAGAAGGAAGAGAAGCTAGTTGATAGATTAAACTTTTGCCGTATCCGGACGGCAAAACTCCGAACACATCTTCCTTTTTTAAGAATGATTTCAGTGCCGTTCTTTGTTCTTTTCTCAAAGAAAAGCTGAACTCCAAGTCTTCCAGAAGACCGCTGTTCCCAGCAGCAGCAGCCATAAGCCCCGCCCACCGACTCTATACACGATGTGATTGGCCTGACCAAAATTTGGTTTTTCGAGCTCGCAAGCCAACAGAGAGTGCCTAGACTGACCCTGGCTGCAAAATAAATTTGCTGCCACTAGGGTGCATCTAGATTTCTAGGCTACTCCTCTGTGACAGTAAACTGAAAATCTTTGAGTTGTAGACAAAGCAAGACATTTGAGGACGTTGTCTCGGGCTTTGGAAACACTGATCGACATTTTTCACCATTTTCTGACATTTTATAGATCAAACAACTAATTGATTAATGGAAAAAACAATCGACAGATTAATCGAGAATGATAATCATTGTTAGTTGCAGCCCTACTGGAAATAAATGGTGGAATGATGAACATTCAAAGGTCTCTTGTATTTTTCTTACCCTAACCCCTCCAGTTTTCATGCATCTGTATATCGGGGGTAAAAAATGGTCCTCTGTACGGCATCAAAGAACAAGTCTCAAACTGAAAAGATTCATCTGTTAGGGAGCGTTGCTTTGCTCAGTAAATGTCATGGTAATGTGCCAATTACTGTAGCTATTGATATTTGTTGTTGTTCTGGGGCACTGGTGGAAATGTCACGGGGGGTCACCAGTCTCTCGGGACCATGTGAGGGACATGCCTCTTTGACCTCTTTGGCTGAAGAAGCTCCCTCTGGACCGTTGAAAGAAAAATAATAAGCATTATGTCACTGGTATTATTGCTGTTCTGCTTCTTCTGTTCTAATATTTCGATTGTAAGCTCCCTGTTCATGCCAATCTAGAGTCCCATTGTTATTGTATATAGCAGCAGTCACTGGAATTTTCTATTGCATTAGTTAGTTCTGCTATTTGTTGGTGTATGTATGTCAAAATGTTAAAAAAACTATTTATATATCAAAATCCTCTTTCCTACAAAGAATGGCAGGCATCATGGACAGGAAAAAAAACTAATTTGTGCACACAAATAAATAATTCATGCTCTCAAATTTAAAAACTGTGTTACTAATTGGTTGTTGTTTGAGTGATTGGCTGCAATCTTCCCTCTAAGACCCTGAGGCACGCAGGAAAGATGGCCGACCCCTCCCACCCTGGACAAACGCTTGAGGCACTCCCCTCTGGCAGGAGGCCCATTAGGACCAAAACCTCAGGTCACAAAAACCATCTGCAGCTGGCCTTATCAGCATAAATAAATAAATAATATATATTGTCATCATTATAATAATATCTTTTATTGTACATTTTTTGATTTTATTCATGTTTCTTGACTGTTGTGCTTACTTGTTTTTATAAAAAAATCATATGTTAATTGTTATTCAACACAACACCAAGGCAAATTCCATTTCTGTAATTAAACCACTTCCCATTTAAATGTCTGTGCGTGTGCCTGCCAACCAGCGTGGCAGTGTGGCCAGTAGGATGGTGTTCTTGACCCAAGTGTAGGACAGACAGGCAGATGGAGCCTGCCACTATCACCATCCTCAGGCCCTGTTGCAGTTCTCGGGCCAAGGGAAAGACAGACAGACTCATTCTGGATGATTTTGTCCTCTGACTGTCCTGTCCTGTCCTGTGCCCTTTTTTGATAGTCAACAATGATGTTGTGACATTCCCCGTTTGTCCTGATGTTGACATTGCTCTCTTGTTGTCTTGAGCCTGGAGGCTTTAGTGTTTGTTAAGCTGCAGAACATCCCTCCCACTCTTCCTCTATTTCTCTCCCTCCGCCATCAATTATATTAACAGCAGCCTGAAGCTTCCTCCTAGCATGTTGCTCCATGTTGTGACAGGAAACATTTCTGCTGTTACTTTATGGCCTCGTGCTACATCATTGCACTGCACTGGTAATAGAGCTTACTCTCTATTCTACAGGCTTTGCTCTGCAATCCAATTTGTCTTTCCAACACTAGACATTTTTCTGGTGACAATGAAGCATTTTTATGGCCGTGCTGATGTCATCACATTTCTGTTTGTCCCTCATCTCCGGGGGCACAGCTTACAGGGAAATGAATTATACAACACAATGGAAAGGATGGATGTTCTGCAGTGATCTTGAGGCCAATCTGCCCGAACATGACTTGGCTGATGTTTCCATAGAGCTGTACAACTAAATAATCTTCCATTATCCTTTAAGAATTACGTTTCCCTGCTTTCTTGCTATCATGTTAATTATGTATTACCACTAAGGAGCTGGTGGAGCCATGTGTCAAGTTTGCCCTTAATTGGCACAAAGGCCAAAAATAGCACATCAAGCATTCCTATACTAATTGTTAGTCATATTCATGCCCCTATGCATTGTATAACCACACACCATGTGAATCCACCGAAGAGACACAGGCCTTAAATCATTCATTCAGCAGCTCAGGCAGAAATATGTTGGACAGGCAGTACTCATGCATGCAGGCTTTGAGCTTCCCACAGGGATTTTAGGGAGCGACTGGTGTTGCACGTCTCCGTGTGCATGGACCGTGTGTTTTTCTTGAGCTGCTCAATTAAAGGTGTTTCCGTGTTTCTGAAATATTTAGTCAGATCTTGTTTGTTGGAATTTGTATCACAATGAAAAATATGCTAATGTCTCTTATCGTATACAATAAAGTCCATATGTACATTGAAAGTAAAATAAAGTGCAATAAACACCCACTGTAGCTGTAAATTATACATTTTACAGTTCAGTTCACAGTATAGTTTAGTAGAAGTTAATGTGAGGTTTCAGCAGTCTGAGTTAGTGGAATAAAATGTGTATCTTCTAAGCTTACAGTCTTTTAGAGTTTCCCTAAACAGTGTTCCCTTATTGAACTACAGTGTGGATAATGTACAGTGTAAGGTAATTTTAGAATCCCAATAGGGATAACAGGGAATCTCTTCAGGGCCAATATGGACAAGAGGAACATTTGCAGTGACTCTTTTCACTGTCATATGGGCATGTGAGTAAAGATCTTTTAATATAATATGAGGTAAGATTAAAGCATATCACATGATCCTTTGATTTAGCTGGAGGATATTTACAAGGTGCATATCAAGGACATTTCAATCAATCAAAACTTTGTTTATAGAGCACTTTTCATACATGTAAAATGTAGCACAAAGTGCTTTACAATTAAAAACAATTGACCCCCCTTCACATAAATACATCCCCAGACGCCTACAGACACACACCCACCGACAACATCCACAGACACTGTCTCATACACACACAATAAAACTAACATGTCACTGGGCACATTTGACCATGTACCATACTGTATGCACACAGATTTATATAAAACACATTTATTTTTTATTTATATTGTATTTCAATTGGGCTTTAGCATTACTTGACTTATTTCTGCACATATATTACACATATATTTGAGTCTGCACAATCAATTTATATAGTTTAGGTGTTGTATGTATGTTAAATGTATTTGATGTAAACTGATTTTTGATGTCATATTTTTATTTATTTTATTTCATTCAGGTAGTTCCTTATCTGATGTATCCGTATCTAAATAAGACCATGATATATTTTATTCTGAAGGATTTCGCGTTTGAAGTTTTTATTTTGAAGGGGTGTTACTGCCGGCGGAAGTGGTGGATGTGTGTGGCTGCTTGTCTGTTCTGAACCACTAGCCGGCCAAACTTTCGCTTTTTCCTGGTAAACTTAGTGATTATGGCGACGTTTTTCGGTGAAGTTTTGTCGGTGTATTCTCGGGCCGTGGATGAAGATGAAGAGGAGCTCGATGAAAATGAAGAAGACGAAGAAATCCGCAGACAGCTGGAGGAAAAGAGGTAAATAACGTTAGCCAGCTAGCATGGAGACAGCAAGCAAGAAAGCATGAAAATATTAGATCAACGTTGGCTAAGAAACGTAAGGTAGTTTCATGAAATTAAGTGAACTTGATTTGAAATGGCCTTTTTAGACGTAAAACTGTATGTGTTTTCAAGTTTTGTTTGTAATGTTACGATACGTTGATATAACTTAACTAACGTTAGCATCTCACGGTGGCTCTAGCTAACATGACACATGACATTTCAGTAACGTTAACAGTGTAACAGCCACTCCCCCCTCCCTATCTGACACTAGTAAGCATATAACAAATATAATTACACTAGCAAATAATACTCTGTTACACCAGCCGATGTAACACACTATAATGTAGTTATAGATATAAACATTATTAGGCTTTCAGCAGACAGTAAGGCAAGGTGGCTTCATTTATATAGCACATTTCAGCAACAATGCAATTCAAAGTGCTTTACAGTCAACATTAAAGAGCAGTTAGATACGATTAAAAGCCTGTATTAAAGAGAATATAACCACAGCTCAAATAAAAAAAAATTTATTAAAAAAAAGTATAAAATACAAGAATTAAAGTTACGGTGCAGTGTAAAAAGTACAGTACAATGCAACAAGTTAACAATATATATAGAGTGCCACCAGCTTAACAGAACGTTTCAATGTCATGTATTTATGGCGGAGGATGAGGTGGAGTCTCACAGCCTGAGGAAAGAAATGAAGGCATACACTCTGTTGCCTATTTATTAGGAACACCCATCTAAGCCTAATGTAGTCTAAACAGTCCTGCATGAAGGTTAAAATGTTCAGGTTTAGTTTAAACTGTTTTAGAAAGGTGTTGATTATATATGTACATAGTATTTAAATGTTTGAGTTTGTTCTGAGGTCGACGGGCGGGGGGGGGGTGAGATACTTATTTTCATACAATCAAGTATCAAAAACTGAGGAGGACACGCTGTTGGATGCTGTCCTCCTCTCCTACTCTTTCTTCAATTCCTGACGAATCTCTCTTTCTCTCCCAGTGACCCTCTCTTTATGATTGAGCAGCACTGGTTGAAGCCTGAAAATATTGTAAACAAATTAATAACATAACTAACCACACTGGTCGGACTGTTCAGCTCTGTTTCAGACTGATACCTCCGGTTCAGGCTGGTCCTCATCCTCAACACGTGCCTTTTTCAGTGCAAGAGTAAAAAAAATGACATAATGTTATTTATAATAAGTTTATTTGATTCACAGCTGCTACATAGAGTGACAATCCAACTGCATTTTAATGCAAACTTGCGACTAGTTAACTTTGTAAAGCAGGCGCAATCGCTTGTTTGCTAAGAGTCGGGTCGGGACTCCAACATTAACACACTGACAACATTGTATTCAGAATATAACATATTTTAATAACACTTTTAATGTGTGATTGTGTAAAGGTGTTCACGAGGTACCAACCTTTCGTGAACTTGTGAATTTCGCCAGCCGTCTTCTCCTGTCATGGAGACAGATGCTGTGTGCACGGAGGGGACTGTGTGTGTGTGAGTGTGAGCGACAGAAAGACGGAGGAGAGCAGGGAACGGAAATACAGCTGAACAAAGCTGTGTGTTTTAAATAGCGTTAAAAAAAAGTTTAATAACGAAACGCAATGTGCGGTGGCAGGCCACCACCGCAACGAAAACTGTGTGGGAAACACGGCAAGCTTACCTTAAAATAGGGGTGGGAATCACCAGAGGCCTCACGATACGATATAATCCCGATACTTATGTCACGATACGATATTATTGCGATTTTAAACATATTGCAATATTCTGCGATACATTGCAATGTATTACCTTTTTTCCCAACTTCAGATTTTTCCCCAATTTCAAATGATGTTGCGAAAGGACAATTTTGTCAACATCTGTTTTTATCTAAAAAGATAAATTTCTCTGTCTGTTCATCTCACTTCAATTTTATTGCTGCAAAATTTGATTGTCAAGCAGACAAACTGACCAACACATATGTCATAAAAGATCGATACTTGGAGTCTGTGTATCGATACAGTATTGCCACGAAAAATATCGCGATACTATGCTGTATCGATTTTTTCCCCCACCCCTACCTTAAAACAAGTGTTTCTTTCAGTTTTACCTTAAGGCCGTCATCATGGCAGCAGATATTGGTGCATTGATTACTGGTGCATATGTCCACATAAAGTTACACTGAATTACAGACCAAAAGTCAATCTGGGGTTTATGGAACCTGGGTTGCACGGTTGATAATCCATCTTTGACTACAGATGTCAAATACATGTTAAAAAAAATGGAGTCAGTGGCCAGGTTGGCTCAGTGGGTAGAGCAGGCGCACATATACTTAGAGGTTGATGCCTCGACGCAGAGGTCCAGGGTTAGAATCCGACCTGTGATGATTTCCTGCATTTCTTCCCCCCGCCCCCCCCTCTTTCTCTCCCCTTTCTCACCTAGCTGCCCTGTCCATTAAAGGCGGAAAAGCCCAAAAAATTATCTTTAAATAAAATGGAGTAAAAAGGACAGTATTTCCATCTGAAATGTTGTGGACTAGAAGTACAAAGTAGCATAAAATGAACAAGTACAATACCTCAAAATTGCTCCAAGTACAGTACTTGAGCAAATGTAATACACTTGTTAGGAGATGGTGTTCTGGTTATTGTGGCCATGGATTAAATTAATTTGAATAGACACATACTGTGTTAATAATAAAGCATGAGGAAAACTTGAGAAATAAACCCAGTCAAATGTTGGTTGAAATCTGCCCACATCGAAATACTTGATTTTATGGAACTAATGGTGGTTACTTACGGGTACCTGCATCCCCGGTGGAATTTAATAAAAGTCTGCAAATATTTATTTGTACACTCTTTCCCACAACTGTTCCTACTTCTCTAACCTATGTCACTTTTTCATCAGGGAGGTTAATCTGCACTGGAGCCCTGAAGTCTCGGAGTCGCTGAAGTCCGGAAACAAGTTGCAATGTTCAGACTTCATCCTCGCTGTGGGCCACAACGCTGCCAGTAAGTGTATGCTCCGTTACCTGTGATGAGCTCTTCTAACAGCACACCCACTATCACAGATCATATTAAACTTTAATAATCCCTGCGATTAAATTGGATCATATAGTAGCCCAGCGCTTTTAGCTCTGCAACAACACAGATTTCCAGGAATGTAGATAATAGGTCAGTAATAATAAAATACTTTGATTGGTAATTAACACAATTTGTTCAACATAATAATTGCTACAAATCAGCCTACTTTTTTCTCACCTACAGACTCATTTAATATAAATAAAAGCAACTTTACAGCTTCAACATTTGTTTTGCAGTGTTGGTGCTTATGATTATTAAATCTAAAGATGGCTCTATTCCATTCAGTTTGTCAGTAAACCTGCAAGATGTAAATGTAATGCTGCAAGCCATTAAGGTAGAAGGGCTACAACTACCGATAATTTTCATTACCAATTAACCTGCTGATTATTTTCTCAATTAATTGATGGATCGTTTTGTCTTTAAAATGTCAGTGAAAAATGTGAAATTGTCCACCACAGTTTGATGAATCCCAAGATGATGTCTTCAAATTGCTTGTTTTATATTTTTTACAGTCTATGGTTTGTCTGACTAACGGTGCAATCCCCAAACATGTTCAGTTTACCGTCCCGTACGCCAAATTAAAGCAGAAAATCGTTTATTTTGTTGTTTATTGATTTTCTGTTGATGAACTAGTCCATTCGTTGTTTCGTCTCCTATTGATAGAAGTTAGACCTGTCCCAATGTCCGCTGTGAGAAAAGAGTCTTTAATTTGAATGCAGGTCTGTCTTACACGTGAGCTGTTGTTGAATGCTGAGAGGATCTGTCTCCACAGGGTTTCTGTCAGTGTACGTTCTCACCTCTGAAAACTGGGACGCAGTGGGACATGCATCCGTGTGGAACGAGAGGAGCCGGGCAGCAACTGGGATAACCAGCGAGGAGGAGACGGCTTGTGTTTTCTACAGAAAAAAGGATAACCCATCAGTGAGTGACACACTGAGCAAAACAGCATGTGTGTGTGCTATGTGATTAATGCCTCCGAAAGCACCTGAGCTTTGTAAACTCAAAAATAATTGTTAATTTCAGGAGTTTGCTCCTGATCTTTTATGAAATGAGTTTGTTTAAATTCTTGTGTATTATAGAAGAGCACATTATAACGGCTGTGCCCAGTTCATTGTCGATCTACGAACAGGAGAAAAACCTGAATGAATTGGGACAATGTAGGGAATGCAGATGCCTCCATTGACAATAGAAATTCATCATAGAAACAATAATAAAGCTGTTTACATAACTGCATGAATCCAACTCTATCTCAGTCCCAATTCTGCGTTATCTCACGTCATGTCGTAACTGATCTGTTACAGCAGCGTTTGCGCCGTAATGCATTTCAAGAAATAAAACATGAAACCCCACTTCAGTTGCCAAAAGTTGGAAAGTAGGCCATGACACACAGGATTAATGAGCCCTGGTAATCCTCCGTCTCTTCCATAAACTGTCAGAATACGGAGTTATAACCGACCAGTCTGATGCGTGGACAGGCGTGTGTGTGGTTTCTTTCGATCAGCCTGGTGTCGTTTTCACGTGATTTTAATTAAGATAAACATGGTGAACGATCGTGTGTGAAGCGTCAGATTTATCACGTGTCTCTGTCCTGCCGCCTTCAGACGGCTGCAGGGATTTAATGAGCCGAAGGAGAAGACTTTCATACAGTGGAAAGCAGCTGTGGATAACAGATACTGCAACAGTCCCCCATTAATTCATAAATCACTGATTTACTGAAATTCTTGTTATGACAACCTTAAAGGTGCCCTGCCACACAAAACCGTTTTTACTTGTAATTTTTGAAATATGTTAGGTCCTAATGTGTTTGAACTGCTACCTCCTTTGTCAGCTCTAGCCACTGAAAAGAAATAAGCAGAGAAATCAGGCCACTTACAAAAGCTGGTCAGTCTGACATGGTGTTGCCTGAGCTCATTACTATTCATGAGATCGACTAGTTGCGCTGGGTAAAGGATGCTGATAGCCAGGCTCTCATTGGCTAGCTGTTAGCCAATCGGAGTCAAGCAGCTTAGCTCGTTGAATATTAATGAGAACTGGCACAAATCGAGCTGAGTCTTCCTACAGGCTTTCTATACCACGCTAGCCCATTCAAACCTGATCACACATCTGTGTGTGTTAACCTTTAAGACCTGAACACGCATCTGCGTCATTTTTGTTGTTTATAGATTTTTTTAAATGCAGTTGACGATTATGGCCACGAAAGTCAGTCAAGTTTAAAGCCAAAAAAGTATGCTTTTTATTCCATGTTTTTATCTGCTATAGAGCCTGAGAAATTAAGATTTTAGTAGGCTTTGACAAATTTTTACAAATATTTCTGGAAACCCTTAGGTTTTGGGAGGGGGTTTACAGAAAAGTACTTAGGCATAAAAAGGCCTTTTTAGCAGGCGTTTTAGGCCTAAATGGGCTAGAATGGCTTGAAACAAGGTAACCAAGGCATTTTGGTAGAACTTCAGACATTACAAAGTAAAGTAATGAAATACGTGTGGCAGGGCACCTTCTATATTAAATGATGATTTAAAGTGCATCTATAGGTTGGGGAGTTTTGTTTTTGTAAATATTTTTGGGCATTTTTACCTGTATTGACAGCGGAGAGTAAGAAGGTGACCCAGTTGGACACGAAGGGGGGTGCTTAATTTGACTAGACGAATGGACTAATCATTGTAGCTCTGTATGATATAGAGCTGCGCTGATTAGTCGATTAGTCGAGTGGTCATGTAAAAGAAAATTAATCGGCAAATATTTAGAAAATTGATTTATTGTTTTAAGTCAAGCGAAATTGACAAACGTTGATGGGTTTAGAATAATTGCCGTGACGTCACCTTGTGCTTTTCAGTATTGTAATCTGCGTTTTTCAGTTTTCTGATGTTATGTAGAGAGAACAATTACTCAAGAAAGTAATCTGCTGATGAATCAATGCATAATAATCATTGATTGCAGCCCTAGTATGAAACATCAACTACCCACCAGGACACCACACAGGCTGGAGAGGGTTTAATGAATATTGTTTATTTACGTTATTAAGCATTGCATTTACTCCAAGTAATACATTTGCCCGTGTTGACAGAATCACTAAATTGCCTGCGGAGTGACTTTTCTCCAGACGTAATTATTAGACGTCTATCTTCAGACCCAATTTCCACCAAAATACAACCGCTCTCTTTGTGCTGCCTCATTTAAAAGGAATGCGTCTCCACTACTTTATGAGCGATGTGCACATGAAAATAAAACACAGACAGGCAAAACGAACTTCCCGGCCTGGAAAAGACCAAACTGTGGGGAGCGATGGTTGAGCTGATCATGGTGCTGTCATGACAAAAATTGTCTCTGTATTTGTTTTTTCTTTTTTAATTTGTCATCCATCAGTATAATCAGTCCTTCCTGTCTTTGAGTTAGACTTGTACGTTTCAGACAAGTTTGTCTCGAATCCACAAATGATGTATAAAATATCTCTTGCTTTCCTTTCCCTGAAGGTTTTGATATGTCAAGTGACCTGCTACATTGCGGAAGACCAGCTTTTTCAGTGGACGGAAAAGGTACGTTTATACAGCAATGCAAACGGACAGCAGAGTTACCGCCATGACAGGTTTGTTTTCTTGCATTCATGAAGCACAAGAGTGTAGAAACAGAAGATTACATTATTGGAATATGTCAGCTCAAAGTCTATTGGTCAAGGAGCACACAACACCATTATAACACGCATAGATTTATTGTTTTATACATAATTACAGGTTACAATATTTATTTGTCTACCGGTCCACTTACCAGTTGCGGTTCTACATTGAATTACACCCTGGGTGAAAAAAAAAACACAATACAAACACAAACTTTCTGCACATACAGTTATATTTTATTATAACATTTGTTGTCATGACATGAAAAGACCAAAGCTGTCTTTTAATACTGTCCAACATTCCTAAGCCCATTTATTTCTACTGAAAACGTCTTTAACATCTTTAACATGCGTATAGGATGTGTGTTGGCGGCCTGGGGGTTAAAGAATCAATTTAAAAAAATTTCAATCAGTCTTAAAACAATTTGTAGTAAATGAATGCACCTTGACTTACGTATTTACATGCACTGTAGCTACCTGTAGTATGTACAGTATGACCTGTGTACTACTAGCTAATCACTTCCTAACAACATGCTGCTCATTGATGTGTTTTTAACAAGATGTTGCTCATTGATGTGTTTTTAACTAGATGTTGCTCATTGATGTGTTTTTGGAGGAAGAAGATTTATCAGGCTGTGGTTTGGGTCTTTAATGGGATTTATTGATTAAAAAAATACAGACCATCACCAGCCTTAACCTTTAATCGATGAGTAGTTTTTTAAAGACAGAAAATACAGATTACTTTGTTGCTGCATTAGGACATCACAGTCACTATATTTGACCAAAATATCCCTAAAAGCATGTTTTAGGTGTATTTATATCAATATGGGGGTAATACTCAGGTGTCCACTTGTATATAAATTATGTGAAAATGTACCCCAGCACATACAGTAATGCTATGCGACGTCCCAAACTGGACACATCAGATTACAGTGGTCAAAGTCAAACATGCAGGTATTTTTCAGGGTGCTTTACACAATAAAGGTGATGCTGTGTTGGGCTGACTGTGTGTTTCTCTGTCTCTTGCAGGTTTTCGACTGTCTGCAGCACAGAGAGCTGAATGTGACTGTGCTGTCAGACAGCTCTGTGGCTGAGTACAAGACGGCAGACTATCTGTGCTATAGCTCTGCTCCCTTCCTTCGCTCTCTCCACACCGGTGCTTTCAGTGGTCAGCTTGTCTGCCAGTCACTGGAGCAACCCAACATAGTTACTGGGCTTCCAGCTGCAGGTACTACTATTTTATTTATTTATTTATTTTTTACACTTCTAGTTTCTCTAATTCTTGTGTCTCAAACTTGCATTCCCTGGGGTCCACTGGCCAGGCTTTTCTTCTTGTCCTCTCTCACATTTTTTAAACACAACACAACACTTTAAAGCTGCACAACTTGGCTTTCCTTCTTTAGTAGAGTAATGCCTCATGAGATTTGGAAAAGGGCAGCTTTCTTCTTGCAGATTAGAAGGGAGGCATTTGCATTAAACCTCTCTTAAAACTCTCTGTGCTCCAAGTCGACCTTTTATTTTTTTAAGCTTTTGGACTTCACAAGCAGAAGTCCCAAATACCATGTGAGGACCTTAAGAGCTGCGATTCCTCTTCAAGTTTCTTATGCTTGCTGATGGACTCCGTAGTCTTCTTCTTTCCAGTAACGCATATCGACTAGCAAAGACATTAGACTGCAGACCTTCTTCTCACTTTGATCCCCGCTCTTTATGAATTAGTGAACCAAAATGCTGCGACTGCACAGCAGTAGTCTTGAAAGCGACATAATGTTACCTAGATGTAAATTTAAGAGTGTAAATCATGATACGGGTGACTCTTATTTACCCCTTGTGTGATATAAATCCAGCTTTTGCCAGATTTTATTCTTTACTCTTCGCAAAGTGTCCTTGAGCGAGGCACTGAATCCAAAATTGCTCCTGATGTGTGTGTATATGTGGGGTTGGGAGGAGGGGGGGGTAGGGGGGTGGGGGGAGACTGGGAACTGTAAGTCGCTTTGGACAAAAGCATCTGCCAACTGAATGAAATGTAGTGCCATTAGTGCTCCTCTCCACTCACTGAGCTCACATAGTCTTTTTGCTGCTAGTGCACTTAAAGACTTTGAAAGTCCAAACAAAGAGACGGATCAACAGGACCTCGAGTCAAACTGTCCAGTCTTCAGTTCTGATTGTTTCAGTCTTCTTCTTTTGTGCCCTTTCATAAGTGCTGAACCATTGCGAGGTCCACCGCATCGCCACTGTTGTTTACCAGTGTTACAGTGATGTCACTGGCCCCGACTCTGTCACCATGGAGACCTACAAGCCTGCACTAACCAAGCTCAGCAAGTCAATACAGGTGAGCTGCTTTTTACATCTGAGGTCGCTCGCCCGAAAGGTCAGAGTACGACTTAATGCATCTGAAGTGCTTCCCTGTTCTCCCTTTTTTAACATCTTTCATCTTTTTCTTTTATTTTCCTCCTCAGTTGGACCCGGCTCCGAGCACAGACGTCCTCCGCAAGTTTGTCAGAACCACCAACGTTCAGAGTAATCTTTATATCTGACGATGTCCATGTTGCACACATTTAATTATATTTTCCTTTGGTAAAAAAAACTATCTTTTTTTTAAATAAAGAAATTAAATAAACAAAGCCGAAAGTTTAATGATTTACTGAATTCATATTGTCAATAAGGGGTGTCATTGCTAAAGAGTGGGGAGTTGTAATCCGGATTTGGTCATTTTGGTGTTCAAATTTATGAATGAATCAAATGCATTCTAAAAGGAAGCCACAGTCACAGTGTGCCTGCATAGTACATATCTACGTAAATCTCTTCCTTCTTTTCACTACGAAGATATTTCCTTCATTTTGCATTTGCTTTTCTCGAGGGATGTGAATGCCAGTCAGTCAGCCGGTCTGTCCCCCACTTTGGTCCGGAGTTAAAAGTTAAATATTGGACAGATTACCTATGACATTGAATACAGATATTCTTGCTCCCCTCAGGATGACTTGTATCAATTTTGATAATATATAATAACTACATCTAAATATCAAATTTAGGTTACCCCTGCACTGTAATCTCTGGTCACATTAAGCCTTTTAGAATGACCCACATTCAGAAGATCCTTCCTCTGGCATTATAAATTGTGTTGCCTGTTAGTTTCGGTGATATTCAGGAGGCCGTTCAGCACAAGAATAGAAAGCATTTTATCTTTATGCCTGAGCACCGACCAGTGGTCAGTCAGCGAAGGACTTACAATGCTAAATAACATAGTACACTATGCTATACAGCAGCTTGTGAGTTTCACCAAGGGATCAAGTCTACTTAGCCGACTTACTTTCCACCACTGTAATGGGAGCTATAATTGAAGCCTCAATCCACTTGCTGTTGTAAGCTATATGTAATCATTACAAATACTATTAAGTATTTTTTTTTATTTTTTAATAGTTTTTTTTATATGAATGGTTGGATGGATAGTTGATTTGTCCCTCTTTCTTCGTGTTAAGGCATAATGAATTTCCATAAAGGCAGCACGGTGGCTCAGTGGTTAGCACTTCTGCCTCACAGCAAGAAGCTTCTGGGTTCGAGTCCAGGTCGTTCTGGGCCTTTCTGTGTGGAGTTGTATGTTCTCCCCTTGTTTGCGTGGGTTTCCTCCAGGTGCTCTGGTTTCTTCCCACAATAAAGACATGCATACTAGGACTACAGGTCGTTGTTGCAAATGAGAACTTGTCTCAATCAACTTACCTGGATAAATAAAGGTTAAATAAAAAAACTAAAGTCTTTGCCTGTCCGGATGGGGGCAGTAATGCGCGAGTCAACTGTTGGTGAAACGCCGGAAGCTAGAAGAACTGAAGAAGATGAAGTGAGCGAAACTCAAACATTTCAGTTGGTGTTTACTAGCTAAGCTTTGACAAGCGTTACAGTGATTTTTCGTTGTTTTCTCGTTGAAACAGTTAGCAAATATTGTTCAAAAATACTGTCGACAAACCCACTATAACGTTACGATTATGTCACTGTATAACTACGCCAACCGGATACCGAGAGGATATCTTTAAGCAGTGAGTTAGCATCAGGTTAGCGAGGCTAACGTTACCAATGAGTACCAGCCGGCTTATAACTTCGACAAACGGCAGGTGCAAAGCGTCAGTCAGCCGCAACAAAGAGCACCCAGTCCCCAGAGGTGCCAACAAGGTGCTGGCCCAGAGGAACCATGCGGTGGTGGCGGTGGGAGCCTGGGTGGAGGGCGGGCAAGACTTCGTGGAGCACCCGTCTGTGAGTTTGGCATTTAACGCTAATTAGCAAAGCTAGCTAGCTGTGGGTCTGACTGTTGCCAGGCTGCTAACAAACCGTTGTTGATGATGGCCAGGCAGCCTGCAGGTTTAACTTTAGCTAAACGTTAACCGGGTGTGGAAGAAGGATTCAGATCTGTTACCTAAGTAAAAGTATCAATACTCAGCAAGGTGGACATTTACCCAAGTAATATACTTTTTGAGAAGTATTTCCATTTTCATGCTACCTAAACTTCAACTCCCCTAGCTACATTTTACAAGCCAACTTTTTTACTCCTGTACATTTATTTAACAACACTAGTTGCTTTGCATATAGTGATGTATTATTATAAATTAAGTTACCCAGCAGTATTTAAAAATAGTTTAAATTAGCTCCACCTTTACCAGCTGCAATATTAGTGATGCATACACATTAATGCGTCACTAATTGTAATCCAATGATGGGCCATTCTGCATAATATGATAATTATGTTTTGATACTAATACTTTTGTATGTAACTTAAGTTAGATTTTGAATGCAGGGCTTTTACTTGTAACAAAGTATTTTAACTGTGTGGTAGTCACATTAATTTGAGTCCTTATTTTTCCTAAAGTAATCCAAACAGTCTTCCCATGTCTTGGTTTAGGCTCTGGCTCTGCTAACTGAGGAGATCCAGGCAGAGAAGAGGAGGGAGACTGAAGAGAGCCTTCGACGATTTCAAGATGAAGTACGCCATCGTGTGGCACAACAAGCTCAAGTCAGCAAGAAGAGACAGCAGCCTCAGACAGACTCAGTGGTAAAGATTGATTGATTCATTTTTTTTTTTCTCCAAATATGTAAAGAACAGAACAGCATACAAGCAATAAAAACAAAACAAATCAATAACAACAAATAACAGTTCATCTCCTGTGCACTGCCAAGGTGCCGTTCAGCAAGGCACAGAACCCCCAATTGCTCGGGGTGCCTTTCCATGGTCAGCTCCCTCACTCTGACATCTCTCCCTTAGTGCATGTAGAGGTACTGAGCATGTGTGTGTAATTCAGACTCTGTTATAATAGGGCTTAATTAGGGCTTATTTAATCGTGATTATGATTCCGGCTCCCCATGATCACAAAAACAGAATAATCCAGAAAAACATGTATTTAGCTCAATCCGTTTTGCAAGTACACTCTTATTTTCTCTTTTCTGAATGAAAAAAATAAAGTTTAAATAGGAAAAGTATTGAGTTTTTTTTTTTTTTACTTTTGATTTATTTAACTTTTTCCACTCTTTTTCTTTTTTTTTTTTTTAGTTCAATAATTGCAACATCTTTCCAGAAGTCAACGAGTAATCGTGTCAAATTTGACCGAAATAATCGTGATTATATTTTTTTCCATAATCGAGCAGCCCTATGTTGTAATAACAACAGAGTGAAAACATTGGAATTTTCCCTTGCGGGATTAATAAAGTATGCATTATTATATTATTATAGTTGCCTGTACTGCTGTTGTCCCTGCCTGATTGACCTTATTCCTGTAAATCTGTAAACCGCACCATGGGAGATCGAGCCTTCTCCATCGCTGCTCCACGCATCTGGAATTCCCTCCCTGAACATTTGAGAAAACTCCAGTCTGTGGACACCTTTAAAAAAGAACTTAAAACTGTTTTGTTCAGGCACGCGTTCTTAAGTTGTCCTTAGGCTTTGCAGATATTATTGTTGTTATTTTTTTTTTTCTCTTTTTGCACTAAACTGCTCTTTTAGCTCTTTTCATGCGTATTTTACATATGTATTTTTGTTTCTTTTTTTTGTTATGCGTTTTAATGTGGTTTCTGTAGCACTTTGAGATTCTTTTATGAAAAGTGCTTTATAAATGAAATGTATTATTATTATTATTAAATCTGCATGTTTACGTCCAGATGAAACCTGACAGGAGAATCCCACATCAGCAGGATCATGTCTGGACCCAACATGTGTCCGCTGGCGAGAGGCTGATGTCTGCAGGGGATGCTGCACACCGGAGGCTGACGGAGGGGAGCCCTCAGGAGGTGAGACTGTATTATATTATTAAATAATTGAAGTTTTGTTTACTGTTTTGGTGTGTGCGCACCTTCCCAAAAACTGTTCTCCACATTAATCAATATCACAGTATAAACAATATAAAATGGCCAAAAGTTTATGGACAATTATGCTTTGTTCCAACAAAAAGGAAAGTTTTACCTTTGTTAACAGGTGCTCCTGTTTCCTTTTTCAACATTGTTTATTTATTTAATTTTTTTCGGCCATCTGTAACACAACAGTTAATGCACTGTTAACAAGCAACATAACATTGTTGCTTTTACTTCCACAAACAAATGAACAGACAAGAAAACAAACAAAACAACAATACTAATAAAATATTTATATATACAAGAAACAAACAGGACTGAAAAGGTGTAGGCTGAAGCCTGAGCTAATTACACCTACCCTTTTTACATGAATTATATTCTTTCATACAAAGATGAAAGAGTGAAAATGCACCTGAGCACAAAGCTAGGTCCATAAAGAGAGGTTTTTCCCAGTTTGTTGTGAAAGAACTTGACTAGCCCGCACAGAAATCCATCCAAAACCTTTCGGGATGAACTGGAAGACCGACTGTGAACCACTGTGAAAAGATTGAAGAGTGGAGGCTATTGTAGCAGCAGATTAATGCCCAGGGTTTTAGATAGACATGATCAACCATGCATGTTTTGAGGTCATTCAGAAACAGTGTCTTTATTACACAGCTGGCCCACCAGAGAGCACTGGTGAGAAGTTCAACTGTAAAATGTCCCGCTCAGTACATTTCTTGGTCACAGTTCTTTTAACAACCAAATTTAAGAGGTCTTTACAAAATGTAGGTCTCCTGTCAGGCTCTTAAGCTGACTGTGGAGGATCAAAGTCTGCCCGGGGACCAAGACAAACTACTATCTTCTGTCATCCCTTTGTAATGTACAGTCGGCCCTTATTTTCTTCAGTGTGTTGTGCAATGTGTGTGTTTTTTGCTGTTTCCTTGTGTGAGTGATACAATAATGTGACGATGATTAATCTGTAGGAGTTTTTATTTCCATGGTTTTCCAGCCTAGTGGAGGCATGAGGCAGGTCAGACTCAGACTGGCTGCCTGTCGGATGATCCCCCATAGGGAAATGTCGTCAGACCTTCCTGGAGGCAAATGGAATATCTCTTCCAACAGACATGTGAGTGTCTGTGTCTCACATTTGTTCCTCTTTTAAAAACACAGTGGTCCTATACTCTGTGTGTGTGTGTGTGTGTGTGTGTGTGTTCTCTTTCACATCCAAAGTGTAATAATACAGATTTTCCCCTGCACCCAGCAGAAACCTGGATCTCACGTGCTGAGAGCAGAGCAGGAGGAGGAGGCTGTTCAGGAAGAAGAAGAAGAGGAGGAGGAAGAGGGGGATGATCATCTCTTCAACAGTCAACATAAATGTCCCCTCGTTCAGCAGAAGGTTAATACCCATGGTGCAGCAGTTTCACGTTTATTTTTTATTTTTCTATAAATTAATTTAGGATGCAGGATATGCAGACCTTTACCAATATCCTATAACAATATCCTAGAGTTATTTCCATGGCGGATAGTTTTCATTTTATTGCAGTTTCACTGTATCAAGTAGGGATGTAACAAATACAATACATTATTCGGTTATGAACAGAAAGTGTTCTGAACAGATGCAAACAACATCCATGCTTGATCAGTAATACAAAGCTTTGTCTTGAGCTGTCACCTGACACAGTTTGCCTCAAACACACAGAAGACCTCCTCAGAGTCATAATTCAGTCAAATATGAACACCGACATCATGCTGTACGCATACAGCTAGGATCAGAAAAACTCACTCTTTCCACTGGTATTGGTGTTGAAATCCTTGGAGGAGAAACATTCATAAATCTGCTTAGAAATCCAACAAAAAGGTGCTTATTATAACTTCAGATTTTGCCACATAATCATCAGATTCAGATTTTTCAAAAGTCAATCTAGCAATTGACGAGACATGCAGCTAAAAACGCAGGGTGACTTGAAGCAGATTTGCCAAAACGTAAACAAATACAGGCTAAAAAAACACTGCGATGTAGATAAAAGTTTGACATTTCGATTTGTTTGTGATGTGATCCTCTCAAAAGCTAAACGCTCTGTTTACGGCAAACATAGCATTTAGTATGGCCAAATAATTAACTTTGGTCTCATCGTACCATATAATAAGCCTGGATAGACCAGATGCCACGTGAGTTATTAAGAGTAGCTGTGTCCCAGTTCCGGGGGAAGATGGGTCCTTCCTCTCCAAATGAGACAGTCCAGCATCACAAGACCTAAAACGTGTCTTCAGGTGGCTCTCGTCAAATCATAAACCCAAATAGTTCAAACTTTATGGCCTTAAACAGCTGACCGAGTGTAATTACAAATGTGAAACAAGGGTCACACTTTATGACACATCACATGATGGAAGTGTACAAGGTTAGTGGTAAATTATTCCTATAACTTCCATTTCCCTGTAATGCTTTGTGATTCATTACATGTCCAGGATACTAACATGAACAACCACCCTAAATAGTGCAGTTTATGCCTGGTTTGATTTATCTACGCCCTGCTCCAGCCGCAGCTGAAGCATTTCAACAGTTAAAAGGATAAGGCTGCTAATATTCTATATTTGTTTTGTTTTGAAAAGAACTAAACCAGCAAAGCGTTAGTCCTTCTCTTCATACTTTCTAACTGCATCACTCCAAGCACATTGGCCCTCATTTATCAATCTTGCGTAGAAACGGGCGTACATGTTGGCGTAAGATTATGCTTACACTCCTCTCACCGCCTGATTTATGAAGCTGTGCATACCTTTGAAATCCAGGTGTACGCAATACCTGCCCTTGATAAATGCCGCGGCTGAAAACGATCGTCATTAGAATAACACGCCCCAATATGTTCTGGGTTTTGAGGCCTCGCCCCTACAATTCACGACATGGCGAGACGTAATCCGGCTGAGAAGCGGCACTTTTCAGAGGTGGAGATTGAAACCCTGATATCTCCGGTTCATTTTGCACTAACGTGTGTACTATTCGGCAGCCTGAAAACTGGTATTAAAGGCTGTAGAAAGAATGCGGCATGGAAGGAGATCACTGATGCGGTCAACAGTGTTGCCGTGGTAAATCGGACTCCAGCTGAAGTTTAGCCTTTTAATTTATACATCGACACATTTGTCTATAGTCCTAATAGTAATATACAGGCTTCTATTGCAATCTCTTAGGCCTACATATGTAGGTGTACTTATATTTAAATAAACACACGGTAGCGGAGTTTATGCAGGGTCTTTTATTTATTTTTGTTTTCATGAGTCGGAACGAGACAACAGCTGAGGGAGATCGCTTGTCCTGACAGCAGAGGGGCTGGAAAAACAAGCCGAAATAACTCGGTCAATGACAGAAATAAATCATTCACTTGAAAGAGAAACAAAATCCTGAAGAATAAATAAAAAATATTGTTTGTACATGTTTCCTGTATTGAATATCATTGCCAAACATAACACTAGGCTATACCTTTTAAAAGCGAGGAATAATATCCTGTCTCCTTGGTATAGCCCCCAGTTGGGGCTGGACACTTCTCTCCGGGCATCGGGTCATCTGGCTCCATTGCTACATTTATGGCACCGTGTTTTCCTGCGAGATGTTGTACAGAACCCCCCCAGGCTAAAACAATGTTGCAGACCGGTGAATAGCATAGCGGCCTTCTTTTAGTTTGTCAGTGCGTTTTGTGGTGTTAGGAATTGTTTTTCTGTGCATTTCCGCACTAACTCAAAACGTGCGTACACCACCTCCTGAGCTGGCGTAGGATTTGAGCGTGCCGTACGCCAACGTCCATATTGATAAATCTCAAAGTCACCGTGGTTTTGGGTGTACGCCAGGTGTACGCTGAAAATTTGGTGTACGCACTTTTGATAAATGAGGGCCAATGGATCCCACCGAAGATATAAATCGTTTATAACGGTGTACGCATATATTGTTACATTTTGTTAGTATTGTATATTGTAGTTTTTTTGTAAACATTACTCAAACATGAGGAAATATTGTGTTTGTTGGCGATGATTCTCAGTCACGAGTTAGAGTATTTACAGCAGCAGGGCAGTGTATGTTGGATTAAGGTGTGTGTGTGTGTGTGTGTGTGTGTGTGTGTGTGTGTGTGTGTGTGTGTGTGTGTGTGTGTGTGTGTGTGTGTGTGTGTGTGTGTGTGTGTGTGGGTGGGTGGGTGGGTGGGTGGGTGGGGGGTGGGTGTGGTTTCATGGTAATGAAGAACATGTCACCCGGTGCAATGGTGTGGCTCATTGGTGTTTTTTTTTTACCGTTTATTGACAACAATAGAGCTCTATGTCACAGAGGAAGTATATGCGCATATCAGGCTTTGAATAAACACATGATACTTGTTTGAGGAATCAGTTCTTTTATACGATTTGTTGACATAAGATATAACAAAAATATAGACTCTCACCAGACAGAAGCGGGGAGCTTGAAGAGAAAATATGTTGTTATCTGACTGTGTATATGTTTCAGGTTAGTGGACCTGTGTTGTGGGATTCTGACAAACCACAGCCTGGTCCTGGTTTCAAGTCCAACCTCAGAGCCCCCCCGGTACTGTGGCCTCTGACTGACCAAGAAGAACTGAAAAGACAGGTATACATCAGACGTGTACATGGACCTTTTGACTTTAGTTGTTGTCCTGTCAGGACCAAATGTTACCGTAAGCACGTCTCTCTCTGCAGCGTCAGTCTCAGTTCCTGGTGCACCGCCGTCAGTACATGAACATTGAGAGAGAGCAAGTGAAGGAGAACAAACAGAACAGGAAACACCTGAAGAGGACGGCAAGGTGACAAGACTTCTATTTTATTCTGCCTCACTTATTGGTGCAATTAAAGTGATTCTACACCCAAAGTCTTTAGAGTATCAAACAATCTGTAGCTTCGAAAGATGGCTGTTAAATGTTTGTTATGAAAAACCTTATTGATTGATTGATTGAAACCTCAAACCTTGATTTCAAGTATGTTTAAGTCCTTTTATAATGCACAAAAGTGGTGACATGTATTACAAAATATTCCCTTGTTTTGCCCAAATATGACCAATACTTTGGCTTGGTGTAAAACATTCAGACTAATTAAAATACTCGCGTATGACTGTAAAGTACTTGTGATTTTTAAGCCTTGGTCTCCTCTCATATGTACCCTGTCTTCACTGAAGGATCAAAGCTGAAAAAGAACAGATTCGTTTGGAGGAAGAGAGAAAGTTGGAGAGAGTTCGGCAGCTCGCGGAGGCCAGACAAAGGCTAGAGGAGAGAGAGCTGCTGATTCTGGAGCGACTGAAGCTTGAGGAGGAGGAGAGAGCTGTGGAGCTGCAGAGGAGAAAAAGAGAGGAGAAAGGGAAAGTGACTGCAAGGTAATTAACGTAGTAATTTGCCAAAGCTTAAAGGGGAACTATGCAGGATTTTTTTAGCTTAAATTACCTTACCTGAACAGCTTCGGAGTCACTGGAATGGTTCTATGACTTATTTCGAGTTGAATGGTGGTCGTCTTGCTCCCCCCTAGCGCCTGTGAGTGGAAAAACCACCCTTGCAACTTTCGGCTGGCGAGCCGAAGTCCTCAGCGTCAGGGAGTATCGTGATGTCAGGTTTCGCGATGTAACAAATTGCTTCACGGCACTGCACGCATACACCCATTCAGGAACCGGCTAACAAGGTAGCAATAGAGTTTTTCACACTATCGTCATGGCTGAGCCGGCAAAAAAGAAGTAGAAAGCTAGGAAAGCATTATCGGAGGAACAGAGAAAGAGGTAGGCTGACCGAGTGAGGAGTCAGAGACGAGTAAACATCGGAGCTGCCAAATATCTATTCCGAAGCTGTAGGGGGAGCTCTATAGAGAAACCTGCGAGCAAAAAGCAAGAAAACCGCAAAGAAATGGCCAAAACTGCATAGCGCCCCTTTAAAGGGGAACTCCGATTTTACACATGAAAGTGTGTTTACAAGGGAGTACCACTGCATATGTGAAAAAAAGTTGTGTGAAGCATTTTGTGGCTCCAGAGAAAGCTGGGAGAAGTCTGATAAAACCGCCTTCTAAGAAACGTATGAACACATCTCTGATAAACACAAGATTTAAAGTGATTTTAAAGCTTTAGTGCGTCACTTTCTGATAATAATAAACATCTGTTACATTCAAGCCCCTGCCAAATGAGTTGCTACAAACTTAATTAAGACTATCAGCTCCACACAACTCTCTCTGTAGTTCTCAGTAGGACTATGTTCAGAAGATATGTGGCGTCCGGTGACTTTCCCGCGCAGAAGCTCAAGTGAAGATAATGACCTCTTCTAAAAAGAGTCAATCATGTTTTTTTAATCCTCTGTCTTCCTTGGCTAATAGCAACTGTGTGGAGGAGGGGGGGCGTGCACGATCACGTAAAGGCCATTTTATAGTTGTGTGTAGAATCGACGGCGCATGGTCCGGAGCCTGACGTGCACCTCTCGGAAAATGTAACTACACGTCGCTCTGCTGTGGCTGGGTAGTGTTGCATTACCAGACTCATTTCCTTGTTCTCCTTCTCCATAAACCTGGTCAGAAAACACAGGGGAGACACTTTGTTTCTCTCACTAGGACTCTAGAGTCGGTACTTGCTCTGAAACTAATCGCCGTCACTCTCTCACTTCTCCCTTGCTCACACACACACACACACACACACACACACACACACACACGCACATGCCGGCTCGACGCACACACCAGCGCACAAGTATAAACATCAGGCCACTTACGTAGGCTTCGGAGAAAGCTCTGCGTGGAGCCTACGCAGAACTGTAAAACAGCCTTAAGGCTTGTATCATGTGGATGCGCTGATAGTTTTGTTGTCATTACTTAGAATTCCTCATGGGGGGCGACAGAGACTACGCACTGTAGCTTTAAATGATTGTTTGTGGAGAAACTCACTCGACAAAATCATATGAGTGTTAGCCGACTAACAATTTCTGTATTCAAGGACAGCCCTATACAGTTCAGTAAAGTGGACTATGGACCACCAGCTGGACCAAATGAAGTGAACTACATGTGCATCCTAAATAAAAGTGTATGTGGCTCTGTGAAGCTGATCACCAGGCTGATTGTAACTCTCCAGGTTCATTGAGGCTCTGAGAGCTCAGATGAAGGAGCGACTGTCTCAGGAGAGGCTGGAGCCGCCTCCTCTCTGTTGCTGTGCATCCTCTTTCTGGGACTCCCACCCCGACACCTGTGCTAACAACTGTGTCTTCCACAACAATCCCAAAGGTACGCACTGCACACCTGCCTCACACACCACCACCACTGAGCTTTAATAGAACTACACATGAAAACATTCAAAGCACTGACAGTCATTTGTCTCCTCCACAGCGTATGCCAAGGCGTTACATTCAACAATGTTGAGTTTGGAGTTACAGTAAAGGAAGCCGATGAACTGAAACAGACTCCTTACAGGCCAACATTGATATTATTTTTTATCTCCAGACGGAAATATCTCAACAGATATCAAATGGATTGACATGGCATTTTGTCCAGGCATTCATGTTTTCCACAAGATGAAGCCAACTGACTTTGATGATCCTTGACTTTTCATCCACTGATATCACAAGACCCAATATCTCAACATCTACGAGACGGATTGGCGCAGAATTTTGTACAGACATTATTGGCTCTTAGATGATGTATCCTATAGACTTTGCCTCTTAGTGCTATCATCAGGTCCTGCAAAAGATAGGCTGCCTCTCAGTGAACCTTTCTGGATTTGCATTTTATATTAATAATTCAAATCTAGAAAGTAACTTAAGCTATGAAATAAATGTGAAAATTACAATATTTGACTCTGAAATGTACTAGAATATAAGTATAAATAGAGCTGGGTGATATGGAAAAAATCTAATATCACGATATTGTTGACCAAATACCTTGATATCTATTGTAGGGTTGACAAGTGGTGCTTACAAAAAAATATTTACACAATGAGATTTTTGAAAAATAATCATCATTAATGTAGATATAATGACTAAGTGGGTAAAGGCAAATAATAGAAAAGCTAGAACAGTCTGGTAAGTTGAAAAAATGACATCACTTTACTGTAATGCAGCCATTAAAACCAGGGACAGATAACACTTGTGTCATATTACGATATTAAATTATCCAAAATCTAAGACGATATCCTGTTTCCTATCACGATATCTATATAATATCAATATATTGCTCAGCCCTAAGTATAAGTAGCATAAAATGGAAATACTCAATTAAAGTACAAGTATCTCGAAATTGTACTTGCAGTACTTGAGTAAATGCACTTAGTTGCCTGTTTTCCTTATTTCTTATTCCCCATCAATACTCATCTTGCCACCCATATTGCGACCTTTGAGAAGGGGTCCCGACCGGGTCCCGACCCTCATGTTGGGAACCTCTCGCAGCTCTCAGCTGCTTCCTGTTTGCCGTGACGTCAGCTAAGGATGATCACGTTGCCGCCGGGGCTCCGTCTGGAAAATCTTATGGAATTACACATTTAGGCTAATAATAATCCTTTTTATTTCAATCATAACGGACGCCTCTTTTTGAAGTTCTACAGCAGCACAGATGTAGGCTGGCTCTCCGGACCCGGTGCGTAATATAAACTCTCAGTATGGAGAACTGCTGGATGTTTACGGACTGTGTCTCCCACCACGAAGCTGCATGGCTACTGCTCTATTCCTTTAGTTAGCAGCTGGGGTCTACTTTGAACCGGTAGCTAACGTTTGCTAGTACAAAACCAGTTAGTGTTTTTTTTTCCAAGGCTAGCTCTCTTACCCGCATTGTGCCGTTACTACCCGTTATAAAGCCGGTAAATTGGCTAATAACGGTGCCTTTAATTGTCCGATAATATCACGCCGAGGACATGCCTGGAATTTAAGTATTTTTAAAGTGTGACGCAAGTTTTCATCCAAAAAAAAAAATGAAGTCGCCCCTGGCTCCTGGCATACGATTTACCACGTCTTTCTCTCGAGATAGCTGGTAAGTTTCCATGATCATCCATGCCTATTGTTCTCCACAAACTAACCCATTACAGCCGTTGGTCTGTGTGTGTATGTGCGTGTGTGTGTTATCTCCCCTGTTGTAAATGATTGTCTTAACCGCATCGATAAACGCACATTCTGTGAATTTGTAATGCGGGCTATTAACCCAGGGTTCACTATATAAATACATACTTTCTATATCATACTACCTTACAAACTCATTACTGTTGCTTGTTTTTATTGAGCTATGTGCCCCAGGTACGTTTCAGTTTCGATGAGACTATCAACAGCCACGCCAAATCGATTTGGTAAAAGACAAGGGGCATTTTATTTTAATAACCTCTCAGTTTCAGTCACTTCACACTGTGGGGCTTTTCATTACTGTTTTTGTGCCGATTATCCAGCAATCAAGTCCATCATGGTTCACCACTTTAGTAAAAAAAGAAGCCCATTCTTCACAAACTAATGGAAAAAAAATTAAAAAAAATAGGACTAATTATGTCCAAATAATTACTTTGTATCTTCTAACTTTGATTTACTAAGTCTGAATAATAAGACAGTGTTATACTATGAGATAATCACAGCAGGTCTGCAACCAGTAATTATTTGCATGATCAATCAGAAAACTGAACAATGCACATCATAAGGGCCCAAGGGGATGTCTTCCAAAAATAAAAGAAAAAAAGATCTGACCATCAAAAACCCAAATATTTTTTAATTTACTGTAATGTAAGACCGAAAAAGCATCGAATCCACACATTTGCGAAACTGAAACCATCAGATGTTTGCAATGTGTGCTCGAAAATTGACTGATCAATTATAAAACAGTTCCTGCTCTGTTATGAGAATCCCAAGTAAATGTTGTACCTGTGCTTTTACACATTTACGCACTTCTTATTCATTTGTAAGCATTTCCGGCAGGCTGTCTGTTGCAAAATCCTTCAGTGTAATGAATAATTCATGTTAATTGAAACTCTTTCCTAACAATGCCATGCCATCTTTCAAGTATATGTGAGAAAAACATAATGAGGAGCTAAAGAAGGTCGACATTGTTGAGTCACTACGCTAGGATGTGCTATAAACACTGATGTACCTGTCGGTTAGGTACACCTGTTTCATCTCATGCAAACAAATGCAGCAGCCCTGCAATGAATCCTGTCTTTGTGAAGTCTACAATGTTCAGTTTTTGCTGACACAGTGTCAGGCAGTGGTTGAAGAAGTACTTGGGTCCTTTACTTAAGTAAAGTAGCAATACAACAATGGAAATAATACTCCAATACAAGTTCAAGTCTTCATTCAAAATACACTCAAGTACAAGTACATAAGTATTTTAGGAATAATAATTATTAGGACTTTTCTCGAGCCTTTCTTTTTTTTTTGTGAAATATTGGGTAATAATTAAAGGTATATGGACCACTGGTTTAATCTTTAACTGTGTTTTATATTTTATGTTTTTTTTTTTTTACTTTAAAATCTTAAATTGTAAATTAACTATAGCTGTAAGATAAATGTAGTGGAGTAAAAAGTACATTATTCCCCTCTCAAATGTAATGGATAGAATAAAGTAGTAGTAATAATTCAATGGGAATACTCTAAGTACCTCAAATTTGTACAGGATTACAAAACTTAAGTACATCTACTGTACTTAGTTACTTTCCACCACTGGTGTCAGATCTGTCAAAACTTGATATGTTTCTAATATTTTATCATAGTTTACTAGCATTAGAAATATGTTATAACACACTCCTCACAGGCTGAGATCAGGTGTGTGATTTAGGGATAATCATTTTACTATTTTTATTATTTTGCTGATATTTGACTTCTAATAAAGAAGTTACTCACTCTCTGATACCCACCAGTATAAACACAGTTGATCCATAACATGCTGGCAGTAGTTTGCTTATGTTTCTGTGTCAATAGAAAGGTTTTAACATAAAAATATATATATTTTTTTTTCTTACAGTATTTTTTATGTGTAAAAACTCTTGTTTTATGACTGCAAAGTCAGGTAAAATATTCTCCTTTCACAATGTACACATTAAAGAAGATTACATGCTTAATGGCCAGTATTGTAATTAGTTATAACATTACTATAATTAATACCTATTGTGCCACCACATTGTTATTCTTTCATCTCTCTTGTTCAGGTATCGCGGTTACATTCTTCTCCTCACCTTCCTCTTCTACACGGCCTACCATCTGTCACGGAAACCTATCAGCATTGTTAAGGTGACTGGGACAATTCTACTCCTTTTCAGCTACAGGGTTTTTGCAGGAACTTGACACGTGTGGGTCAAGGGTCAAATGCTGCCTGTAAGATACTCTCTGGAGCTCCTTCATATCAGTTTTGAAAACATGAAATCCAGTTAGCCTCAAGAGAATTTGAGCTTATGCACAAGGCTTCACCCTATTAAAGAAACAATAGGATTAGAAAGGAGATAAATGAATGGATGAAAACAACGAACAGAATTTCTTATACAGAGTTAGAAAAAAGCTTTATCTCAATAGCGCCCATCCAAGCTATTTGTTATCTCTCAAGGTTAAATTGAACAATCCTCTAGCACATATTCCTGGAATGAAAACCTCAGACGGCAACATTTCTACAGAGGCGAGCGACAGCAGTAAACAATCACTTTGAATAATTTTATGACAATCTTAGCAGATAATTGTTTAGCTTCAGTCTTGAGGGTTTGTTTTGTTCTGTCTTTTTGTTGTTGTTTTTGCACCCGTTCTCTATAACACTTGGCTCTGTTAAATATGTAAATATGCCTTTTTGTCACAATTAGGTCCCTAACTCTTAGACATGCTGCACACATTAAAAAAAGCATAAATCCCTGTTTGAATGCTCTGCACACAGAAAAGCTAACAGTCAATGTTCTGGACCCCTATATGTCTCTCCTTATCCATAATGATTCAATAGATTGTTCAGACATGCTTTTGATATGAAATGCACTATAATTCCTTTAGATGCTGAAAGAGCATTTGCTTGCTTCAATTCTTTATGTATTTTAATAAATGGTCAAAAACATGCAGCAGCTATGGTATGGATTACGGTCCTGTAACGCTACTGACAGATTATTTGCAGTAAAAGTGGACACATTTAATATCATGAAAGGCAATGGAATATACAATAAAAAAGACAATTGTTTTAACTCATTTGTCTGCACTCACAAGGTCCTTCAACCCCTGTATGGTACCAATATCTAAACCCATGTAGTGCCGTGTTCTACTGTGTCTGCGAGAGTTTTATCTGGGTCGTTTCAACTGTTTTTCTGTCTGATTTTCAGAGTGAGCTTCACAGAAACTGTTCCACAGTCATTCGGCCAGCAGACTTTAACGTAACTGATAATGCTACGTGGTGCGACTGGGCGCCCTTTGGTAAGTCCTTTACTTGTTGTCATCTGTAAACTAAAGAGTAGATATTGCAAACTAGCACTGGGAAATGTATATTGTTATAGGAGATCCTCAACATATAGCCACATTATAGATATTAAGGTGTCATAAGGTACAGTTTTAGAATGCTTTTCATTTGGGCACGGGCTGTTCTCCCATCATGGCAGGGTTCATTTACTGGTTGAAGACCCTGGCTCAGTCATGCGTTTCACCAAACACAAGTGGCCGTGTTGGGTGGGAAGCTCCAGAGGGCTCTTTGTGCTGTACAAATCCTACTAGTTTATAAAATATCTAGAATTATAAATGGTTATACTGTATGGAGAAAGCTAATAGTTTCATCTGTGTTGTCCCTCTAGACCAGGACAACTATAAGACGCTGTTTGGGGTCTTGGATAACTCCTTCCTGGTTGCCTATGCCATCGGCATGTTTTTCAGGTTTGTATGTGCTGTTGCCTGCGGACCTTATGTTTTTGTCTCTAAGTGTGTGTGTGTGTGTGTGTGTGTGTGTGTGTGTGTGTGTGTGTGTGTGTGTGTGTGTGTGTGTGTGTGTGTGTGTGTGTGTGTGTGTGTGTGTGTGTGTGTGTGTGTGTGTGTGTGTGTGTGTGTGTGTGTGTGTGTGTGTGTGCGCTATATTGAGTCATAATCTTTCTTCTTGTGTTGACAGTGGGATGTTTGGAGAGCGCCTCCCTCTGCGTTACTACCTGAGTTTTGGTATGCTGGGGAGTGGATTGTTCACATGTCTGTTCGGCCTCGGCTTCTACTGGAACATCCACTCGTTAGGGTACTACGCCTTCATCCAGGTAAAGACACAAAATCACATTATATAAAATTATACACTTTCTTTTGTACCTTTTGTAAACATAGAAGACCCCCACAGCTTTTTCCTTAGTGCCATCATCAGAACAGAATTTCCACATTAACACAACAAATTGCCAAATCTAACTGCCAGATTGACGTCAAGTTACCCTGTAATTTTGGCAACTCAATGACCCTGCCACTTTGTGCTACCTACAACGGGACCTACAAACAGCAAAATTGTCACTTTAATACATTTAGCAGAATAAGCTTGCACGTGCTAATCGTGGAGCAGTAGTTGGTTTCAGGGTGAAGTTACTTTGTAGAAAACTTGGCGAACAACAGCTGGGAACTGTGTACAGCTTTACTGTAGTCCCAGTTTTGGTGATATTACGCCTCTGTAGAGACCAACAGCTGTGCTCATTGACCCTATCTGGCAACGTACATTTATACCTTAACGTGACAGTCTGCGTGGATGGGTAACGGTTGTTACAGCACATAACTCAACCTTAAAACCATTTTAAAATTGACATCTTTACAATTTTGGTTGCAAAGTGAATATTTCCCAAAATGCTAAAACTATGCCTTTTAACTATTTGTTTGTGTAACAAAAGATCTGCCTATCAATTTGAGAGTGACAGCAGGTTTACATCCTGTTTTCTGTCTTTCTATTGTGGTACAACTCTTTTGTTTACATTTTCAAAAATTTACATTCAAAACCTTGCCCATTTACATTTGGTCAGGCAGAACTACTGCATGCAACAAACTCACATTTTGGGAGAAAGAGGGAACTACAGAGATCAGATGAGCTGTTTATTGCTGACTCACCACCAAACGTACACCAACACATGCACACCCATGCTGGGTTTCATTGGTTGCTGGACTCATAGGGAAATGAATGTTGGTCTCACTGTGGACTCAGTACAAGTGAATTCAGAGTCAGAAGAGTTTTGTCTCACTTCAGTCTTTTTTTAAAAGTTCCTTAAAGCAGTAATAACCACACAGAAATGCTGGAAATGAAACTGGTATGGGAATCAAGCTCAGACCTCTCACTCTGCACAATCAGATTTTAGTCTTGTAAGACTTGGATTACCTCAGAAACAAGTGAAGTTACACCAGTTTTGTGTACAGGCTACTTTCCCTTCCCGTGTATTAATTAAGGCTGCAAATAACTTATTTTTTTCCTGTTTACTTGTTTAGTCTCTCTCAAAAAACATAGTTAAACAAGGCTGTCATAATTGGCCAGAGCCCAAGGTGATGACTTAAAATAGCTTGTTTTGTCTCATCAACAGTCCAAACCCAGCAATTAACCAACGCTATAAAACAAAAGAGATTTGAGAAGCTGAAACCAGAGAACATTTGATGTTTATGCGGTTAAATAAATAAGTCTATTCCATAGTTTGTAGCTCAAGAAAGCCATGCTGTGTTCTAGCTCAGAGGTGTCAGATGAGCCTCACATGATCACATGACCCTCCTCTGGAGTCACATTCCACAAGTACTTTCAACAACCTGTGGGGAACTATAATTAGAAATATAACTCATGGTATAGATAATAATACACCTATTAATCAATACATTTTAAAGACCTACATGAAGCAATCAAGAAATCATAGATTTATTGTATTGATTGACAACCCTTTTACCCCGTTACAGGTTACGACTGGGAGCTGTGGGTCAGTACAGACCGTATTTATCATCTCTTTCCTTTACATATGTAGAGATCTCATGGGGGCTTAGTCAGGCTTTCCTCACACACACACATCACAGGACTCACGGCTGCGTCATGTGACTGCAGTGTGACTGTGTCTGGGCTTGATGTAGGTTTGGTGTGTAAATGTAACGACTCACTGCTCACTAGGGGTGTGAATCCTCACCGGTCTCACGATTCCATTCGATTCAATGTGGATTATCCCGTCAATGATTCGAATCGATTCGATATCACGGTGCGTCACCTCCTCGATGGTATTATATATTGCTACACGTGCTACATAAACAAATTCAAGCAGTCAGATATATGAACTCCCCTTTTTATTGTATCTGCTCTTAAAAAAAGACACTTCCTTAATGTAGCGGAGTCAGAACACCGCAGACAAAAGGCAAAAACAAAAAAAGCAGCAAACGGAAAATCAACAAGTAACATCATTAGGCAATAATCGATTATGGTCTGTCACTGCATCGATGCAGAATCGTCCAGGTCTGCATTTTTTTATTTTTTGAAAGTATGCTTGTACCAGTGTTAAAAGGCTTTGATGCAGTATGTTAACACAGGCTGCTTTCTCCCTCTGTTTGCTTCCTTCTGCAGGTCATGAACGGGCTCATGCAGACCACCGGTTGGCCTGCAGTGGTGGCATGTGTCGGCAACTGGTTTGGAAAGGGGAAGTGAGTACTGCACGATGTGCACTGCAGTGTAGTCCTGCTGACGATGCAACATTAGATGCTTTTTTTGTAGCTCCCTGACTCACGGATCCTCATTTTTTCACGTTTTGACAGCACAGTGAGAACTTGGTTTGATTTATCTCAGACAAGCATCAAATCCACATCATAAATCTGAAATATACACTACTGTTCAAAGGTTTGGTATCCTGCCACAAAATCTTGATTGTCCCCAGTCAGATGTCTGAGAGGGCTGCGCTTTATATCTGACTGGCCGTTGATGCTTTTAGGTTGTAGAAAGTCCTCTTTACAAATAGATTATTTAATTTTGTACATGGAGAACAAAACGCTGTACAATGGTTCAACCAGACTGACAACTGAAAGGGCAGAAAGAGACAAAGATCCCTCTGAGCAACAGTTGAATAAGAAGAGAAGAAACCAGCAGTCATTGGTAAAAGAAACTGGAAGCTTAGCATCAAAATGTGTGCAGATTTAAATAGGAACATCTTCCTGTTTCAGTGTCAAGTACACAATACTACAGCCTATAACAAGCTGGAGTTAACAGGCAACATGTTGCTTTAGCAAAGCTCTTCTTCAAACTTCACAACAGGAACAGAAGGTTGGTCTAGGGTTAGCACTGTGGGAATATCAGCTGAACATACTATAGACTGACCCATCACAGTTTAAACATCTCCAATCTAACCACTGAGTAGACTGCAGAGGGCCCAGAGCTACTTCTTAATGTGGCTGACAACTCTTGTGTTTTGATCATCAGGAGAGGGTTCATCATGGGTGTCTGGAACTCCCACACCTCAGTTGGCAACATCTTGGGCTCCCTTATCGCAGGAGCCTTCGTGTCCTCGGCGTGGGGAATGTCCTTCATCGTCCCTGGACTCATCATCGCCTCCACTGGGATCCTGTGCTTCTTCTTCCTGGTCGAGAGTCAGTTTCTATTCATCATTGACACCTACACACACAAAGCTCTTTCACAGAGAGTCGCACCCACATAATTGGTGTAAATCCAAAGCGTTTTATCATTAAGAAAGGGTGTGTCTGGGCAAATTCCAGACACACCTGCACTTGCAGGATCGTGCTCAACCACATTTTTTGTAATGCAACGTTTTCGGCTGCTGTTACTTTAAAGCTACATTGTGTAAGAATTTCTCCCATCTAGCGGTGAAATTGTATATGACAACCAACTGAATATCACTTTCTAGCCCTTCCCATTCCGAGCACGTTTTAACTCCTACGGTGGCCGAACCCGAAATTAGCTCTTAGTATCTCCATCGTTTGCACGCAGCTGTTCTAGCCACTCCAGTATTAACTTTGGTCTGGTCGCTTTGCCTGTCGTTTTGTCGTTTTAATTCTCTTTTTCGCTTCCCTGGCGAGTAATCTCCACCTGGCATTCGTCACGGTGCCACTGAGTGTAAGAGAGCGAAAGGTGGAGTTATGTCCCTCTTTGGCTAATGTTTTTTAAAGGTAGAGGCGTTACATGGCGGCCGTCATTCGAGCGACTTGCTCGTATGTATTCTGAATGGCAGATTCTACACTTACGAGAATACTTTGATTAGTTGGTGGAAGTAATTACACATGAATGAGAATATATATATATATATATATATATATATATATATATATATATATATTTTGCTGCTAAGAATCAACTCAAAAATTACACAATGTAGGTTTAAAGGTTGATGTTAAACAGAGCTACGGTACCATTAAGTTGTTAGAAGTGAGCTAACATTAGCTCTGTGTTGGGAAACAATCCGATCACGATTGTTTTGTGGTTCTAATCCTATCATCTACCGGCTTGACCTCTGTTAATTGATTCTGAAAGTAGCGGCAGGCATTCGGAGAACAAAGTGACACGATGCAGGGTTTTAGGTTACAGTGTTCTAAAGGTTTAATGAGACACACAATCACTCCATTCACTTGGACGGTGTGTAGTAAGATAAGAAAGAGAGACGAGATGAACAGAAGGATTGTCTCAAGGTTGGTTGACGCAGATAGGGAAACAGTGGTACAATTTATGATACAAATAAAAGAGATGAGAGAGGCTTTCTTCAGGGAGTTCTCACAAAATGGCTTGTAACAAAATCACCACACCCAGAAGTAGTTGTTTTCTGTCTTTTTAATTTACAATGATATAAAACAGAGGAAAGCACCAAATGTTTTACATTTTTTTCCTGAATACATAACTGAAACAGAATCAGAAGCTTTTTTATGCCAAGTAGGTTTGCACATACAACAAATGTGTGTTGATGTTTTGGTGCCTAACGATAAACACATAATATAAAAAAGAAAAATGTACTACTATTAACAGAAAATATGAAAAATATAAGAACTGCTTAAAAAGATATGTTTTTCAGTGGAAGAGCTGTACAGTTTGTGCAGGAATGTGTGAGATCTTTGGTCAATCGACTGATCGATTAGTTGATTTGTGCCTGTTTTACCCAGAGGCAGAATATTAATTTCACCCCTCAGTACCGAGTTAGGTGTGAGACATGTTTAGTATCTTGTAGTGTATCTTGTCATCTAAGACTACATCTCTTGCCGAACTTGAAAGTTGCTTTAAAGTTCTCAATTGCATCTTTGCATTTCTTTTCTTATTCAGAACCCGAAGACGTCAACTGCACTCCTCCTCAGCACCATGTAAGTTAAAAGCACAAACGTTCATCTTCCCAATTCATCCGTAACAAAGACTGCTTAAACTCATGCATGTGTGTGTTTGTGTTATCAGAGCGAACGGGAGAGCGGCGAGACAGAGCCTCTCCTGCAGAACTCGTCCCATGTTGAGAGATCGGTCAACGGTGCCATCGCCACCGAGCCCGCAGAGGTTGTTGTTGTTGAGGAGCACCCTGAGGCCATCAGCTTCTGTGGGGCTCTCAGTATACCTGTGAGTGGACACTAACTGTTTTTGACTATTGAAATGTCTTTCTGGTTTGCTTTGGTTTAAAAGAGCTGAATTAGAAGAAGATCATTCTGAATTATTGGTACATTATTTCGTATTTTAAAGTTGTATTTATAAAAAATAAATAAATGACAATGTGCTTTATGTATTTAGAATGTGTACAGTTTGGATGATATATACAGTATCTCACAAAAGTGAGTACACATTTTAGTAAATATTTCATTCATTTCATAACAATGAAGAAATGACACTTTGCTACAATGTAAAGTATTAAGTGTCCAGCTTGTATAACAGTGTGAATGTGCTGTCCCCTCAAAATAACTCAACACACAGCCATTAATGTTTAAACCGCTGCCAACTAAAGTCAGTACACACCTATGTTAAATTCCCATAAAGGCCAGTTATTTCATGGATCCAGGATACTATGCATCCTGATAAAGTTCCCTTGGCCTTTGAATAAAATAGCCCCCCCACATCATCACATGCCCTTCACCATACCTAGAGATTGGCATGGGGTACTTTCCACAAGATCATCTCTCAATGCAAATCAAACCAGCTATTAGGCTAACTGAAATAAAACCATGCCAATCTCTAGGTATGGTGAAGGGTATGTGATGATGTGGGGGGGCTATTTTAATTCCAAAGGCCAAGGGAACTTTATCAGGATGCATAGTATCCTGGATCCATGAAATAACTGGCCTTTAAAAATAAATATCTGCCTGCCTCTATGGGAATTTAACATAGGGGTGGACTGACTTTTGTTGCCAGCGGTTTAGACATTAATGGCTGTATGTTGAGTTATTTTGAGGGGACAGCACATTTACACTGTTATACAAGCTGTACATTTAATACTTTTACAAAGTGTCATTTCTTCAGTGTTGTCCAATCAAAAGATATAATGAAATATTTACTAAAATGTGAGGGGTGTACTCACTTTTGTGAGATACTGTACAACCACTATGTGTAGGATTTGAAAATGGCTTACTATGGCACCATCTGGTGGCGGTATCAGGATTGACACTGACATCTGCAAATATACCAATAAAAACGTATGCAATGAGATCTAGTTGAAAGATGTTATATGCGTAATCACATAAAATACACACATAGTGAGTGTATAGTGGGGGGGGGTTGTATGAGCTCCTTCTCCAAAGTCTTTATTAGTATATGGTATTACAGGAGATGGCGGTCGGCCAACAAAATACATTTTAGCCACATAAAATGAGACAGTTGATCGAGAGTTAAAGCACTGTGATAATTAAGACATTTTAAGATGATAAAAGGTTTTAATGGTGTTTTTATGTCTGACTCAGGGAGTGGTGGAGTTCTCTCTCTGCCTGCTGTTCGCCAAGCTGGTCAGCTACACTTTCCTCTACTGGCTTCCTCTCTACATCTCAAATGTTGGTCAGTATTTACACTCATGCTTTATTCCTATTTTTTCCCAAATGAGGAGAATATTTAAACACGGGATACAATTTCATCCACATTATTTTTAATGTTTTATTTCTCATTTTCAGCCCATTTTGGGGCAAAACAGGCAGGAGACATGTCAACGCTGTTTGATCTAGGAGGAATCGTGGGTAAGCTTTGAACTCAGACCGATAGGTTTCATTTTCCAAAATGTTTACAACATGGGCATTGTTTATTGTTGTGTTCATTACCAACATGCTATCATAGTTAAAATGGTATAACAGATAAAAACGATCGCAGCCAGGAAGACATGATCTGACTTGAATGTGTGGGTCTCCATGGAAGAAGAGATCTTATTATTATTATTATTATTATTATATCTCAGTGGGACCTTCCAGGCTAAATTAAAAAAAAATGAAATGTGCTGTGTGTCTACAGGAGGCATCGCGGCGGGCCTTGTGTCTGACTACACAGGTGGGAGAGCGACAACTTGCTGCGTCATGTTGATTGCTGCTGCCCCAATGGTGAGTGTCATGTAATAAATCAAATTATTTTATGACCGCACAGTTTGATCACACATTTGCAAGGTCACTTTTTAAACCCAGTGGCTCCCAGGTCTGATTCCTAAAGTTATACATTACCGTTGAACAGTTTGAAATCTCCTGAAAATCATATATATCAATATAACAGCAAATTACAAACTTTTCAACAGTAGTGTGTTTTAAATGGATAAGGATATTTGTCTTGGGGAAAAAAATGAATATACTAGCAGTAGACATACAGTGTATATATACTTCTGAAAGTTAAGCTGATTGTGTGATGTCTGCCTATTGTCTCTTATGTTCCGGTTCCAGCTTTTCCTCTATAATTACATCGGACAAAGGAGCATTGCTACTACAGTCGGTAAGACTTCTTCACTCATGTTTTATTTCTCAGAAGGTTTTGCTTTTTTCCCCGCTAGAATGAGCCGAAGTTAAAACCAAATCCTTCTGAGATTTTAGGAAAAATACTTAGTGTTTCACTTCTGGGGAAAATGTTTCTCTCTTAAGGAAAAGAACAGAGTAACAGGTCAGTTAGTCACCAGATAGCTCGACAGAAGTCTTTAACTTCTCCACGCTGTGCTCCCAGTGTACCGAATCATTTATTCAGACGCCACCGCACCCTCCTGATCTCCTGAACTCGAAGCCGAAAGCAGAGTAGCCCTGTTTAAAGCAACACTATGTAACTTGTAGCTGCAGCTGTAGTTCCAATGAGACAACCTGTAGGGCTAAAAGTTACATAGTGTTGCTTTGAAAGTACAAAATAAGTCGTCATCAGAAATGACTCAACGATTATATCACGGGTGGATGCATAGACTGTATTAAGTGAAGCTTTGCCAGACCATCCACACACTGCGGAGCGGAGGAGGGTCTGGTTGGTCCACACAGCATTCCCAGATGGGAGAGAAACGTGCTCTGGTTTATTGGCATTTCTTTAAACCAATCACAATCGTCATGGGCGGCATAAGCTCCACACGGAGCCGCAGCAAAATAGCCTCGGGAAGGAACTTGTTTTGGTGGAACATGTACATTCAAAATTTGTTTAAGTCGTGCAACAGAAAACTCAGATTGGACAGATAGTCTAGCTAGCTGTCTGGATTTACCCTGCAGAGATCTGAGGAGCAGTTAACCATAGTCCTCACAAATCTCAGACATCGGCGAAAAGACGTGCATCTGGCAGAATTCCCTGCGGCATCGGAGCAATCAGGGAAGTGGAACGTCATGGATATAGACTAAGTGAAGCCAAAACATCTTGATCACCCTGCTGTATAAATCCCGTCCCCTCACTGTTAGTGGATGGAACATGGGCCAAACTAAAAAGTCAAAGTATATGTGAAATAGGTTTTTTCCAAAGATGTTTCTGTCAATTTGGGTTGTTCTTATGACGCTGATGTTTGTTCAAGTGTTCATTTTTCTGATAAGTTTATTTTTTGTGTCATGATTGACTCGCGACTGGTCGAGCGGGTGTATGGGCGGGACTTTGATACCATGGCTCCACCGCCCGATCACTACATAGACAGTTAAAGAATCACTACTGTGAAGACTCTGGCTCCAAAATTACAAGAGAGAGGCGTCCGTTTCCGGGATATTTTAGCTTCACTTTTGTAAAGCGGGAGGAAGTGGAGACCCATCGTCCATCTTTATATACGGTCTATCGTTTATATACAGTGTAGAAACAAACAGAGATTTTTTTTGTGGTGTATTTAGTCTTTATTAACAGTGTTTTTATTCTTATACGTAGGTATGCTGCTGTTGTGTGGAGGCCTGGTGAACGGACCGTACGCCCTCATCACTACTGCTGTATCTGCTGACCTGGTAAGACCTGAAGCATCATGGGAAACCCACCATTTTATGTCCCTGCCGTCTGTTAACAAATCATCATACTTACAGATTCAGATGATTAATACAAAATATACAAATAAATCAACTAATAAATGATGACATTTATTATAGATTGAACTACCCAGCATTAAAGTCATTAAAATGAGCTCCACCTTTACCAGCTGCAACAATAAAGTGATGAACACATGAATGTGTCACTAATTAATAATCAAATAATATAATATATAACACTCTGCTGAAAATTGCCATTCTGCGTAATCAGTGCTATTATTTAAAGTTCATTATGATGTGAACACTTTTGTGTTTTGTGTCTTTGTTGCAACAGGGAACACACGAGAGTCTGAGAGGAAACTCCAGGGCGTTGTCAACGGTGACAGCAATTATTGACGGCACTGGATCAATAGGTACGTATGCAGTTATTTTTACATCACTCCTTTAAAGCTCCCATAATCATTATTTGTAACTATTGATCAAATGACTATTATCTCTCAGCTACTGTATGTAGTTCCTCTCAGCTGTATGGTGGCTTTCAGCCTCTTTTAACTCCTTGTTTTGGTTTTATGACCCACAAACGCAGCTCATCATGCTAGATTTTTTTTCAATTTTTTTTTTATTTTTGGCTAAAAAGCTCTGATAAAACCACTGTTCACTACCTGCCCAGCACCAAACATCAGACAGTCATAGTAGTCATCTAGCTGTTCTGCTGCAGCAAACTGGCCAAAACAACTTACCTTAGTTTCTAGCCTTTTATACCCGTGGAGGATAATTTTACACAGAAAAGGAAAAATACATTTTTATTATATTTCATCACTCATGGTAATATGAGTAGAAAGCAACACACACCACTTGCTTTGTCTCCTTTGTGGTGCAGGGAATTAATTCCAATTAATTAATTAAAAAAATAACTCTTTGGAAGGCCATAAAAATGTTAATTTAAAAAAGGAAATCAGATACTGTTATGAAGGTTTGAAAGTGAAATTTAAACCGACAATAGTAAATGATAATTGAAAAGGAAACTGTTAACATATAATATATAAAAAAATTAAAATTAATTAAAGAGTGAAATATTGACATTAAATTAATTTAGTTTTTTCTATTATCCTGCCTTCCTTTTGTATTTAACATTTGGCTTTTCAATGAGAACATTTCATCACTTCATGATGTTTTCTGGTAAAGGAATTTAAGTTGAAACTTGTTGATGTTACGTATTACGGGAAACGGTCAGTGATGTTTGCGTGTTCTGTGCAGGCGCTGCGGTGGGTCCTCTGTTGGCTGGTGTGATTTCTCCCACCGGCTGGAACAACGTCTTCTACATGCTCATCTCTGCCGACATCTTGGCCTGCCTGGTCAGAAACCGCTCTCACCTCCCTGACATCTTTAATCTCTCACACTATAATAACACAGCAAGGCTTCAAACACTAGGCTCAAAATTAGTGGAGATCTGTTTGTCGTTACTACTTATTCAAACCTGGGAACGACCCCTTTACTGACACATTGTTTTGTCTTCAGTTTTTGTCCAGGCTCGTTTTCAAAGAAGCTCAGGGTTGGTGTGGACGAGGCCCCCGAGACAGAGGGTGAGTTTCACCACTAGCTTGTGGTGATAAACTGTTGCTATTTCTTTGAACTTTACCTTTATAGGATTGTAACTACTTATACAGAAACTGAAAATCTGTGAAAGCACGTTTGAAAACCAGCCAGTAAGGATGTCATACAATGAAAACCCAAATTAAGACAAGAAGTGTGCCAAATGGATATCATTTGTGTTACAAAAACAGCCTCACGTCTGCCTTTCTACAATCGGAAAGAAGATTTTAGACAGGATTAGATTAGAATTCAATCTTCTAAAGGGAATGGTTTAACATTTTTGAAAGAATGATGCCACTTACATGTCTGTGTGTTAAAGGGCAATGCCGGTAGCTACTGTTTTTTTCAACCTGGACCCTGTTCTCCTATGTTTTTATGTCTAAGGGACTGATGGTAACAACAATCTTTGACATTGGTCCATCGCTGCAGTCCGCAGCGGCGAAACACGCTACAATGTAAGTTAGTAGGGCAATTGTTTAGCTTGTATTTATCTTGACAAAAGTGCCTGTTTTACCGCTGACAGACTCAGATTATTATTAAGTGTCTGACAGATTTATTTATTTTTCGACATAAAAACATCCGCGAAATTGCGTTCGCTAAACCCACCAGACTCCATGTAAATAATCAGTGATTTTAGCATCGTAAAATAGACTTCGTTCAAAGTCAACAGAAACTAAATAAAACTATGAAAAGCCGTTTTGGGTCGTCTTTCTACTTTTCCAACCATCACAACTCTAGTTTTGGTTGAAATATGTTGACTCTGTACACGCTAAAAGTTTTGCTTTTTTAAATGGAGTCTGGTGGGTTTAGCGCTAGCGACTTCAGAGCTGTTTCTGGTTAAACAGAAAGGTCTCAAAGAGGTTTTAAAGGTCGACCTCTGAAGGGATCCTTTCCATAATGTTGTCAGACTGTCAGCGGCAAAACAAGGACTTTTGTGAAGGTAAATAAAAGCTGGACAATTGCCCTGTTAACTTACATTGTAGCTTGTTTCGCGGCTGCCGACTGCAGCGATCTCGCTTAATACTGGACCAATGTCAAAGATTGGTGTTCCTATCAGTCACTTAGACACAAACACATAGGAAAACAGGTTGTGTTGGCTCTTGGCTCCGGTCTATTGCTGGAGCCAAGAGGTGATTAGCTTAGCTTAGCATAAAGACTGGAAGCAAGGGGGAAACTGTAAATGTAAAAGCTATGATTTGTGGTTTATACTGTACGGGGAGTCATGTGCTGAGCAGGCTGATCAACTGTTATTCATTAAGAAATAGTTAAATTATGTAACTCTCTCTAAACACACACATTATTGTTTCACATTCCTGTTTTTAAATGCATTAATAAATCGAGATATGATGTGTTGATCTTTAGAGCAAGTAGTAGGTATTTTAAACTTCGGACCGAGCTAGTTGTTTCCCCCTGTTTTCAGTCTTTATGCTAAGCTAAGCTAAGCTAACTGTCTTCTCATCTAACTCTCAGCAGGATGATGAATAAGAGTATTTCCTAAAATGTCAAACAATTACTTTAAACAAGGAATACAATAAGGATATTAAACAGGGTTATTTTGATTGGTTGCTTAATAAATGTGTAATAGTCGTTCTCAAATCTTTTTATTCCAGGTTCAAAGAAATCTGAAACACACACAGTATCAAACCGGGACCCAAACACAAAAAAAGAGGGAGACAATGCTGAAACTCAGCGTACCGTTGGAGACCTCTTTCCATTTAGGCTGAGAGGAAACCAGAGGAGGCACCAGTGGAAGATTCAAGGCACTAAACTAACGATTGATGCCTTCTTATTGTAAAACAGAGAGAAATATGTCTTTATGGAGACAACGCTTTTTTTATGACTAATCTACTCATTCTAACTTTGTTTTAATATTCTTGTATCATTAAAAGTGTACATAATGGGAATTTTCTTAATTTCTGCCTCCTGAGTTACTGCATCCTCACAATACTCACCATTTCAGGTCAATAATAATTCACGTGACCGTTTGGTAGTACTTGCTTTTGCCAGATTTTATATTTTATACAGCATTTAGTCAGTAATGAGTGTTGATTATTGATCCATCTTTGAAGTAGTTCAGTCTTAACACTCTGGAAAACACAGTGAAATACCCTTTTTTAAGTTGTTGACGCGATTCTCGTGTCAGATGGGTTAGGGTTAGGGTTTTTTAAAAGTGTGTGTGTGTATGTGTGTGTGTGTTGAGCCCCTTTTTTAAAAAAAAAGTTGCTCTAAAGTCTTTAGAGGACAAAAAAATGATCTGCGTCAAAAACTACCATCAAATTATATTTTATTATACCATGGTCTATTATACCAATACTCGATTCTGAAAGGAGTTCCGGTGAAACTGTCTGTTTATTGTTCTAAATGAATGCGCTACATTAAATCAAAAAGGAAATGTGATGTTATTTCCAACTCGTCCTCTGAACACCACAGGATGGCGCTAAAACACACAAGCTGCAAGAAGTAAGTTATACTTCCACTCTGGACTGACTTTGTTTCACAGTGAATAACATTATCTCACATCCCGTTCACTGTTCAGCTCGCTGCTTCAGGCTGCAGCCGACAGTAACGTTACACATCGCGGATAAAATTGTTCGTAAAAGTCGTTATATTGTTTTGGGGACAGTGACATGGCTGGATAGCTAGCTTGTCTTGTTATTCGGGGGGTGTCTATATTTTTTCACAGTGTGGGATAGGTCAATATTATAATGAGCCACAGGACTGACTTTTATGCTTATTGCATACATACAGTGGGGCAAAAAAGCGATCAGCACCTCAACCTCACAGTCGGTGAAGTTTTTTTCCCGTCTGCAGCGGGATAACCCGTTGTGATTGGACAAAGAATGACGTCGGGGACACATTTATAGTAATTTCCATATTCATTTATGGGAGGAGGCAAGGCGGGGTCGGTGGCTCGTTCACGTGCGCTCAATTTCACGTTGATTGTCATGTATAAAGGAAAGGTGCGCAGGACCTGGCGTACGACCGGTTTTATACATGTGAATATTTCTGTGCGTAGGTACTTTTCAAGTTTTGGCCGTACGCCATCTTCTGGTATGAAAGCTGCGCAGTCTTTTATACATGAGGCCCCAGGACCTTGAAATGCTTCTTACGAATCCACTCCTTCGTTGCCCGGGTGATGTGTTTGGGATCATTGTCATGCTGAAAGACCCAGCTACGTTTCATCTTCAATGCCTTTTAGGGTTGCAACTAACGATTATTTTAATAATCGATTAATCTGTCGATTATTTTTTCGATTAATCGATGAATCGGATAAAAAAAAGCATTAATTTACAGCAACTCAATACATACATACTTGTTTTAGTTAATAGTTGTGTAAAGGTAAGTAACCCAAATAGCAGATGCAGATGCAGACAGACAGACAGACAGACAGACAGACAGACAGACAGACAGACAGACAGACAGACACACACACACACTTATTCATTAAATTATTACCATCACCATACATAGGCTACCACACACTATTATATTTGTCAACAATAACTAATATGGGACAAAGCACATAATATATACATGACAACAGATTGAAAAATTAATGGGCCAAAAAAGGCGAGTGAATAAAACCGTGTCTTTAGTCTTGCAAACTATACCACCCCTGCTTTATTACTGTTATTAACGAGCTAACGCTAGCTTGTCATGCTAGTCAGCTGGATAACGAGTAAACTGCAGCACCAGAAGAGCTACTGGAGGGACGGTACGTTCATCACTTCAGATCGGAACAGAAGTAGGATAGTGTAGTGACTTTACCCTGCTGTTGTTCTGTTGAACAGAAGTAGGATAATGTAGTGACTTTACCCTGCTGTTGTTCTGTTAAACAGAAGTAGGATAGTGTAGTGACTTTACCCTGCTGCTGTTGTTCTGTTAAACAGAGGTAGGATAGTGTAGTGACTTTACCCTGCTGTTGTTGTTCTGTTGAACAGAAGTAGGATAGTGTAGTGACTTTACCCTGCTGTTGTTCTGTTGAACAGTAGTAGGATAGTGTAGTGTCTTTACCCTGCTGTTGTTGTTCTGTTGAACAGAAGTAGGATAGTGTAGTGACTTTACCCTGCTGTTGTTGTTCTGTTAAACAGAAGTAGGATAGTGTAGTGACTTTACCCTGCTGTTGTTCTGTTGAACAGAAGGAGGATAGTGTAGTGTCTTTACCCTGCTGTTGTTGTTCTGTTGAACAGAAGTAGGATAGTGTAGTGACTTTACCCTGCTGTTGAACTCCCTTCCTCCTCATCAAGGACTCCAACATGTTTACGTTTTAGGTGCTGACTCATCACCGTGGTGCACCCGTGCCATTCCGTGTCGCTTTTGTTTATCTTGCAATTAACACGTTTTTGATTTATTTAGTGTGAAATGCTCCCACACCTTGGATGACTTGGGTCGTACTGATTTCTCTGCCTCCGCCGAGTGTTTCAGAACAACGTTACGGGTCTCTCCGGTCTCTCTCCGTATTTCCTCTACCCCCGCTCTGCTCTTTTTTCTTTTCTTTCGCTCCGCGCTGCTCCGCTCTGCTCCGCTCTGCGCTCAACTCAAATTTTTTTTTATCTCCGCGACTAGGTTGCCTAATAGTTGCGCGACACAACGAATCGATAATTAAATTCGTTGCCAACTTTTTTAGTAATCGAATTTTATCGATTTTATCGATTCGTTGTTGCAGCCCTAATGCCTTTGCTGATGGAAGGAGGTTTTCACACAAAATCTCACAATACATGGTCCCATTCATTCTTTCCTTTACACAGATCAGTCGTCCTGGTCCCTTTGCAGTAAAACAGCCCCAAAGCATGATGGTTCCACCCCCATGCTTCACAGTAGGCATGGTGTTCTTTGCAACTCAGCATTCTTTCTCCTCCAAACACGACAAGTTGAGTTTTTACCAAAAAGTTCTATTTTGGTTTCATCTGACCATATGACATTCTCCCAATCCTCTTCTGGATCATCCAAATGCTCTCTAGCGAACTTCAGACGGGCCTGGACATGTACTGGCTTAAGCATGGGGACACGTCTGGCACTGCAGGATTTGAGTCCCTGGCGGCGTAGTGTGTTACTGATGGTAGCCTTTGTTCCCGTGTGGTTCTGGGATTTTTGCTCACCGTTCTTGTGATCATTTTGACCCCACGGGGTGAGATCTTGCGTGGAGCCCCAGATCGAGGGAGATTATCAGTGGTCTTGTATGTCTTCCATTTTCTAATAATCGCTCCCACAGTTGATTTCTTCACATCAAGCTGCTTACCTATTGCAGATTCAGTCTTCCCAGCCTGGTGCAGGTCTACAATTTTGTTTCTGGTGTCCTTTGACAGCTCGTTGGTCTTGGCCATAGTGGAGTGTGACTGTTTGAGGTTGTGGACAGGTGTCGGTACCCGATCCGTTCTGCCTGCACGATCTGTTCTGCTTATAATAGGCTCGTTGGAGATGAGCTGCGCCTCGCCTGTAAAGTAGACGAGAGCAGGCGGCATTTAATAAAATGTTATCAGACCCGTAAATCTGCTTGTACACAGTGAAGTCTCCAGTTGTTTTTATTATGATAGAGTAGCTGTCAGAATGCTCTACATGCGATCTGTTGCTGATTTAAATTAACAAAAGACTTTAGATGATCTGTAATCTGAACAGATTTAGTCTATGGTGACCAGACTTCAGCCCCGAATGTAATTTTATCCAGTTTATTTTTCCGAGGCGAATAGAACAGGCAGCTACGTGCAGGGTCAACCATGCTGTATTTGTTGCTATCACCCTTATATAGGCTACTGTCTATACTATCACCTAGCAACCGTCTCTATGTGAGGAAAGCCAAATCCGGGTGAAGTTTTGGGAGGAATCATAGCCAAATCAGTATGTACATTGATGCCATCAACACAAAGTTTAGGAGCGCAATACTACTGATTTAGTTTGGGGTTCCTGTGACGTGATTTTTCCAGTCTAGGGTTCAGACTCAAACACACGGAGCTCTGAAGCAGACCTGCTTGTGTTGTGTCCACTCTTTCTGTAAAATGCAGCGCAACTTCAGGTTTATAATGGACGCGCTCAGCTGGGATCATGCTGCCGCATGCTGCGGTAGATGTGTTGCGTTTGTGCTCCGTGTATTTCTGTAGTTTCCGTTTCACACCTCCGATGTAGAGCTGCGTTCAGTTACTTCTCCAGCTAAACTATTTGTCTCATTCGAGACCAGAGAGCCAAACGGGGCTCTGTGTCTTTCAGAAGGTCTGAGATCTACCGTATCAGCAGAGCAATCACGTAATGCACAGCAGACTATGGTGCAGGTATAGATTAGTTTCTGAAATATAGTGACTTTATTCTTGTAATAGCCTACTAACCTAACTTTATTTTTCTCAAAAATGTCTCGACTCATCGTCTCCTCCAAATCACAGAGAGCAGATATACTGCATTTTGAATGTGCACAAAGTTTTGGACATGAGCAGAAATCTTGCTCAAACACATCTGAAATATTAAAGTCCAGGGGTCTATTATAAATTCAAATTTATTAATGTATCATTGAGGTGAATAATTGTCATATGCACATTTAAGGAGGTTACTTCCTCACCAAAAGACGCCAAACAGGAGGGAGGAGTAAATGATGCCTAGGTTACTGATATTTGCAGGTTGCAGTATACATTGATTCAGAAAAAGGTAGAAATATGTGCATAAAAATTCACCAGAATGCAGGAAATGAAGTGGTTATGCTCAAAATTTTCAATAAATAATTTTAAATTATTTTGGTGTTATTGGAATAAATAACATTTCAAAGAATCTTTTTTTTAGAAAAAATCTCAACATAAATCTCACACTAAAACTGAAAAAGGCTGTTGCTGCAATTTTGTTAATTTTACAGGAAAACACACTGTTATTATTAGATGAGGAACCTATGATAAAAATAATGAAGTAACTGTTTGTGTCTATGTCTGACCTGGGCTGGCACATGTTCACGTTAAAAAGCGTGTGCGGTCACGCGCAAAGTGTCCCAGTTTTAGCTCCGGGAAATCTGGTCACCCTAAGTTACACGTCTGTGAGAGACAGAAGTCTTGCTTGTTTGTAGATGACCAAATACTTATTTTACCGAGGAATTTACCAATTAATTCATTAAAAATCCTACAATGTGATTTTCTGGATTTATTTTTCTCATTTTGTCTCTCATAGTTGAAGTGTAGCCTACCTATGATGAAAATTACAGGACTCTCATCTTTTTAAGTGGGAGAACTTGCACAATTGGTGGCTGACTAAATACTTTTTTGCCCCATTGTATCTTTACACATATATATCTCTATGTATGTATATGTGTGTGTATATATATATATATATATATGTGTGTGTGTATATATATGTATGTATGTATGTGTATATATTTATTATTTAAAAGAAAGACGGTCGAACTCATGGCCGTCTCTGTTTAATAAAATTTAATAAGGGCCCCTGGAGTTAAGAGGTAAAGAGAAATGATTCCCTGAGACTCATCAAACATCACTGTTTCCACTTTTAACCTTTAGCACGGTAGCTTCAGTTACATCAGTAAAACATTAAAAAGTACCTGCTGTTACATTATATAACATCATAATTATAGTGGTTTAGCTCAGAGTTTTGTACCACTGAAAAACATTTCTCTAAAATAAAAAATAATATTCAATGGACACTCAAAAAACAGAAATTCATTATTCACAAATCAAACAAACAAGAGTCAGACCTTGACTTGAGGCATGGACAGATTACGATACAATGGGCCCCTGGGCCCAGACATAGAGTCTACAAGACTCTCAGAGTCCGCTTGCATCCCCTTATAGTCATTTTGCACCTTTTTTTATTGTTTTGCATCTAGTTTTAGTCATTTTAAATCTCTGTAGTCATTTTGCATCTATTTTTAATAGTTTTAGTTTTTTATGTGTCCGTTTTGGTCGTTTCACGTCTGTTTTTAGTTGTGTGTCTCTGTGTGGTCACTTTGTTATTGTTTTGCTTTGCTCTTTGTTGTCATTTTTACATTTCTGATCGTTTTGCATCTTATTTTAGTAATTTTGGGTCATTTTGCGTTTCCTTGTCGTCGTTGTGGATCTCTTTTTTGTGTTTTTTACGTTTCTCTGTGGTTGTTTTGTGTCTCTATAGTCATCTTTGGTCGTTTGTCTTTTTGCAGTAGTTCTACGTCTGTTTTTAGTCGTTTTGCATCTATTTCTAGTCATTTTGCTTGTCTTAGTAATAACTTTGGGTCTCTGTGATCATCTTGAGTCTCCTTTTTTTTCATTTTACATTTCTCTGTGGTCGTTTTGTGTGTCTATAGTCATCTTTGGTCGTTTGTTGTTGTTTATGTCTTTTTTTGTCATTTTACATTTCTTTGTGGTTGTTTTGTGTCTCTGTAGCCATTTTGGGTAGTTTCTGGTCATTATGTGTATCTTTCTGTCATTTTGTGTGTGTTTGTGGTCATTTAGCGTCTTTTTGTCATCCTTATGTGGGTTTTTTAGCGACATTTTATCAGTAAGGACCCCTGACCCCTGGGGCCCCAGTTCAGTAATCCATCCATGACTTGAGGTCTGAAAGGCAGTTTTTTTACGAGAGTCTGTAGTAAGCAGAACAACAAGCCACAGCAGGAAGAAAAAAAGAGACAAAGTAAACAGAAGCCCCAGCAGGTGGTTTGGACCAGCAGAGGTCTACATTTTCTCTCACCAGCTTAGTTAAACTGCTTTAAAGAACTAAAATAACCAAATCAAAAGCCGTTCTGCTCACTAATATAAGGCCTTTTTGCACCAGTCATGAACATGCAGTTCTAAAATCCCTTTGTTTAGACTGCATATTTAATTAGACAGACGAGCAGTACACAATGGAGGATTGAATCAAATTCACCAAAACAACACTAACTATAATAAAATAAAAACATAAAATAACAGCAAAACTGAGATAACTGGAGTCCAGCATAATGTAAAGATGGCAGAAAAAAAAACCGAACAGTTTGACATTCAAACAGATTATTTGAGCCATACAGACTTGAATATGAGAATTCCTGTTAGGGTTTTTATGATAACTTGTCAGGTGAGTGTGTGTTTTTTTGTGTATTCTTCCTCTCTGCAGCTGATCTAAGTAAAGAGTCACATGAATGCAAATCAAACAGCTCGAGGCCATCCTAACAGCAGTTTGGGGTGTGTTTGCAGTCCTCTGCTGCTTTGTCTCATGATTCCTTCTAAGGTTTAGCCTGTAGTTGTAACCCTGTTAATAACAGGTATTATCGTGCCACTCCGTCACACATCTTCAGTGGACATCCTCCTCAAAATAAAAAGCTTCATGTGATAGAGTTCATGTTTCTCAGTGATGATAGGCAGCAGGGTTCCATGTGCGGTACCAGGACCTGAAAGAAAATCACAGGATTATCTACTTAGACTAAAATAGGTGACAGAAAACCATTTATTCAAGCACTATACACAAGTACACATTTGAGATACTTGTACTTTAATTGAGTCCTTTCTTTTCATGCAACTTTATACTTTTTACTCCGCTACATTTGTCTGACAGCTTTAGTTTCATCCCCTTCCTGTCCAGTGAAAACCACGTATCTCCAGATGTGTTGATGTTGAATGTTTGTAATAAACTGAAGGATGAAGTCTTTCTTCATGTGTTGAGAAAATTCTCCTACTGCTTAAGTTTATTAAAGTATTTAAAAAGCCTCTCGGATCAGCTGGAAAATGCATCGGCACAAAGCTGAAAACAGGGCTGTTATTCTGACACCATGAAAAGTTTTCAAACTTTTTAGAGATACGTGGTTCTCAGAGGACAGCCACACTACAAAAATATGATGAACTTTATAGAATATGATGCGTTGCTGTAGATTAAACTAGCCAACAGTATGTAAAAGGAGCACAACCTTCAACATCTACAGCAGTAAAATGCAACACACACATGAATGCAGCAGGAATATTAATCCAGAAACATCAGATAGAAGAGGAACACACTGACAGACAGAAACCAGGTGGGATCCATAATGACGCAGCTACTACACATCTTAATCTCCTTTATATCACACCTGAAAGGCTCCATGTTATTGTATCTTTAAAGTGTATGAGAGCAGAAGCGGGGTGCAGGGGTGAGGAGGTTAACGTTTCTTACCCGGGCGTGCTGTAGGAAGCTGGGTTGACCTGAGACGATAAAGAGACGGAGGCTGCGGAAAGACTGTTGGGAGAAGCTTCGCGGCTCGCACTGTTTGGAGAGGAATTTGATGAAACTGGAAGTAAAAGGTCAAAACACTATTATTATTAACATATATGAACACACATGCAGAAACCCACATGCATGAATCATGCTCAACACTAACTGTGTGTTTCTATTCTTGTGCTAATTAGCCCTGGATAGTGAGATAAGAGATTCAAATGTTATGTTGTTTCCAACATCCAATGAACTTTAAAAATAGGTAAACAAAGGAAATGGTACTTGCCTCCACCTGAAGCCAGAGGGCTGTAGGATCTGGACGCTGAGGCCTGAAACAGTGTGAAAATGGAAATAAATTTAGTTTGATTTAAACAGTTTTTGATTTGTTTTTTAAATGACACTCAGTGAAAACGTGTGTAAATCAATGTCAACAGTAAAGGCTCTTGCATACTAAAGGCTTGACAAGAGCTTGAGTGTGCTAACTGAACTTTGGTCATTTTATTAAGCTAAAACTGGTAGGTGGTGTTTTTAAGGCTTATTTTTTATAACAACCTTTCAGCATATGGTAATTAAAGTGGTCTCAAAACAGGGGTGATTCTAGGATGAGACCTTTAGGGGGGCTCAGCCCTTCATGAGAATGTGACACGGATACAGTGCCTTGCAAAAGTGTTAACCCCCCCGCTAAACCTCTCATTTCATTAGCCGATAATCTCTGAGCTAGCTACTGAACGTCAGCTAACGTGTTTTGACACTATTAACGCTTGAATGCCCCCAAAAAAGGGTCTAAAATCGCCAATGTCTCAAAAATCTTGCCCGTAAAGGGAGACTTGGCCAATCACAGTTCATTTCAGAAAGAGGGCGTTCCTATTGGCTGTTCTACCAATGGAAACACGAGACTGTCCTCTGAAAAGCGCACACGTAAGTCATTTGTTAAAGCAGCAATTACGACTTATAGTTACTACTTATAGTTACGTTTATAGTGGCGCCGCCCTCTAGTGGCCGTAGTATTTATCAGACCCTCCTCCGCAGTGCTGTGGAGGAAGGTCTGCCAATGCGAGACTAAATAAAAGTAAACGGGGAGTTTTTTTAACTTTACGGAACAAACAGAGCTACGTAACGTTCTGCGTCCTGTGTGTCAACGGAAGTGAAGTAATGTCTGATTTTAAAGCTATAGTGCGTAGTTTCTGCTTCCTCCATGAGGTATTCTAGTAAGTAATGACAACAAAACGGTCTGCACTTCCACACGACGCAGTGATCGCGCACCACCCCCACCCCTCCTCCACGCAGCTGCTAGTAGCCAAGGAGGACACGGAGGATTAAAAACACGATGGACTCTTCAGAAGAGGTCATTATCTTCACTTGATCTTCGCTCAGCCATACTGAAAAATAAAGAGAGTTTTGTGGAGCTGAAAGTCTTCATTAATCTGTAATATTTATTAACCACCAAGTTGAAAAATGTTCTTTTATGAACCTATAAATGTGACATATTTGAGCTGGTTGTTGCAAATGCTTATGAACACACATGAACTTCAAATTAAAGGAAAAGTACAAAGAGTCACGTGAGAGGAGTAGCCTATAGTATTTTGTGTTTCTAAGTGAAAGAGATTGATGTTTTAGACAGCTAACCATTCGGGAGTTGTAGCTGTGTGATTTGACCGATAAACTAGTCACCGGGCAGTAGATCCTCTTCTCCTTCTGACGCCGATTACAGAACCAAACTCGAACCACCTCCTTCTCCATGGCTAGCTGCTCTGAGATCAGGGTTATCTCCTCGGAGTTGGGCTTGGGGTTCTGGAAACCAAAAAATTTTTTATGATGTTATCCTTTAAAGGTCCCATAGCAAGAAAATTTCACTTTATGAGTTTTTTTAACATTAATATGAGTTCCCCCAGCCTGCCTATGGTCCCCCAGTGGCTAGAAATGGTGATAGGTGTAAGCCGAGCCCTGGGTATCCTGCTCTGCCTTTGAGAAAATGAAAGCTCAGATGGACCAATCAGGAATCTTCTCCTTATGAGGTCATAAGGAGAAAAGTTACCTCCCCTTTCTCTGCTTTGCCCACCCAGAGAATTTGGCCCACCCATGAGAGAGAGAGAGACATCATGGCTTTCAAACGAGCAAAGTGGCAGTTGGTCAAGGCCACACCCCCACCCTCCACCTTGCCCCCCCCCTCTCTCCTCCTCAATAGCTACAGACACAGAAATGGCACATCCTAAGGAAAGCTCATTGTGGGACTGGCTCTAGTGGCTGTAATTCTGCACCAAGGCTGAATTTCGGGAAAGAGGCTTCAGATACAGTATTAGGGGACCACTAAGGTCTATATAAAAGAGACTTCAGATACAGTATTAGGGGACCACTAAGGTCTATATAAAAGAGACTTCAGATACAGTATTAGGGGACCACTAAGGTCTATATAAAAGAGACTTCAGATACAGTATTAGGGGACCACTAAGGCCTATATTAAAGAGACTTCAGATACAGTATTAGGGGACCACTAAGGCCTATATAAAAGAGAATTCAGATACAGTATTAGAGGACCACTAAGGTCTATATAAAAGAGACTTCAGATACAGTATTTGGGGACCACTAAGGCCTATATAAAAGAGACTTCAGATACAGTATTAGGGGACCACTAAGGCCTATATAATAGCATCCAAAGAGCACCATGTCATGGGACCTTTAAATGTAAGCACTTATCAAACCCTACCTCTTTAGATTAGCCTTCACCATTACACAATATTACACTTCGCCTGCTGTTAGTTGCTGGTTTCATGATTTCACTTGCCTTTATTATGCTTGTGTTTTGTGTCGGTTTTACTGCTTCTATATTTTTAATGTAAAGAATGTGCTGGTTTTATTGTAAAGTCTCTTACTTCGAAATGCGCTATATAAAGAATCTGTATTTATTGTTAAATATGTTTGTTTGAATGTATGCACCAATCACCAAGGCAAATTCCACGTAGGGTAACTACTGTGGCAATAAACTCCTTTCTGATTCTTATAAATAAAATCTATTATTATTATTATTATTTACACATAGTGACTTTAATTGTTTAACATCAATGATGAGCAAATAGTCATGCATCATACAAACATAACGTGTCTGTGATTAGACAGAAAAGTTGGTTTATAATGAAAGCTATAACCAACCTTTCTGTCTATACACAATAAATTATATAACTTAGAAAGCACTCACAAAAAAACTCCTCAAATTTCTATTCAGTCGTGAACTCACGTCAAGGAATCTTTTCTCCAGAGTCAGCTTGATGTTGGTTTCGATGCTTGTCCTCTTTTTCCGTTTGCGTCCGTAGCCCTCGATCAGGGGCGGCAGAGAGGTGGGGTTGCTCACTGAGTCAGAGGGTGAGTTCTCTAATGTGGAACAATACAAATATATAACAAGGACATTTATCATCAACTTTGAACAACAACACAATCAGGTAAGTAACAGTTGCACTCTGACTTTTAGTTTATATTTTGTGCTGCAGAATTAGTACTAAAGACATTTTGTGTCATGTTTTTAACTCAGAAATCTATGCAAAGTAAATGCCTGCCTAAATTCTTACATTTTCAGATACATTTTTATTGAATTTTACATTTGCTTTGCTTGTTTCTAGCCCTCTAGTGGTATACAAATCAACATGGTGGTCACTGTGTTGTACCTGCATCACTCAGCCATTTCTCCAGCAGAGGTTTGAGCTTGCACATGTTTTTGAAGCTGAGGTTGAGAGCCTCGAAGCGAGAGATTGTGGTCTGGCTGAAATCATTCCCGTACAGTTTTCCCATCGCAAGGCCCACATCTCCCTGTGAAAACACACACTGTGTCACCCTCATATGCAAAAGTCAAAGTATAGAAAAAATATATTTGATCACAGTCCCAGTCTTCCTTAGTTGATGGAGTTTTCCTGTCTGACGATTTTATGTATCCAAGATTTTAAAAAAAACGTTCATGCTCATATTTGATCAACTATCAAAGCCATTATTATATAGTCTTTAAATGTTCTTTCAAAGTAACAACCCCAAATAGATCTTTGTTATGAAAATAAAATCTAAACGCTGCAAATGTGAAGACATCTTTTTGAAAAATTATTCCATACCAAACTAAAATCTAGGTCTTGTAAAATGATAATTCTCATTTATTACAACTTGTGTCTTATTTTCGTAGTTTTGTCCCTCATTTTTATCAGCTACGGTAACATCGTACTCAATAAAGTCATTGCTGAGATCTGGGACCATGGCAACATCACTACAAGACCAACAAGGCAACAAACACAATATTAATTAAAAAAAAAAAAAAAAACAGCAGTTCAGCCAGATTATATAAACTGAAGGTGAAATGTTGCTAATAATCCCTCATTGCACATAAAAACCTGTGTGCACACAACTACAGTAAGCACGGTTGGTCAAAGTTGAAGTCGGACAGTTTGTATAATTTTCCCATTCACCTTTCAAATACTGTCACCAGTAGACCACATGGACAACACACACACACACACACACACACACACACACACACACACACACACACACACACACACACACACACACACACACACACACACACACACACACACACACACACACCAGGACTTAAATGTGGCTTTGCAACACTTTAAATACATTTTACTATTTATTCTCTTTATTTATTGTTTGTTTATCTGTGCCTTGAACTTTTCCCCCTATCCCTTGCTGCTGCAACATTGTTAATTTCACCACTGTGGGATTAATAAAGTATTTTGCATCTTGAATCTTTAACAGATAGACATAATTGCCGATACGAATGTGTCTTTAGGTTTCCAGCATAAACTATAAATACGGCCTGACGGAGCAACCTGAGAAATACAGGATACAAAAAAACCTCAAAAGTCTAAAACAAGGTTTTACAGTAAATGTCCTTAAGACCCTGGAAACATGGTCTCTAGGTTTCAAATCTTCTCCAGAACATTAGTTGTCCATAACTCAATAAGCAGCAGACGTCAGGGCCCTTAAAGGAAAACGTGGTGGGGTTGTTTCTCTTATCTACCTGAGTGAAGCCCAGTTTGATGCGTCTTTGTTTGAACGCTTTAGCAAACTGCTCCAGTTCCTCCAGGTCACTGGGTTCCTCCTGTGGTGGTACAGACATGTGTTTGGGCATCTGCAGGTGGGACATGTCCATGTGGTTCTCCATAGATGGTCCTGCCAGACCAGAGCGACTCATAGCCTGGATCAGAGCAACATCACAGAACAAAGGTTTGTTTCCAGGTAATGTAAAAAAACACAACAACAACAACAACAACAACAACTGTAATATATCTGCAAGACTCAACATTTTTTTAGTCAGATGTTCAGATATTGGCTTTCTTCTGGTATCATTTTACCATTTGTTCCAAAAGTGCAATTTTTGTACCCAAATTGTACCTTTAAACCTGAATAAACTGATTTTTGGGCCACTTGACGGCAGCAGAAACAAGCTTTAATTCAAAACTGACATATTATCACCTTCTAAGTTTATGTGAAACTTGTTAGCAAAGAGGTGCTTATTTCCACATCCAGCAGCCTTTAATCAACATGATTATTCAGAAGGAGTCTTTGTGTTTGTGTCCACTGATGAATATTAGTCCAATATTCTCTCTCTGTTAGCTCTGTTTTTGGTCTCCACCACCTCCTGAGGGAAATGTCTGTCTCTTTAGCTGCTAAATGCTCCACTATGTTAACCAGCTAGTCTCTAACTTTGTCTGTCTGCTGTTTGCTGCTGTACAGTGAGTTTTAAAGGCTCGATGAGAGCGGTGAGAGTGAAACAGAACGGTAAAGCCAAACCAAACCAATGAGTCACATTAGGCAATGTGACATTCTTTGTGCATTATACTTTGTGCTGATGTGTGTGTAGACAGGAAGTGGTCTGGATTTACCTGTGGAGTCAGAGCCAGTCCAGGTTGATGCTGAAGGAGACTAGTTTGACTCTGGCAGGGAAGGGACAGCAGATTCTGCTGCAAAAGAGCTGCAAAGGAAAACAGCAGGCTTGGATCAATAATTGTTTGCTGACTGAAAGAACTGGTTTTGATTTGATTTGATTTATTTAATTGTATCAAAAATGCCATAAACATAAAAAGATATCTAATACAATCGATGATAAAAACACAATAAAGTCCAGGACTTATTTCCATTGTGGTCCTCAACACATCAGGACAAGACAAGTCACGTACACAGTGTGTAATGAAAATCAACATGACATAAAAACATTTTCCTTAAATAAATAAAAATATAAACGGTAGTTTGCCTTTTGTTCTATTCCGCAACCCTATCTAGTAACCAGGCCTTGACTGTCTTTTTGAAAGAGTTCAGTGTGGAAATTAAAACTGGGACTTCTGCTGCTGCTGTTTGTCAAGAAATACAAGCAGCTTGCACCACAAAACCCACAAAGTGTTTCATATTTCTGTTTATGTACAGATTAAACGTTAGAGGTATTGTTAGCTGTATGTTTTGACTTTGGACAAAGGCAGATGTACTGGGCGGATGGATAAACTGTTGTCTGTCGTCAATAGTTACTCAGCCTAAATTCACACATTTTTGTTTAATCCTCCAGTTACTTGATTAACTCAAAGGCATAATTTTAAACTTTGCACAAATCCTGGCTAGCTGTTTCCCCCTGCTTTCACTCTTGATGCTAAGCTAACCTAACCATGTCCTGAGTTCAGCTCTGTATTTAATACACAGACATATGATATCAGTTTTCTTATCTAACTCTGGGAAAGACAGAAAATAAGAATGTTTTTTTTAAGATGATAGACTATTCCTTAAAGACAACACATCTATGCTAATATATTTAGTCCTGCTTTTTTTTTTTACTGCGCCTGCCAAGATATAGGCCAACACATAACCCTTCTTAAAAATATAAATGTTTACACTTTGGTTTTTGTTCAGATTAAACACATGAGATGTAACATGCTAATTAATCAGTTCCTTTGGACAGAGCAACGCTAGCTGATTCCCTCTGTTTTCAGTCTTAATGCATAGCTAAAATAACCGGCTGCTGTCAGTAGATTTATAATGATTGTAGGCCACAAACTCTCGGCAAGTAATCTGATTAGGCATATTTCCCAAAATGCCAGTCCTTTACAGTAAAGAAAGCTTCTGAATTAGGGAACGGCTCAAATGTTTTGTTAAAACCGTAATGAAGCCCTGAATCCCTGGAAATAAGTCAGTTTAAAGACTGCACCTTGGTGGCTGGTGGGGCTCTGCGAGAGCAGGAAGGGGGAGGGAGACGACAGGTGAGACGGTGGCATCAGAACCAGCTGCTGCATGGTATGGAGAGAGGTGAGCTCCTGGAGCAGAGACCAAAAACACAACAACAACATCAACAACAACAACAACAGAAATGAGTCTTGACTCACCTATACAGACTATACTTCAGGGTAGAGTTTGAAGTGAATGCATACCGTACTATGTATATATGAGCACTCTGCAGTGGTGGAAAGTACATTTACACGTACAAGAACTAATGCAATTTAAAATGCAAAACTTTTACTTATAACAGCGTTCTTTTAATCACATGTAACTACTTAAGTAAATCTGAGTACTTCTAACACTGCCACTCTGTGAAACTCAGTCCCATACCCAACATGCTTAGATGTACAATAACCAGTTTAAAGGGAATGATAAATTGCAATATTTTTGGCTTATAAGGTGGGATATTTATTTATTTTAATTATTGTTTTTCCTTCTTTCTCTTCAGATGTTTATGTGTTGCATCCGTAGACTGTATAAAATAAGTGGATGTAGCCCCTGGGTCTGAAAAGTGAAGCAAACGTGGAAGTGTGTTAAACCTGCATTCTGTCTAATTTCCAGCAGGGGGCGACTCCACTGGCTCCATAAAGAAGTCTGTTTCTATAGAAGTCTATGAAAAAAAGCCCTTCTTCTGATTTGATTTATTAACTCAATAAATATTTTTATAACGAGTTTATGGCCTCAATCGCTAAATTTAAGTCTTTTTCAATACAGCACGATGTTCATAATGTAAATTATGGTCCGATTTATATTAAAATAAGCAGGGGATGCATTAGGGGCGTGGCTACATACTGACCTGTCAATCAGGACAGAGGCTTAGCAATGCTAACCATGACACTGTGTACATTAAAATAGACCTCTGAACTTGTTTTTGGCTGTTGTCAGTGTTTTAATGTTAAACTTTGACCCTCTCGCTGTGTGTTTTCACTTCATCAAAGTTAACTGGAACATTTTGCTTGCCTAAAAATGGGGGCCTCAAATCAAATCGTACACTTCTTTTTATTAATACACTCTATAGATGCATCACTGGCGACTGTAATGGAACTGAGCATTTCCTTTTACATATATGTACGTTTATATGCATATAGGCTTTGATATCTTCCCATTCATACACCCACAACAAATGTATTTAGGTATGCAGTTATCTCTATGAGTATATCATGTGCTCTGTACATCATGTATCCTGCATCCAAGTCAGAGGTTTAGTTCTTATATATTGCTGGTGTTGTCAGAGGTGTGTGTGTGTGTGTGTGTATGTGTGTTTAAAAGCATCAAATAAGTATTGTAAAAAAAAACAGACCCCAGACAGCTGACCTCCAGGCAATGGAGAGCTCTGTGTTAGATGACATGTCTTCAGTGTAGCCGCTGAATGAGGCGAGTCATTAATCTCCTCTGTCTTTATCTAAGACATCGAAAGCACAACCATAACAGTGTTAACTCAAGTATATCAATACTTTAAATAGTAAAAAAGATGAGAAACATTGTCTTGGTGACAAATTGGTGCATGTTCACACGTGTGTGTGTGTGTGTGTGTGTGTGTGTGTGTGTGGAGACAGTGCGCACACACACACTCGGCTCCAGAACCAGTTTGGTCACTAAGCATTATGCAAAGAGTGATAGCCTCCCTCCCTCCCCTTGGGCAAGCCAGTATGCAAATCCCCCCCCCCAACCTCCCCCCTCCCACACCACCCACCCCCCACCTGGAAGCCATATAATTTACTGAAAACACAAGCACTGAAAGAAACTTCCTCCTCTTGCCAAAAACAATGTTTGGAGAAGTATCCAAATAGCTTCAAACTATTTGAGATGTTTTTAGAGAGATTAGAGTCTTTATTGACATCGGCGGGGAGAGCAGGTAGTTTATCCGGAGGATGTAAGCCGTCTAAAAGACAGTTGAGTCTTGTTCACCATTATCATGGCTCTCGGATATTTGTATTCCAACTGAACGTTTCAAAAGTTACAGAACGTCTGGTGATAATCTTTCATTTTCATATTCTCAACAAATCCCGTGAAAAGACAGAAACCAAATCCTTTTAATTTTGTAGTATTGTGTGTGTCAAATTCTTACATATCTTATTCCTTTGTGCCATAGAGCTCCATTGTTGTCCAAATACTAGACCACCAAATGTGGAATAATCCGCAGCTAAAAATATTCCCCAACAAATGCAATATTTACTCCTGTTTGAGCATAACATCTGCTAAAAAATTCATGCATTATCATGAACAAGTTTGTATGATACTGTGCGGAAACTTCTGCACAACAACTTGTATGATATCCTACGAAACTATGGCGACCGCCAGCTGGTCAGGTGAAGATTGATAGCTTTGCTGGAAAGTTTTGCCTCTTCAGGCCCCTAAAAACATTTCAAATGAATAAATCTTAGAAGAGAAAATCACTCTTTGATTAAAGTGCTTGCAACTGGAACAAGGGTTTGTGAGAACTGATCAGTGGTGGGTAGCAGAGGGTAAAACTGTATAAGTATTGTTACTTTATCATTGTATTGACTCGAGTAGAAGTAAAATTACTTGTAGAAAATAACTATTTGAGTAATAGTAAAAAATGTATCTCTTAAAAAACTACTCAAGTAGTAAGTAACTTAATCAGATAGATTACATCAATGCGATGCAGATTCAATGTGGAAGTCAAGATTTGGGCTCTCTGGGTTGTTCCTTGTCATTTGAAAGGCAAACTGGGTCTAGATGGTGGGCCAGGCACATGCATGCCATGATCTCGAACTGTAGTCAATTAAAGGGGGGTCAGGGGCGGGGTAGGGCCACACCTCAGTTCCTTCTGCGGTGCTATGATTGGTTAGTAGGCCAAGAGGGGGTGGCAGTAGCTCAGTCCGTAGGGGAGTTGGGTCCCCGTACGGAGAAAAGTACGGAGTGTGGATTGGTAGCTGGAGAGATGCCCGTTCACCTCCTGGGAACTGCCAAGGTGCTCTTGAGCAAGGCACCGTACACCCCCAACCACTCGGGGTCCAGCACTGGCAGCCCACTTCCTCTGAAATATCTCCATTTGTGCAGTGATTTATAACAAACAGAGTGTGAATTGTAATTTCCCCACAAGGGATCAATAGAAAGTATAAATTATTAAAATTTTTGTGTGCACATGACATCAGTTTCACCCGCTGTGCTGGATGCAAATATTACTGTGTCTAAGCATGCTGGCAAACAGAAACAGGTTAGTTTGTGTTAAACTAAACAATTCAAATCCCCTTTATGACAGAGATCTCATTCATAGATTCTCAGGAAGTTTTATTATTGTGAAAACTCTTTTACTCACTTGTCGATTGAAGTCGATTCCGTTTTGCTCTAAATGTGGGAAGAGAGAAAGAGATTCAGGTTATTAAAAGTCACTCTGTGGCTCATAATGACATTCAACTTCAAACTCAAATCATTTAAAGATCATATTAAGTCTTGTGTTGTGAGACATAATTTCTGTGTGATATTTTGTTTTCATACCATTATTTCACCACGGAATCTTTTTCAGTTGCAATGACATCATTTTCTTATCTAACTTTATCATCCTGAATTTTTGAGGGATTTTTGTTGCAGTTTGCCGAGCAGTTTCTATTTAATTTGATTTACTTATGGATCTTCAAAACACACCACTCCCAAAGGATGACATGTTACAGTAAGAACACTTATTCCTCACGTGGTCCTGAGTTTAAATGTTAAAAGACAGATATAATATAAAGATATAAAACATGCAAAAGTTTAATACCAAAACTACATCACTGCAAACTAAACCAAAGCATAAATACACCCAGATACAACAACATCTGATTAATAGCACATGTAAAATGTATTAATAATTTGTCACCTTACTCTATAGATACGCTCTGAGCTTACCTCTGAAAGTACCTCATATTTTTGTCAATTTCACTATATTAGGGGTTAATATTAAGGATAAAAAACTAAATCTTGACTAGAAACATGCTATAATATAAAAACAATATATACAATAGTGTAGTGCTGTATAGTGGGGTTACAACCCCACAATCATCACAAATGGCCAGTGCAACCCACCCCAAAAAACTATTATAAGTTCCTTTACATAAAGACATTTGCATCATGAACTGATGCAGAAAAGACAAAAATTGTTGCAGAAAAAATCACCAGAATGCAGAAAATGAATTGTTTGACATTCAAAACAAAACACCCCGCAGTGCATCCTACACAGGCAATAGACATGGCAATGTGCTTTCTTTCTACACAGTTATGTGCATGTTTGTAAAAAAGGACAAGGAATCTATGAAGAAGTATGTGTAGTCTTTTCAAGAAGTGCAGTTTTCCTGCTGCAGTGTGCAGCAGTGGGATGAGTGAGGACAAGGACAGGGCTGATGAGAGTTCAAAGGTGTGCTGGATAAGCTCGCATCATTTGAATGTCAAATTGGGCCTTTGGGACTGTGTGTGTGTGTGCGTGTGCTGCTGGAGACACATGATGCAAATACACCTATAAAACCTCCTCCCCCACCCACACACACACACACACACACACACACACACACACACACACATATATATCTATATACACACACACACACACACACACACACAGATATATATATATATATATATATATACACACACACACACACACACACACACACACTGCCCCCCTCACCTCACCACCACCACCCCACTATGTCACTGCCCCCCAGCTTCACAGCCAAACTTCCAGTATGGAAATTACCAAGACATGCAAATCAGCTCTGAGCGCAGGAAGCCTATGTTAGAGCTCTGTCTGCACACACACACACACACACACACACACACACACACACACACACACACACACACACACACACACACACACACTAGAAACGATGGTTGGAAACAGAAATTCTCCATTTTAACCAGTTGTTTCGTCTTATACTCTTAAAAGTGTATTTAAAAAAAGCAGTCTGCGAGTATACATTACTAGTATTAGTATAAACTGCTGGGAACAAGTGGAGTGATAATCCTTTGGCACAATCATGTTTGAGGGCGTAATGTGACATTTCTGCATTATAAAGTCAGTGTCCCAGTCACATAATACATCCTTATAGTACTGTATACATGTACTATGATACTAATCGTCTAAGTAAACTGTTTTTGGAGTTTACAGGAACTAACTGTGCATTTCTGTTTTGTACAAGAAATGATAAAATAAGCGCATAAACTGGAGAAAAAAAACTGTGATGTTGGAATGCCATTAGTATGTAAAGGTCCCATGGCAAGAAAATGTCACTTTATGAGGGTTTTTAACATTCATATGCATTCCCCCAGCCTGCCTATGGTCCCCCAGTGGCTAGAAATGGTGATAGGTGTAAACTGAGCCCTGGGTATCCTGCTCTGCCTTTGAGAAAATGAAAGCTCAGATGGACCAATCAGGAATCTTCTCCTTATGAGGTCATAAGGAGCAAGGTTACCTCCCCTTTCTCTGCTTTGCCCACCCAGAGAATTTGGCCCACCCATGAGAGAGAGACATCATGGCTTTCAAACAAGCAAAGTGGCAGTTGGTCAAGGCCACACACCCCCACCCTCCACCTTGCCCCCCCCTCTCTCCTCCTCAATAGCTACAGACACAGAAATGGCACATCCTAAGGAAAGCTCATTGTGGGACTGGCTCTAGTGGCTGTAATTCTGCACCAAGGCTGACTTTCCGGAAAGAGACTTCAGATACAGTATTAGGGGACCACTAAGGTCTATATAAAAGAGACTTCAGATACAGTATTAGGGGACCACTAAGGTCTATTTAAAAGAGACTTCAGATACAGTATTAGGGGACCACTAAGGTCTATATAAAAGAGACTTCAGATACAGTATTAGGGGACCACTAAGGTCTATATAAAAGAGACTTCAGATACAGTATTAGGGGACCACTAAGGTCTATATAAAAACATCCAAAGAGCACCATGTCATGGGACCTTTAAAGGATGTCTGGTATTATTATTGTATTCTATATTTTTCTTTTTGTCAACAGAGCATATGAAAGGACCAAAACAAACAATGCATTAGTCCGCCTCTCAATACTTTCTGCATAACTCTGTCACAAATATAGAGTTACATTTTTTTTTAAAGTCTCAGTAATTTCCCAAAACAGCTGGTCACTGTAGTTTTTAATCAAACAAACTGGAGGAAATAAAATAGTGAATTTGTTGGGGACTATTTTCAGCGGCAGATTAATCCACATTTGTTGCTCTAGTGAGTATTTGTGGTAGCAGGACATTTAGTCAAAAGTACAGTGTGTGTGTTTATGGTAATGAAGGAACATGTCACCCAGTGCGATAGTGTGGCTCATTGGTGTGTTTTAGCAGTTTTTGGACTACAATGGAGCTCTATGGCATAGAGGAAGATATATCAGGCTTTGACACACACTGTTTTTAAAAGCATACATTTATAGTTTGTTTTGCTCTTTTCTTGGGATTTTAAACATATAGAATAACACTAGACCCCTTAAAACTTTAAAGCAACATGCATGATTGCATCCTTTTTTGTTTTGTTTTCTGAGACACCCCTCTCCCCGATTTGTTACACGTGTGAGCAGCTCCTTCGTTTCCTTTGTTCATTGCATAATAGGACAATATCCAGCAGATTTTATACACATAAGGACTTCAAGTACACTTTTCCAATCTGAATACATTACATACTCAAAGCTTGCACACAGTTTCTATACACAGAAATAGCTACAATATCAGACAGTGTTCAGACACTTTTTATTTAAAAACACACCTAAATATTTGGTATGTAATGATCTTTCACTATGTCACTTTGATATATTGCCTTGTCCTGTTCTCCTTTTAAGCTAGGTATGTGTTCTTATCTTTGATCCTGATTCTAACAGGCATAGGGATTGTTCTTTTGCATTAGCTTTTTCAGTTTGTGGGACCGTGTAGAGGATAGTATCTCTATATTATTCTTTCAGATTCTCCAGCTAACAAAATCAAACAAAAACTGTTCAGAAAGCTACACAAAAATTCAAATTCAAAAATGTAATATTCAGAGACAGGTTTTAATGAAGATGTGGAGCAGCACAGGAATGTTAATGTTGTCAGACATCTGACTGAAATCCCACCAGGCAACCTTTGTCCCCTAAAAATTATGTTTAATTGCAACTAATTTGCATTTTAGAGATGAACTTAATGCCATCTGAATCATGTATTTTAATCAACATAAGAGGAAACCGCTTTAATAAACGTATTTGCAAAGTCGCAAAAAAAACAGAATCTATCATGCAAAATGTTCACTAAGCTTGTTTTCTCTACAATATTCGCTAAAACAGCCAGTCATAAAAAAGCTCTTATTTTGTGCTCTTTTAATGTCTAATCTTTTTGTAAATGTCTAACATTTCTTACTCTTTTATTATTCTACCTACCCGCCCAGGGACTATGGTTGGAAACACCCCATTACATTACATCTTGTTTTTATATATGGTTAATATTCTTTGTGCATGGTCCCTGTTTAAATAAAGAAACATAACATAACATAACATAGAAACTGAAGCATGATTCAACTTTCTTATGTTCAGCAGAGATGGCAAAAATACTCACTTCTCGTACTCAAGTAGAAGTAAAGATACTTGTGTTAAAAACTTGAAGTATAAAAGTAAAAGTAGCCTTGCGAATGACAACCATTTTTTATGCAAAGCTACCTGGACCGCTCAAATGTTAGTAAAGTGCAAGCTGAGAAACTTCAGTGGACATGGAAAAAAGGCTCTTTATATGCCATTGCCTACATTTTAAATGGATGTCTGCCAATATGCCTAAAATATCACATATATGATTACTGTGACAGAGACTGGGACTCCAGGTTTATTAAGATTCTGACTGAGTAGCAAGATATGAATTCAATTGTGATTCTGTTCACAGATCCAGTTTCTTTTTTTTAATCTTCCCCTTAACATTTAAAGTAATCTACATGTATGTGTGTGTGCTCAAATATGGCTTCTGGAAAGAAATAAAAGATAAAATATGCCGAATCTCTGGGATCTCCGTTTTCTTTATTTTCAATCAGGTTGTCGTCTATACAACTATGTGCTAACGTTACCGCCATCAAGCTGCAATGATTTTGCGCGAAGCAATGCCGCCGAATCTGTCAAGTCGTCTTATAGTGGTCCGTCAAGTGCAACGTATTACATTGAATTCGGTATTGATGACGCGAAAAATAATAACGGTAACTCCACTGAAAATATTTGAAACTAAAGTAACGAGCCAATTTTGTAAAACGTAAGGAGTAGAAAGTACCGTGAGTATTCGTGTTAAAAATGTAAGGAGTAAAAGTAAAAAGTTGGCACAAAAATAAATAGCAAAAGTAAAAATATCTGAAAAATCTACTTGAGTAGAGTTACTTCCTATCTCTGATGTTCAAGCACTCACAACACTCAGTTAAAGTGAGGGAAAGATCTTGTCTTGGTTAGATATTAATAAAGTCAAAAGGGACTTAATTAAAGAAGTATGAGACAGGATGGGTTAATGTTATTAACATTTAATGAATCATTCCCTAAACTACACAAGACTCTGGTTCAAACCCCAAATCTCAGGTTTCAAAGTAATGCACTTTGTAGCCTACGTCCACCATCCACCTGGACCAATGACATAAAAAAATATAATAATATGGCAAGTCATTAGCTTTACCCGCTAAATGTACATACCATAATATCTAGGAGACAGGGTTGCACAAAGTGCTCAAGAGCAGATACACTGAAGCACAGCTGTAAATATGAACGCTACAGGTTCAAAACGTCTGTGGGAACTATTTCTCCTCAGTTTCACTTCAATGGTTGAGGAGTTAAAGGGTTAGTTCACCCAAATTACAAAAAATTCTCTCACTAACGCGGCTTTTAGATTTTACACGCTGTGCACTGCGCATATCGCTTGGTTCAGCTCCGATCAGATCTGACCAGATGTTCTGGGAAGTCATGTAGGAGGTTTTCAGAAATTCTAGCGTCTCCCCTAGACAAAGCTCGTCATTTTGTTGTTGCTAGCAATAGAGCTCAACAGTGTGGGGAAAATCCCATTAATTTTCTGCATAAGGATTTTTGATTATTGGTAGACTCACCACAAGCTTAAAGATTGGGAAGTGGAGGTGTATGCCCCTAGTCTGCATGAAATCAACCTTGTTTTAAGAAAAACAGGCTTTATTCGTGATGTCATGGAGAAGTACCACACTACACACAATCCTAAGCGTAAGCGTAACAGCGACATCTCTGATTGGTGAAGCTCGCTGTTACCATGGAAATGTTTACCGCACTGGCGAATGGCTAGTAAGCTGCTACCACTGAAGTCTACGCTCGTTTTGTACACAGAGTTGTACCTTTGCCTTTTGTTTGGTTTTCAAAATGTTTTTTTGCGCCAAATAAAATGTTTCATTGTCACACTTCATCTCGGAGCTGGATGGCTTTGTTCCATGCTTAAAAGTCATTATATAAGCATTTTCTGAAACGTAAATAGAGGTATTGAATGGGGAAAATCCGGAACCAGAGTTGTTATAAATTTGGCGGTCAGTGTTGAGCTCTCTGGTGATGCATCTGTGCCGTGCTAAAAAGCGTGATCCAGTGCTTGACCTGCTGAGAAGATCTGATCGCCATGCATTGTTAAAACATATCTGGGATTCCAACTTGGTTGGCAACCATTTTCCATTTTGGTTTTGGTTGGCAACCAAGTTAGAACTTTCTCGACTGGTGTCATAGCCTGGATGGCAGCCGAACAAACAGCCGTAAGTTACGACTTCAAGTCACGACTCACGAGTTGGTAGCGTTCCAGGCAAAGTCACCACAAACCCTTCTAGCTAGCGGCTACCTAACGTTGACGTTAGCTATCTAGGTTACTTTACGTTGCCTATTTATGTCTATTTATTTCTACTTATCGCTGTTAATAAACGGCGTCTGTACAGCATCAACGGGGGTCGCCATTGTTGTTTATGTGTGTGTGACGTCAAAAACTAAACTGGGAGTACAGCGATCTGGTACGAGTTCACGGGTAGTACGTTACGGGTTTGACTGCCGTTCCTGGGCACTTTCACTGGTAGAAGGATGTGAAAACACAAGTTATGGGTTGCCTGGAAATGCAGCATTAGCCCCGCCCACAACATTTGAAGTCGGGAAGTTCGGTCTGGACTTGATCCGTTGTGGAGCAACTATGCTCGAACCAGAGCTGTTCGGACCAATCAAATTGTCAGGGCGGGCTTTATACTAGGGCTGTCCTCGACTAAAGAAATTCTTAGTCGACTAACACTTATACAATTTTGTCGACTAATCGATTAGTTGATTTATTTGACAGAGCTGTGCGCTTTGAGAGGTGGTTAAGACTAGAAAAGCACAATATAAATGTAGTTAATTAACCATCTGTAAAACTGAGTTTCTCCACAATTAATCCTGCAAAAGCACCACTTTAAATCTTGTGTTTACCATAAATGTGCTCAGAAGTTTCTTGGAAATAAGTAATTAAGCATGAATAAGCATAAAAAATGACTAATCGACTAAAGAAATCTTAGTCGACTAAGACCAAAACGACCGATTAGTCGACTAATCGAAGAGGTGGCAGCCCTACTTTATACGATGATGGACAGATGATCAACGGTAACGTAATCAACCACGTCACCAAAGAGCGCGTGGGTTGAATTGGTTTACAACAAAGATGGCTGCCATCGCGTCTGTTATAAAAGATATCGACATCACATTAATTTTAAAAGAGGAACAGAGAACCGCGATCACGTACGTATACGGTATACACATCGCCACACGCGTCCGCACTGACTCTGCCTTTGCTCTGTCGAAGCCTGCCTTTGACTTGCAGCTTCTGTGACGTCTGTCTCCGTTGCTCTGATTGGTTGTAGGTCTATCTGTTGCTCTGATTGGTTGGAGGTCTATCCAATTGAGTGCAGAGGCATTTTCTTTCCTGGTTCGGTTGAAACATGCCCCATAATCACAGCCCAATGGAGCAGCATCAGACTCATATTCTGACTAGAATCTGAGTATGACGACGTCAGGCTACTGGGGTCATATTTTGGGAAATTCTGAAACTACCAAAATTGAACTTTTCTTCCATTTTTACTTCAGTGCCTGCCTGGCTGCCTGCCTCGTTTCTACTGGCTGTGCAGTGCAAAAGTTCAACTATGTTGAATGGCACCATTGTGTCGTGTAAGCCAATGGAATCACTGAGTTTCAGGCTGCAGCCACGGAGTTGTCGCATGCTATCTGAAAGCCTCATTACCTCATGGTATCTCTCCACTCTGGTTTTATTTGTTCAGGTTTTTCTGTACATATGGAGATGAAGGGATATTAATTTATTTGAGGATAGATAGCTGAACACCAAGAGTCAGATTCTGTCTGAGGTTTCTGACTGTTAATATTAAGTTTTTCCTCCAATTGCTCTTGAATAATTTGTTGGGTCCCTGTTAACTGTAGAGTGTGGTCTAGACCTACTGTATCTGTAACGTGTCCTCCTGAGATAATGTCTGTTATGCTTTGAGTCTATAAATAAAATTGAATTGAATAGTTTGTGGTCCTCACAGCATTGAAAACAAAATGCATTATGGTACATGTATTATAGTGGCAGTAGTGGAAGAAGTATTCAGATCCTTTACTCAAGTTTTAACACCACACTGTAAAAATACTCTGTTACAAGTAAAAGTCCTGCATTGAAAATGTTACTTAAGTAAAAGTGTGTATCATCGGGGAAAATGTACTTAAAGTATTAAAAGTAAAATTCCTCACATTTCTCAATCAACTCAGTGATTAATCTGCTAATCATTTCAGCTGGACTTATAGGCCGTTATATATAGTTGGGTATAGTTTAATTTATAATAAAACATTGTATTTTGTATGTGTTTTATGTGCAAAAATCTTAATTTGTAAAGTAACAACAGTTGTCAGATGAATGTAGTAGAGTAAAAAGTGCAATATTTTCCTCTGAAATGTAGTATATGTAAATGTAGTGTATTAAAATGTAAAGACTCAAGTAACGTACATGTACATCAAAATTGTACTTAGGTACAGTACTTTAGTAAATGTACTTAATTTCACCACTGGTCTGTGGATTACCACTTAGACACTTAATTATAAGACCCACTGCTGTTGATTATTTTTATGTCATGTTTTAATACTATATTGCATTCACATTCACCTGCATTGTATTGGAGTGGAGGCAGAAATCTCAGAGACAGATATCTCAAAACCAGGACAAATAAAACCAAAATGTCAGTTCATTCATATATGATATTTCATTCATATATATATTTGAATGTGTATTTATATACGTGTATATATATATATATATATATATATATATATATTTATTTATACACTCAGGACTCCTTATGAGAGCTGAATGAAGATTTCTTCAGAATCAAAGTGCAGCTGTGGCACATCTGATTTTACAAAACGAGCCGTGGTGATCATACTATTTTGACAACAACACAGAGATGTAGCACTTCCATGAAACGCAGCCGTTCTACTTCTCCCACGCAGCCATTGTCTGAATAAAAAGTTCCACTTTTTTTTTCTGTTGCTCGTTCCTGGTTTTGTTTCAGGGCTGATTGGCGTCCTCAGCCCCCCCAGGCAGCCTGCACGCATCAGCAAACAGCCTCAGGTGCATCCTGGTATAGGAACCAACTGCCACAATATCCACACACCCACACACACACACACACACACACACACACACACACACACCCACACACACACACACACACAGCTCCCTACACCACATCAGTCATCATATTGACCAGTATGAGCTAAACATGCGCTCATTGTATTGACGGATGGAGCTGCGAGTACATTTACTCAAATACTGTACTTAAGTACAATTCTGAGGTACTTACTTGAGTGTTTTAGTTTTTTGCTGCTTACTTCTACTCCACTACATCTCAGAGGGAAATATTGTACTTTTTACTGCGCTAAAGTTATTTGATGACTTTAGTTACTTTGCAGATGAAGATTTTAAAACCCGATAAGTAGCCTATATGAAAAACAATGCATTGTTTTACAATAAATGAAACTACCCAACAGTTTAAAAAACTAATAAAAATAGCCTTACATGTTCTGTGCTGCATCAATAATATAAAATAATATTATAATACCGCCTGTAATAATTCAACAACTAAAGAGTACTTATACTTTGATACGTTAAAGTACAATTTCTTTCTTGTTCTTGATTATACTTACATACTTTAAATGACTTTTACTTTTAACAAAACATTTAAATCGTGGTCTTAGTAATTCTACTTAAATAAAATCTTAATACGTCTTCCACCACCGGAGATGTTGCACTTAAATAATACAGTAGCAAATGTTTCTAAAACCTGATGTGAATAGCAGCACCAAAGACCATTGAACAGTGATAAAAATCTAAAGCCAAAAAGTAAAATGTAGATTATAAAATGCAGGAGATTTGAGTTCAACAAATATCCTCTCAGATAATTGAGACAGTAGTATTATATGATTTTTCTAGATATTTTCCAAATTAAAATCAACACTTAAGATAAAGCAAGCTTCCTATAATATCCTCTTCGTGGTGAAGCTGATAAACTCCCTGAAAGTAACAAATCAAATCAAATGTAAATGCAATAAACAAACTCCTTCTGTGAAAGTGCAGCGTCACAACAACAGCACACTTTCTCCTGAGTCACATCTGTTGAACTGTGTGTGTAGAGATGATTCAGCGGCATGAGGAGGAAAGGCAAATACCCTTACCTGCCTGTTCGGTTGGAGCCTCCGACTGCTCCACCGTGTCTGCGCTCATCTTAATATCTGTAATGATAAATATCACTGATTTTCCTACAGGATTGTAACTTCACCGGGACAATGAAGCACTCACAGGAAAATTATGAGTTTATTCTAATGCCTCCCCTCCCCTCCACACCACACACACTCCTAGTTGTAATATTCATAAGCAAGGCAGATCTAAACTCTTATTAAAGCTCATGACATACTGAAGGTACTAAAAAAGTAATTAATGAGCCTGTAAAGGTGGAGTAACTCACCTCAGACAGATAAACAGTTTGTGCCGCTCCAGCTGCCGTCTGTCCTCCCTGATTATTCAAAATGAAGCATTGGGAATGAAGTATTGGGATAAAATGTTTTGGCTGTTCATCAGCATTTTCCTAAGTGGAGAAACGTTCACCTCTGCAGTGCAACCCTGTGCTGCCTGATAGACTGATTTGCATATTTGCCTCAGTCTGTCCTATCCAGCTTCAGACTGTTTGCATAAAACAACAATGGGGTTACTGCAAGTTATAGTGTATGTGTGTGTGTGTGTGTGTGTGTGTGTGTGTGTGTGTGTGTGTGTGTGTGTGTGTGTGTTCGTGCGCTCGCGCTGTGGATAACAAGATGATGTATTATTACTGCCACCTGAGATAGCTCAGCGTTAGTGATGGGAGGAGCATTTCTTTACCAATAATATTTGTATTCAAAAGGAAAAAAAACATACAACACACAAAATGAAATAAAATATGAATTTTACACTTTGTCTATTTGTGTCTGTAGATTTCCCCCTAAATTCACCAAAACTTAGCATTAGATAATGCCTTATTTGCATAGTTAAACTTAACATGTCAGAAAACGTACATACTTACGTAATGCATCAAATGTTGTCTTAATGTGAGGTAACCAACTGGGGAAGTTTCATGGTGACATTTATTAGTTAACATGTATCCTATATACACTGAGTGTCTTGCAAAATGTGTGGGATTTTACAATAGATATCTTTAAAGGCCGTTTTCTCAAAATGAGTTTTTTTCATGAGCTAGAACTCTCCACTTTAGTAGCATTTACATACACTAAACTTTCCAGTTTAATTCCTATCTATTCTGATGGTTTTTACAAAGGGCTTTGTTCACATATAATTTATAACCTGAATTATACAACATGTATACCTAAAACCATGGATTTTCTTTTCAAGTAGACAGTATATTCTGATTTATGGAGATGGAAAACGTTTCCTCTGTAATAATCTTTGACTCTAATATGTCAACAAAACGAAACAAGAATTTTAAACCTGGCGTCATCCAATGTTCAGATTTCTGTTCTGGTAAATTATTCAAATTAGTGCATATTTAATTACATGAGGGTGAAGGATTTTTTTTTTGCTTTCAAAGATGGTCTGAAGATGATGCTTTAGCTGTTTCTCAATTTAATATTTATCATAGCTAAAAGTAATGACTAAACTGCTGAAATAGTTAGCAAATAGTAATGGATAAATGGTTGAAACATTCAGCTTCACTCCAAGTTGCAGCAGAAGTATAGCCTTGTGTGATTGCTGACCAAACCAATAGGCCTATTGCAGTTCAACAAGTATGAAAAAATGAACAACTTTTATATAATGAGTGGTGTTATAGATTTGGAACATACATTGGGAATGGATAAAGGGGTACCTTTGTTCATCTGACACGGCTGTGGGGGGTTCCTCACTGTTTTACACCGTGGTTTTGCTACTTTCACTGACGTAAAATATGTGAGTAGTCTTCCTTCCTCGGGACACCTGTCGTCTTCTCTGTGGTTGTAGAGTCCTCCACTATGTGGCGGTAATGCCCCGCTAAGCTGGCTGATAAACGCGAAACAAAAAAACTAAGCGAAGAAGAAACGGAGACATTTGATTGGTGATTGCTAGGGGACAGCCGCTACATCTTCAATTTAGGGGAAAAAACAAACCGTTTTTAGCGTAACTTCTGGCGTTGCACAGCTGCAGCTGGACGTATTTTGATATATTTTATGGCAGCTAAAGCAGCGGAGACAACGCCTGCTGTGTGCTAGGATAGATAATGTAGTTTAGTCTTTCGTTCATCAGGTGTGACAGACGAAGCAGAGTCTCTGGGAAGGTAAGTGAGCCACCCTGCTAATGCCAGCCAGCACGCTAGCTAACGTTAGCATCACAATTATATATAAATATGTTCTGTTTTGTGGTTATCCACGTTGAGCCCGAATATGTCATGTTAAAAAGCAAAAAAGATAGCTATTGTCATGGCTGCTCCGGGACAGGTTAGTTAGCTGTCAGTGTATCATCTGATGCTGGGCCTTTTATGGTGGATAGTAGGTTACACTAACGACAAGCTAGCGGCGATGAGACCTTCAGGAAAACATTCAGTCATTTGTATCTTTCATATATAGACCATACAAATTCCTTTATGTACACTACCGTGTTTGGAATCAGTTGTTGTATTGATGTTTCTTTTTTCTCTAAGTAATAACTATTTTAACAGAGATTAAAAACAGTACATCAGACACCAAATGTATTATTTACATTTGAAATAGTTGTAGCACCAAACGAAGAAGAATTAAATAATTAAAACTTCCATTTAGTGGATGTCCCCACAGTTTTGTATGACAGCGGAGAATACTGTTCCAATGTGGATGTTGAATTAGTTTTCCAGTCCAGAAAAGCATAAGTGACCCTTGATTAAATATTGAAGCCCAACGGTGCAATGTGGCTCTAAATGTTGAGTTGTTGTGTTTTTCTTTGGGCCCTCTGCAGTCTACTCAGTGGTTAGATTGGAGATGTTTAAACTGTGATGGGTCAGTCTGTAGTATGTTCAGCTGATATATTCCCACAGTGCTAACCCTAGACCAACCTTCTGTTCCTGTTGTGACGTTTGAAGAAGAGCTTTGCTAAAGCAACATGTTGCAGTGTTTCCTCTTTAGGATTTTTTTTTTTAGCAGTGGGGGCTGGTCCTAACACCCTGCTGCAACACAAATATATTTATTCACCTCTATTCACACACACAATGAGGCATATTTTCAGAACTGTATTTTTTGAGTTACTGTACAGGCCAACTTTTATATATAGGCTTAGCATTCTGTAGCAAGTAACAATAAACCCACTATTAATTACATTATCTTCATGCAGTGTATCTACTGTACTTCAGCATGTAAATAATGCACCTACAATACAAACGTTTTCCGACATGCACTCTAACAATGCAGCACTATTTCTGATACAGTGGGGGGCCGCCACGGTCAAATCAACATAGAGGAAACACTGTGTTGCCTGTTAACTCCAGCTTGTTATAGGCTGCATTTATTGTGTACTTGACACTGAAACAGGAAGCTGTTCCTAAATAAATCTGCACACATTTTGATGCTAAGCTCACAATTTCTTTTACCTATGACTGATGATTTCTTCTCTTCTTATTCAACTGTTACTCAGAGGGGTCTTTGTCTCTTTCTGTTTTTTTTTCTTCAGTCTGGTTGAACTATTGTACAGCATTTAAAACGTAGCTGGGTTTTCCCTACCATTGTAAGGTTTAAGGTGCAGCACCCAAGCTGTTTTGGGCACCACCTAAGCCGAATGAATGCATAATCAATCAGCGCTCATTAAAACTAACTACATGACTTTTTCTCACATCAAATGATTGTAGTTGGTCCCCAGTGGAATTCTTTAGCAAGTTTTCTATTAAAGTTTTTTTGAGTGTTATTCATTTTTTATCTGCTCTAGCTTTTCAAACATTTTAGAAACGATATGGTTATAATAATGGTCCAAAATTATGTTTTTTTTTAATTTTAAAAAACGTAAAATTTTCTTGAGGAAGGACCCCCTGATCCCCCGCCCAATATATGCACCTAAGTCTTTCACAAACGTAGGGAAAACACTGCATATGCTGTACATGATATGAACTTGTAGGGACTTGAAACATGGGCTGTATAGTTTATCACTGTGTATGACTTTATTTATTCATTTTTAAAGTCATCATCACATGGTAATGCAGTACAATCAAAGGAAATTCATTTTAACAATGCTTTGCTTTTTAGACCACAGGCTGCGACTTCTTTGATTCGTCCCTGAAATCAAGAACCTCACACTGGCCGCCGAAATGGATGAACAAAGTGTTGAGGTATGTACACACACACATCAGGCAAGGCCAACAGCTGGATGATGAAGCCGGATGGAGGAATGTGCCGGCTGTAGAGGCAGGAACAGCGAAGTCAAGGGTCAAGCATTGTTCTGGATAACAGAGTGGGGCCATTTTATGCTAATATACTCAAATTTGTTGACCCGATCTGCTCTGACCTTTTGTGACTGAAGCCAATGATTTGAAGGCTGCTGCTTCTGTACTGCCATTAAAGATAAAGGGCAAATTAACAATTTGTGTTTCTTAGCCTTCTTAAAGTAACTATACTATAATAAATCATCATATTGAGACCAAAAACAAAAAAAATTAAATTTGCTTCAGATTCAGCCACCTGGGTTGTTAGAAAAACATATTTAAGTGATTTAACTCCTGTTAGCAACACCTATATTATAGCCTGTCGGTCTTTTCCAAAAGCAATGTCTCCTTGTAGTTAGAACAGATTGTGATAGCAGAGGATATTGATTTTGATAAATGCTGTATAACCATATCTACCCACTGTAATCAAGATATATTATTTTAAGCATGAAAGACCTGAGTTCAGCATAGAGAAATAGAACATTTTTTTTTTTTTTATATATATAGTTTTATTGTCCTCTGTAATTCCTTCCCAAGTTCAGTGTTCAGGCCTTCTCATGGGGTGTCAGTCCTGGGATCTGGTCTGATGAAGAGTGGCTTTATATTTGAGAAGTGATGTGAGATTCTGAGGCAGCTTTTTCATACGGTACACAGTTAGGTGTACGATATGTATCTCCTGTAATGAAACACAGGGCACAGTAGTAAACTGCAGTTGTTTTTAAAGTGGAATGAGGAGCATGAGATCCCCGTAGTCGAGCACAGACTTGATGGACGATTGTACAACAGGTTTTCCTGTCCTAAAGAGAAAAACGTCTTTTGTTCTGATTATAAGAAAACTATTTTTATCTTCAGTTTTTGTGCCACTTGTTCCACACCAGGTTTAAAAGTAGGACTGCTATCTAACAAACATTTCCCGATATTTATAAGATTGAACAAATTCAATTTCAGTACCATTTATGTATAAATCTGTTTTACTCTCCACTTTACATTAAGTACAATTATACAGTCCAACATGATTCAGTAAAACAGCTTTGCATAAACCTGCTGAAACATATGATGTTTAGTTTCTGTTGACACTGTATCTGAGTGATGTTGATTCAACTCTGTGGAGATTTCAGCAGCTGCAGTTAGTGTCAAACTGAGCCAAGTCATCTCTCTCCTGTCCCCGTGTAGAGCATTGCCGAGGTGTTTCGCTGCTTCATCTGCATGGAGAAACTGAGGGATGCTCGTCTCTGCCCACACTGCTCCAAACTCTGCTGCTTCAGCTGCATAAGAGTAAGTCCGTTTCCAGCAGACCGGGACCAAAAAATGTTCTCCCTCACTCGCTGTTAGTAGTTAATTCCGATTTATACCACGGTCTGGGCGAATACTCGATTCTGATTGGCTGCAGGGTGTCCATAAAAAAAGTGATGTCGGACACCTACTAAAGGAGTTCAGGTCAAACTGTCTGTTTACTGTTCTAAATGAATGCGCTACATTAAATCAAAAAGGAAATGTGGATCCGTTATTTCCAACTTGTCCACTGAACACCACAGGATGGCGCTAAAACACAAAAGCTGCAAGAAGTAAGTTATACTGGCCCTCTGGACTGACGTATTAATAGCCTGTATTTCTCAGAATCAGTTGTGGCAGAGCAGGACAGATATACAGTAAGCTTCATTTTGGGTGTTAAAGGAAAGGTGCATATACCCTGAATGGGGAAAGGTTAACATGAAAGAGGTTTGTGAAAAGTGTGAGTATTCCAGTGATTTAGTATTGCACTTCCATAAAGTTGGGGGACTCACAAGAGACAGTTAAAAAAACAAAAACAAGAATGGTAAAAATCGAAATAGCAGAGGCGAAGATATCCCGACTTTTGAGTCCGTTGTATGAGGCAAGCTCCAAAATTTCCAAAATCTTTTACATTAGACCCTTGCTGCCTGGTAAATACCCACATCATTCATACGTTTAACAGAGTAAATGGTGCATTTGTTGGGGCTATTTTCAGCAGCGGATTAATACAAATTGTCTTTATTTATTTCGAACAAAACACAATAAGTGCGTAGCAACACGCTAAAAGGAAAACAATATTTATAAAGTGTTACCAACCATATGTTCAATCCGTCTCAAAAGGAGCGCCCACCCCTCATCAATTAAATGCTCAAGTGAGTATTAATGGCAGCATTAGCAAATAAACTACTTTACCCATGTTCATGGTACTGAAGTAACATGGCACTCAGTGCAACCATGTGACTTATTGAACCATGGCTCTCTATGGCACAGAGGAAGAACATCTATCAGACTTTGTCTGCACATGTACTATTAGGATCATTAATTGTTGGTTTTGGTCTATTCATGGGATTTAATGATGATGATAAAAAAAAAATATGGAGTATTGGCAGCTGTATCATGAGTAGAATAATTTGTATTTGACAATGGCAGCATGTTTTCAGTGGTTGTACTTGGATGCAATTATCATTCAACGTTAATCTCTTATTTGACAGCGGTGGCTGACGGAGCAGAGAGCCCAGTGTCCACACTGTCGGTAAGATTCAGTACTTTATTGCCATCAATGTATTTTATTGGAATTTTGAATGTATTTGAGTATACATAAAACAAAACTGTGTACGCAGGGCTCCGCTCCAGTTGAGGGAGCTGGTCAACTGTCGCTGGGCAGAAGAGGTCACCCAGCAGCTGGACACCCTGCAGCTCTGCAACCTCACCAAGCATGAGGACAACGACAAGGACAGGTGAGCACCTCCTGCTACTCCCCCACTCTCTGTCCTTCTCCACCATGTGTGGTTATTTAAGGTTTTCCCGTGATTTTTTCAAATGATTACTTCCCGATAATATTCCCAGAATTTCTTGCCATAAATGAAATCTGATTTTAACCACAAAACTGCAGATCTTTTTTTAAATTTCATATTAGTTAGTTAATGTGGTAGTTTGCTTTTAAAAAGGAATTGTTGTTCTACTGTCTTTGAGGTGAAAAAAACACACTGGTAATTGTCTGATCTTCCGAATGAGTAATTTCACTGTATAAACTAACTATAAACTAAACTTGGAGTCTGTGTTTAATGGTTTACCTGTCTGGTACTTGACCGCTCCTGCCACAGTGTCAGGAGGATCAGATAATTAATGGTTACTAGTATTACTGGTGCTGTGCCATCTGTGTGTAAAATGCACACGTAGCGATCCTGCTTAATAGTTGCATTTAAATAGAGATGTCAAACTACATTAGATGTGAAATTTTAGAGTGGAATAAAGGAGACACAACTCAACATCATGACAGGTGTTTTGTAGAGGCTGTGTTTCCTTAAGAATTCTTTTTAGCAGTGGGGGCAGGTCTGTCTGAACACCATAGGAATCAACAGTGGTTAATATAGTTACTAAGTGAACTAAAAGCAGCAGCTATAAACTTACAGTGCCCAATGATATTAGCTTGTAGCTGTTACCAATGTTACAAGTAGGCTACAGACATGGAGCGTTGAATAAATCACGAGGTGGTTAAATGCACATAGCCTACAGAGCACACTAACTTCACAATAACCTCCTACACTATATTATAAAAGTTAACTTTAACATAAACACTCCGAGCACACACAGTGTGATCTAAGCCGCCGTTATCACATATTAACGGCGATGATTAGCTAAGTAGACTCTAATAAGTGTGCTGTGGAGAAAGGAAAATAAGGCTTTCATGACAACTTCTGCCATAACTTCGATCTAAATAGTTAAACTATACAGATATACAGTACAGGCCAAAAGTTTGGACACACCTTCTCATTCAATGCGTTTCCTATTTACATTATAGATTCTCACTGAAGGCATCACAACTATGAATGAAGGAATTATGTACTTAACAAAAAAGTCTTATATTTTAGATTCCTCAAAGTAGCCACCCTTTGCTTTTTTTATTAATAAGGGGAAAAATTCCACTAATTAACCCTGACAAGGCACACCTGTGAAGTGAAGTGCAGTGCTGCTCACTCAACCAACCTCAGACTGCAGTATCACTGTCCACCTGCGGGGGGCGTGGACAGGCTTTCCAACAGACAGGATAATTTAAAAGGCAATTGTGCGTCTGCCCTATTTCTCATACCGTGGCGGCAGAAATTTTGCCGTGGCGGGCCGCCACTTCCAAATCAACATAGAGGAAACACTGAGAGGAGGGTTTTTGGAGAGGAAAAGTACAAAATCTGTATTTATGGACCCATCTCTGTGCACAAATGCAGAGATATGTCTAACGTTCAAACGCTGCCCTGTGGAGAAAGTTCATATAACCTAATATGGCTATATTTTTCATTAAGGAGTGGCTTTGTTACTCTTATTTGGCATGAGATTTGTTTGGATGGCGTAAGAACTTGAGACCCAAAAGTGTGAAAGTTGGCCACACTGAAAACAATATTTAAACACAGCCAGCCTCTAAACGGTTATGTTACAGTAATAACAGCATTTCAAAGTCGGAATATACATGTACGAAAGTTAGGTGAAAGTGTGAATGAGGTTTGGAGAAGGTGTCTTTGTTTCAGTACATAATCCTCACTGCGTGAACACACGTACACATACAAACAAAAGTCCAAAAGTTTGAAAAAGTTTCCAAGAAAGCTTTATCTTTCTGCATGACGTGCTGGTGACGAGTCATTGGTTTATCCCTTTGCAGATGTGAGAACCACCACGAGAAGCTGAGTGTTTTCTGTTGGACCTGTAAGAAATGCATCTGTCACCAGTGTGCTCTGTGGGGAGGCATGGTAACTTATTATTATTATTATTATTATTATTATTATTACAGTTTGCATGTAAAGCTACAAAACACCCACAGTAATCACTGGAAATTAACAAGTTTCCAGTCAGTAAAATCCCGGTTGCAACTTATTATTATTTTCATGACCTGTTTAATCTGCAGAATATTTATTTAATTAATGGTTTGGTCTTGAAAATGTCACCCCCTCCTAATGCCCAATATGATGTCTTTACATAACTTGCTTTGTCTGACCAACAGTCCAAAACCCCCAAATGTTCAATTTACATTTTACACATTGGAGAAACTGGAACCAGAGACAGATTGGTGCTTTTGTTGTGTCCAGCACGGCGGACACACCTTCAAGCCTCTGGTGGAGATCTACGAGCAGCACGTGACCAAGGTGAAGGAGGAGGTCGCCAAGCTCCGCCGGCGCCTCATGGAGCTCATCAGCCTGGTGCAGGAAGTGGTGAGGACTGATGGTTGCTTTTATACAACAAATGCAAAAATCTAAAAGACCAGTGGCCATGACATTTACTGGGCACATGAGGATGAAACCTTTCCTGTAGTTCCACCCTCTGGCCAAATTGTCATCTGTGAACAAGGTTGGCCTAAAGAGAAGAGGAGAGTCAGATAAAGTAAGGGAAAGCGAGCTACATTAAGGTCCTGGGGCAGCTATCGGACTGAGAATTGTCCTAGCAACAATGAAACTGCCAAAATATGCCGAAACAAATCAGATCTTAAAAAAAGGTCAGTTTATTTCCGTGTCTGGTTTCATTTTAGTCGATTTCTTCATCATTTTCCAAATAGATTAAGGCATCATAAATCTTAATTGAAACAAGTTTATTTATTTTTTTGACCACTCTTGAAATTTGTTTGTAGCTGGGAGAAAATTAGTGAATTTGACAAGTCTTAAATCACTCGTATGTGCCACTTAGAACAAATCGGCTCATATAAGCAGTTCTCGCATGAGGCCAACTATCTCATAATCCTTTGGGTAGATTTCAGTTAAATTTGCTCAGTGCAAGAAGTGTCATTTAACGACTACTTCACTTAGTTGAGCATTGTGTGTGTATGTGTTTGTGTGTGTTTTTTCATGGGGTCAGGAGAGGAACGTGGAGGCTGTCAGGGGAGCCAAAGACGAGAGGGTCAGAGAGATCCGAAACGCTGTTGAGATGATGATCGCTCGTCTGGACAACCAGCTCAAGAATAAACTCATCACCCTCATGGGTAAGACTCCGGGACATTGATCACTGTCACAATGTATAAAAAAGCTGAGTATTTATTTTAAGTACATCGCTATTTAATGTTAGTTTCAATCTAAATATAAACCAGAATTTTACTCAAATGGTGAAACACAGTTGCTTTTAAATTAAATCTGGTTTATGTCATTTAGACCAATTTTACCTGAATTATTAACCTTAGTCTCAATTTCAATGAGTCCTTAGCCCTCATTACATAAATGTTTTGGCAATTTTACATGTTGGTCTGATTCAGTGCCCTATTTAGGTGGAAGTCATGCTGGCAATCTTAGTCTGAATTGAATGTTTTTAGATTAACGTTAACGGCTGCAGCAGCACAATAAACAGACACACAATGTGCATCTTGTTCGCTTGATGAAGATCGCTGTAATAAATTTCTCGCGTTCAGTATCATCTCCTTTGCTCAAAGTTAATAAAATCAGTTTAATAAACCAGGAAACTCTGTGAAAAACACTCCAATAATGAAGGCTTTAAAGGCAAAATAAGTTTGAAAATTCAAGGCGGTTGCCAAATACTAAGATAAGATAAGACAACTTTATTCACCCCAAGAGAAATTGTTGTAGCAGTTGCAGTACAAAGTAGAAAGGGTGCAAACTATCAATAAATCCAGAATGTACACCATGCCAAAGATCCAGAATTCGCAAAATCCAAAATGTACACCATGCCAAAGATTTAAACAAGGTTCACGGTAAAACTCATAAGTTGCTTCTTAGAGAGTTGCATGTAGATATTTAAATACATTAACAATAAAATAAATAAATAAATAAAAAAATACTGCAAGAGTATGTGGCTTCTGATTTAATTGACGTTATTGTCCACCTCAGAAAAAATGTTTACGTAAATGTCATGTCTAGGGTTGCGAATTCCCGGGAATATTCAAGGGGGAAACTTTCCATGAGAATGAATGGGAATCTATTTACCATCATAAGTGACCTAATTGTAAATCCTTCTAATAAAAATAAAAAAAAATAACAATTTAGTTGAGTTGAACTTTAAAGGCGCTGTAGGTAGAAAGCAAAAAAAAGAACACAATTTCAATTAGAGTGAGATCTTTTCCTGCAGCTCTCCCTCTCCCCTCTCTGTCTGAATGTATAGAACAGCCAATAGGAAGGTGCTCTCTCTCTCTGAAATGAAGTGATTGGCCCAAGTCTCTCGTCACGGGCTACATTTTCTAAAGCTTAAAAGAAAACCGAGCCAAGAGGAGGTGCAGAAGTCTATTTTTCTCTCAGACCACTTGAATTACAATATGCTGAAAGATTATTATCGCATTTTTGCCCAACAACGCCAAAAATATACTGCCTACCACAGCTTTATTTCAATGAGTTGACTCATTAAACATTCTATTGAACTTTCATTTAACAAAATGACTCGCCTCCAAAAAGACTTCTCTCCAAAATCTTATGTTTCTCTCAGTCCTCTATATCCTCTCCATGGACTTCATATATGTCTTATCTTCACTATTCAAGCTGAATTTATATTTAATGGCGATGCTGGCAGATGATCCGTACATGTAATGGAAGAGTTCTGCTGAATGAAGTTTATGATTACAGTTCAATTAAATGGGCATTCTTTTAACCAAAACATGCCATTAAACCTAGCATTGCTTATTTATGTGTATCTCCCCGCAAATAAGCAACCTGTTAAAAAGAAGAGATTTTTAGTTTGAAGTTGTGCAATATTCCCTTAGATATTGTCCGGATATTTACCCAACCTTTGCAACCCTAGTCTGAATAAAGCCATAAGGGACATTAATGTAAAAGTCACCTTCTGTCTGAAAACAGCTTTATGATGCCAGTGCCAGTGTTACGTATTCCATGTCTGAAAAGCGCTCTTGTTGAAGCAAATCACCTTAACCGGCCCAATGTGTCCAAAGGTTGAGACCTTTACCCACAAAATATGCAAGCTCTTCGCTGCAAAGACGAGAGAGGCACCTTTTTATAGCTACAGGGCAATATACAGATTAAATATTTATCTGGACTGAGTGGATGCATGCACTTAGTGCCCACAACCTTCACACCCGACCACTTACACTCACCATCGTCCGTCAGGGCTGACATTCATCACAAGTACGCTGAAAATAGAAATGTGGTCCTCCCCTCTAGGCCAGAAGACATCTTTGACCCAGGAGACAGAGCTGCTGGAGTCTCTCCTGCAGGAGGTGGAGCATCAGGTTGGTAGTCTGCAGCAGCTCAAAGCCCCGATTCATTTAGCTGTACTGCATGCTGTTTTGTTATTGGTGTTTGCTGGGCTGTGTCAGTTGATTCAACACTATGGTAAATGTATGGATGCAGTGTGTTGTACTGTTTGATTGCAATAAATTGTAAGATGCATCTTAAATCCCCTCCCGCCTTCAAAAATCCGATTTTATATTTTAATAGTGGGACAGCTGTATAGTAACTATATTTAATACCAAATTACTGTATTTCTGGCAGGCAGAAAAACTACAAGCTGGCGGATAAAGCGCTGACAATATTTGCTGCTTTAGTTATTTAAGTTGCAAACTGTAAAATCAAAACAATGAGAGAGTTGGGTTCTCTGCAGAGTTGTTGAGAATTCTTATTTCTCTCATATTTTGCAAATGTGTTTTAGTGTAGCTCCAATGCAGTATTTCTGTCATGTCATAATACAAATTAGACCAGCAGGCATGACACATTTTCAAGCAGCATGTAGTTTGGTTAACTTGATGTAATTTAATGTAGGCTTAAATTGCTAATATATTACAGAAATAGTTTCAGTATTAAGGTGCGTATCCTAAATTATAGATAGCTTATTGACAGAAGAATAAAGAACATGGCTGGTGACGCTCCTTGTTATTCTTATAATGAAGTGATACCTATGTCTGTGTAGCTAAAGCCTGATATGTTATTTGTCTGTGTCATAGAGCTTCATTGTTGACCAAAAACTTGTTAGCTGTTCTTTTTTTTAACCATGAACATGGGCACTGTATTTTCATTTGAGTCAATCCCAAATACACGATCCTGCTGCCGTAAATACTCACCAGAGCACCAAATGGGTATTAATCCACGTCTTAAAATAGTCACCGACAAATGCATTATTTACACCCTGTTCGAGTAACGTTTGCTAAAAACTATAGTGCCCAGCTGAAATAATATTGAAATAAAATGAAAGTATATATTCAAAAATTGTTTTTAAAGTGCTCATATTGTGCTTATTGCATTTCCCCCTTTACTTTATTGTGTTATATATCTTTTTGTGCACATTATAGGTTTACAAAGTGAAAAAAGCCCAAAGTCCCCCCAAAGGGACTTACCATCTCCAACAGAAAACACTGTTCATGAACTGCTCCAAACAGCTCTATTGTAGTCCAGCCTTTACTTCAGAGACAAACGTGGTCACTTTGTAACACACATTATAATGCTCGCCTAGCTGCTAGCGCAGGCCCTCATACTTTGCTTCTGACTGGCTAGCAGTATTTACTGCGCATGTGCGACTCCCAACAAAGATGGAACAGAAGTGAGATGTCTCACTCTGTAGCTGAAACGGAGAGCTCAACACACAGGGTGAAAAGAGGAGCTGCAGCAATGTGCAGTACAACAAAAATATGGTGTTTTCTGAAAATTAAACCATGTAAAACTATTCTGGTACAACCTCTAAATACAATTTATAAACCTGAAAATGAGCATAATATGAGCACTTTAAAGCCTCATGTCTTGGAAATTGGGCTACAGGCAGGATAGGGAAGTCCAAAAGTACTCAGACAGACTAACGCATTGTTAGTTTTGGTCTTTTTATGGGAAACCTCAACATAAAAATATCGCTGAGGCCTCATCCTTTAATAATACATCAAAACTCACTACATTTAGAGCTTACTCAGGAATGCTTTGATAAAAATCAGTGGGTTTATTTTAATGTTTTCCTACCAACAAATGACATCTTTTAGTAATCTTCAGTTACTGGAGTAAGGATTCAAATCTGATGTTGGTTACATTTTACTGGATTAAACTATTTTTCCTTCATCCAAGCCAAAAATAATGTGCCATCATTGATGATTTGCCACAACGTGCTGATTTTTGCCGTTTGTCTGTTGAACAGCTTCACTCGTGCAGTAAGAGTGAACTGATCTCCAAGAGCCCAGAGATCCTGCTCATGTTCCAGCAGGTCCATCGGAAACCCATGCAGTCCTTCGTCACCACGCCGGTCCCTCCAGACTTCACCAGGTGATCTGCTCAGCATTTGTTTTTTTCTTTTTTTATTCAAATATTCGCAATTTCACAATCGAAAAGGCATATTCAATAGAATACAACCAATAAACTATCAACCAAGCGAGCTGTATCAATAACAAAAAAAGAAATCATTAAACAGAAATAAATAATAGTTTATTTAATTTATTGGTTTACACATAAACAACTACTACAGAGCTAGCTGTCTATCTGTCTGTTTGTCACTTTGATTTGTTGGAGAGATGCAAAAAAAACCCTAAGAGGGGCTTAATCTGGGCCCTCTCCAATGCATACTCCAATTAAAATAGAAACTAAAATACTGAAAAATGAAAAGCTGTGTATCTGAAACGAACAGAGTACAGTAGATCACCATGAGGAAAAATAACAGAGAGGAGGAAGTCAGCTGGGTTCAGTAGTTGTTGACAAAGAGGATGAGGAGTGCTTTGAAGCAGTTCCACCCACCACTGAATGTATTTCAAGAGCTTTGTCCACTTTGGACCTAAACCTGGAGGACCGAAGTGGTCCCCCCCAAAAGATACACCAATACATTAAAAGAGCAAAGCAATTATTCACATTTGAAATCCTAAAAACAGAGAATGTGGCATTTTTGCTTAATAAATGATTAATCACTTATCAAAATTGTTCTTGAGTAATTGTCTGATAAGCAAATTTGATTTGATTAGATAAGAGTACAAGTGCTGAGACAACGAAATGAAGTTTGATGTACTGAATAAACCGTAATCTAGAGAACTAGAAGGGCACTCTGAGAGCCCAGACCTCCGCCAAGGCATACCCTATCTCCCAATGTTATGCAGTGGGGATTTTCCCAGTCCGGAACCCAGTTTTCTGACACCACATACCCTATCTTGCAATGTTAACAATGTTCAGTGTGTGTAATCAACCTTCCTCTGTGTGCTTTCAGTGAGCTGGTTCCTGCCTATGACTCTAGCACTTTTGTTCTGGTCAACTTCAGGTAAGTCCTCTTTTTGGACCTCCAGTGCTTTTAACTTTTCTGTCAGCTGCGTGTGTCTAAGTATATCATCTTGAATTGATTCACACAGCTCTTCCAATCTTTATATGTTTACATTTAGCTGACATTGTTTGAAGTAGACTTGGTCAGAGAACATTCTTATGAACCAGTTGGTTTTGAGCATACTCCCACCTTTAGGGGTATCGGAGTTATAATTAAATTACATATATACTATGAAAAATACAGTAGTGTGAACATTGATATTCACACGGTTCTTACTGTAATTTCTATGTTTTTCGACTCCTACTTCTGCATATTTTGAGCTACAGAAACCATTCAAATATCAAAATTACCTCTTAGTATGAAGATGTGTAATGCTCAACTATTGATTGCTGTATCATCTTAGCAATGTGCATTACTACTACTGTCCACACACCTTGTGGGAATAGAGAGTCAGGGGTTCAACTACTGACTTTTCTGCAGTGCATTGCATTTGGACATAAAGACTTTTCATGCAATTTATTTCACATTTTTGCCTTTCCAGCAGTGCTTTGAAATGTATTTCAGCTGTCTGCATTTACACTGCATTTTACGCAGAAAATGCATTTTCTAGTTATAGTGAAGATCTGTAGGAGAATCATTTGTTTGATGTAGTGTAAATCAGATTTCTGAACAAACTAGAAACTGCTGCTTAATGATCAATAAACGATTTGATGGAGAGATGCAAAAAAACCCTAAGAGGGGCTTAATCTGGGCACTTTCCAATGCATACGCCAATTAAAGATAGAAACTAAAATGCAAAAAAGTAGTAGATCACCATGAGGAAAAAATAACATAGCGGAGAAAGTCAGCTGGGTTCAGTCAGTGGTTGTTGACAAAGAGGAGGAGGAGTGCTTTGAAGCACTTCCACCCACCACTGAATGTATTTCACGAGCTTTGTCCACTTTGGACCTAAACTTGGGGGACCGAAGTGTTCCCCCCTCCCCAAAAGATACACCAATACATCAAAAGAGCAAAGTTTATAGGGTGTATTTACTTGGTGTCCTCAAGGTTTGATATGTGTGTGTCTGATAAGTGTGTTTTTTGTGTGTTTGTAGCACCCTGAGGCAGCGGGCCGACCCAGTCTACAGCCCTCCTCTACAGATATCTGGGCTCTGCTGGAGACTCAAAGTTTACCCAGTGAGTTTCCCTTCTACTGGCGTTTTCTGTGATGTTTTCTATGAAACCCATTGCTACACTGTTCGTATTGATATGTTGATATTTGGTTACTGTAGTTCTGAAGATTTTGTAAAAAATATGTTTGTTTGTTAGTAACTCTTTAAATGTTTCCTCAGGACGGTAACGGTGTGGTCCGTGGAAACTACCTGTCTGTGTTCTTGGAACTGTCTGCTGGACTCCCTGAAACCTCAAAGTATGAATTATTTCTTAATAAATCTCCTGGAAATCTTTCTCTACGGTCTTTGTTTATAGTCAAGTCTGAGGTGAGGGTGAGGTTAAATTAAATGATTTTAAAATGCATACATGTTTTTTTATAAGGCAACATTTGACAAGGAATACATTACATTTCAGTGCAAATTATGTCCATATGTAATTTAAATGTGTACATTTAATAAAATAATAATAATTTTAATAATAAGTTTAACCGACTAGCATTTCTGGTGCAGACTAGCGAGGGTAGCAACGTTTTAATCAGCTAGTGTACTAATCGTACATATTTGTAGAATCCACTGCCTGAGATATCTTTCTCTGCCGCAGAGCTTTATTGGTCCAAACATGTTTCTTCATTACCATGAACACACATAATGTAGTTTATTGTGAGTCAATCCTACATACTATAAGAATAAAATATTATATATGTGGTAGCCTGGTGAGTAATAGTAAAGTGATTAAACTGTAATAGGAACAGGTTGTGCAGTAATGTAGTACATATATAATGTGCCTGTTCTTATATTTTATTACTATATTTTAGCTGCTGCACTATTTTATGTCTTAGATTTAAATTAGGTTTTGTTCCACTTCTGCATGATTTTTTTGTAAACGCATGTTTTAAGTATATCCGTTAGAGCATATAGAGCTCGACCCAAAGCGTCCTGCTGCTGGAAATACTTCCTAGACTACCTAATGTGTAGAGCACTAATCCTCGAATGAAAATAATCCCCAACAGATGCACTATTTTCTAAGGAACATTTTGCTAGAAAGTACAGTGACCACCAGCTGTATCAGGGAATTATTTAGCCTTTGTGTTTTTTTTTAATGAAAGTATATTTTTATTGGTACTGAAAGCCACAGACAGATTATGAAGGAAAGGACTAGCACATGGGATCTGTTGACAATAATAATAAAAAAAATAGAATATTGTTGTTGTTTCTAAGATGACCTTCAGGAGTAGGACAATATGTGTAACCTTAATGAAAAGAGTGTTCAGTAGTTTTCTGTGTGGTACTAATGTAATGTCTTGGTTCTGTGTAGGTATGAGTACCGTGTGGAGATGGTCCATCAGGCCTCCAGTGACCCAACCAAGAACATCATTCGGGAGTTTGCCTCTGACTTCGAGGTTGGTGAATGCTGGGGCTACAACCGCTTCTTCAGACTGGACCTTCTGGCCAGCGAGGGCTACCTGAACATGCAGACGGACACACTGGTCCTCCGGTGCGCTCACACATTACACGCACACACACACACACACTGGAGAACATGCTCACCTGCATGACTCTTGATATTATAGAAACAAGCAGCGAAGCAGTTGTGTTGTCCAAAGGGTAACGGCGTGTTTTCATGCGTGTGCTGCACAGCTACCAGGTTCGCTCACCCACCTTCTTCCAGAAGTGCAGAGATCAGTACTGGTACATCAGCCAGCTGGAGTCGGCCCAGAGCGGCTACATCCAGCAGATCAACAACCTCAAAGAGGTCCCGTGTGTTTTTGTGCTTCTATTTATTTGAGTTTTTAAACCTTCAAAGTGAGAACATCAGTCATTACAAAGTCATGTTGCTCACCCAAACATTGTTAAAAGAGAAAGCGTCTATGTTTATTTAAAATGGATCTAATTTTTGATTGCAGAGGCTGGCCATCGAGCTGTTTCGCCGTCAGACGTCGCGCAGCTCCTCGCCCCCCGAGATGAGGCTCGCCGCAGGCCCCACAGCCTCCGAAAGAGACCCTCGCTCGGTGAAGAGCGACGACGACATCCAGACCACTTTGACCAACGCTAAAAAAGGCGAAGAAGAAGAGAGGACGCAGCACGATGACTCAAATGTAAGAATGGAATATACTGCATTAGACATTAGTCAAGTCCTTCCAGTACTGTTAAGTCTGAACCCATATTTATTGCTTAGCTCTGTTGCTTAGATCGAATTCCTGTAGATGCAAAATCATTATTTGTTGTTTTTGTTTTTTCTCACTGAATGCAGCTCTGCACAGCGCGGAAGAGCATCGCAATCGCTAAAGGGGGAAAAAGGAGCCGTTTTCTCGTAATTGCATTAAAAAATTATTTTAAAAGTTCTCTTCATCTCATAATTACCACATCCAGGTCTTATAATTATGATGCAACATCTCCAGTGTTTTCTCCTGAATGCAATGCTCTTCTGTAACTTATTTGAAACTGCGGGCTGTCGTTTGGCTCAAAGTGGTCCCGGTGTTTAACTTTAGTGCAATGGGATGTTTATACAGGTGTCTAACCAAAGTGCAATCGGTTACAGCTAGGGCTGGGTGATATATATTGTCCAAACTGTATAAAAATGTCTATTGTATATACTTATCTATATTCTTTCTATTGCGATGACAAAAAAACAACCGCCAAACTGCGTTCTGGCAATATTTACGTCATTTGAACCAAACTTTATGGTTCCGATCAGCTGGCACTCATGTTTTTTAGACCTTGATTGGACCAGACCCTCATCCTGTGGATTTGCTCAGGGCATCCCTATCTCTGTATTGTTGGGACGTTTAAATGTTCCTCTGTAAGAAATGGAGATATCTCTACCATTTTAGTCTCGATTTGCCAGACCTTCCTCCACAGCGCCGCGGAGGAGGGTCTGGTTAGTCCTGACAGGATTCTGGGATGGGAGAAAAACGTGCTCTGGTTTATTAGCATTTCTTTAAACCAATCACAAACGTCCTGGGAAGCGCTTAGCACCGGGAAAAGCCACAGTGCCGCTGCAAAATAGCCTTCGAGAAGGAACTTGTTTAGGTGGAACGTGTCAAAAGCTGTTTTAGTCGTGCAACAGAAAACTCAGATTGATAGTCTAGCTAGCTGTCTGGATTTAACCTGAGGAGCAGTTAACCATAGTCCTCAGAAATCCACCGGAGTTTAAACTTCCAACACTAACAAAACCGGAGGTACCGGACATCCGGCTTAAAAGATTGAAATCCGGCGGATTTTCCGACAGCAACGGAGCAATTGTTGCAATGTTGTGGATATAGACTACTCCAGCATAAAACCAAGCTTAGTGTGATCATGGCGCCACTGTGTTGTTCAGGAGCTGTCAGACGGTGACTTGGAGGTGGACTGTCTGACCGAAGAGGAGGTGAACCCGCTGGATGGCAGCAGCACCTCGGGGAGCTCCACGGCCACCAGCAACACCGAGGAGAACGACATAGATGAGGAGACCATGTGAGTAGAATTTCTCCCGTTCTCTTAATGTGACGTACTGTCGAAGTTCCAGGAAGTGTAATCATTCATTCACTTTGCCGTGACTCTTTTTAAAAAAACTAAAAACAACGTATAGCAGTGATCAGAACATAAAGGCTTCAGTTTCCTCCCTGAGCTGTGGTAGAGAGGCAGTAACACAAAGAGAGCAATTTTGTACCTGCCTACCTGTAATAAAAGTTATTATTTTCATAATTACTGAATGTATCACTATTTGTTTGTGTATATTTGCACAGGTCAGGAGAGAATGATGTAGACTTCATTGGGAACCTGGAGGCCGAAGAAGGAGAGCTTCCTGATGACTTGGCGGGAGCAACAGGTATAATTCATACACCATTATAAATATATAATTTATTATAAATGTAAATCCTCCCATTATTTCCCCTGTTTTGTAGGGAGTAGCTCAGAAGAGATCCTTCTCTCTGTTTGTTAGCAGAATTCAGCTTGGTGGAACTTGGTGGAAAGTTTGGCTTCCACATCTGCATAACTTCAGGAGCCTGTGTGGCATAAATTTAGTTATTTGCCCATTTCCTCGAGGGTCCACACAGACAAACTTTGAATGTCAGTATGCACCCCAAGATGTATGACCACATTGCGTCTACACCTTTTGCAAAGATATACATGCAGACACTCCGTGTGGCCATTTATTGACCGAGATTCACATTTTGACTCATAAATCTTAAAAAGTGATTGCATGACAGTGGAATAATGTTTTCATGGATTTAATAACTTAAAGACAATAGGGCTGCCACCTCTTAGTCGATTAGTCGGCTAATCGGTCGTTTTGGTCTTAGTCGACTAAGATTTCTTTAGTCCATTAGTCATTTTTTATGCTTATTCATGCTTAATTACTTATTTCCAAGAAACGTCTGAGCACATTTATGGTAAACACAAGATTTAAAGTGGTGCTTTTGCAGGATTAATTGTGGAGAAACTCAGTTTTACAGATGGTTAATTAACTACATTTATTTTGTGCTTTTCTAGTCTTAACCACTTCTCAAAGCGAACAGCTCTGTCAATTAAATCAACTAATCGATTAGTCGACAAAATCGTATAAGTGTTAGTCGACTAAGAATTTCTTTAGTCGAGGACAGCCCTAAAAGACAAATCTATTAGTATCAACTTTTCTTTCATCCACTTCCATTTAGTTAATTCTCCTGTTTTTTCTTTTTTTCTTTAAATCTTCAAGCTCCATGTAATACAGCGTGCGAGTGGAGGAGACGCTGCGCATGATTATGGCCTAGCTTTCTCCCCACCCAATTAGGCTAATAAAGTAATCATTAAAAAAACACAAATGCTTGATCAAGGGCCCGGCCCGGCCCGGCCCGAGGATAGTGGCAGGAAATATCGGCCGGTCGGGTCAGGTCAAGCTCGGGCTCGGGCAGAGAATCTGAACTCTAGCTCCATGAGACATTATGTTGCTGGACACTTTTTTTCACCTGCCAGCGATGAGCTTAAACACAAAGCCCACTGTACAGTTGGTGCACAAACCAACCAGTATGAATTATCAGTACAGGAGTCAGGATGAAAACTCTGACATGAATACAACCAATAATGATTTGTATTTAACTTTCTGTGCTTAGCTGCTGTTTGGAGTAACTAAAATGTCTGTCTGGTTTCTGGTGAACTGCTTTAACAGCAGTAGAACTCCAGTTATACAATATTTCATTACTGTTTAATCTGCTGAGTATTTGATCAGCTGATTTAAAATAAGAAGATGGTAAAAGAACATGTCGGAGGTGACTTCTTTTGAAGTTGTTGCAAAAGCCAAAGAAAAGCAACAAATCCTTACGTTTGTGAAGCTGTAACCATCAAATATTTAATGTCCCGCCTCAAATAAAAGCCTTGCTTTCTCTTCAGTTGAGGCAAATAAAAGCCTCTGCCACTATTTGAGATTTTACGGAACCAAATCTATTTTTGTTGTTTGGCAGCTGTACAAGCAGAACATAGTGATACGATAGTGGGCCTCAGAGCAGCTCCTCCAGTGTGTTTGACTGTTGGTGTTGAAAAAGGCATGAAGAGGATGAGTCATTGTTGGTGCACTGTACCCGCTTTGCAGCGTTCTAATATAGAAACACTTGGCGTGTGTGTGCGTGTGTGTGTGTTCACTCTGTTCGATGTAAGAGTCAAGCTCAGCATAACCTTGCAGCACATTCTTAAGGTCCCACAGTTTCGTCATTTTTTTAAATTTTTTTTATAATCAAGTTTGTTGCTGTTAAACCAATAAAGTTTAGCCTCATTTTATCATATCACGTTTTATCTGGAAATTTACTGAGATTGAGCTGGAACTCGGCCAATTGGAGAATCCCTTCTGTTTTACTGATCACTAAAAAGCATTTGTGCTCAAATACCAGGTGGAGAAAAGATAACAAAGGTTTATGTATTCTACTCAGGTCCCACGATTTGCGATAGTCAGGTATGCGTGGAATATTTTCATTGTGTGCAAAGCAGGCGTAAAAGTTGAGTAGATGAGAAGTAGCAAGAAAAAGTTGTGGTGGGAAGAGAAACTTGAATTAACCTTTTTATTCTTCAGAGACCTCAATGACATCAGACAAGGAGTGAGCGCACCACAAAGTTATCCAAAGATCTAATAAAACCTCAGTATTCTAGTATTCAGTATTCCAGACTCAAAACGAATATGTTGATGAAGAAAAGTATTGAAGCCGTAGATGGATTAATAAGATCTCTTTATTTACACAAGAGGTCTGAGACTCGTCTCTGCAGAGATGGTTCTAAAAATCTTACTTCAATCTCTTCTGTCTTATACCAGAGCATTACCTTATCTGATCCTGAAGTCCTTAAGCAATGTACCAAAATACATTATTCCTTTGCCCATGGATTATTACAAGCTATAACCATGAAGAAGAGTACAACCATAAGTGAACATATACACTCTAATCTTCTGCAGGTGGATCCAGCTCCGTTTCCTTGTGTGCCTTACATCGCAGCGCTGCTGCCCCTCGCAGTGGCAGTAGTAGCGGAGCTGCGTCCGGTGGTGCTGTTGGTCAAGGCAGCAACAGTCTCCTGGACATCGACCCGGTCATTCTGATCCAGCTGCTGGATCTAAAGGAGCGCAACAGCGTGGAGTCTCTGTGGGGCCTCCAGCCTCGGCCTCCCATATCTCTGCTGCACAGCCAAGGTGTGTAAACACACTCCGCTCTCATATAACAACAAATCATTCCAGCTAAACCGAGAATCAATACTCCAACTCGCACACAATGTCCCTCCAAAACAAAATAATCCCTTTGGAGGATCACAGTTGTACTGCAGCTATAGACAGACTGAGGTTCATCTTTTAAAGGGACACAGCTGATGCATTCACTCGACCCCTTTTTATTGAAAGAAAACAAATGCATTTTTCATTTAATTTCTCTCCGGTGATTGAGACCATCTTCCGATATCAGTAATGTGTTTATGTGTTATGCCCGTGTAGAGGTGTCTCAGGCAGAAACATTAAATTAAATCAACCTCCCCAAAACTCAAGCAGCCACAGAGAGAGAGTTGAATATAAAGACTCAAAGAGCTAGAACTTCAGCGTGGATTATGCCATCTTAACAAACAAAAGAAATCTAACAAGGGCGGTAACAATCAAAAGAAACCAAACCAAATTACAAAAACCTTTGACGGAGAACGATATTAAAGGTGCCCTGTGCCTGTAAGTAGCTTTATGGAGCAATGTTTTGGATCATAACTGGGTGGCACCATGGCTCGGTAGTTAGAAAAAACATTTCGTAACCATATACTGACAAATTGGATTCTTGATTGTATGACCTTTGTTGTACTTTGAGATTGCCTTGAGATGTGAAGGAAGGAGAGATTAAATTGTCAGCAGGTCTTCAGTTCTTTCTAAAGGATGTATTTTCTTCAGCTGCTCTCATTTCTTGTTCCTGTTTCTCGTCTCTTCCAGCTCATCCTCACTCCAGGAAAGAACGAGAGCGGCGGCCTCAGGTGGTGCGACGATCGGCTCCAGACTCGGGGGTCCTGATCCGCCTCAAGGCTCAGATGGCAGAGGTCCGCAGCAAGATGTCTGACGTCAAGAGTCAAGTGCTGGAGGCTCGGGGGACTGGAGAGCCCAGGCCTGGCCTATCGGGGGGCTTCAGTGTGGAAGAAGCACCCTCTCATCATGCTGATCCCGAGTTGTCAGCTTGTCGTAAGCCCAGTGAGCTGGAGCTGCTGGGGAGGGCAGCTGCAGCTCGGTCCAGGCCCTGCCGCCCCGGTGAGGACTGCTACGCTGCTGATAATAATGTTAAGCTGCTATAACGCTTCAGTACTTCGAGTGTTTCAGTGTTACTTCATAAGCACAAGCTGCTACACCCACGTCACGTAGCCTCTACGATTCTCATGATCTTTCTTTTTGAAATGGAGCGTGCTTGTTTTGAGTTTCAAAAAAAGACCAGAAAATGGCAAGCTGTGCAGAAACAATGCAACTTCAGCTTTTACGTTTTCACAGAATTTCATCTGTAAAATTTGAGTTCATAACTTGAGATCCGTCAGCCTCCAGAGAAACCATCGGACCATCGGAGAAAACCTCTCCGGTCTCTCCGGTCTGTTCTTGAATGTACTTTAGCAAGCGAAGGAGCGCGAGCTGTACCCAAAATGCTCTGCCTCCCCTAAATACACTGCACAGTGTGTACGTAACCCACTACTTACAAATATGTCCCATAGATCTCAAGAGCTCACACTCAACACTGCAAACAGTATCTGTAACATCTTAAAAATGTTACAGCCCAAGTGGGCATTTAGATACAAAACAGCCCCACATGAATTCAAAAAGGAGTTCACCAAAGTTTATGGGATTCATCATCTGCAGACACGGTTGAAGGTCAGTATTTGTTGCTTCTGTAGCTCCAACAAACCGGACATCCATATAAAGAGCAAATCTCATAATCATCGTTATCTAAACCATGTATCATTGTCTGCTGCACTCATTTCTCACAATCGATTTTAAAAGGGTACAGTTTAGTGTATTTGCCTCCCAGAGATATCTCAATGTTCTTCGGCTTCCATATGAGCCTGAGATACTGAGACTGGAACCCCGATGACTGGATTTAGTCCCAGGCCCCCAGGAAGTGCTCCGGGCTTTGAACACTGTATCCAGTTCTCATAATACATCCATTCTTAAGACTAGTCTAAAGATGACGAGGCTCACAGGACTCGTGCAGGCAGAGTCAATATCTAACCTGTTATTCTACAGTTATAAGGGGTCAATCGATCTGAGGTAATTGCATATTTGTCTCTATTTTTGTTCTGTGTGCAGCCAGGAAATCTCTGTCTCCTGTCCTGGACAGCAGCAGCAGCAGCTCTCTGGTGGTGAAGAGGAGGAGTCCAGAGGAGATGGAGAAGGACCGGAGGGGGGGCGATGTGGCCACAGAGCTCAGCCTGCATCTTAAAGACGGGCTGGGAGGTGCAGACGGTCAGTAGTTTGTTTGTAGTACATATAAGTAGTATATATAAGTAGTATATACCCAACTCAATTTATTTATATAGCACCTTTAATTCAAGCACGCAGCCCAAAGTGCTTCACACAACAAAATGGTAACACAAATGGGAGGGGGAAAGAAAATAAACAAACGATAACATTTTTTAAGCAAGACTAAAAATTGCAACAATAAGACAATAAAATGTAAAAAAAAATGACCAGATTAAAGCAACAGAATAAAATGAACTCCAGGGTTAAATATTGATTTTAAAAAGCAATCATTGACACTGGTAGGCAGGTAGCTGGAACAATAAATTAACAACCAAATTCAATGCAAATGGAATACAAAACACCAGGTTATACAATTTTTCAACATTCTCGTTTGCATTTCCCTCCCCACCTACTCACGATAATTCACAAATATGTGCAAAGTTGCAGCAATAAAATGATAAGGGGCTCAGTTTGTGGATCCTACAGTATTACTCCAGCTGGACTTGATGGATCATATTTTATCGTCTCACCGGTACTGTACGTGAGCCAACAACACGCCTCCACCCCGCGCAGCTCCTTACATGTTTTTAATGCAGGCCTGTTTTCGGTCTCTACGCCCACTCCGTTTTGCCTGGATGAAAACCAAAACAAGACTTGATGTTTTCCCGCTGTGTTACTCTGCTCCAGGTGGGCTGAAGGCTGACACCGCCCAGGGCCCCCTTGTGTCTCTCGGCGACTCCTCGTCAGAGCAGCAGGCTTCAACCTCCAAGCAGCAGTATTCGGTGAGCAGCAGCTGTACGGGGCCTCGGGGTCCAGGGACGACATCTTCTCCTTGGGGGGGCCGAGCTACATGACTGCCAGCAAGAACTGTGGCAGTAGGACCCTGGGGTGCGTCTCAGCGACTAATCACACACACAGGAACAACGTAGTCGGAGAGAACTCTTCTCGTCTTTATCTTCCTCTCACAAACACTCCTCCGTGTCTCTCTTCCTGCAGGGCAGCCATGTTGCAGTGTGAACCTGAAAGCTCAGGAAACTCCCATCATTCCCTGCTGGAGGGGCCGTCTGCCCAGCCACAGTCAAATGAAGGTCTGTTTAACCTCTAACCTCAGGAGTTTTTTTTTTTTGTTTAGCATGTGCAGCAATCACAAGGCAGCCAGTTAGCTTAGCATAAAGCCTAGAAACGGGGAAACCGCTAGCCTGGCTCTGTCCAACAAAACCAAAAATCAACTTAGCAGCACCTCCTAAAGCTCTCTAAATAACCCGTTATGTCTTATTGGTTTATTACTTTCAAAAACTGAAGCATTGCCAAGAAACTCCCGCACACTGTCTAACTTGAAAAGTAGAGAACGTTTTGGTACTAGAACATCATCCGTATCATCCTGAGAAGCCATCTTTTGTAGGAGGTGACTGTTTTCCTGCACCAATCAACAACGTCCACATGAAACAAAGGCATAGGTACATAACATTCGTTCACATTTCTTTGCAACTTTTGACCTACTCTCTCCGACGCACCTCTCTCCCGTTATAGATGTGCAAAGTATTTTTCTGTACTGAACAACTGAAGTGTAAAAACGACATTTTGCTGCTTACGGTTTTGTACTGGGCTGGGACCATTAACTTCCTGGAGGCTCCGCTGGTTGCTCTGAGCCAAGAAAATAGTCCGGCACAAGCTAAGCTAACCGGCTGCTGGCTCCTGGCTAAGGCCTTAAAGTGCTCATATTATGCTCATTTTCAGGTTCATAATTGTATTTAGAGGTTATGTCAGAATAGGTTTACATGGTTTAATTTTCAAAAAACACCATATTTTTGTTGTACTGCACATTGCTGCAGCTCCTCTTTTCACCCTGTGTGTTGAACTCTCTGTTTTAGCTACAGAGTGAGACATCCCACTTCTGTTACTTTGTTGGGAGTCGCACATGCTCAGTAGCTAGGTAAGGACTACTAGCCAGTCAGAAGAAGAGTATGAGGGCGTGCCCTGACAGTACCTATGTAAGGACTACTAGCCAGTCAGAAGCAGAGTATGAGGGCGTGCCCTGACAGTAGCTAGGTAAGGACTACTAGCCAATCAGAAGCAGAGTGTGAGGGCGTGCCCTGACAGTAGCTAGATAAGACTACTAGCCAGTCAGAAGCAGAGTATGAGGGCTTGCCCTGACAGTAGCTAGGTAAGGACTACTAGCCAGTCAGAATCAGAGTATGAGGGCGTGCCATGCTAGCAGCTAGGCGAGCATTATAACGTGTGTTACAAAGTGACCACGTTTGTCTCTGAAGTAAAGGCTGGACTACAACAGAGCTGTTTGGAGCAGTTGGTGAACAGTGTTTTCTGTTGGAGATGCTAAGTCCCTTTGGGGGGGACTTTGGGCTTTTTTCACTTTGTTAACCAATTAAATGTACAAAAAAGATATAGAACACAATAAAGGGAGAAAAGCCAAACAGCATAATATGAGCACTTTAATATCAAATGGAAGACTGGTATTGAACTTCTCACAAAGATACCTGACTATGAATGTTTGAACGGGTCTGATAATCTCATCCTCTCTTGTCCGGTCTGTAGATCAGTCGCCGTCTGTCCTAGTGGCCGCAACGAGCAGCGACAGTGACTCTGAGGACGAGGCCCTGCAGAGCAACAACTCTCGCTACGACAACCAGACTCCTCCCTGCACAGGTACACACACACACACACACACACAGTCAAATATCAACAGTCAAAGCTTCTTTGCACTGTGTGTAAGTTTTGGGATGTCCTACATTTGTCAAACGTGGTGAAACCTTGGGGTGTGCTGTGAGACACATCCTCCCACCGCTGATTTAGAGCTTCTGTGTCTAAATTAAAGACAAAAATGCCCAAAATGAGAGCGGTGAGAGTGGAATGAAACGGTAAATACGTATGACAGAAAAAGGCAGGTTTTCCACCCAAATATAGAGTAAATGTAAACCAAATTTCCAGAAAGTAGGCAACTACTTTTATGCGGATATTAGGAGGTGATCAATCGAGATAAACACTAGGCGGGGCTAATTTTTGTGACCGTTGCATTAAAAACTGCAGAGAAAGGGGACCCAACAAGATGACGTAATTAAGAGCGAACGATAGTGAAGCGAAAACAGCCATGATGGACATCTGTCATTTGTTTGTAACCTTTCTCACATCATTCATGAAACGGTCTCCTCCGATGTTTTCACTAAGCCGGTTTCTCTCAAACTTGGTCACATTTTGCTTTTGTCGACAAACCAACTTTCCCACCTCTATGAAGAATAAAAACGTTGTTGCGATATTTCGGGGTTTTTTATTATTTAATTTTATTAATTTCCGTCTTTTCCACTCAGATAATTTTATGCGCAGGAGGATTTAAAACTCAAATTGGCTGATAGATGCTAAAACTTTCCTCTGTTTCACCGTTCCCCCTGCAGCACCAACGATATCTTTTTATCTTTCACATCATCCCTCTTTCGTTTCGCCATGTTTACGGTTTACAGAGCGCTCTGTGCTCCTATTGGTCAAAGTCCCGGGCGTGAGGAAACACGTCGTGGAAGGCAATCAAACTCTCTAACGTGGGAGTCTTTCGGTTGTCGTCTAAAACGACTCGGGTTGGGCATCATTTGGATTTTAACGATTCTGATTCTGATTCTGATTCTTCCTTTAGATTCCAGTTCTCATCGATTCTCGTTTCCGATTCTTTGAGGGGTGGAGATGAAACGGGTCACATGCTTATTTTCACAAATAAGAGGAACGTTTTATTTTGATTCAGTGGTATCATATAAAGCCACACTAGAGCGCTGCTTACTGTGCTCCACGGCTGCAACACAACAAGCGCCTGGTCGCTACAGAAACCTAAACTTGCGCATGTTAAATTTGGAAGCGACAATCAGATTTGAAACCAAATCCTTCAAACGACTCCCAATAAAGAATTTTTGATAATTTTTGAACCGATTCCAAAGTAGGTCTTTTTATGTCTTTAACTTAATCGGGTGTGTGCGTTTTCGTACGAAAGAAGCTTTACATAAAAACCTCATCAGAGCTGAATATTTGAGGTTATAAATGTTATGTCTTTATTTGGGTGTTCATTGACATTTAAAAGGGTTCTAAATCTAGTCCAAGTAAATTGCAGCACACCACAGTCAACTTAAAAAAGAAGAAATAAAAGAAAAGGTGAATCCGGTCAAGCCCTGTTGACATGTCTTGTTCAGACGCTTTCATTGTATCAACCCCCCTCACAATATGTGGATGTACTTTTTTTTTTTTTTTGTTTTGTACACGCACTTTTGTTTCCGTGAGTTATTCCTCCTCTTCCTTCTTCCAGGAGAGCAGCTTCTGTCTGATGACATGAGTCTGCCTGCTGACAGGTGATTCCCTCTCAAACACACGCTTTATCCTCAGCGGCCACGCGGCGAGGCAATAACGGCCCGGAGACGGCACGCAGGCTTAATGTTGCACCCACCTGTAGAGTAGAACCTGCTCGTTATGCATGAAGACGACTCAACAACTCCCAGACCTTTCCCTTGGTGTCCTGAATCTTTTCAGAAACGACAGAAACAATAATGACGGCCAGTATTTCAGGTGGCCAACAGTTCAGGTGACCACATAACAGCAATGTCATTAATATTGTGTGAATACAGTGGAACTGACCCTTTTTTTTCAATAACATTTCAACCTTTTCAGCTTCTTTTAACCTTTTTGATTTTCACCGTATTTCTTGCATTATATTTCTAATCTAATATAAATACTTCAGAGGAAAACATGCGACCACAGCCGTTTGTGCAATGATTGAATCTCCGCTGGTTTTATTTTGCAAACCCTTACCCTTACCTTTGACCTGAGCTACAGGGCATTTAGTCACTTTAATTCACTTAAATCTGCGCACCCTCTCCGTGTATAAATGCTTTTGTAAATCAAGTCCACGGCATAGTTGCAGGAGTCTGGGCAGAAGCTCTATATAATCTGCAGCCTGTCGATAGGAGCTCAGTGTTTTTATAACGGATGCTTGATGCTTGTTGATGTTGCGTTCGGTCTGTCTGGGCTTTAGTCTCCACACCTACTCATCTTCATCCAGCCATGTCCCTGCCATCACCCAGCGCCGCCGCCAAAAAGACGATTCACTCCTCAGATATTCAGTTTAAAGAAATACACCACCGTTTGTTGAAATAGGGCTTATCACGGTCCTGGCTGTAGATAGGTGGGCCAATGCATTTTTTGTCTGAGTGCAAGTAATTAGGTTGTTTTTTTGTCTTTTTGTTGGCTCACTTTTACTCACAACATGCTAACCGGCAACATAGGATTCCATTCACTACGCTAAGCTAACTAGCGGCGGCGCTGCCGGTGTTGCACCGGACTAAAACAATGCATGCACAAAACATGCGTTGACCCACCTATCTACAGCTAGAGGAGACCGGGAAAAGCCCTATTTCAACAAACGGTGGCGTGTCCCTTTAATGGGACACTGCAGCCTTCATCTCTGAGGTGAACCTTCGTTTAGAGCTCGTTTCTGGTAATTCATGCAAAGCTCTTCCCTCTTAATAACCACAACAGCAGCCGCCACATCTGTCTGCTTTATGTGACATTTGAAAAGGTTAAATGATCGCTGAATCCCACAGATTATGAACGTGCTGCTGATTTGAGGTCTGTGGTTGGAAGCTGTGAAGCATGCTGCAGATCAGACTCGACAACATCCAAGCAGGTGTTTTTAGCTTCCACATCTGCCTCAGAGATCACTGACCAAACGTTACCACACACTTCATACTCGGTAGAGTGGCTAAAAGAGACCCAAGTTGGAATAAGTCTGTGAGGAAAAAGTGCAGGATCCACCTGCCACTTTATATAAACTCCTGTTTTGAAGGAAGGCTTTGGATTACTGTCGCCAGTACCAGCTACATGCTTTCTGCCAAGAGATGTTTCTGATTTTAATTGTTTAATATTTCCTCCCTGTTGACACCACAGCCCGTCAGACAGATCTCTCCCAACTTGGACAAATAAGACCAAACATGTCCGCGGTTGTAAACCGCAAGAGATAAAAGGAGAAAAAGCTTTTTGTAATTTTGGGTGAACAGACTTCAGGTTGAAACTGCGGCGCGTTGAAGAGCTTGACCGCAAAATCGGCGTGATTATGTAACATGTGCTTTGTGCTGCACTGATGGCTCACAGCTTCACTGGCTTTTCTTCATGAATATATATATATATATATTTTTTCCACCTGAATACTCCCAAAAAAAAACACGTCAACGGCTGCTTACTTAGTTTAAGTGCAACATACTGGGAAGTTAAAGACCTTTCTGTATTTTGTCAAGACTGTGAACCATTCCCTCTTCATTGAGCCACATCTTATTATTATTATTATTATTATTTAGAAGGTCACTTAATCTTTGGATCAAAGAATAGACATTATGGTACACTTGTACAGTCATTAGTTTACGTTGTAAATATCTTACAGTATGTTCAGACGTGGAGCTTGCTGAAAGTGCATGGCTTTACCGGCTGGACTGAAGGAGGACAGAAGAGGCTAGAGCCAAGTTAACGTTTGAGAAGTGTTCATCTCTCCAGTCCTGTTGATCGTGTGGGTTTTGTTACTGTTGCTTTACATGTTCATGTACATGATGGAGGCTCTCACCAGTTATTAACCTTTAACTCTTATTTGTGCTTCTTGTGTCAAACGCTGCTTTCTTTTTTTTCTTTTTGAATGTTCCCAGAATGCACTGCATTATTCGACGTGTACATTTCCCCTTTATTGTGTAATAAATAAAATGTTTTACGAACCTGGAAATGACCACATTCTCGTGTCCTCTGTGTCCCTCGGTCATGTCTGAATGTTAAACTGTAGAATTAGGATTTGTACGTAAAGATTAGAGGCTAATTCTTCTATATTTATGGTTTTGGCCGTAGTAACTAAGTACACTCACTCAAGTACTGGACGTTCGTGCAGTTTCATGGTACTGTACTTGAGTATTTCCGTTTTTATGCTACTTAAAATTCTGCTCCAATACATCTCAGAGGTGAATATTGTGCTTTTTACTGCACGACATGTTTGATATCTGTAGTTACTTTTCAATTAACAAAATATGAATCGACTAACGATTTATTTATGTTGTATTATTATAGATTACCAGCAGTATATAAAGTAATTAGGGGTGGCTTGTGGCCTGGAGGTAAAATGGTTGGTGGTTCAATCCCAGGTCGTCTGGTCCCTGAGCAAGACCCTGAACCCCAAGTTGCTCCCCAGATGCTGTATGTGTACCTGTACACATACAGCATCATACCTAATACTTAGGACGGGTTAAATAGAATTACACTACATTGTACTGTGTGTATGTCACGATTAAGGAATAAAGTTTTTTTTTTTTTAAAGTAATTAAAATGAGCTCCCACCTTTACCAGCTGCAACATTAAAGTGAACACATTAATGCATCAATACTTATAATCCAATTATGTATATTATTCTGCATATTAAGTACTTTTGCTTTTGGTACTTAAAGTATATTTTTAATACTAATTTTGAATGCAGGACTTTTAGTTTTCATAATTCCTTTCGTTAATAAAGTATAGAACTATGAGGAATAAATCCTTCGCTTTCTATTAATTTTAGTTTTCTCCAAACGGGTATTTCTACACTATGGTATTAGTACTTATGTGAATGATCTGAGTACTTCCTCCACAGCTGTCCGCAAGTCTCAGGGGAGCTGGACGTCCCATTGGCTGATGAGACTGAAAACATTTAACCAAAACCCTGCTAACTGAAGAGCAGACGGTAAATGTAATCCCACGGTGGTTCTAGTCCAGCTGCTCCTCCTGCTCCTCGGAGGAAGAACCCACACTTCTTTCCTTCTCTCTGAATTTTATCAACCTTTTTTTTTCTCCTAAAAAGCCCAAACTAACGGAAAGAGGAGAATAAAGCCAGATAACGAGTGGGGTGAAATGTTGATTGATGAGTCTTTTTATAGAAAGGCCGTAGAGGACCGCTCACTTTTTAGTGGAGCGGTTATGTAACCGCGGACGGCCCTGTTCCACATGCTCTTACTGCATCACATGGCTCCTCACTCGGCGGGGCTCCTGCTGCCATTTCTCTCGGCTACATCAATATTGTTTGTTCAGGTTTCTTTTTATTCTGTTGACCCCCCCCCCCCCCTACTGCGTGGTTTTCATAACCCTGGAGCCGGAGGCCCGATGAATAGGTTAACGAGCTAACCTTTGCTTTTCACTTTCCCACAGACGACTCTTTTCTTTTCAGGCTGTAAGAAAGCCAAAGATGGAGCATCTGTGATGTCACCAGCAGCTGTTTAAAGGGCTGGTTTGGACGTCGGTGATTGGTCGGTATCTTCCGCCTCTTTTCCGCTGCGTGTGTCGGCTCGACTCTCTTCAGACACCAGGTCGACAGCGCTTGAATAAATGTACGTTGTGTCGTGAAATGGAGATTGGTGGGTGGGGATAGCTCAGTGGATAGGACCCATTTATACATCAACCAATGTGTCCCTGAGCAAGACACTGAACCCCTAGTTGCTCCAGAGGCGTGTGACCTCTGACATATTCAGAGCCGGCCCGACCCATAAGCGAACTAAAGCGGCTGCTTAGGGGCCCGTGGCTACCAGAGGGGCCCCCAAGAGCTCTAGAAATGTCCCACAATAGAGCTCATAACAGAGCCGGTCTATTTAAAGATAGTGTTGCTATAGGTCTCACATTAGTCTTTAAATGCTTATTTGTACATTATAAGCGCTTAAACTAATATTTACAATACACAAGTTGGTGTTACAATGTGGAGAGCCCCCCAAGCCAAATCCTGCTGAGGGCCCCCAAAAGTCTAGGGCCGGCCCTGATAACAATTGTAAGTCGCTTTGGATAAAAGCGTCAGCTAAATGACATGTAATAAAGAAAAGGCATCAGTCAAGAGGAATTGTTCTAATCTTTATATACATGATAATTAGTCACCAGTTACAGTACACATATTTTATATACTACAGGAACACATAATACAGGTACTCAACGTGGGTTTTACTGTGTTTTATTTTTTTAACCTAACCTGCATGTTGAAGAAGAGCCAATCATAGGGTTTGTCTTCAAGCTTGGAGGACCAGAAGAAGGGACCACTCACAGCCCTCAGTGATTATTCTCTATACCCCCCCTCTTCGTTAGCATACAGTGAGAGAACAGAGTGCAAAGGTCCAAGAAGTCAAATGTACCCAAACTGCTGAGGAATGTCTCCTTCGTCACGAGAAGAAGAAAGCTTCACATTCTAGGGCTGCTCCCTCTTAGTCGATTAGTTGACTAATCGTTTGTCTCAGTCAACTTAGATTTCTTTAGTCCATTAGTCATGTTTGATGCTTTTTTTCATGCTGAATGACTTATTTCCAAAAAACACAAAAACACAAGAATTAAGGGTTGACATTTTACCTAATAGATTTCACCGTGAAACCTACTTTGATTACTTTCATTAAGGCAATTATTTGTTGTATTACACGTTTTCTGAAATGTGTTTAAATATGCAAAGGAGGCTATTATCTTATTCAATATATGCATCCTTTTGCGTGACTCTTTGCGGAAAAACTCAGATTTACAGATCTGTCGATTAAATCAACTAATCGATTAGTCGATACAATTGAATGAATGTTAGTCGACTAAGAATCTCTTCAATCGAACACAGCCCTATCACATTCATGTTTCCGCAAACATGAAGATCATTTTGAATTTTGAACTCTAAAACCAGCCAGCAGCAGACTTCTTAACAGGAGGTGCAGGCCTTTGTTAAGTGGACCTTACAACAGGCAGCATAGTATGACTCACAATCTCTCTCAGGAGGGTGGGGGTGAATGAATGATAAATCGACTTCAGGAGCTTCAGCTTTTCTGCTGACAGAACAGCATTTTTGTTGCATCCTTCAGCAGAAGACAAACCCTCAGAGAGCCTTCTAATGCAACGTCATTATTGCTTACAGAGAAAAAAGAAAAAGCTATTTTTTGTGTGTGTGTGTGTACATAGACACACAGTGCAGATTCATGGAGGGGGCCCTCTATAGTTAAGACAGCGATTATGGGAGAGCTGCCTTCATCGTCGGGGGAGGAGGGAAACATCCGACTCGGAGGAACCTTTTCAATGCAAGCGGAGCGCGAGTGAGGGAGGTGTGGGTTTCTGGAGCTTAGAGAGAGAGAGAGAGAGAGGGTTCACCACAGGGGGGTGTGATGTTTTTATTGCTCATAATATAGTGACAACTTCTGGCGGGTTTGCAGTCTGAGTCACGCTGTACAACTGATTCACAGGTAAAGGTTTTGGTGAATGCAAAACCACGGATCCTCGTCACTGTACCTCCAGAGCGCAAAGAATTCTTCACATCAACACTGAACACCTGCTGCGAAACTACACCGGTGGATCACAGGGGACAGAAAACTACTTCACAGCTGCTCCGAGGCGTTGCCACATGTAACACGCTTCAACTTCCCAGTCAAGTATCTCGTTATAATGACAAAGAGTCTCACAGGAAGAGGAGAATAAATCATTTTGAGGGAAGTGCCCAAAAGCCCTAAAGACATTTTTTAAAAGATGTCATTCGGTCCACCTCTTTGGTCTGAAATATCTCAACAACTGTTGGATGGATTGCCGTGCAATTTTGTACAGACATTCGTGCTCCCCAGAGGGTGAATCCTAAGGACTTTGGCGATCCTCTGACTTTCCTATGGCGCCACCACGAGGTTGACGTTTGTGGTTTTGAGCGAAATTACTAGATGGATTCCCGTGAAATTTGGCACTGAAATTCACGTTCCCCTGAGGCTGAATTGTGTTAGCTTTTCATTATCTATCTCATCTTGTTTGCACGAGAGAACTCGTATCTTTCGGGACTTAATGGTCTTCGACAGCTTTAACCCAAACCGAAAACAGAATTAAGTTTCTTTCGGAATAAGTCTGTTGAAATGAGGTTTTTTTAAATTCTGATTGAGCTCTTATTGTGGTTATTAAACTTGGGGTAATAGGGTCCTTGTAAATGTGGTTAGTCATTCTCCTTGATTAAGACTCCTGATGGAAGAAAACTGCCATTATAACAAGATCCTGAGACCAATTCTTTAACTGTGGCAGCTCCGCTCCTCTAGAGTTTACTGCCCTGTGTGATCCGTGTAAAAGATCTAATTGGTTACCTAAAAGTGAAACTCCATTTTCCTCAAAACAACACGGCAGCTCAGTTCACTCACGACCCTCGTCTCTAATCGACGCCATGCTTATCATCCAACACCTGCAGAGATGCAATTAAAACCTACAAAAACTACAATTTACTATTTTTTTTTTTCCTTTTTAAGGCTGTTACTGATGAAAATGGTAAAGTCAAAGCTGCATATTGGAGATACAGTATTTTAAGTCGATAACACCTTAATGTATGTTTTAGCCAGATTATTTTTTTTTTTTATTCATGTCTGGGTAAGAAAGGGTGAAACAGCAGCCAGGCCACGATAGAACACTACATCTCTTCCAGTGAAAGCCAGACTGGTTCAACACCTTGTTTTTAATATACTTTGGCAGCTCTTGAAGGCAGCGGCAGTGTTTAGAGACTTACGCCCCTCTCAGGCTGTTCAATAACATTGCATCCTCACCTCCCCCTCAGCCTGGCAGTGGGAGATTTGAGATCCAGATCCAACATCTGAACCAACTGTCGGGCCTCGTGGATTAAAACTGCTGATTTACAAGACAGAATTATTATATTTACACTCCTCCGGCACTCGCTCATAATATACATACGCACCCGTGCCTAAGTGAACAATTAAAAATGACTGTGATTTCCATTGTTGTCGGATCTTCTTCGTGGTATCGAACCAACGTTTCTAGAGACTGCAGTGATACTTCCACAAGATGGATCCAGTGGCTTCAGTTTGTCGAGTGTCTCGGCAGTTCATTCCTCATTGATAGGATGCCTTTTGGGAAGACAAACCTCCCCCAAAAAAACACCAACTCCGGTCGACACACTTCACTGAGTCTCTGAAGACGTTCTGGGACACATGAGGTACATTCGGCTCCACCGATGCGCTTCACGAGTCGGTCCACAGGATGGTTTACAGGGGAGTGAGCCTCTATCTACCAGTAAGACTGGAAGGGGTGAGGGGGGGGGTGATGGCCCCTTAAACCAGTACCTGTTTGTCTGGTGAATCATGTTTTTGATACCACGCCTTCTGTGTGTGAAAGGGCACGAAAAGGGAGGCACGATCTACAGAACCTGGCCGTCCCTAGTCATGTTTCCATCAACTTATCTTTATGCGCATTTTGAAGTATTGCATTAGACAATGTTGATGGAAACGGCAAAATTCGAGAAAAAAAAATGTCCTAAAATTCGCAAAACAAAAAAGTTTTTACTCCCGCCTGAGATGGTTTTTGCCTTTTTTGAAAAAGAGAATGTGCAAAATGGGAGATGGAAACTAGCTTTGCCGAATAAGTTGTGACGTAGCGAACACGTAACTCACATGACTACAGTCCCGGTATCCATCGGACGGGGGAATGATCGGGATACGGGTCCCGTCCAGTGGGACACTTGTGGCACAAGGTGCGTGGTGGAGTTGCGGTGCACTATAGCCTGGGCCTCAGCCACGTCGGGTAAATTGACGAATTGGTTCAACAGCTTAAATCGTACGGCCCTGCACACCGCGTATACACAGCGGTGAACGGTTGTCTCGCTGACACCAAATGTCTCTGCCACAACCCTGGATTCTGCACAGGTGGCCAACTTGTACAAAGCTCCCTCTCTCCATTTAGCTAAAGAACTTAGCTTCTAAACTCGTTGATTTAGCCAGCCGGTTTGTAATCTACAACCAATGCATAACGTCAACTTGTGACGAAACTACGCTTTGCCTAATCTAGTTCTAAACCGCTCTAAACCAGTTGATGGAAACGCTTCTAATTCGCATTTTTCATTTTAAAAGTTCGCCTAATATTCGCTTGAAAATTAGATGGAAACATGACTAGCTACTAACGTCCTGACGTTTGGAAATTCACTGCATCAACTAAAGAATTGGGGAATGAGGAGGTTACGGAATATGTGTCGAAAATGACCGTTCGGTAAACCCCGCCCCTCAACAGCGATTGTCCAATTGTAGCTTACATAGCGACTGTAATTAGCCACGGCAGGTCTGTCAACCTTTGAATATCTCCACACACTTGGTATATAACGACTTTTGTGTTGCCAATTTGGCGACTTTCTTGCTTAATTTAGCACCTTATCAGACCCTCTTAGCGACTGTATTTCTAAAAAGCGACAAGTGATAAATTTAGCGACTTCCGACCACCAAGGGAAAAAAAGAGATATATCTCAGTGTAACGTTAGCACATAACCCTGGTCTGATTTGTGGAGGTTTACACTCCAGCAACCCCAGCTAACGTTGTAGCTTTAGCCTCCATCTTTTAGCATTATGTCATGTACAATATGTAGCTAACAGGGCATATATAAAGATACTTTTTCAGGGTACCGGGGACAAAGAGTTTTCATGATCATGCTAGCTAGCTAGCTCAATAAAATATATGTTAGCGACAGTTGTTACTTCATCAAAAATAAGCAGTTTGCGGTCAGCAATGAGAAGCTGACGTAAAATCAAGAAGCCATTGTTTGAAATAATTACTACAAATGTAGCAACAGTAACTAAAGAGGGCGGGGCTTAGAGAACGGTCACCTGCTCCCACAGCAAATTAAATATTTAGCAGTAAGAGGCAACCGAAGCATACTTTGTACTTTGAAAGTGACTTTGAAAGTGAATCAGGGTTTAACGATTTCAAAGTTTTCATAGCAAGTGTGTATTATAGCTAGTTTATAGTCATTATGTATGGTTAGATACAGTAATGCTATTGTGTGCATTTAAATAAAAGTGACAGAAGTCTTTCCACAGATCGGTCCCACCTACATAACTGGGTATGGGTACTATTATTATTATGTTATTATATAAATCAGTATTATTTGATGATTACATTTGTTAATTATGATTATGAATTAGCATTAAAGAGGAACTCTGCCATATTTACTATTAGGTATATGAAACCAATGAATGTCGATGGGGCTTTTATGTCTCAGCCAGGTTTTACAGACGAGTGCAGCCTCATAAAAAGGAGTTTGAACATTAATGCTAACATAACAAAAGCTCAGCAGCACTATCAGCAGCGTGTTAGACAGCAGGGGGAATCTAGATCAGTTCAGAGAAAGATCCAATTATAACGGACGCCGTGGGGCCACGGGAGCCAGCCTCGGTGGTTTACTATCTTGGAGTTGGTTCTGACTGGGATGTTTATTGCTTTTAGAGATTTAAAAAAAAACTGCTCTCTTAGGTGCAGATCGTCTTGTTATTTGAATTGACTATGAATCTTAAAGGACATTTTGGGAAAATATTATTATTTACTTTCTTGATGAGACGTTCGATACCACTCTCGTGTCTGTACACTAAAAGTGAAGCTAGTATCTTCCAAGCTCACCAACTAGCATGGTATATGTGGTTTGCTTAATCCATACTCAAACAGAAATGTAATACCACAAATTGTTGGCAGATTTTTTTGTACACCAAGCTAGTGGTTTCCGATTTCCCTTTTGCTACAAGTCTTTATAGGTAAATGGCTCTTAATGGCAACACATATCCTGCTAAAAAGCTAAAAACATTTATTTTCACCTTTGGACAGAGCCAAACTAGCTGTCCCTCCTGCTTCCAGTCTGTATGTTAAGCTAAGCTAATCAGCTATAGAGTGCTATCAATCTTCTCTTCTTGGTAAGAAAGTAAATAAACCTATTTCCGTGTCAAAATATTCCTTTAAAGTGGCACAGAGTCATAATACGAGCTGACTGAAAGCCAGACTTGTCCTTGATGATTAATTATTAACACATGAATTCAGTAATTAGTGAATATGTGTGTAAAGTACGCTTTAGTAACACATATGAAAGGCACGTGTTCTGCAGCTTTCAACTATCCAGGCCCAACATTAAATGGTTTGCACTTATGAAGCCTGCTGGAAAATACTTCTCTTAAATGGGTTTTTGTGTAAAAGTAACGACACTTGGATACTTGTGGCCCAACAACAACTACATACTACTAAATACCCCTCCATTACACAACATTATCTCAGGAGTATATCCCCATCTGCAATACTGGACTACATGACGCATTTATTCATGTAATTGACTGCTAATCTTTTATAATCTGGTTTTAAGTGCTTTTATCTGTAGATAAACTGTGGCTGGATAATGGCTGGGTCATTGACTATATGGGGAAGCGGAAAGAACAGCATGTGCCTTAAGTCCCAGAAATCAAGAGCAACAATTGTTCTGGCCTCCTCTATGAGCTTTATGCATCTGCCACCAAAGGATTGCTGAGGGAAGCTACACCATTAAGAGTTTAATTTAATGCTCGGTCCCTCGACAGTTGTCTCAAGACAAAAGCAATGAGTCACCTCACACTGCGTCAAAAGAAATGTGACATAAAACAGGAGGAAAGACAAAAGATTAAGACAAAAATATTTTGTTGTACTTTTGGTTTAGGGCTGTTTTTTAAAGTTTGGCCCTTTAGTTCCAGTTGAAAGGAAATCTTAATGCTACGCTACAGCTACAATTATATTTTAGACAATAGTTTTTTTTTTCAACTTTGTGGGAAAAGATTGAAGATTCCTTTTACAACTAAAGCACAAAACATTCATCGGCATGGACAATATTTTCGGCTACTATTAGCGTAATAAACATGCCTGGGTAGTGGCATATTATATATATGTATATATCGTCCGATACGTAACAAGAAATTACAGTATAGAATGCCAAACATGTTTGAGTTCATTACAAACCGTGTTTAACTTCGGTTTGCATTTATTTTTAAGTTTTTATTATTATTACTTTGTTTTCTTTTGTTTTTAAATTGTTATCTCCCATTTTTAACTTTCTATTTTTATTCATTGTTGCACTGTACAGCACCTTGTAACCCTGGTTTTAAAAGGTGCTTTATAAATAAAGTTTACTTCCTTATTTTTCTTCCTGTTCAAAACCATCATCAACATCATTTCTGTCTAAAGACGCTGCCGAGAGTGTTCAGCGACAACGCATATAAATTAATCTTAAATGTGTGTTCAGACTAAATGCAACAGAAGTTTTGCTTCTCTTATCACTGAAGAGCTGTCATAGTCCGATACAGACTCAGCTAGCTTACAACACGCAGATTTATTTTAAGATTTAGCTGGAACTCCATTCTTTCTGTTATTTCCACTGCAAACCGTAAACTGTGTCTGTTCTTAAAAGTCTTCTCCCAGCCTCTTGTATACAATATTCCTTTCACATTCAGTCTGAACACATCTTTTGAACCTGCATTTCAAGCTCTGGCTTCATTCTCACTGATCGATGGATCACAATGGAGAGGATGCAGTTTACCTACAGCATTAAGGAGCAGGGCTTGTGTTTAGTGGGCCGGCTTACATTTGGAAACATTTCGGCTTAGGACAGAGAGCACCACTCCGACAAAAAGTCAATAATCACGTTACGTCTGCAGGAGCCACAACTACCTACTATCAAAGAATGATGTGCTGTTGAAGGCAGAGGTGAGTGGGTGTGGAGTGTGGGCCAGGACTGAATAAATGAAGGAGATGGTTTGGTTTGGGTCATCTCTTTTAGATGTTGGCATCGTGGGGCAGGTGAGGCAGCGCCACTCCAAGCCTCTGGTCGGAGTGGCGCTGCATTTGCGGCAGCAAGTGGCCGGATGGTAACAGGCCTAGCAGCTCTTTGGATGCGCCTGGCCTCCTCCGGCCCCACCGGCGACTACCGGAACCGAGCCTGCGGCTTTGCCTCACTGCCTGGCCTAACAGCATGGATGTCTGGGGCCACAGTGGGTCTGTGAAGCTGGAGATGCTGGCCTCCTGAAAGGGGATACGGGACCTGCGCCTCAGCGGGCGTTTTTCTCGATAGATGTGGGAGGCTGTGAAAAGGTCGGGGCTAGAGTCGGGGCAGGGCTGCCTCGAGACCCCGCTCAGGAAGATGCGGCCCTCCAGCGACGGCCCCAGCAGGCCGAGGCTAGTTCTGTCCGTCAACGAGTCTGTTCGGTCTTCGTAGGTGAGGTCAGCGGGGGCCGAGCACTGCTGCAGGGGCCAGCCGCCGCGCCCCTTCCCCCCCATGTCCGCAGTGCTGCCTCCCTCCCTCCCATCACGCTCCGCCCTGACTGCCTCGCCTTCCTCATCCTCCTCTTCCTGCTCCTCCTCCTCCACCTCGGCTACCTCCTCCTCCCGGACCTCTCCCTCTGCCACGCCCTCCTCCTCGTCCTCTGTGCCGGTGGGCGGTGGGCAGCGCGGGTCCCGCAGGAAGACCACTATGACAGTGATGTTATCACTAGAGCCCGCGTCACGGGCCGAGGCCACCAGCTTGTGGGCCACCATGGTGGTGTCTCCAGAGTTCTCCTCCAGGTGGTCGCTGACCACGCGCACTGCCTCATCTGGAACCACTGTGTCCCAGAATCCATCACAGGCCAGGATCAGGTAGTCTTCTGAACCGTCCAATGGGAAGACGTCGTGGTCTGCATCACCACAGATGTAGGGCTTGTGCTCTGAGTCACCTGTCAACACAGGTAACCGTTACTCTGTTAGGGCCTGCTCATACCGGCATCCAGCTAGTAGATTCTCTTGTTTCAGCAAACAAAGTGAAAACAAATACAGTCTAGTGAATGAGTATGTGTGGTATACTGAGTATCGTATAGTTCACCTATTGCTCTGGATACAGACAGACTGCCGTTAACCCTCCATGTGCCAAACCAGATCACACAGCCCCCCAGAGCCTCGATCCTCAGCTTCTCATCCTGGAGACGCACACCAAGCACATAGTAAGTATGTTAAAATGTCATTTTAAATCACAGTTATGAGTTAAAATGCAATACAAATTTATGTGCAAATGCCTGTAGTGAAATTTGTAAATACGCTTCTGTTCAAAAGTTTGGCATCAGCTGTTCAATATAACTTTTTAACAGATACATTTTTTTTTAATTCACACACTAGTTTTATTTACATTTGAAACTGTTTTGATCCCAAAAAATGAAGAATTAAAAGATTCAAACTTCCATTTAGTAGATGTCCCCATAGTGTTGCATGATGGGAGAATACTGTTTGAACTTGTATGTTGAATTTGTTTTTCAGTCCAGAAAAACGGTGCAATGTGGCTCTAAATATTGAGTTGTTGTGTTTTTCTTTGGGCCCTCTGCAGTCTACTCCGTGGTTAGATTGGAGATGTTTAAACTGTGATGGGTCAGTCTGTAGTATGTTCAGCTGATATATTCCCACAGTGCTAACCCTAGACCAACCTTCTGTTGCTGTTGTGGCGTTTGAAGAAGAGCTTTGCTAAAGCAACATGTTGCCTGTTAACTCCAGCTTGTTATAGGCTGCAGTATTGTGCACTTGACACTGAAAGACCAGCAGACCAGCTTTTGTGGCAGGAGATTACAAACTTTTGAACTGTAGCGTAGGTAAAATAATGATACTATATCATCTACCAATCCACTTTCAGCTATTGTTCTTCATGTCAGCATGCGTACAGTGGAAGTGATAGATTTGTGCCAGATAGTGTGTGTGCATATGTGAGTTACCTCTCTGTCTGGTTTGTGTGGTTTCATCAGCTCAACAACCTGTCCTTTCCTGACCAGAATGACCTGGGAGTCTCCCAGCCAGGCCACATACAACGTCCGACCCCGCAGGAACGTCACCACGCCCGTCGTGCCACAACGCAGGTGCTGCCAAACACAGACACACGTTACCGCTTATTCAGCTTGCACACCGAACAGCTGATGCACCACAACTACTTCATACTGGATCAGGGTCATTAATATTACTAATTGGTGAAAAGAAATTCCATTTATTTTTGTAAGGAGCAAAATAAAACACAAAAAAATAAAGGCAATGGGTCAATTAGTGTGGTTTCAGTGGTCCTGAGTAATTAATATATAATATAATTAATATAATTCTGGATTAATGCATGACAGAAGGAATCCTTGGTTGCTGCTTTTTTAAGCGTTATGCTACTATTTAAGGACGGTGGCTGGATATAATTAAATTTAAAGTTAAATGTTGCAGTGGAGACATTTAACTAAGTTCATTTACTCAAGCACTGTACTGAAGTACAATTGTATTAGTATGTCCATTTTATGCTACTTTATACTTCTTTGTTTTTGTTTACTCTTTTTGCTATGGACCCTCTTGTGAGTCACAAATAAAGTTTGTATTGAATTGAAATACTCGACTACATCTCAGAGGAACATTTTGTAGTTTTACGCAAAACCATTTATTTTATCTGTAGTTATATAACACAAAACAACACGAGGTGGAAGAAGTCTTCAAATTTTTAATTTACTTAAGTAAAAGCAGCAATACCAAAGTAAAAAAGTAAAAATAAAAAGTCAGAAGTAAAAGTACGTAATAAGCAGAGTGGCTACACTGAGTGCTGTACTATTATATTATTGGTGTATTACTATGTAAGTAGTGCTTACATACATACATACATACATACATACAGATGAAAATATTTTGATAATGGTTTAAGTCATTCGTTGTGTAAAAAACATGACAAACGCACAACAAAAGAAATTAATAGTAGTAGGAGTAGCAGTAAGAATAATAATAATAACAGTATTAGTAAACAAATACTCTGTGTTTTAAATACTATGTTTGCTGGTGAGGTTACCTCTCGTGCGGCCTTCTTCACGAAGCCTTCATCAGTGACTTTGAAGGCTTTGCAGAGTGCCTCGATCGGGTCCTGGTTGAACGACTCCTGGTGGAACAAGTTGACGTGGAGGTGGTTGGCGGCATAAATGGCAGCGTCCACACCGCCGTGACCGTCAAACACCGCAAAGTAAGCCTGTTCCTCCTGACCCTGAGAGACAGAACCAGTTACATACCACAGAACCACATCAACACTACTGTTCCTCCTGACCCTGAGAGACAGAACCAGTTACATACCACAGAACCACATCAACACTACAGGTCTGCAGGTAGTAATGCCATGATCGTTTCCTATTGGCCGCCAGGCTGAAGTGGGCGTGGCTTACCTGCGTCACAGAGTTATGTGAGTTTCTGATTTGTTCGGGACGATTCACCGTCAAGTTGTGTTAACGAGGCTAAAGTGCAGCGAGGCTCCCTGACTTAAGTCTGTCTGCACTTTGTACTGCGGCGACTGCATGCGGCTATTTATACACTAGTCTTTTAACAATTCTTGCTCGGTTTTTAACTATGTGTCCTATATATTATAGGTTTTATTTATTATTGAGAGGGTCTATTTTTATCTTAGCTATGACACTGCGAATGTTATTTATTGTGTACGCTGCTGGACCTGGGTAACAAATTTTGTGCCTTCATGTTTTAAAGGTCCCATGGCATGAAAATGTCACTTTATGAGTTTTTTTTAACATTAATATGAGTTCCCCCAGCCTGCCTGTGGTCCCCCAGTGGCTAGAAATGGTGATAGGTGTAAACCGAACCCTGGGTAACCTTGTCTGCCTTTGAGAAAATGAAAGCTCAGATGGACCAATCAGGAATCTTCTCCTTATGAGGTCATAAGGAGAAAGGTTACCTCCACTTTCTCTGCTTTGCCCGCCCAGAGAATTTGGCCCACCCATGAGAGAGAGAGAGAGACATCATGGCTTTCAAACGAACAAAGTGGCAGTTGGTGAAGATCACACCCCCCCCTCCACCTTGCCCCCCCCTCTCTCCTCCTCAATAGCTACAGACACAGAAATGGCACATCCTAAGGAAAGCTCATTGTGGGACTGGCTCTAGTGGCTGTAATTCTGCACCAAGGCTGAATTTTGGGAAAGAAACTTCAGATACAGTATTAGGGGACCACTAAGGTCTATATAAAAGAGACTTCAGATACAGTATTAGGGGACCACTAAGGTCTATATAAAAGAGACTTCAGATACAGTATTAGGGGACCACTGAGGTCTATATAAAAGAGACTTCAGATACAGTATTAGGGGACCACTAAGGTCTATATAAAAGAGACTTCAGATACAGTATTAGGGGACCACTAAGGTCTATATAAAAGAGACTTCAGATACAGTATTAGGGGACCACTGAGGTCTATATAAAAGAGACTTCAGATACAGTATTAGGGGACCACTAAGGTCTATATAAAAGAGACTTCAGATACAGTATTAGGGGACCACTAAGGTCTATATAAAAGAGACTTCAGATACAGTATTAGAGGACCACTAAGGTCTATATAAAAGAGACTTCAGATACAGTATTAGGGGACCACTAAGGTCTATATAAAAGAGACTTCAGATACAGTATTAGGGGGACCACTAAGGCCTATATAAAAGAGACTTCAGATACAGTATTAGGGGACCACTAAGGTCTATATAAAAGAGACTTCAGATACAGTATTAGGGGACCACTAAGGTCTATATAAAAGAGACTTCAGATACAGTATTAGGGGACCACTAAGGTCTATATAAAAGAGACTTCAGATACAGTATTAGGAGACCACTAAGGTCTATATAAAAGAGACTTCAGATACAGAATTAGGGGACCACTAAGGTCTATATAAAAGATACTTCAGATACAGTATTAGGGGACCACTAAGGTCTATATAAAAGAGACTTCAGATACAGTATTAGGGGACCACTAAGGCCTATATAAAAGAGACTTCAGATACAGTATTAGGGGACCACTAAGGTCTATATAAAAGAGACTTCAGATACAGTATTAGGGGACCACTAAGGACTATATAAAAGAGACTTCAGATACAGTATTAGGGGACCACTAAGGACTATATAAAAGAGACTTCAGATACAGTATTAGGGGACCACTAAGGCCTATATAAAAGAGACTTCAGATACAGTATTAGGGGACCACTAAGGTCTATATAAAAGAGACTTCAGATACAGTATTAGGGGACCACTAAGGTCTATATAAAAGCATCCAAAGAGCACCATGTCATGGGACCTTTTGAATGACAATAAACTAATCTGAATCTGAACAACAAATACAAGTATTATACAGGTATTCAAAATATTTAAATTAAAATAGAATATAAACAATAAAATAGATCAATCTATATAAAATAAAAAGGAAAATGTACTTACACCAACTGACAGACAGACAGTGGTGCTATAATATGAAGCTTTTGCGTGGACATGCCATAGCTACCTGAATGTTGAAGAGCGAGTTGAAGTCGGGGATGATGACGTGCTTGTCCTCCATCTTACGCCTCATGTTCTTGATGGCGTGGATGGAGGTTTCGTAGTACGGCTGTGGACGGCGCCGGAAAGGCAGCTCCTTCAGCCAGACGCAGCACATCTCAAACAGTCTGTTAAACACCAGCCAGGCCAGCTTCACAGACTCCATCTCTAACACACACACACACACACACACACACACACACACACACACACACACACACACACACACACACACACACACACACACACACACACACACACACACACACACACACACACAGTCAGTCAGTCAGTCAGTCAGTCAGTCAAAAAGCTTCTCAATTGTGTACAAGGTAACTAAGTCATAGCACTTGTAGTCACGTCCTCATATCTCTGACAACCCACAGGAAATGGTGCATGTAAAGACTTTTTGGCAACACAATAATTGTTAACCACTATTATTTAATTTCAGTGTCTACCTAATTATTTAATTTAACAAAAGATCTCTATTTTTCTAGGGGTGCAAATTATTTTACACTATAAATAAATCTGCCAATTATTTTTAGGGCTGTCCTCGACTAAAGAAATTCTTAGTCGACTAACACTTATAGGATTTTGTCGACTAATCGATTAGTTGATTTAATTGACAGAGCTGTGAGCTTTGAGAGGTGGTTAAGACTAGAAAAGCACAATATAAATGTAGTTAATTAACCATCTGTAAAACTGAGTTTCTCCACAATTAATCCTGCAAAAGCACCACTTTAAATCTTGTGTTTACCATAAATGTGCTTATGAGTTTCTTGGAAATTAGTAATTAAGCATGAATAAGCATAAAAAATGACTAATCGACTAAAGAAATCTTAGTCGACTAAGACCAAAACGACCGATTAGTTGACTAATCGACTAAGAGGTGGCAGCCCTAATTATTTTCTATATTAAATCGTTAGCCACGGGGAAACTAAAGCCGTTGAATATATCTGTGCTGTATTCAAAGCCACCAGACTCCTTTTGACAAAAACATCATCAGTGAGTTGCCAGTCTACCGCTGCCTCGATTGGTCAGTTAGTTAGTGTTATTGTGTGACTTAGGTGAACCCGAACTAACCCTTTAAAACACCAAAGTCACACAATAACACAAACTAACTAACCGATGGAGGCAGCGGTAGAGCAGCAACTCCTGTGCTCTGTGAGGTAAAAAAGACTGGGAATGGAAATGGCTGTCTGACTGCAAGGTAAAGCGTTGAAAATATTCTAAATATAGCATACTCTTAAACTTAGCAGTACATCGCTTAGCTTCCGTGTCAGTACACCTGCCTGCTTCTCCAAACTAGAGGCGTGCCGACCGCCAACTACTGTAGGTAGTACACTGACTATGGAGAAGTACCTCATGCAACCTCACTTCATAAAACCCGAACTGTCCCTTTAAGGTAGGAAGCTTAATTGCTGTGAGCAAAACGTCATAATTTACATCAGCTCATTTTTTATCAGCTCCTATCTTCTCTCATCTGGATTTTAGCGGTCGGACAGTCACGTGATGCAGTTTAGAGACATTTTAGGAGGTAAATTAAACTAAAAGGATTTAATTAAATTGTTCTGCTGTGTCAAGGATCAAATTTTGAGAAGTCCCCATCCCAAGTGAAAATTATGCTCCCCACGGACCCGTTTTACTTTTTCAGAAACTGTCATTGAGAAGTTAGTGGAACAGAGGCAAGCCCGTAAGTGGCATCAGGGCTTCATCTCTCTCTAATAACAAAGACACAGGCTGTGTGTGAGCATGGGCTTGACCTACTAATGTTAGCTGCAGGTATAATAGTGTATCATGTCATTCCCTTTGTCCTCTCTCTCCCGCTGCTCTCCCAAACACGGTATCAGTGAGCTAGAGACAGACCAGCCTTCACTGTGTCCCATTTTCTCCCTCCACCTTCTAACAGTACAGTACATGCACATGAAACAGCCCAATACTAGAATTCACTGTGTTCAGCCCCTTCCCCCCTCTGGCTCCAAAATGAAGAGGTTTCAGCACTGCGTCTGGCATCTTGGCTTACCCATAACACCTTGCAAATAACTGAAGGAAGAAAATGAACAGTGGAGTGCAGCGGATCGACGTCAAACAGGCTTTAATCGGCTGTTATACAACACTTACTTTGAGAAAGCTCTCACAGCGTGCTGCAGAACAGTTTGAGTCCATCAAAATGTAACCAAGAAATCACACAACTGCTCTCCAGTGCACAGCGCTTATGTTTTTAGCAATCGCCATTCTGATTATGGCAAGATAACCAAAAATGTTTGCACAAGAAGAACGACAAAGATGGCTCCCCACAAATTTAGTGTCCGTCTTTAAGTGTTGTCAGTAACTAGAGCTGCGTTCCGTCCCACAGGGTACTCCTTGTTTAGGGAACGTCGGTTAAGGGAACTTTCCTCGACATGAAGTCTCCACCCAAACACCCTGCAACGTCACCAACGTAAATGTCACTTCCTCCGTGTGTTAGCCTGGTAGCTGGTAACGTAAACACCTTGGATCCATTGCTATTACTGTGTACATTTTACAATTCTGAAATAATATAATAATACATAATAACCATAAACTGGTACAATTACAAAACGGATTCCAATGAAATGTATGCAACTTGTAAATAAATGTGTTTACGGTTTGGTATCTTACTTAACGTGGCTGAATACCCCGTGTACTCCACTTTGCAGGGAACTAATAAGCGATCGAAACGCACCTTAGGTACATTTACTCAAGTACTGTACTTTAGTACAATTTTGACATACTTGTACTTTAGTTGAGTGTTTCCATTTTATTCTAATTTATACTTCTACTCCACTATATTCCAAATATTGTACTTTTTACCCCACTACATTTATTTTGGTATTGTGTACTTTTGATGGCATCGGTACGGACTACTAGATATTTGGTATTGTGACATCCATAATACTTATAGTTACTTTTAACATGAAACAACTTAACTACTTTTATAATACGATGCAGTACTACACTACTAATCTACCCAGGTGTGTAAAAAGTATCTAAAATGACCTACAACATTAAAATGCTCTTACATGTTTGAGTAAGTTAAAACTGAATAATTAAACACTGTCAAAGGAGCCAAAATGCATAATGAGTACTTTGATACTTTAAGTACATTTCGTTGATAATACTTCTGTACTTTTACTTAAATAACATTTTGAATTTAGGACATTTACTTGTAGTGGAATCATACCTGCAAACTCAGAAGGGCTGAATAAGGTGACACATCAAAAAAATAAATAAAAGGAGCCCAAAACGACATTAAAGAACGGCTTGTTTATTGCTAAGGCCACAGGGTCAAAATGAAAGGATTTATTAAAAATGTAATAACAATAACTTATAACAATAACTTATTTCACCAGTAAATTACTATTAAACGACAACAACAACCACTGAATGGGAAAAGGGTATTTTACAACAACTGCTGGCGAGGCGAATTTCAAGTGAACGCAACATCTGAGTTGTTTTTCAGACAACGGCTCTACAGACTGTTGTACGTCTCGATGTTGCAATCCTCTCCAGTGAAATACAGACACACTTTTACACTGTTTAGCTGTCAGCATTTTAACCGTATTTACTCCAGCTGCTAGCTAACGCTAGGCTAACGTTACCTGCTGTCGAGTGTAGTGTTAATTAGCGTCCCGTGAGGCGATGTTTCAGTGCCCTCTAACGTCCGTTTTCGGAGCCTCAGAGAGAAGCGCAGGTATATAAGTGGCCCCAAATAAAAACTCTTCGGATCTACACGATTCAAGTAAATGACATTTACCCATTCAAAACAGCGATTTTCGCTGAAAAGCGACTAGTTTGCAGGTATGGGAATATTTTGGTTTTTCTACTTTTACTTAAGTTAAGTATCCGAAAACATCTTCCACCACTGCTGTCGTTTTTGTTTATTATGATGTGTACAAGTCAAAGTTAAATAATAATTGATTTATCACTGTGGTGAGATTTATCTCGTGCATTTGTATATATTTGCGTGCTGTATTTTCTGTAATAGAATTCAACGATATCTAAGTCTATATCCGTTAAACCAAACCCAATGTTTAGTACAGTTGATGTATTTATAATAGTATTAAACCTACCAGCGTACTGGGAAAGTAATTAGAAAAAGTCTGATGAACATTTTAATGAGAATCTGTTGGCCTGTGAGTACGTTTTGGAGTTCTGCCCTCTAGTGGTCAAATACCACTTAATGCAGCTTTGCGAGGGAGAACTGGGACAAAGCCCTGGTGGTTGGACGTGTTGTGTGTGTGTGTGGGAGACCTAATTTTTTCTGCGCCTTTCTGTGTGTGTGTGTGTGTGTGTGTGTGTGTGTGTGTGTGTGTGTGTGAGAGAGAGAGAGCGCAGTCTCGTGGGCTCCTCTGGGACTCACGTGGTAATGGGTCAGCTCCATCTTCTACCGTCTTATTGAGGAGGTGGATGGAGAGGTCAGTCTGCAGGAGGCTGTCCGCTGTGGCCCTGGCTAGAGCTGCAGCCAGGGAGCAAGGGCAGTTACTGTGGGGAGAGACGACACAGTTATGAATGGGTCAGGGAAAAAGAAATCATGTTAGGATAGTAATCCTCTGTGGAGATCAACAATGTCTTCTATCATTCAGACGGTTTATTTGACTGAATAACAATGTGGTTTTGCTATTCTTAGAGCCTTAATAGAAGTAAGCTTTTCCTTTCTAATACAGAACAGACCAAGGCAGTGACATGGCAGATATTATTAGAGATGTTCCAATACCATTTTTTTCCTTCCTGATTCGGAGTACCAATCTCATGCCAGTGTGTTAGAAATAAAATGTGTTAGCTGTATACAACTAACCCTGTATGGATGTGATATGATGGCTATCAGTGTTGTATGGCCTGGCTCGGGTTAAACACTTTGTAAAATTAGAACAAATACATACAGAGAATGAATGTCATAGAACTTTCTTTTATTATCAAGTTAGTCAGTCAGTCATACCTGAAAAAGAACATAAATAAATACATCTAGAAATAAATAATTCAAAAAAACTGTGCAGCCACAATTGAGGAAAATAAGAAATTTAAAATTTAAAATAGTACAGTAACAGTATAAAGCAGTAGTGAAACAGATATTGGCACCACTAGTGCCAGCTAGAGCTGGGCGATTTGTTTCCCTAAAAAAATCTGCCATTTTTTTTATAAAAAACTCGATTTACGATTCGATTTGATTTCCCCCCCCTTCCATTTAAAACAAAAAACTGCGAACTGTAAATATTTTAAAAATATATATTTATTGTATTTAATTAAAGTGCATCAACATAAACAAAATTGCAAAGGCAAACCCTTTCTCTAAGTGAAAAGTCACTGTGCAGTGTGCAACAAAGATTGTTAAACATCCAAATTATTCATACTGTATTTGGATTAAAAAGAAATCTAAAAAATCGATTTTTTGAAAATATGAATCGATTTGACCTAACAACTTGATTTTTAAATCAAATCGATTTTTTTTCCCAGCCCTAGTGCCAGCCCTCATATAACAGAAGCTTTGCATACTGTACACATTGCCATTTTACACATGGTCGTTTTCCAGTGTAAAATATTGCCAAATTGCTGACATTTTGCTAACGTTAGCTCTGACTACTACTACTACTTCGACCAAAACGAAAATCAATTCTTCTTCGCTGCTCTAAAATCAGTAGCTGCCAGCGTAACAGCGTAACTCTGTTTAGAGTGGCAGAGCTGTGTGTGCACCTGTGCTGGAGGAGGGAGGTGTGTCTCCTCTCAACGGTAACGAGAGTGTTGGGTGGGAGGAGGGGGGTTATTTGAAGGACCGAAGGCTCGCTGTACATGACTCACCAAGATAACTGGGTCACCTCCAGATGCAGGTAACCATGGTAGCCCAGCTTCTGGATGCTGGCACTTTTAAATTCAATTCAAAAGCACCATATGTCATTTTCTTCCTTTTGGGGGGAGGGGGCCTCTCAATCAAAGCTATAACAAAAGACGGAGTGCTGCTATGAAGCAGCGTGGGATCATTACCGTCTTTGCAGTCCACTTCTCCTGGTTAGGATTCCTTCAGTGTTCATCAATCAAAGTTTAAAACCGTTATTAAAGCCGATGCTGTTCGGCCAACAAAGGATGTCCCGGAGGGGCTGCGAGGCAAGCTGCCGCTAACATTTGCTCAGCATGTTTCTCTGATAACTTTACATCCAGGCATCAGATGACTGAAATCCTTCATCCGGTTAAAATATATAGTTCAAAACCAAAAAATAGGGCTTAAAACCTGATGAAACGTCAATGACAGCTATGACAACCACAACGCTGATGCACAAAGGGAATATGACGCCATCGACAGGCGACCAAATGTAACGGACTGTTACCTTGAATAAAAGGACAGAGTTCTCTGAGACATTGTTGGAAACATTTGGAATAACGCACAAGTACAAAACTCAACAAAATTGTTAATTAAGTAGCGAGCGCGTCAGTGCTGTATTTATTCATATCTGTTCCCGACAAATATGAATCTGGATTTGGAATAGCTAAAAACATACACTAAATGTATTATTCCGTTCAAATACATGTTTCTCCCATTACTCCTGCTCTTTTGCACAAAGATTTAAACCCTTTTTTATTAAGTGCAGCCCAAGATTTACCCACAGAACACAAAATAAACTCTTTGGACTTTTTATTGCCTTAACTAAGAAGTTTGTTGTTTTCAGTTTGATTTGTTTGTACGGAAAAACTACTGGCTCGATTTTCCTGAAACTTGGTAGAAGGGTGCAGCATGGGCAAAAGAAGAACCCATTACATTTTGGGGCAGATCAGACAAACAGGGTGGATACACAAATTATTTTTCACTCTCTTAAACATTACGAGATAGGGCATTTGGCCTTGGCGGGGGTCTGTGCTCTTCGAGTGCCCTTCTAGTTTGTTTTTTTTTATATATTTTAATTCATACAACCATAAATGCAGCCCACGCTGGTTCATATTAATTTAAAATGTAGTAAAGCTGCAGCTGAATCCTCAAAGATATGCTCAGTAACTGCTGGATGGTGTGATGTTGCACACTTGAATTAGTCATTGCAGTGCATTTCATTTACCCAAATAAATGAACTTGGGTTGGCTGAGTACAACACAGGGACATATTCTACAATTAAAAGCTGTGTATTAAGTGCGAAAGGGCCTCTGTGGCCCTTATGTAAAATGACACGGGTGTAATCAATGAAAACCGCTTCAACATCTTTAATGAATTCAGCTCTGCTCTTGCTAACTAACTAACGAAGAGAAGATGTTTGTGTTTACATGTATGACTATGTAGCTATGACTACGTATCTAGCGTCAGAGTATTTTAGCAAAATGTGGTCACATCACACCAGTCCTTAGATCTCTACATTGGCTTCTAGTTCATTTTAATATTTGAATATGAATTCTTCGTGGTTTTGTTTCATAGCGTATCTCTGACATGCTTCGTCATATACGGGCCTGCCAGACCTCTTAGATCAGCTGTTAAACATGCAAAGTTGGTGAAACTGTAATGGGTGGAGAAACAAAGCCTTCATAGTGTCCTGATGCATAAATGCTCTCCGTGCTTTCCCAGAGAAAAGTCTGGATTAAAAAAGGGGAAGTAAAACAGCACATACAGTTTGTGAAATAAAACTCTAATCGCTAAACTTCCTGTTCCTCTTTTTAGAAAAGCGTACAAATTCTACATCATTTACTCCCCTAAAAAATACATATATTAGCAACACTTTAGTAGGCGAGGGAAAAAGATGTTTTGATCTGTACCTTTCAGAATAAAAGTCTCATCTAAACCCACATATGATTTTACAGGATTTTGTGATGCTGTTTCATAATTTATAATTTAGCACAGCAACAAACACACAACTCAACGTATCCTCCTACAAGGTTTGTGTGATATTGTTTTAACCAAAAGTTATCCAGAATTATTTGTGCGTTATCCTACAAATGTCCAGTAACACTACAGGGATCAGTGCTCCTGCAAAAGTCCCTGCAGTGTAGAACCTGTTTAGGCAACACAACTACTTTGTTCAGTTTAGGAAAAGATTGTATTGTTTAATTTGTTACGTATGTGGCGTACATAAGTACATAGGTATTTCATAAGTTATGTAACAAAAGTCAGTTCAAACTGGTTAAAATGAGTCAACGTGGACTTGCTTTCACACAGGACACTGCCATTAGATCAGTTCCAAAGTTAAGCTTAGTAAAAACATTAGATTACCTTACTTTTATGGGTTTTTTTAAATTTGATTTTTGATATTTATTTATTATGTAAACACACTGCTAAAAGGTCTCTGTATTTCCCTTGAAATGAAACATATCAAAAGTCTTGCTATTGTCAACAACAACAAAAAACAAGAAACTAGTTTGCTTTTAATATCTGCAGTTACAATCTGCCTCTCCTATCTTTTTTTTTTTTACTCCGTATGCTGTAGTGTTGGAAAAAGTTCAAATGTAAAGTTGAGACACAACAGGGATTGTTCCTCTCTCCATAGCAACCGCTGAAACTACAAATAACTCTGCTGACGACCATATTATATTCAGAAATAGTAAAATGTATTAATAAGGCAATTACTCATTCCCTCCTGACACTGTATCAGAATATATCCAGACAATTTGTGATGCGTTTTCTCCACATCATGCATAAACATTTTAACCATAAAGAGTCAGAGACAGTAAGATCCAGTTCACACCTGGTGTTGACATGTCATCTGGATAACCCTGTATCCCTAGAAATGAGGTACATATTACATATTTGTGGACCAGTGCAGAAAATCTCCAGTTAGAAAATGGTTGAAATGGCTTGTATCAGTATATTGGAGTTATTCTTGTTAAAAGTGTAAACATTTTTTAAACTGCTGCCACTGCTGGCATCATAAATACGGCTATCTGGACCAGACATATGCAAATCCAGTCTTTTAATTCCTGCCTCACTTTAGAAACTTTTCAAAAACTGGGTCAAGGGCTGGAACATCAGGAACAGAGTAGCGAAAGCATGACCCCATAATGCAGTAACCTCCTTGAAAATGTGGCAGCTATATTTGTTGTCCTTCTTAAGGATTGACTCACAGGAGTAATCCTGAATTAAATCATAACTTTACAGACATCTCAGTCCGGTGCCACCATCAGGTCAAAGAAATCTTGACAAGGAGACCACGGAAACCACGCGTACACCTTTTCCCACCAACAAGTCCTCCAAACCATACAACGATATAGGTTGTTTATTCCTACCCTCTGATACAACCCTCAGGAACGTTTTCTGTCCTCATATCTGAACCAGATGTAACAGTCTTAAAGCTATAGTGCGTAGTTTCTGTCTCCCCCATGAGGAACTCTTAGTAATGACAACCAAACTGTCGGCACATCCACATGATACAAGCCTTCTGTGATAGCGCTTCACCCCCACCCCTCCTCCACGCAGTTGCTAGTAGCCAAGGAGGACACAGAGGATAAAAAAAAACATGATGGACTCTTTAGAAGAGGACATTATCTTCATTTGAGTTTCTGCGCACGAAAGTCACCGGACGCCACAATCTTCTGAACATAGCCGTACTGAGAAATCCAGAGAGAGTTGTGTGGAGCTGATGGTCTTAATTAGCTTTGTAGCAACTCATTTGGCAATGGCTTGAATGTAACAGACGTTCATTAATATCAAACAGTTACACACTAAAGCTTAAAACACGATGTTAAAGTTGTGAAAGCAGTCGTTTGGTTAGGTTTAGAAAAACCTTGTGGTTTGGGTTGAAATCAGATGTTACTTCACTTTTGGTTACAGACGTGAAGCTGACATGGACATACCTCCGTTTGTTCCGTAAAGTGAAAACAAATTCGCCGTTTACATTTTATTTTCAAAACGGGATATAAACCTCCGTGTTTCTTTTACTCATCCACCACCCAAACCTTCAACTTCCTGCTTTGCTCTTGTCATAATTATGACGGCCACTAGAGCTAGAGGGCGCAGCCACTATAAGCGTTAATATGAGTCGTAATTGCTGCTTGAGCAAATAACCTGTGGGAGTAAGTGGTATTTATAAAAAGGAAGAATGTGCGGTGAAAATGCGCGCTCTTCATGCATACTTCAGAGCACCATACACACGGTTTTAGCTGAAAGCTGCGGGTGAAATGATGAGGAGCAGATTGAATATATATCACAAAGTAAGTTGAGAGACGAGTAACATTATTGTAACATTATTATAGCGCCGCCCAGGACAATTGTAAAGAAATGCCAATAAACCAGAGCATGTTATTCTCCTATCCTGGAATGCTGTGTGGACTAGCCAGACCCTCCTTTGCAGCGCTGTGGAGGAAGGTCTGGCGATGCGAGACTATCTCCCTGATAATGAACATTTCAATTGATCCTCTGAACCATATGTTAGTTAGTTTTAAAGCTTGATCTCTGCAGTATTCTCTATGAAAAGAAACGTACAACGTTAACCAATGAGAATGATTTGCACAGGGCAATAAATTTAAGGTACTTGTAGGTAGGAGTTTTATTTTTTAATTAAAGATGCAAATGAAAGGTTAGTCACTGTGTCGGTTTACCACATTATACTACATGCTTTAAAAACGCAAAGATAAGGGAAGAAAATAAAGAAAATGAAGAGATGAGGGTGTAGGGAGAGTCTGACTGTCAGTATTTGGGTTTGTTCGTCACAAGTGTCCTCTCCTCCATGTTTCCATTCATAGAAACATTGTCATCTCTCGCTCTTTCTGCTCTCCTCATTCCACCATTGGCTGCCCTGTGGGGGTGGATGCTGAGCTGAGAGGCTCTGATTGGCTGCAAGTCACGCAGGAGAACACATGGCGCACCAATGGCGGTTCCCCGTGGCTTGTGCATCACAGTGAGGTCATGTGGAGCGGAGGAGGCTTAAAGGAGAGCTTAATCTCAGTTCACACCATCACACTGCAACAACACCACCGACTAGATCAACGACCAGCGCTGTGCCAACTGGTCATCAAAATCATACATCTGTAGTGATGCTTTTTTTCACCAGACTCTATTTTACAAAGTGTTTTGTGGCTTTTCTTCGGTCTTTCTCTTCATTTTAATTTGAATATTTGAAAATAACTATGGTGGTAAATACATGCACACCCACATACACAGCTCACAAGAACAAAGACCACAATGAGAGACCCCAAAATTTCAGAGAATCAACTCAACACTTTGTAAAGGACAAATTGCTTTATATACTGTATGTATTTATGTATAGCATAGGAGGCTAAAGATTAGCACTGCTTGATTATAGAAAAAAATCATAATCACAGTTATTTTGGTCAATATTTAAATCACGAGTATTTAACATGATTACTCATAGACTTTTGGAAAGATGTGAAGTTAAAAAACTGTAAAACAGTTAAACAAATCAAGAGTGAAAACACCTAGAACTGTGAAATTTCTCATAATACTTAAAATTCCCGTTTGAACTTTTTGAATTCCCCTTAAAATAAATCCTATGAAAAATATATTCAAATGTTTAAATAATAAACACAAAGTAAGATCAAATGTTGGAGTGCACTTTCACAATCGTTTGACAACAAGTTATAAATAAAATACAATTAAAAGCCGGTTCTGGCTAGAGTCATGATTTCAAAATTTAAAATCAAAGAAAACAGTGTTAAGATTTAAAGGACCTCGACACAAAAACACATATGATCTCCTCATTACAGCCACATCCAAATTTAGTCACATTTTATGCTATAAAACATAAAATGTTACAATTTGCCATTAAAGATGAATAAAGTCAAGAAAACAACAACTAAATGCTCTTCTTCTTCTATTACTATTGAGGTACGCTAAACAATTTTATTCCGAATATTTGTTGAACTTAACGCTTTTAATACCACAGTTTACAGTGATATATTTAGCTATTATGAAACGGGTAGCTCAAATCAATCAATCTGATTGGTTTATAGCCGTGATATACTAACCATATACAACGGCTACGATTCGATAAGTATCATTTCGTCTGAGAAAAAAACATTAACCATTAACGAACTGAGTGCCACGGAGGGAAGCCGTTCATCAGCACACACTGCCAGGATACGGAGCTGGTTTAAAATTGGCCAAGTATCCTTTAAGAGTACGCTATATTTACAATATTTGGTAACAATTAACTTGAAGATATCTACATAAGAGTGACATGACACTGTCATGACACATGAACCCTAACTCTAACTTTAAGTTATCATGACAAAAACCGAATTACACTTACTAACAGAATGGTTATGTCATAAACGTTTATGACTTGTTTATAATGTTTATGACACGTTCATGACAGTGTCATGTCACTCTTACATAGATACCTTCAAGTAAAGTGTAACCCAATATTTTTCAGCTCTTTACCTTGCCATCAGACAGCCCTTTACGACAGGGGAACTGAAGCTGTTATCTCGCCTCTCGTCAAAGCCACCAGACTCGGACAGACTTTGGCAAAAAACAGTAATTTTACTTGCAGAACACGGGAGTTGATGTTCCACCGCTGCCTCGATCAGTTAGTTGCCGGTCCTGTCGTGAGCTATTTGCTTAAGTATTTGACTTTATTATTTCACTTCCTCTGCCCAAATTCCTTCAGTGTTACGGGAGTCAGCTTGCAAGAAGATCATGACGAATTAAATGTGAATTTAAGAATAAAATACTAGGGCTGCAACTAGACTGTCATTGTCAATAATCTCCCAGTGTTTTCTTTTTAATTATTGTATTGTTTGGTCAATAAAATGCAAAAGTGCAAAGTAATTACTGTCCATTACTTTAGCATTTATACAGCTTTTTGCACTTCAGGTTAGATGCTGAACTGCATTTTGTTTTCTCTGTAATGACAAAAATAAAGTTGAATCTAATCTAATGTCCATCCCGGATTGCCAGAGTCCACGGTAACATCTTCAAAGGTCTTGTTTTGTCAACTATAAACGGTCCAAAACCAAAAGATATTTAGTTCATTCTGATATAAAACAGAGACAAGCAAAAAATCCTAAATATTTGGTATATTCGCCTACAATTGACTTGATTATTAGAATAGTTGTTGATTAATTCCCTTAAATAATTATATTATTTTCAGTCCAATTCTCACAACATAACCCCCAGGCCCCCCCTGGTTAAAACGTACCAGGGCTGCAGCTTTGACGGGTGGTCTTTAGCACAGTCTGGTGTTGCTTCTGTTCTCTCGTGTGGTGCGTTTAGCTACAATAATCATGCAGGGGGGCTTTGACAGGCTGCTCGCAGTGATGAAACTGGAGAGCTCTGAGTGTATGTGTTAGCAGATGACTCATGCATGCAGCCATGGGTTTTTTTTTTTTTTTGCTTTCTACAAGCTTGTTCTTTTCTACAGAATTAGCCCCGGTATGGAGCAACAAGGTTATCTCTATAGCAACACAGAAGTGAGTGACTGACAGTAAATCGTGTCGGCCGTCCTGTTGCCAAACCCGGAGAACAGGCTCCCACTTCATTATTCTAAATATTGAACCTTTTCTGTGCCAAGTGGAGGTGAGAGTGTAGATGTCCTGGAATGCACACAGCTCTATTGATATGTCTTGTACCAGACATCCCTCATGTTAAACCAAGAGCAGCCTTTTCTAGGAAGGGAGGGAATATCCTCTGGCTCTTTCCAATCCCAAATATTTATTTTTATCCAATTTTAAAAAATGTGTTTGAAGGAAAAACATTGAATTTAGTGTGTTTCTAACAACTGCGGTTATGTGAGCACAGTATTCTCAAGAGGGCATAACAGGATTACATAACACAGAGAGTGCCAGTAACCCTTAAATCAAAGCATTTTACTGCTTCTTCTCCTAAGATGGCTTTCAAATGACTGATGAATAAATTTGTCTCCTTAGCGCACACATGCACACACAAGCACACAAAACACACACACACACACACACACACACACACACACACACACACACACACACACACACACACACACACACACACACACACACACACACACACACACACACACACACACACACACACACACACACACACACACACACACACACACACACACACACACACACACCATGTGGCCTAGTCTGCTGCTTGGCTTTCTGGTTATCTAACGGTAAGCGGTAGGAATCCACTGATGCTTCATCTAAACTGATCTTTGTCAACTCAACCAAGGTTACAATCTTACCAAAGTATGTATGTATTATCAGCATTTTATTGCTGTAGATGTATAATGTTGTGCTAATTTTTAACTCCATTATACTGTTGGGAACTGTTGTTTAATCTACCGCAACGCATCATATCCTATAAGATCATCATATGTTTGTAGCGTCGCTATGCACTGAGAACAACGTATCTCTAAAAAGTCACAAGTGTCAGAAAAACAGCTGTTTTCAGCTTTGTGATGATGCATTTCCCAGCTGATCCGAGAGGCTTTTTTCCGTCTTTGTGCGTAGGCAGGGTTATATGCATCTAGGAGCAGCAGGACGGTGTATGTGGGATTAGGTCAAAGTAAATTACAGAGTGTGTGTGCAGACTGATCTCATGAAATGGCGTATGTATGACACGCCAATTCGTATGCCATTATTGGCGCGTTATAAAGACGCATGCTCGCTTTTTAGCGTGTTTATCAACGCCGTTTGGCCTCCATTGACGTACATTACCTTCCGATTGCATGTGAATTTACCCCGTAGGGAGTAGTATGAAACGGCGAAAATCTGCATAGGGAAGTTTGTTGGACTTACACCCAGGAGGACCGTAGGTTTACGTTCGCTGTGTACAGCGTAGACATACACTCCTATAGCTCAAAATGTGTACAGATAACACGCCACTTGGCTTAAGAAAGTCGGCGTGTCTGTTTACGCGCCGTCATGATACCACGTGTGTGTGTGTGTGTGTGTGTGTGTGTGTGTTCATTGTAACGAAGGAACATGTCACCCAGTGTAACAGTGTGGCTCATTGAAGTGGGTTTTATTTTGGCTCACAATGGGGCTCTATGTGACAGAGGTCTCAGTCTTTGGCTACACAGACGCTACTTGTTAGTAGCATCAATTCATTGTTGGTTTTCTTCTTTTTGTTGGATTTGTGGACTATAAGAAAAACACAGATTAACACGAGACATATTCTTTAATAACAACACCCCCCGAGTGGAGACTGCGTAGAGCTGTAGTTGTTGATGTGAACATAATGAACATAATGACTGCTGTCATACAAACACATCAACACGGCATGAAATAGGTCAAAATTTGACTTAGTGCAGGACTGTAGAACAAAAGTGGTTCTGTACAGATGTGTTGTCTCACCAGTGGGGGAATGTAACGAAGTACATTTACTCAAATATTGTAAGCGCAGATTAGAGGTACTTATACTTTACTGGAGTATTTCTTCTCATGACACTTTACACTTCTACGCCACTACATCTCAGCAGATTTTTATTTGCACAAAAAATGTACAGCTCAGTACAGCTAAAACGATTAGTAGATTAATTGATTAACTATTTTCATTGTTTTGTCATTTTACATGTAAAACATTTCATGGTTCCAGCAATGATCAGATTATCTGCTTTTCCTTTTATATAATGTGAATAACGTTAATGTATTAGTAATAATGTTGAGGTCTGGACTGTTGGTTGGACAAAACAAACATTGTGAAGGTGTCACTTTGAACTCTGGGTAATTGTGACGTAACTTCTCGCTATTTTCACTATTCATAGAAACCAAACAAGCAATCGATTAATGGAGAAAATAATCAGCAGATGAATCCATAATGAAAATAATCATTAGTTAATAGTTTTATAATGAGCTCCAGCTCAACCAACTCCAACAGTAAAATCCTATTTTTACATTAATGCTGAGTAATAATAATAATCTAATGATAGAATATATAATAGTATAACAGTCACAGGGGACATTTTTATACTTTTAATACTTTAACTACATTTTCAAACTACATTTTAACTTTCAATGCAGGACTTTTACTTGTACACATCTTCGGTAAACGGTAAAAACTAATCAGCGTGGTTATCCGACAGCTGAAGACCAGCAGATGTCAACAAAAAGTGTGTTTTGCCCTCTCAGCGGTTTTAACCAAAGTACACCTCTGGATGTTTTTGGGAGCTCTGCTGATGTAACACTGTGCACTTCAAACAGCGAGGAAATGATGGAGCGACTTGTGACTGCAGACGTCACAGAGTGCTGCTGCATGCACTTGCGATGCCGTGTTCCACTTAACGATGAAGTGCACAATGTTGGCTGCAGAGAGGCGTGTCTAATCCGTCATAAAATTAGAAAGAAAACCTCCACACAACCTGCAGTACATCTCTTGAGAGATGTGTAGGCAGTGGGTCTACTATTTCAACAAGACGTGACAGCAACTGGAGAATTAAAAGGTGACACACTGCAAGAAGAACAATGAGGCGTTTTGAAATGGTTGTGTTGTGTCTCTGTTGTAGTGTAGTCAGTTTCCAGATCAGCCTCCAGCCTCTGCTCAGCCTCCACAGTGTACTGGAGAAGTTGCATGTAATTATTCCCTCTGAGGTTTTTGAGCAGACCCAGCACTACTCTGCACAGAGCCTTAAGGCAGTATTATGTAATCTACCAGCTGGATTATTGGTGGGAGCCACATCATGCCCTGAATTTAACTATCTCTGGAAGTTTCTTGTTTAATGTAATAATTTTTTACCAATTTTTACATAAATAGTGTTTTCTGTGTCAGCAATGCGTTAATTGCCACGTCTTGAGCAGTAGAACACCCTATTTCCAATGCAGTGTTTCCTCTATGTTGATTTTGTAGTGGCGGCCCACCACAGCAAAATTTCTGACACCACGGTATCAGAAATAGGGCTGTACAAAAAAAATGTAGTCGCGGATGCCTTTTAAGTTATCATGCCGACACAATGTACCCCCCACCCCCCACCCCGTTGGCTGCCGCTCACATTGCAATTTAACAACAAGTAGAACTATTTAGACTATTTAGTTATTGGACGTGTCCAATCGTTGTTCGGACAGACCTGCCCCCACTGCTAAAAAAAAAAATCCTAAAGGAAACACTGCACTGTCGTTTTTGTTTGGTTTTTCACGCGCGAAAGTTGTGGATAGTACCTGGTACGCCAGATTTTTTATTTTTAAATGGCAGCCCGCAAAACTATGCTGTACACTAAATACACTACGCCATACAATTGAGTGCAGACGTTCCTCTGTTTGGTTGCCAACTGTGAGTCACATAACAATAGCCATGTTTCCATTCAATTGTCAAGCTAATTTTAAGCAAACTTTTGAAAGCATTTTCATCAACCGGATTAGACTGAATACAGCGAACTACAGCGTAGTTTGGTCAGAAGTTGACGCTATAGGCTACGCATGGCTTTAATACACCAGTAAACAAAGACTAATCAGCGATTTTGTTGGGGCTATTTTCAGCTGTGGATGTATGGAGATCTACGGCACAGTAAGGAGATATGGATTAGTAGGATAAAGTCATGGTTTTTGGTATTTTTTGGGGGATCATTTGACATTTAAAATTGATAATAGAATATCGCCAGCCTTGACCTGAACACATCTACTGTCCTGCCCCCCGGCCTGTTCATCCTCTCTGCTGCAGACACGTTGGTTAAAAACAGCCAGGATTCAAACATTTTCTCTGTAATGGACTCATTTCTCATACCTTGATATTCTACATCGACATGTAGCCCCGGCACACCACAGTCACAAGATTTAACTTCAAGGCTGTCAAAAGTCAAATGTTTGAGTGTGTAAAAGAAATGTCAAATTCAAGCCTCAACGTGCTGACTTGATCCTTTCCCAACCATCTGTTTCAAGAGAGTATTAAATTGCTTAGAGGTCGAAAATGCTCCTTGATTGTGAACCTCTCTCTGCTTACTGGCAGAAAACAGCTGTTGTGAAACGTCTCCTAAATAAATGTAGCCTCGCCCTTGTAATGCTTAACAAACTTTTACCATGACAAAAAACACATGATTCTGTGTGTGGCTGATTTAGGCTCATCTTGCTCTTCTCTCCACCTATTCAGCAGCTTTAAAATACATTTTTCAAGGTCAGATAGGTAGAGGACCCTGGACTATAACGAGAGCTGAACTGCTTTGCATTCAGCTCCACAAACATGTGACTCATCATCTGAATTAATGGGCACCTTGTGTGAACAAAGACAGCCTGGCACTTTGGAGCAGCAGCAGAGTGGAACAGCTTGTGCAGAAGTGTCGATCCATAAAGCTGTGAGAGGAAAAGGAGGACACTGCACACTTTTGAAGGTCATTGCACTTCCAAAAATGGGGCCTCTCCAGAGCTGAAATTAATTAAGGCGCCTGTTTTAGAGACTTCACTGAGAGCCATTGCTGGAAAGACGGATGACTCTCATTCTTCACAGTCCAGTCTAACAAAGTTATAAACCATGAGCCAACTACGGACTGTATAAGTGGACTGTAATAGTCCCTGCCGCTGCGGTCAACCTGCAACTAGCTGTTCATGAACCATTTAAACATAAAGCTTCGAAAAAGTAAAGCACTGTAATTCGTATGTATTCAACGTTTTGAGGCAGGTGAGCGGAGCTCGTGTCCCGGAGAAAACACAAGTCTTTCACCCACGAAACGCATGGTCGTGTCCCCGGTGTACTAGTTAAGGGAACTGGTGTTCAAATCCAAACCACAATCTTTATTTGTTTGTAGTCATTTTCGCTGCATGACGATTTACCTTTTGTCGCGCCAGCTAGCGGAGTTTTTCGACAGCGAATATTGTTATAATACTTAAAGAGAGTGTTGGTAAGTGTCATATATATGGAATTTGTTAATGGAAGCTGTACTTTTTTCTGTGCTGACAAATAAATAGTTTTTGTCAAAATCAAAAGGTTTCGATTTCTTGTAGCAACTGGTGTAGTTGATGCAAATTTGTCTAAGAATATGAAAAGTAAACCCCACGAACACACTTCATTCAAAAGGAGTGTCCCTTTTTAAACTGCAAGATTTATTGTGTGTGAAGCAGTATAATAGCTTGTAGCACACGACAAGAGGGCTCTAGTTTCCTGTCTGTGTGGAGTTTGCATGTTCTCCCTGTATTTGCATGGTTTGCCTCCGGGTGCTCTTCCTTCCTCCCACAGCTCTGATGAACAGGAGACTCCAAAACTGTCGTGACTGTGTCTCTGCCGTCTCCCCAGTGCATGCTGGGATAGCCCTAAATCCCCAGTTAAAGGATGGTATGTCAAATTATTGAACACCTTCATGTACACACAGTACAACTCCATTAAGTTCTTTCAGATCTGATTTCTGATCTCTTTTGACCCCAAAAAAAGAGAAAAAAGGCAAAGTCAGACTGAATAATGAATCATAAAAAGTTTTAAAAAGTATTTAAATTGATGCAGCCAAACCACAGAAATCGTCTTTTTTTTTTTATTCCAAACCTTCTTTCTTGTCAAAACCTGGCGCCTACATTACCCAAAATGCAATTCGACAGCCGACAGTTCAATCAGATTCGTGTGCGATTTATGCTAGTAGTGGCTCGCATTATTTTTTAGCCACGGTGAACTGATGTGAAATCAAATGCAATTATTACCTGACTACTATTATTTAACACTTTAATTAACAAATGCAATTACACTCGTCTAACATGAAGAGGCTTTCTATATAAGGGAAACTAGTTATTTTCTGACGTCACAAGACAAAGTGTTTATTACACTGACATTGCAGCAGGCAAAGTCACATTTGTACATATTGTTTACCATAATTGTTTTCATGGTTGTACTTGCTGGAGGATGTATATTAAATAATGCAGGCTCAACAATTGCCAGTGGTGGTGGAGGGCGGTAACTGAGACTGGCTTCTGTGGTAATCCCAGCGAGACACTCTGATTAAAGGATTACTCCTGCAACTAATTTCAAAAGGCTTGGACAGACCAGAGCTAGGAGACAAAAGAGGAGAAGAAGTTTTTATGGATGAGCATGGACTGAGAAAAAAACTGCCAAACCAAGGTTGAGGTGTTAAAACACACAAAACATGTTGAAGATAATATAAAATATAAGCACTGGTCACTCCCAAAAGGCTTCCAGTACTGACTTTGTTATGTGTGCATTACCCAGCTGGCGTTTTTCTAAGACAGTATGCCTCAAAGTCACAGAAAACCCCCCTCTTTAAAAAAGGAGGCTGACAGAGCAGCCTCAATTTTCAGAGGTGCTCTAGAAAGCCATACAGTTACTTCCCAGAAGCCTCAACGGATGTATATCTCCAGGGATCAACTCTCCTGGCTTCATATTGCTCTGATTAAACAGTGAAAAGCCAGTGGACAGACAGATGGCATTGTGAAAAATCAGGACTTTCAAAATATTCCATGTTAATCATTCCCTCTGTGCCGGAGTCTATGTTGACTTTAATTTAAAGCTTTGTCTGCTCACAGAAATGCTTTTTTGTTGGGGAGAGGCAGCTTTCCCAAGAGTGGTGTCAGTCTGAAGCTTAAATGTACATTGAATGAGATGATAGCCGTATCCTTTGTCTTTGAAACTAGTTCAACTCAAAAAGGAGGTCACTTGATTCTGAGACAGTACATGAGGGACTTCCGCGGATGGTCTGATTTGTCTGCCGAGGAGTGACGAAATCGTCTAACATTTGCTCACTGCAGATAAAGTCCAATTTGAGCTCTGGACTGCAACTTCACTCTGGATCGTACACACAGTATATCTCTCTATGACACTGTGCATGAAGCATCTGCTGGGTCTGCTCTGGCCGTGACCTTTTGATTTTCTAATTAAAGCAGAAAACGGGAACATATTGTCAGATGAACTCAAGATTCTGCTCCATGTATACAGCTTCATCCTGCTGGTTGAAGGCTAATGGACCTCTTTTATTAAATGAAAAGCTTGAGGCGCCATTCAAGAACCACTTTATCCGACAACGCCGGGACCATTGTTGCATGTCATTCCCTCGGTCTCTCTCTAACCAATTTAGTTTGGTCGGGTTTTACTGCCGTGGGTCTGTGTGTCACGTTGTACATCCTGATCACCACAGGAGAAAATTATTCTAGGAAATCAGTAGCCTTTGTAAAAGATTCATGCTATTAAATTACTTCTTTTTGTTGATACATAAACATCTAGGGCTGCCACCTCTTAGTCGATCACTTGACTAATCGATCGTTTTGGTCTTAGTCGACTAAGATTTCTTTAGTCTATCAGTCATTTTTTATGCTTATTCATGCTTAATTACTTATTTCCAAGAAACTTCTGAGCACATTTATGGTAAACACAAGATTTAAAGTGGTGCTTTTGCAGGATTAATTGTGGAGAACAGATGGTTAATTAACTACATTTATATTGTGCTTTTCTAGTCTTAGCCACCTCTCAAAGCGCACAGCTCTGTCAATTAAATCAACTAATCGATTAGTCGACAAAATCCTATAAGTGTTAGTCGACTAAGAATTTCTTTAGTCAAGGACAGCCCTATAAACATCAAGTTGGTTAGAAAATTGTCTGTCCATCTAACAGCCAGTTGACTACAGAATGTTTTATTGTTGGTGCTAAAGGCGAGACTTTACCTCGCACGGCAGCTGGATTCTCTCTTCCTGTCAGGCTTCAAGTAATGCGTTTGTGTCTGAACTACCAGCTCACCGAACCGATCGGCGTCCGGCGAGGAGCTACTGCCAACTACGCCGTGGTTTAGGTGTGTGGGACGGCCGCGAATGTTCGTTCAAAAACAACAAAGGCGGACGTGATAGAGAGATGGTTCATCCAATCGCCTGCCAGGTATTTTTTTTTGACAGTGCCTGACCTTTTATAAACAGTTTCCAGTGACGGATTTGCAGATGGTTCTGTGTTAACAAACCATCTAGCACATCGGGTTAGGTAAAAATAGAACTTCTATAAACTATTCTTTGAAGCACATAAAAAAAGTTATTTTTGTAAATAGGATGTATGACTTTATATTTGTTCTTAGTACATTAGTGTTACATTGCTGCTTCTCTTTTGGACTGCGGCTGCTTGTTCATTGATAGCGCGTCATTACCAGACCTATCTCCACAGCGCTGTAGAGTAAGGTCTGGCTACACCACACATACGTATATTCTGGGATAGGGAGAATAAAAATCCCACCAAACGGTCCTAAAATGTCCCAGTTAGAGAGTAAATGCCGTAAACATATTCTTTGTAAATCTTTACAATCATTCCCTGAAAGAACCAAGCAGGCCTGCCTTGTTGCACGATCCAAATTTTCTTCAAAACTTTTATTTTCAGCGTGTAGCTTGAAAGTTGTTTCCCGTAGCGGAGGGCCAAAGCCTGTCATCCGGCGCGTATCCTGGGAATGTACTTTGATTGATCCAAACTAAGCGCATCATGATACTGACTCTGGTGTTCTCTCTATTAGGGTCTGTTCAGGTCGGCCGTATTTTTTGATCGGTATTATTTCGAAAATGTATTTGTGCACTTGGGATGGATAGGCCACTTTCTCCTCTGCTTAGAAGACTTTCTAAAAGTCACCCTCACTACACCTTCAGCAGACTTCATATTAAGTCTCTACTACAGTGTCATCCTCCATAGGACCGTTCTGTGTTACAGCAGAATCATCAATAATGACAAAGTGGTGCACAAGTGGGACACAATTAATATTCCAAGGGGATGTGAGTGATAAAAACACAGTTCCTCAGAAAGTAAAGCATGTTAGCCAACTTCAAAATATAAGAGCTGGTTCTTAAGAGACAACAAAGCCCCAGTCTACTACAAAACCAAGTGAACTACTGCATGTGTATTCTACATCTACACTACCAAATTTTTCCCGCTTAAACACGAATATCTTTTGCTGCGTAACGCCTTGCTTCCACACTACTCAGGCGTTTCCGAGCCCCTAAAACTGAGACGTTTGGAAACACTGCTGCCTCGTTCTGGTAAGAAAACTCCGGGGTTGCTTTGTAGTCTGGACGGGCACAAACGGAGACCTTTGGAAACAACGAAACCCGTCAGTCAGTCTTATCGGTTAGGTAGGCTTACACACCTTTAGTAACTGTTCCACCTCGTCGTCGGCCCAAGCTAATTAAATCCTCATTTTTACTTTCACCATCGTTGTTCTTTCTCCAAAGTATTTTCTGTATTTTCAATTATTACATCCATGATTTTCAACCGCAGAGTAATGTCGGACAATCTGCTTCCTGTTTACACCGGCACACGCATGCCCAATGTATGCGAATAGTCGTGTGATATGCATTGTCAGACGTGTTAATATGGAAGGAGATTAGTTGTGCAACAGGAGCTAAAACTCTTGTGTCCACGGAGATCGTTTTTTTGTCTCAAAACACTGCTTTGAAAATTAGAACGTAGTAGAGATGTAGCCAAAGTTGAAAACCCACAGATGCCCCTTAAAAATAAAAAGCTAGCTGCCAGCATAGACGTAACATTAAAATCATTAAGTAGAACAACTACGACAAGTGTGCTGTGACAATAGGAGGTATTTGGGGCTGTGATTATGGGGTCGGAGGACAAAAATCACATACATGTGTCCCACAGAGGATTAAAACCACTACATAGCGCACACACACACACTATGAAGAAATACATATCTTATCCCTATTTGATTTCGTATTTCATTCATTATGTAATGAATCCAAAATCAGCATCAGCGTTGATGACAAATGCCATTTTGCTGCTCAGAAATTTATTTATTGCTCATTAATTAATCTGCCTTTATTCTGTGCAAATTGCTTTGTGTTAATACAGATGAAAGGGACACTAATTTTCAGGTGCACCAGCTAAGTGTGAATACTGGCCGGGAGTGCAGCATCCCAATTTTGCAGGACAGCCTGAGGGAAGTCCTCATTAACAAAATCCCTGGAGGGCTTTGATTGTTCCAAACAAAGCATGCACTCGACTTAGAACTAGAGGACATGACTAATAATGGTCCAACAATCACTGAATGATGATCATCTTAATAAAACAAAGTAGGGTTATATATTATAACGCTAGTCTCTTTAACCATTTTGGAAATAACAATTAACATAACAAAAATAATACTGTAAGTAAGTAATCAGGTCCTTTACTGCATTAAAAGTACTAATACCACAATTTGAAAATACTCCACTACAAGTCAAAGCATTTAAAACCTAAGTATTATCAGCTAAATGTACTTAAAGTCAAAGTACTCATTGTGCAGTTAAGTGTTTTATCCTATCTGATGTTTCTGGATTACTATCCATGCAGCATTCATGTGTGCGTTGCATTTTACTGCTGTAGACTGTAGGCTAGTTTAATCTACAGCAATGCATCATATTCTATAAGATCATCATATGTTTGTAGAGTCGCTGTCCTCTGAGAACCACGCTTTTAAACTTTTCATGGTGTCAGAATAACAGCCCTGTTTTCAGCATTTTATCAGCTGATCCGAGAGGCTTTTTAAAGACTTTATTTATGTTAAGAAGTAGGAGAATCTCCTCAACACATGAAGGAACACTTCATACTTCAGTTTATCTTCAACATCAACACATCTGGAGATACAAGGTTTTCACTGGACAGTACTGTACTTGATTAAATGTACTCCGTACCACTGACTGATCTAGGGCTGCAACTAACGATTCTTTTCCTAATGTAATCAATCATTTTGTCTATAAAATATCAGAATTGTAAAAAATAGTCAATAGTTATTTGTTCTGAGCCCAAGGTGGCATCTTAAAATCCCTTCCTTTGTCTGACCAACAGTCCAAAACCTAAAGACATAAGAAAGAAAAGCACTAAACAGCTCACCTTTGTGAAGCTCAAAATCAGAGATTGGTTGGCATTTTTGCTTGAAAAATGACTGAAACAGTTAATTGATTATCAACATAGTTGCAGATTAATATTCTGTTTATCGACTGATCGATTAAGCAACTGAATGTTTCAGCTCTAAAGTCGACAAAATTCCCCTGAAGGTAAGCTTAATTAGGTTCAACTGCGGCTTTGACGTCATCTTACATTTTAATTTACAATGTTTAAATCAGCAGGCGAATGTGTGAATGTTTTTTTTAATGGGTAGAGACGTCAATAAGTCTTTTAAACAATTGATAACAACAAAAATAATGAACATAATCCCTAGTCTCAAATAAAGGCAAGGGGACAAGACAACATCCATCTTTACATCCATGTCGCATCTTTACAGTCTGTGGTTTATCCTTTATTAAATCCGTCACCAGCAGCTCCTCTAACACCACCTACTCTCTTGTGTGTGTGTGTGTGTGTGTGTGTGTGTGTGTGTGTGTGTGTGTGTGTGTGTGTGTGTGTGTGTGTGTGTGTGTGTGTGTGTGTGTGTGTGTGTGTGTGTGTGTGTGTGTGTGTGTGTGTGTGTGTGTGTGTGTGTGTGTGTGGCCGGATCTAGCCCCCTAGTTCTTTTCAGCTGCAGGAGACATTTCAGTTTAATGAGGTCTAGAAAGGCTCTCCCCTCAATTACTATCTATCAGCTCTCTGTGTGTGTGTGTGTGTGTGTGTGTGTGTGTGTGTGTGTGTGTGTGTGTGTGTGTGTGTGTGTGTGTGTGTGTGTGTGTAGGGTAATTTAACTCCCCCTCTTACTCCTCTTCAAGTCATCATCAATTCATCAGCATTCGTACAAACAGTGTCAGTGACATCAGACTACTGAGAAGTTTCTTTACGACAAACTAAAATTTCATTTTAACTTCAAAGAATAAAGAACGATGTCATCTGTCTTTTAGGGCTGATACTAAGGCTGTAACAGCTTGTGTATTTGTGCAGAACAGTCAAAAGTGCATGGGTCGCAGTCCACTGCACGCAGCCGCACGCAGAATACACGGTATGTGGATTTGAATGCACGTAATGCAGAACTAGAGTTCACACATTACATTACATGTCATTTAGCTGACTTTCAATTTATTATTTATGTCAGAGGTAACAGTCCTCTGGAGCAACTAGGGGTTAAGTGCCTTGCTCAGGGACACATTGGTTGTGTATCGCAGTAGGTATCGAACCCAGGTCTCCCACACCAAAGGCATGTGTCATATCCACTTCGCCATCACCACCCATACACTCCTCACACCCCTCACACACGCAAGTTCTGCCCAGAAACATTTATTCGTGCACCGTAAGCAACATATGTGGGTTCCCGGTCAGCTACAACAGCAACGGAGCGAGAGTGTGTGGGGGGTGGAAACACGTCGGACGTGTCGATCACCGGGACGAGTTCAAAGCAATCTTGATTTTGTATTTTCAGTTTCGTAGCATAATACAACGTGACGTCATGACTTTGCGTAAACATACACGCCACTTTCCTAAAGCCAAGTGGCGTGTTATCTCTACGCATTTTGAGCTTTTCCACGTGTATGTCTACGCTGTTTACAGCGGATGTAAACATACACGCCACGTGGCGTCTTATCGCGAGAACGTGCCGTACTATCGCGAGAACAACGTCACACGTGTGTAAAAAAAGAAGAAGAAAAAAAAGGTTGGGTTTAGGAAAAGAACATTGGGACTTTAGTAACACAAAAAAATGGAAATAACCCTTGTGTTGATTTCGGGTCAAATTGACCCGTTTTCAATTTTTGTTTTATATCAGAAAATATGGGACGTAGAAATAAGCGCTGAACATGTGTAGAAGAAAAATTTTACAATTAAAAACGTTGGAAAAAGCAAAAACAAACTGTGAAAAAAAAACGTCCGAAAAAATAAGTGTTTTTTTTCAAGGTTGACTGGAAGGCAACACAAGGGATAAACATTGTGAGGTTTAAAAAATAAATTAATTACCAAAAAAATAAAAAAAAACAGGTGACAATCGCCACACGCGGGCGAAAATTCACACATAATGTAGGTCAATGGCGGCTGAACGGGCGTTGATAAACACGTTAAAAAAGCTATTATGCGTATTGATAACACGCAAAAACGGCATACGAATTGGCGTGTCATACATACGCCACTTTATGAGATTAGTCTGCTGAATGGATGCTTTTAACATTAATAGCCTGTTGTAACCAGTTGCCTTTTGTGAACGTTTGTTCAGCGTTCAGTTACATTTTTGATTCAATTTTACTTTATTTATAGTGTCAAATCATAACAGACGTTATCTCAGGATACTTTACAGATAGAGTAGGTCTAGACCACACTTTATAATTTACAGAGACAATTATCCTGAGAGCAATTGCACTCCAAAAATCCTTTTAACGACGTAATACAAAAGTGTTTCAAATGTTTCTTATTTTTTACAATGAAAATAGTTCACTAAAAGTGTCAGTGGGCAAAATGTTACCTCAGCAACTGGATTTTGTCTGTCTTTGAGACTTTTAATATTGTCTGTTCAAAAAACAAAATAATACGTAAAATGACAAAATTTCATTGAAAAGTTTGTTTTGTAGATTATAACCTTCATTTTAATGGCGTTTGATGTCAACGTTGATGTATTTTCTACAGGATCTGCTGGACAGTTTATTTTTTAACGGAAAGCACTTAAAAAGTAAAACAATTTATGTAATTTACAGTGTTAGACGCAGGATTTACAGATGAGGTGCAGTAAAGGCAGCTTCTCCTCTGCTTCTGCCTACAGCCTGGAATCGTCTATCGTGCGCTTGTTTTATTCACACACACACACACAGCAGCATCATTTAAATCATACTTGGGGGTAAACCCTACACACACACACAGCGCTTGTTTTATTCACACACACAGCAGCATCATTTAAATCATACTTGGGGGTAAAACACACACACACACACACAACACACAACACACAACACACAACACACACACACACACACACACACACACACACACACACACACACACACACACACACACACACACAGTTTAGAGGGAGTTGACTGCATCCTCTTCTGTTCGGATGTGACTCCCAGCTGCCTGGAGGAAAATGGATTATAACCTAACTGCCGTCGTTTTAGCACACACACACGCACACCAAGTGCTTCACCCGCCCCCTGTTAACAAACACACACACACACACACCCACACTTTGTCCACACCCCCAAACTCGCTCTAGCACACCAAGTGCTTCACCCGCCCCCTGTTAACACACACACACACAGAGGGGATCTCTCTTCTTGCAGAAGTCTATTATTAGCTGTTCAACCCAGAGACAAACTAATGACACGTTGGGATGAATCACCAGAGCCGCTGCCTCCAACTCATCATCACACTCCCAGCACGGCTACAGTAGACAGCCATGTAGGATGCGGGGCCACCACACAAACACACAAACACTCAGAACCGTCAGTCTGCTTCAAGACGCAGCAAAAGTTCTCACCCGTAAACCTCCGACGCCCACGTGTCTGCAGGTTTTCACTCCAACACGTACGATTCCCTCTTTATCCAACGTCCAGAACACACCGAGTATGTTTAAATGCACACCAATATTCTGAATATGACAATATTGTATTATATGTAAACGGCATATTCCGGTTGGATATTCTGAATAAGGCCTTTTTCCGAATATAGCATTTTCCGATTAAGACACGTAGGATATTCTGGTATTATTCTGGTTTTAGAGGCATTCTTTGGACATGTATACAGCGCATTCGGGGAAAAAAATCTGTTTTTGCACGGCTACATGTAAACGGGAATGTTAGTAGAATATTCACTTTCATTAGCCATGTAAACAGCTTAGTCGGAATATCGTCTTTTTCGGGATATAGGGCAAAAACTGGAATATTATGTGCATGTGTTTTGTTTTTTATATCCAACTACCAACATCAGTGTATTCTTATTGTTAGGGCTGCTTGATTATGGAAAAAAATCTAATCACGATTATTTCGGTCAATATTTAAATCACGATAATTTAACACGATTACTCATTGAGTTCTGGAAAGATGTTGCAATTATTTAACTTAAATAAATAATTGTTTTTCTCGATTATTCTGTTTTTGTGATCATTGGGAGCCAAAATCATAATCACGATTACATTTTGATTAATTGCACAGCCCTACTTATTGTCATGTTATATTTGGACTAACCTCAATACTTTTTTTGGTACCACCGAACAGCAGTAGTTTGTATCACGCTGATGTTTGTATTCTGATTATGCGTTTGTTTTTTATTAGTTATTTGATGCTATGAAAGTGAGGTGAAGCGTCATCACTGACAGCTGGGACTGACTCGCAATTGGTCGGACGGGTGTATGGGCGGGACTTGGATACCGCGGTCCACCGTACGATCACTTCTGCGCAGAAACTGGCTCCAAAATTACGTATACCAGGATATTTTGGCTTCACTTCTGTATAGTAGGAAGAAGGGGAGACATGTTGTCTATCTTTATATACGGTCAGGGTACACATGGATACAGAATAAGAGGAGTTTTAAAAAAATCTCAATTTTAGTGACCTTTAGTTTGCGTATGGACGAGAAGCCAAGTCGTAGCGGTAATTATTATTTTTTTTAAATATCTGTATTTGTGTAGACAGGGCCTAAACAAGGTTAGTATCTGATAGGTGCAGAACAATAAACCACCAGATGATGAATAATAGTTTCTCTCTTTGAGCTCCATATTTGGTCTCTACCAACTCCTGAGGGAAATATCAGTCTCTTTAGCTGCTAAATGCTCCACTGTGTTCACCAGCTAGTCTCTAACTGTGTCTGTCTGCTGTTTGCTGCTGAGCAGGTCGTGTACAGTGGAGTGAACCAGAACGAAACAAGCAAAGTTGCAGCCGGACATAAAAACAATGAGTTCAAACTCACTACAAAGCTCCGTAAAGCCGAGGGCAGCTGCAGATTCAGCTGATCATTCTCTGCAGGTGTATCACTATGAACTACCTCTTTCCCATTGTCATTTTCAAATGTTGACAAAAATGCTATTTTTGCAATGCATTTCTATTTTTCTGTAACGTCATCATCATGGATCATGCTCAAAATTAGGCTATTATTGACTGTGATTCATGCATGAGGGAGAATCATCACTAGTTCACTATAATTTAGATACCGGCATGCGTGCTTTTCTTGCCGCAGCAGTCCAATATCAAACACTTTCCTCACTCTGCAGTGTGTTTAGTTGGCCGCTGATTATTATGCTGTGTATCAGATGTGCTGACCTACATGCTTGCAGCTACGAATGTTTCTTTACAACAAGAGTCACAGTCGGTCCTCTCAAAAAAAGAAAGTCATGGTATAGTTTGCACACTAAAAAATAACTGCTTTGTTAACGGTCAACAAGAACCACGGATAAAAGAAACAAACGTTGATTGTCGACTGAAAATGAACAGCTACCTGCTGTGTTAAAATCTGACGTTTTGTCTACCCATCCACCCCGACCTCTCCACACATCCATCCCTCTACAGACTTTATGCCTCAATAATAATAATAATAATAATAATAAAAATAATATCACACTGCTTCCTTCTTTGCTCCCAACGGAAAAGAGTCATAATTTGTTTGTCACTTCCAACGTATTCAAAAGACGTTTTTGGCCATTTGCTGAAATGACTGATGGGTTTGTTTTTCTGGGGAGGGGACCATGTGGGTTATTCAGAACAGAAGATGATTCCTCATGATTGTAGCATCATATCCAAATTTACCAGCTCCAAAAAGAACAGGGTAAACTTTGTTCATAAAACAGTAAAAACGAGTGCCCATTTTTGACCTTGTGAGCAGCTTGAACAGCCAGCTCCTGGTAGGGTCTCCTGAGATAAATTGCTCCTTGGACAGAGGCCAAACTGTGATTCATAGACTGCAACAAGCTTAATGCACTGTATAAGATGCTACCCCTGCCAGGGACGAGAGACAGAGGGATATTTTACTTAGGCGGTGAGCTGCAGTTATTTTGGTAAGTTTGGCTAATGACCGTTTCACAAAGCCAGATTGGATGGACTCCATTTTAAATGACTGTGGCAACCGGGTGAGGAGCAGAAGCAACGCTGCCATTAGGAATCACACACCACTCCAACTGTCCACTAAATAATTACATGTTTCAGCTCTGTTCAACATCAAAAGACTTGTAGTTGTCAGGGAGCCCAGAGAGTTGTTAAAAAAAATACTTTATTTTTATTTTCCACTGGTGAAAAAAGTACTCAGATCCTTTAATTATGTGAAAGTAGAAATGCCACAATGGGAAATATACTCCTTTTTTACAAGTAACGGTTATTGAGTTGTTGTGTTTTTCTTTGGGCCCTCTGCAGTCTACTCAGTGGTTAGATTGGAGATGTTTAAACTGTGATGGGTCAGTCTATAGTATGTTCAGCTGATATATTCCCACAGTGCTAACCCTAGACCAACCTTCTGTTAATATTGTGAAACAGCATGAAAGACCTTTAAACATAAGGAGTAGTTCTCCCAGACATCTGGCTGGACCCAATCAAGTCGTGGTGTATATTTAAAAACGAAATTGAATGTACCAAATGTGTTCAAATACAAAACCTAAAAAATCTATTCTAATTTTTCCACTGTTTGTCATCAACAGTAAACGGGAATGTGCGGGTGCTGTCAGAATTGGAGGGGAGTGGGGGGGGGGGTTCGCAGTGCAAGATGACCTTATATTCACCAGCCAATCAAACCTGGCAAAGACATCGTGACAAAGACAATATGAAGGAGTAGTGTGAATTAATAGGGATATGGATGTGGCTGCTCCAACAGGTCCGCTCTCCATCTTGGTGAAAACACCTGACGGCACTACTGGCTTCAATGTGATCCATCCTGCCACCGACATATGCTCTCTATCACTGCTGGAGTGCATCCTGACATTCTGAGATGTGTACGTGCAAACAAACATAGGACCAGTGTGGCAAACTGGCCAGTAAAAGTCATTTTCAAACATACATGTTGTCCCCCTTGCCTCTCAGTGCCCTAGATGAGTCCAGTTCCACCCTGTTCTTCCCAGCACAGTTTCTGCACCTATTTTGGATTTAAAACCAGGCCAGGCAGCAAAGCTTAGGGCAGAACTCTTTCCGCCACGACTCTGCAAAGGTATTTTAAAGACTCTGAAGAGTTTAATAATTCATTAGAATCATGCATAATATAAGTAGATTAGTGGAGCATTAGGGCTGCAACTAACGATCATTGTCGTTGTCGATTAATCTGTTGATTGGTTGGTCTATAAAATGTCAGAAAATTGTGAAAAATGTGTCAGTGTTTTCTAAAAGGCCAAGATGACGTCTTATAATGTCTGGTTTTGTCCACAACTCAAAAGGTATTCAGTTTACTGTCACGGAGGAGTGAAGAAACTAGAAAATAGTCACATTTGAGAAGCTGGAATCAGAACATTTTTGACATTTTTTTTCTTAAAGAATTACTCAAACGATTATCAAAATGGTTGGCCATTAATTTAATAGATGACAACTAATCGAATAATCTTTGCAGCTCTTTAGAGCATCCTTTCTTTAATAACGTATGGATGTGGTTGTTATAATGCATCTTTTCTTGGCAACCCCCTTTTTTTTTTTTTTTTTTTTTTTAAAGGACCACCGTGACTTAGACACTGATGTGCAAAATGCCATGTACTGGAATTATTTCCAGAAAAGCAGCATTTCAGTCCGCCACAATTCAGCCTGTGTCTGGGATTTTAAGAGTCTAACGATTGAGGCTAATAACTTAACCGGGGATGTTATTTTTAGCCTGCATGAAGATGCGCTCAGCAGCGATGACGATGGCTTCCTCCCCCCTCCTACACCATCATGACGTCGTGAACCAGGGGTTCACCTTTTGTGGACCTCCAGCACCGTCACCGCTGGCGTAGATTTGCGGCATAAAAAAAATGAAAAAAAGGAGGCAAAAGCGAAACACAAGATATATACACATAAATACAAAATAATAGCATACCACACAACCCTGGTGGATGCAGGTTTTACCGTGCTTCATCTTTACTTCCTAGTAACGGTTCAGTAAAAGACAATAGTCTAAACTTGGTGTTGGACACACCCAGCATGGTGTGTGAAGCAGGAAGCTGGCATCCTGCGAGGCATCCCGGCTTATCGGATGTGGACCCAGCCAGGGTCAACACAGCTCCCCGTTCACAAAAACACGGCCATTTAAACTGCTACGGTGACTTCACTGAATACACAGACGTTACACACACGGTTAATGACATAACATGCCTTAACATAAAGTGGACACTTAACTATTTGTAGAGGTGCTGGAGACACAGGTCGAGGCATTCGCCCTCCACCTCGTCTTCAGTCACCAGGTCCGATAAGGGGCGCATCGGCGGAGGGTCGCTCTCCTGCAGGGGCATTCTCATCTCCCGAAGAAAGAGCTCCAGGAACCGTCGGAAGGTTTTCTCCTCTGCTATAGAGCCGGCCATCATCTCTCATTCCTGGACAGACAGGCAGCTCTTCTCCCGTCAGCAACGCTTACACCCCGGGCTGAGAAGACAAGAGTCGGCACGCTCTGGACCCAACTAGTTGGACTGTCAGTGCACGAGCAGACTACCTGAATGAATGTGGTACTAACGGGGAGGCGGGCTCGTTGACTTCCGGTGTGTCTGAAAGCAGCGGGGATGAGTGGACCGTCTACGGTTACCGTTACACCACCGGACTCGCTGTCAGAAGCTGGACCGAGCCCCCCATTCAGAACAGAGCGGGAATGCGCATCGTCGTTATCAGGGATTTCGGACGGTGGTGACGTCCGGGAGAACGCAGCGGTTTACATACAGATCGTGAACGCGCACGCAGCGCTACCTCCTGTCGTCTGACGTAGGAGGTCTTTTTGTAGACACGAAGGGGAAGGATGTCTGTTTCTATGTTTCCTCCACTTTATTAATACATTTAAAACAATATAGCAGCATCGTGTCTAATGTTAAAGACAACAAAAAAGTGTAGTAACCCTGTACCTCTGTAGAAAAGAAAAGAAAAGAAAAAAGGTCTTTATGATGCCAAACTAAAACAGAATATATATATATATATATATATATATATATATATATATATATATATATATATATATATATATATATATATATATATATATGACTTCCGTGTGTGTGTGTGTGTGTGTGTGTGTGTGTATCTATCTATCTATCTATCTATCTATCTATCTATCTATCTATCTATCTATCTATCTATCTATCTATATAGTACAGGCCAAAAGTTTGGACACACCTTCTCATTCAATGTGTTTCTTTATTTTCATGACTATTTACATTGTAGATTCTCACTAAAGGCATCAAAACTATGAATGAACACATATGGAATTATGTATTTAACAAAAAAGTGTGAATTAACTGAAAACATGTCTTATATTTTAGATTCTTCAAAGTAGCCACCCTTTGCTTTTTTATTAATAAGGGAAAAACTTCCACTAATTAACCCTGACAAAGCACACCTGTGAAGGTAAAACCATTTCAGGTGACTACCTCATGAAGCTCATTGAGAGAACACCAAGGGTTTGCAGAGTTATCAAAAAAAGCAAAGGGTGGCTACTTTGAAGAATCTAAAATATGGGTTAGGCTTATTATGTTTTCAGTTATTTCACACTTTTTTGTTAAATACATAATTCCATATGTGTTCATTCATAGTTTTGATGCCTTCAGTGAGAATCTACAATGTAAATAGTCATGAAAATAAAGAAACACATTGAATGAGAAGGTGTGTCCAAACTATATATATATATATATATATATATATATATATATATATATATATATATATATATATATATATATATATACACACACTTAAAAGGTATTTTAATAATCAATATGAATACCTTTAAACATCAGAATTCACTTGTGGGCAGGAAACTGAAGTAAATGTGGTTAGCTTCTTGTTCTATCATACTATAGGCCTATGCTTCAGTTCAGCTGGGAGGTATATATAGTAAGTGATAATGTGACCTGTCTCAGAGGCTTTTAGCTGCAGCATTGAAAGCCTTGAATAACTGATGAAGAGCATGATAGCTTGAAATGTCTGATCATATGAATGAATGCACAAGTGGATGTAGAGCGCTTTTTTTTTAATGTCTGGAAAATATTTGATGTCATTTATACATTTAAAGTCCCCCTCCCCTCAAGAAGGTGAATTTCTTATTGTTTGATCTTCACTGTGCAGAAAGGCTGAAACAAATCAATTAATCAACTGACAGAAAATCATTTGACGATCATTTTTATATTCAATTACTAGCTCAAAGAAAAAATTCTAAAAGAAAATTAATTTGGTTCCTGCTTCTTTAATGTGATGCATTGCTGCATTTGTTGTATGTCACAGTGAACTGAATATTTGGGGGTTTAAATTCTTTGTCAAACAAAACAATACATTTTAATTTGTAACTTTTCTGGCCTTTTTTTCACGGTTTGTTGATGATGAGAATAGACATAAAATAGTTCAGTTAAAATATAACAAATGAGCAGGTTTTTTTCCAATGAGGAAAAAGAAGTGGATGTAATTTCAAGAGTCTTTTGCAAAAAAAACAACAACATCAGACACAAATTATTATTTAATGCAGAACATTCTTATAAATCTTTAAGCATATCTGGATGGGATCAGTCTGTTATTAGGTGTGTGTGCCCAGAACAGATTCTGTTTCTGTATCATGTGTTCGTTCTTCGAGATGAATGTGAAGATTTTGGAGGTGACTCCATCTGTCCTCATTCCTTCACTTGTTCCTGTCTAGCCTGGTTTTAGTTTCTCTACTGGCACACACTAAACTGTGAGATACTTCAAGGGATGTATATTCTTTGTAAGGTTTATTTTACAATTGTGTTGGTAATATGTTATGCTGTTTGAATTTATATGAATATGAATCATTGATTTCATAATGGTTTACATATTTACTTAATTCAGAACACTTTGTGTTTCCATACCTGTAAGCTTTTATATAACGGTGTTTTCATCCAACAAATCATGTATATAAATAGAAAAAGGGTTTTATAATCCTGCTGTTGCATGTTAGATTTTGAAAGTGTTTCCCAATGTTCCAGGGAGCCGTTGATTTTCATTTACAGAAATTTGAAACTTGCCTGAACATCATGTTTGCTTTATTTGTTTTTATCATCATTCTGTGTGTAATATCCCTTTATATCCTCTTTTTATATTTCATAAATTTGGGGTCAGGGAAGTTCTTATGATGTTTATTGCAACTGTTTTTAAACAATTGGTCCACCATGTTTCCCTAACTGATTATATTTTATGTAGTGGCTTATCTGCTTGCAACCCCTCATCACCAGATGCCCAAATCTTCCAGTCTATCAAAGTTGTACTTGAGTACACACACACACACACACACACACACACACACACACACACACACACACACACACACACACACACACACACACACACACACACACACACACACACACACACACACACACACACACACACACACACACACACACACACACACACACACACACACACGGCTATGTGTGCCAGAACTGTGAAGATGAGTCTAATTAGTTGATACAGATGTATGTCATCAGAAAATGTAGGGTACGTTAGGGCATTAGTGTGTTGAAACATCACATCTGTTTTGTTAAAGGTCCCATGGTATTAAAATTTCACTTTATGGCACATCCTAAGGAAAGCTCATTGTAGGACTGGCTCTAGTGGCTGTAATTCTGCTCCGAGGCTGAATTTCAGGAAAGAGACTTAAGATACAGTATTAAGGGACCACTAAGGTCTATATAAAAGAGACTTCAGATACAGTATTAGGGGACCACTAAGGTCTATATAAAAGAGACTTCAGATACAGTATTAGGGGACCACTAAGGTCTATATAAAAGAGACTTCAGATACAGTATTAGGGGACCACTAAGGTCTATATAAAAGAGACTTCAGATACAGTATTAGGGGACCACTAAGGTCTATATAAAAGAGACTTCAGATACAGTATTAGGGGACCACTAAGGTCTATATAAAAGAGACTTCAGATACAGTATTAGGGGACCACTAAGGTCTATATAAAAGAGACTACAGATACAGTATTAGAGGACCACTAAGGTCTATATAAAAGAGACTTCAGATACAGTATTAAGGGACCACTAAGGTCTATATAAAAGAGACTTCAGATACAGTATTAGGGGACCACTAAGGTCTATATAAAAGACACTTCAGATACAGTATTAGGGGACCACTAAGGTCTATATAAAAGACACTTCAGATACAGTATTAGGGGACCACTAAGGTCTATATAAAAGACACTTCAGATACAGTATTAGGGGACCACTAAGGTCTATATAAAAGAGACTTCAGATACAGTATTAGGGGACCACTAAGGTCTATATAAAAGACACTTCAGATACAGTATTAGGGGACCACTAAGGTCTATATAAAAGAGACTTCAGATACAGTATTAGGGGACCACTAAGGTCTATATACAGGGGCGGATTAAGGTGGTCAGGGGCCCCTAGGCTGCTCTTTGTGTGAGCCACCCCCCCCCCTCCTCCTTAATCATTGCGCTTTACTAGAAAAATGTATTTAGACACACACACATGCACACACCAATTACCACCACACCACATAGGTAAAATGAGAAAACTACATCATAAAACTAACATCAACAGAGATGTAAGTGGAAAGAATACCAGATATTATCCTCTGCCACCACAGCACCAAAACAATTACAATGGAAATGTAACTAATCTCTATGTGTCTGTCTGTTTGTTTGCATGTTGATTATTTTGAGAACCTTTTATCCAAACGACTTCACAAGGGAGTGCAGTGACGTATTTGGTGCAATATAAATAGACAGGCCAGACGCGTTCACAATTAATAAACTTTTAACCTCTCAAGGATCACCGTCTCGTCTACGGGACACTTTGTGACTTTGTTTTCCATTTCCGCACTTATTATCGCCATTGACATATAGGTTATCGCCGCTAGCTTCTCTGCCCAGCTTGCTAAATGCTCAAAGTGGGCGCGGCGTCATTGTGTACCGACAGTATCTTCTTCTTCTTTGTAGTTTTTTGGCGGTTGGCAAACCAATTTAAATGTGCATTACCGCCACCAACTGGACTGGAGTGTGAACGAGAGATAAATGCAGAAAATACATAAACCAAAATAAAAAAAATTAAAAACGAATATTCAAATGTCAAATTTTAAAATCGAATACCAACCCACCGAACGAATGTTGGAATACTCGGGTCCAGCCCTACTAAACAGCAAAGCAGCAGAATTCCCTGGAGTCACAGTTCAACAGCAAGCTGGTAATCCCTTTTATCTTTATAAACCAACAGGTAGGCTACAGCATCTGCATCAGTGCAGAACAAAATCACAACATCACTACCAGTGGTGGAAGAAATATTCAGATCTTTTACTTCAGTAAAAGTACTAATACCATACTGTCCTGCATTGAAAATGTTACTTAAGTAAAAGTATGTAAGTATCATCAGGAAAATGTACTTGAAATAGTTAAAGTGAAAGTACTGAATGTCTAAAAATCCTCATATTCTTTAAACAAACCAAACAGTACTGTCAATCAACTAGTGTTTAATGGTCTCATCATCTCAGCTGGACTTGTAGCCGTTATATTGTTGGCTAGTTTACTTTAGAATCAAACATCAGATTTATAAACTACATGTGTTTTGTGTACAGAAATCTTAATGTGTAAAGTAACTAGTAACTAAAGCTGTAACAGATGTAAAGTACAAGTACCTCAACATTTGGACTCAAGTACAGTACTAGAGTACATGTACTTAGTTACATTCCACCACTGATCATTACTGAGACACAAACCACTGTGCAATACACTAAACTGTAAATAAAATAAAAATAAAAAAACAGCAGCAGCAACACATAACACTGTTATTAACAACAATAATGAAAACAGCAGCACAACACGTAGGCTACATATTGTTGCATAATCATCACGCCTTTAGAATTTTTTTTAGAATTCACATGCAGGATCCGAGCTATAGGTAGCAGCAGGGACGGACTGGGACCAAAAATTGGCCCTGGCATTTTGGCCCAGACCGGCACACCACATCACAAATACCAGCCGTCCTTGCGCTCCCCTGAATATGTATAGCAACTCCTACTACTTAAAAACTACTAACATACTAACAAGAATCAGTGAGAGTTGACACATTAAATACAAAAAAGTGCCATTTATTAATATAATAAAACGGTATACTACTCATGAATCATAAAACAAGATATATATATATATATATATATATATATATATATATATATATATATATATATATATATATATATATATATCATTTCATGACTGAAGAGGCCCTGTGCTTTAATTTGAAGAGGTCTTTCATGAGTTTTTTGTCTGCCAGTGCAGATAGAAAAGCTACAATTCTCATTAAGAAAGCTTGCATGATGTGCAATGTTTATCTAGGCTACTTTAAGGACACAAATGCACAAGCACAAGCTTAAGGTTTGATGAACCTTAAGGTGGTGTTTTGCTTATTATTAAAATGTAGGCTACTTTGTTGAATGAAAGGCAGGCTAATATAGTCTAATAATAATAAAACGGTGAGAAAATGATCAGTCAAGACTCAGATACCCGCGCACTTAGCCAAACTAATGCAATGATACAGTATAGCATGCCTATTTCTTTTAGTGTTATCATCAACAGTTTGTCCACCACTCAGTTTTATCAAGGGGTTGTGTTTTAAGGGGAGTTGTGTTTACCGCAGCCGGTTGTAGCCTCACTCCCTCTCTCTGTCCCTCTCCTCCTGAGTCTCCTCCTCACTGTGCATGTCACTGTAGCCGACACCAGCACCGCTATCATTGGCCACGGGAGCTGATGAAGGTCCTGCTACTGCCCAAAACATGTCTGTCCATTTGGCAGCGCTTCTTTTTCTCACGCAGCTTCTCTGCACCTCCTTTGCGTTTCCTCTCCATGATCTCTATCACTATTCTAGCCTGGCAGATGCACACCCGAAACTGCATGCAGGCAGAAATCCCAAAGAGGGTGCTGTTTAAAGATATGACGTCCTCTGCATTGTCTTGGTTAACGTTATCCTCACCTAGCGCCACTCCACAGCTAGCTGCTGCTGTAGCGGCATGTTAATCGCTTTGGACTGTTGTTCATCATGTCTGTATGCCCAACAGTAGTCGTAAAAACGTTTGTCATCTTTGGCAGCGTTGCCAAATACTTATCGGGACTTTTTTCTTTTATTTGAGCCGCTTGGGTAACTTAGTTTAATTTCGCGCTTAGACTCGTCTTGCTTCGTCTCTGTTTGTGTACTCCCAGCTCTCCTCTCCTGTCACTGTGTGTTTATCTTTCGCGCCGCGCACCGTTATGGACTAGTCCATTTCAATGTGAAAATAAGGGGGTGTATAGAAAAAAATAGTCTATGTGATATTTTTGACTGAAGTGTTTTTTGGTCAGCCCAGAGTCAATTGAAAATACAATGGGCCGCCGATCTAGGCCTAACACTTTTATGGGCTGAAGTAATGATAATAATAATAAATTGTCTGGACAATGTGGGGCCCCTGCACACGTGGGGCCCCTAGGCTGCAGCCTAGTAAGCCTGTGCATTAATCCGCGCCTGTCTATATAAAAGCATCCAAAGAGCACCATGTCATGGGACCTTTAAGAAGTTGCATTCCAGAGAACGTTCAATTTCAACGTTCAAAGTAAAGTGGTTGTTGCACTAATATATATATATATATATATATATATATATATATATATATATATATATATATATATATATATATATATATATATATATATATATATATATATATATATATATATATATATATATATATATATATATATATATATATATATATATATATATATATATATATATATATATATACGGTTGCACTGATAGTGTCCTCTGCAACTATTGTTGTTTTAATTGAAAGCATGGATTTTCCAGATTCTCTAGGCATGATTGTTTTTATTTTCAGTTCGGGTTTGAATTTGAAATTAAAATCATTATTCACAATTAAGCAGTTGTGTTCTTATTTTTTGTTAATGCAGTGTGAAAATTTACCCGACGCAATATTCAACAATCCCCAACTCCATGATGAGGTAAGTTATAAGCATTGACATATATATAAGTTATGAAGATGTAATTAATACAAAAATATGCGCCCAAGAATCGCTTCTTTCATTTGGTATGACATTTATACCATTGTGACAGTGTGAAAAGTGTGACTGACAACACACCCCGCTCTGATATAATTCTTCCACTAATGGGTGAAAGTTTGAAACAGAAAAACAAAAAGGGGAACTGTAACGCATATATTGTATCTACTCGGACGTTTTAGTTTACGAAACCGGAAATGCGTGCGTCGTTGTTTTTCTTCCCCCGATTTTCAAGATGAAGGAAGTAAACATGTCTTTCCCTGTGAGTATGGGGGCTCTGCTGAAGGCAGACCTCCAGGAGGACGCTGCTAGCCGGGACGAGGGCTTGTGTGTTGTCGGTATTTTCGGTAAAAGCAACATGCAGCCCGGACCGCCCAAGGAGTCTATTATCAACAATTTGGCGGACAAACACATCTTCTCGCTGTTCGGCGGACCGGAGGACGGCGGCACCGCGGACAGCCACATCCAGGCTTTCTACAGCCCGGAGAGCCGGGTGCTGTACCTGCTGCTCTCCTCCGTCTGCGACAGCCGGCAGCTGCTGCGGGCCTGCGAGTCTCTGAGCGCCGCCACGGGCCACTCCGACGCCCACGACTTCTGGAAAGGCCTGGACCGACAGCACTGCCTCCATCTGCTCTACATGTTCTCCGTGTGCCACGTCCTCCTGCTCGTCCACCCCAACCAGACCTTCGATGTGACCTACGACCGGCTCTTCAGAGCCCTGGACGCCCTGCGACAGAAGGTGCTGCCTCTGATCCGAGCTGCCATCAAAGACTGTCCGGTGTCCAAAGAGTGGAAGGTGAACTGTCGGCCCTGCCCTCCACGCCTGCTCTTCGTCTTCCAGATGAACGGCTCTCTGAAGGTCTGGTTTATCTCCATACAGTCTTATTTTTTATCACAAGCGGGTGGCTTATTAATCTTGTGGTCAAAGCAAGCCACTGCCTCGTGGGGGTACCCACACACGCAGGGGTCCCAGAACCCACAGATGTGTACCAGTGGGGGAACACCACCATGTTTCCCTAAATGATTTGATTTTATGTAGTGGCTTTGCTGCTTGCAACCCCTCATCACCAGATGCCCAAATCTTCCAGTCTATCAAAGTTGTACTTGAGTACACACACACACACACACACACACACACACACACACACACACACACACACACACACACACACACGGCTATGTGTGCCAGAACTGGCACAACATCTAGTTGATACAGATGTATGTCATCAGAAAATGTAGGCTACGATAGTGCATTAGTGTGTTGAAACATCACATCTGTTTTGTTAAATCAAATCTTCCAGTCTATGAAAGTTGTACTTGAGTACACACACACACACACACACACACACACACACTGACAATATGGGACCTTTAGTTAAAGGTCCCATATTGTACAAAGTGAGATTTCCACATCTTTTTTTTTATTATTAAGTGCTATATAAACACCGTGAAAGTATCAAAATGCTCAATCCACAGAAAAATGCACACAGCCTGTATTCAGAAACTGTGCCTTTAAACGAGCCGAGTCATCACTTCTGTACAGTTTGATGTCACAACTATACAGAAAGTGCCGCTGCAGTGCTGCTACAGTCATTCCCCGGTTGCAATGACGTTGCAGAGACTCCCGGGTGCAGATACGGGCGATCTGCAAACATAGACCCATTCGAGAAAACTGAGATTTTTCAGGAGGGAGGCTTAAAGCTGCAGTAGGCAGAATGCAAATAAATGCCAGAAGTAGAGTGCTGATAGTTGGGTGAGAATCTTTTGAGTCTGTAGCACCAAGACTGTTGTATGTGTATTCTCTGCCTCCACCCTTACAGTCTGCTGTTTCTGGTGACTCTTAAAAACCAGTTAAAGATATCCATAGGAGAACTTTCAATAGCAAGGAAATGGGAGCGAGAGCTGAGAGCTGAGGGGAACGCAATTATTTGGGAGACAGTCTAGGTCTAGGACAACATTTCCCAATGTTCCAAGAACCCACCTCACCAGCAGATCCACTTCAACATATGTCATAGGACATATTGGACACCTCAGAGAGGCGTCTATGAAGTCATTCCTACTCCCTATTGCACGTTCTGCCAACCTGAACAAACTGGACTTTCCTGCACATGGTCTGGGAGTGTGAACAGGTGCAGTAATATCTGATGTGATAGGATGTCGAATTCCTACTGACCTGATTGTTTTGTTAATTAATGACGACTCTAAATTACACCTGACAGAAGAAAATTTGGCTTGCCGGCTTGACTGCAACCAAGAAAATGATAGCTCAGCGCTGGCTCCCCCCCACTCGCTTTGTATAAAACAGTGGTTGGTGTATTTTCTGGACATAGTTATGCTTGAGCTCTCTACAGCAAGGATTAACAAAGCCAAGTCATCAACTATAGATCTATGGAAAAACACAGCAGCACAGGTATCAGTCCTAATGACCTCAGCATCACAAGAATTAGAGGAGAGGGACTAGGCAAGGTGTGACCTTTTTCTTTTCCACTAAACCGCGGAGGGTGGGAGAGGGTTTTTGTTCTTGTTCAGTTGTATTTGTCTGTTCTGTATGTTCAAAAATATAAAAACAACAATAAAAAGTTGATCTAAAACAAATCAGTTAACGACCTACCTCTGTAAACAGGCTTTTGGTTGACCTGTCTGCACTATATTTTGCATGTTTTACTTTGTAATTTTAGTTGTATCATCTTGTATGTTGTATGCAAAGCACTTATCTGTAATAAGTGCTCTATGAATACATTTTACTTAGTTACTTAAGATCGGAGAGAAGATTAGTAAGACCACAAACCCTCCTCTTCTCTAGTTGTCTGCAAGAAAGTGAACAAGCGTATTTCACAAAATGTCAAACTCTTCTTTTAAGTGACAGCCTTGACCACAGTTAAATATATTACTATCGCTTAAACTGCATTGTATTGGGTGGTTGAGTTTCATATTAATTTAACTGACATCTCTTTTGTTTGTTATTCCGAAGGTCTCTGCAAACAGTTCAGAGTCTGGGGGAAACCCAGACAAGCCCAAAAAGCACTCTCCCAGGAGGAGGTTGCAGCATGCCCTGGAGGACCAAATTTATCGGATCTTCCGTAAAAGCAGAGTCCTGACCAACCAGAGCAGCAACTGCTTGTTTACTGTGCCCGCCAACCAAGCGTTTGTGTACATGATACCGGCAGTAGACGAGGACCCAGTGGGGGCCCTGCTTGGTCAGCTGCGGTCCAACTGCATCTTGTGTGAACAAGACACCGTCACGGTGGTGTCAGGGCCGAGGCGCTATCAGCAGATGCGACGTTCAGTTCGGCAGTCCAGCTTCGGCGGAGACCCAGGCAGCATGTCGATGGGCGGTCAGCTGGTGGACTGCAGCCTGAAGGAATTCCTCTGGCAGCACGTGGAGCTGGTGCTCACCAAGAAAGGCTTTGACGACAGCGTCGGCCGCAACCCGCAACCTTCCCACTTTGAGCTGCCGACCTACTCCAAATGGGTCCAGGTCGCCTCCAGGCTCCACCAAGTCCTGATTAGCAACACGGAAGAAGAATTAGCCGAGCTAGCCACGAAAGTGCAAGGCCAGCTGAAGGTTTTGGAGGCTTTTCTCGATGCTGACACAAAGTTCTCTGAGAACAGGTGCCAGAAAGCTCTGCCACTGGCTCACAGCGCTTACCAGTCCAACCTTCCCCATAACTACACCACCACGGTGCACAAAAACCAGCTGGCGCAGGCTCTGCGGGTGTACAGCCAGCATGCCCGCGGAGTCGCTTTCCAGCGCTACGCACTGCAGCTTCATGAGGACTGCTACAAGTTCTGGAGCAACGGCCACCAGCTGTGTGAGGAGCGAAGCCTGACTGACCAACACTGTGTTCACAAGTTCCACCTGCTGCCTCAGCCAGGTGAACACCTTCTACTAAAGAAAGAAGAAAGGTCCCAAGGCCAAAAAGCCTTTATTTATATGGCTATTTCATGCTAATTACATGTTAAAAATAGAGCTGAGTAACAACCCACGCGTAGCGGCACAAACAACCTTCTTCCCCTTTTATTATTCCAGATTTTTTTTCTATTTCTTATTTGTTTGAATTTCGAGCACTCCGGTCCTTTTTCTCTTCTAAAAACACCAAGAATTAGTGGCGTTAAAAGGAATTTGTCTTTACTCGTTATTATCGTGTTCATTTTGACAGCCCTAGTTAACACGCATGAAATCTGACCTTTATTTCTGTAGGAGAGAAGCCAGACCTGGATCGCAATCCACCAATCATGAACCACAACAGCAGGGGGCGCTCCACCAGCTCCTGTAACTGCGGCAGGAAACAGGCTCCTCGTGAGGATCCGTTTGACATCCAGGCTGCCAATTATGACTTCTACCAGGTCAGGATTCACACGGCAGAGCAGCAGCTTCTCTCCACTGGTTGTCAAATATTACATACTGTAACTCTCTATAAAGCTCTGTAAAGCCGAGGGGAGCTGCAGAGTCGAGTGGTTCATCACCTCTTTCATTTGCTAGATTTTCATTGTAAATTAGAAAATGCATTTCCTGCAGAAAATGCGTGTGAATGCTGAATAGCTAAATTGCTAAAGCTAAACTGAATTAATAGCTTAAATCCGTAAGAAAAAGTTGAAGTTGTGAGAATAGTTGAAAAAGTGGGAATGCTTTTAATAAGTATGAATTTCATTGACGTTGAATAACACCACTAATGTAAAAAAGATGTGGAATAATTAAAGGTTTTTCTGAAAAGCTAATGCTAAACTGGATTGCTGGTTAAAATGTGTAAGAAGAAGGTGAAGTTGTAAGCAATTTGGAAAAGTGATAATTGTTCTAATAATATGATATCTTTAAAGGTTGAATAATAGCCATATTGTATGAAAGTTGTAGGTGTTACCACAGTGGCACAGCAGTGGCAAGCGGGTGACATCCACACATCGCGGCAACATGGTAAACTGCAGACTGCAGTTTAATGCGGCTGCTGCGTTGCGCAAATCTCTCTCTCTTTTTTTCTCTCTGTCTATTTTAAAAATGAGTTGTGAAGACAACAGCAAAGCCCATCTTTACTTTAAATGAAATCAAACCGAGAGAAATGTTCTCCTCTCGTCTTAAAATGGGCAAAAATCGACACTAGAGTAACCTAGGTTAGTTAGTTTGAATTGCGTCTGTAGGTGGAAGTATGAAGGAGGAGATAGATTTGGAAGTAGAAGAGGATTTGAAGGATGTGAAGCCTGCTCTCATTGACTTTAACTGTAAAAAAATAAATAAATGAAAAAAGCTTAATATTTTAAAAAGTATAAATAGTAGAACAAATATTGAAGAAGTCCCATCATGGGCTTAACGATCTGAACATTTTGATATTTGAATGTTTTTTGTAGCTGAACATATGCAGAAGATAGAGGCGACCAAAGAAAGTTGAAGAATGAAGTATCGGGCATTCACACAAATATTGGTTATAGCCTCTTTAAATAAAATCTGAGACCCAACACGTATAGCATCACATTGCCCAAACTCAAATATCAGTTTCTCCACGTCTTCACATATTCTCTAATGGGTTTCTTCTAAATAGATACTGGAGGAGAAATGCTGCGGGAAGCTGGAGAGGATTGAGTTTCCGGTGTTCCAGCCCAGCACTCCTGACCCAGCTCCGGCCTGCAACCAAGCTCAGCGACTCCCGAGTGAGGCCTCAGGGTCTGGTGAGCCAGAGAGGCTGAAGGAGCCCAGCACTGCTCAGAGCCACACACCTGGAGACCCCAGCCTCAGCCTGGCTCTCAGTCTAGGCCAGTCCACGGACAGCCTGGGGCCCTACGCGGACGGCGATGGCACCGAAACCCAAGTCCAGCAGAAGAGGCCAAGCCTTGTTGACCGGCAGCCCTCCACTGTGGAGTATCTCCCGGGTATGATGCACTCTGGCTGCCCCAAGGGCCTGCTACCCAAGTTCTCCAGCTGGTCGCTGGTCAAACTGGGCCCAGCCAAGTCATACAACTGCCACACCGGTCTGGAACAGCCGGGCTTCCTACCCGGCTCCTCCTTCCTCTTGCCGTGGGACTTGGTGATCCGCTCTCGGTCGGAGGAGGACACCGGACTGACCGAGCCTTTGGATGGAGGCACCTCCTCGTGGCCAGCCCCAAACAAGACCCTGGGGGGAAAGCGAGGGAGCACCGGAGGGCTCGGTAGGAGTCGCAGGAGGGATGACGTGGCTCGGATCTTCGTGGGGTTTGAGTACGAGGACAGCCGAGGAAGGCGCTTCATCAGCTGCGGGCCGGATAAGATAGTGAAGGTGCTGGGGCCAGGGGGCGCCAAAGAACCGGCCACCAGGGTGCTAAACACCGACATGCCGCTGAACATCCAGTCCCCTTCACAGGGGCGCGGCCTGAAGCCTCACTTCGCCCAGCTGGCTCGCCTTTTTATTGTGGTGCCGGACGCCCCACTGGAGGTTACCCTCAATCCACAGGTAAACCGTTGAATGTGATTCCACTTCACTTATATTACTTCTTTGTCAATTAAGCTCCTACAGTTGCAAGTAAAGAGACTAAATGCAGCATCCCTATAACAGGTAGCCAGTGGATACCCTGGAAAAGTTCATATTTCTCAGCCAGCATCATATGGCTGTTGTAGGAGAGACTGAGCGAGGTCAAAGGGACAGGTAAACACAACAGGAAGTTAATTATTGTAGTTTGATCGTAGGCTGTGAAAATAATGGACGGAGCATCGGTGACGTGAAGTCAACCATTGGTTTGTGGACTGCTGTTTTGAAGCCAGGAGTTTGCATTTTGGCCGTCACCATCTTGGTATTTTGGAACAAGTTCAGGTCATTTCATGGGGTGCACAGTGCCACGGTTAGCATTGCTAAGCCTTTGTCCTGATCAACAGGCCTGGGTGTACCCACGCCCTAAAGCATCCCCTACTTTATCGTATATTTTAAGATAAATGGGACCATAATTTATAAAATGAACATCATGCTGTACTGAAGAAGACTTGAAAGTAGCGACTGAGACCATAAAATTATTATGAAAATGTTTACTGAGGTAATAAATCGAGGCAAAGGTAGGGTCATTTTCTCATTAGTCCATATTCTTGAAATTCCACTTCTGGGATTGCTCCGGTGGATTTCTGAGGACTATGGTTGACTGCTCCTCAGATCTCTGCAGGGTAAATCCAGACAGCTAGCTAGACTATCTGTCCAATCTGAGTTTTCTCTTGCAGGACTATTTTGCAGCGGCTCTGTGCGGAGCTTACGCCGCACATGGTGATTCTGATTGGTTTAAAGAAATGCCATTAAACCAGAGCACGTTTTCCTCCCGTCCCCGAATGCTATGCGGAGTAGCCAGACCCTCCCTCAGCGCGCTTTGGAGGAGGGTCTGGCAAAGCGAGACTATTTTATCATAGACTTCTATAGAAACATATTTCTTTTTGGAGCCAGTGGAGTCTCCCCTGCTGGAAATTAGATTGAATGCAGGTTTAAGGCACTTCCGCATTGCCTTCACTTTTCAGGCACGGAAGTTGCTTCTTGAGTTTGACCTGCAGACTTGACCCACTTACCAAAACGGTCGGGAGTTGGAGCTGCAGCAGAGGAAACTTATGTGAAAGCTTATGGAGGTACTTAAGCGGACTTATAACTCAGTCAAATCTGAACGTGCAGATATTATACACATAATAATAGATCCAGTGTGACTTACACTTTCCGAAGATATCCTTCATCTCTGATGATAAATGTTTGTCCATCCGCTAAGAAATCATGGGGAAAAAAAAGACGCTCCTTATAACTCCAGAACTTGCCTAAGAATCATCGCGTTTAAAATTTTCCTTCAGTATCAAAGTAATCCACTTTATAACACCAGGAGACAGATGTAATGATGTACAGGGAAACAACAACAACAACCCAATATTACAAGCTGGGTTCAAAATATCCCCCATCACCGGTCCGCGGCCCACCCACTACCCACCCCACTACAGGCCCACAAACGAGGACAAACACACAGATCCATGCAGACCAGCACACCAAAGTAAAAATAAACAACATAATAAATAAAGTCACAATATATATACAATATATATATATAAACATATACACCTATACATACATTGAAAGTGATTAAAGAGGAAGGGGATAGTAATAATATTAATAAATAAATAAAGAAAAAGGGGGGGGGGAGTAGAACTTCAGGCCTCCAAATCAGGGGACAGGTTGACTGAATCAACCAGTCCCAAGAAAGGATTCCATGTGCCCAGAAATGTCGAGATAGCACCCTTCAAAGAGAACCTGAGCTTCTCCACCCTCAGATTGTCAAGCACTTCTTTAATCCAACGATCATGGGTAGGGGGGTGAGGATGCTTCCATTTGAGCAGAATCAGCCTCCGAGCTAATAATGATGTAAAGGCCAGGGCCCGCCTCAGCGCAACAGGGAGGTCGGTGTCTGGGGAAATGCCAAAAATGGCTGATAAAGGGTTGGGAGAGATAGAGTGCTCATAGGCTTTACTCAAGGTGTCAAAGATTTTCATCCAGAAAGAAGTCAATTTAGGGCAGGACCAGAACATATGTGTATGGTTGGCAGGGGACTGGTTACACCTATTACAGACGTCTTGGACATTAGGATAAATTTTAGATAATTTTGCATTAGTGTAGTGTACTCTATGAAGAATCTTACATTGGATTAGACCATGACGGGCGCATATGGACGAAGAGTGGACCATAGCCTGAGCATGCCCCCCACTGTTCATCGGTAATGGCCAAGTTCAAGTCATCCTCCCACGCGGCTTTGGAAAGGGCAGCAGAGTATGTAGAGGCTGATCCTAGCGACGCATACAACATGGAAATGCATTTTCTACGATTGGGGTCCGTAACCAGGAGGGAGTCAGTCAAGGTTTCAGGGGGGCGGTTTGGAAAGTGGGGGGAAAGTTTTCTTAACAAAGTCTCTAATCTGAAAAAAGCGGAATAGGTGTGATTTGGGTAAGTTGTGAAGAGAAGAGAGTTCTGTAAAGGATACAAATATTCCATCCCTGTATAGATCCTTAACGCAAATGATACCTTTATTATGCCAGGCCCAGAATGCCAAATCTGACCGTGAGGGGGTAAAGACGTGGTTTCGGAACAGTGGTGTCAAAATGGATGGACCCTGTAAACCTAAACACTTCCTCATCTGACTCCAGATCTTAAGCGAGAGGGATACGATCGGACACGCGCCTGGAGGTCCTGTTGGCAAAGGGAGTTGAGAGCAGAGGACAGATCGCAATGGAAGGTGTGAGCTTGATTGTTCCAAACGAACCCAGGCAGGAGGTGAAGCCTCCTCACCCATCCAGTATAAAAGTTTTTGCATGTTAGCTGCCCAGTAGTATCTTCGAAAGTTGGGGAGAGCTAGTCCCCCTTCTGATTTAGGGGACTGTAATATTGTTTTACGAATCCTGGCTGGTTTGCCGCCCCACAGAAATTTAGATATTGCTGTGTCCAGCTTATCAAAAAAAGATTTGGAAATTAATACCGGGATGTGCTGGAACAGATAAAGGAATTTGGGGAGGATAACCATCTTAATCAAATTTGCCCTGCCTACGAGAGAGAGTGGTAGGACCGCCCATCGGTCGAAATCCCTTACAGTCTTCGCAACCAGAGGAACAAAATTTTTACGAAACAAATCAGACACGGCCGTTGAAATATGAACCCCCAAGTAAGTGAATCCGTCGTCGCTCCACTTAAATGCTGATAACGAGCGTGGGAGCTGCTTAGCCAGAGGGTTTATTGCCAAGAGCTCACTTTTCTGAAAGTTGAGCTTGTAACCTGTAGTACGTACCGAACCGCTCCAAAACATTCAAAACGACCGGGAGCGAGGCCGCCGGGTTAGATATATAAAGGAGCAGGTCGTCCGCGTAGAGTGAAACTTTATGATTTACGCCAAATCGAGAGATGCCCCTGAAGCCTTCCTCCGCACGGAGCCAAATGGCCAGATGTTCTATCGCTAAGGCGAATAGGAGTGGGGACAGGGGGCAGCCCTGTCTGGTGCCTCTTTGAAGTGAGATAGGGGGTGACAACACGTTGTTGGTTTGAACCGACGCCGTCGGGGATGAGTACAATAACTTGACCCATAAAATAAAATTCTCACCCAGACCAAACCTATCCATTGCGTTGTACAAATATCCCCACTCGACCCTGTCGAAAGCCTTTTCGGCATCGAGGGAAACCACGATTTCCGGGGTACGGTTATTTGAGGAGTGAATGATGTCGAGTAGCCGTCTTGTGTTATGAAAAGATTGTCGAGCCGGCATAAATCCTGTCTGGTCTAATGAAATAACGGAGGGCAGTAATTGTTGAAGACGGAGCGCAAGAACCTTTGCGAGAATTTTGAAGTCTACATTGAGAAGTGAAATTGGCCTGTAGCTACCGCAGAGCAGGGGGGTCTTTTTCCTTTCTTAGGAATCAAGGAGATGGTGGCTTTAGATAAGGTCTCCGGAAGGTGACGCTGATGGAAAGCCTCATTGTACATATCTTTTAAGACCGGTGCGAGAAGAGCGGAAAACGTTTTGTAGTATTCTACCGTGAAGCCATCCTGCCCCGGGGACTTGCCGCTCTGTAGGGAGTTGATGGCCTCCTGGACCTCAGCAGTGGTTATAAGGGCACCTAGGTCGCTCACTGATTCTGCATCTATTTGGGGGAAGATCAAATCAATCGGCGTCTCGTCCGCAATGGGGGGGCAGCTAGAAGTATATAGGTCTGCGTAAAATTCAGCAAACATTTCATTAATGGCGGCGGGGTCAGTGTGGATTTCGCCTGAGTTTGCCCTAATGGCAGGAATAAGCCGCGAGGTTGCCTCAGCTCTGGCCTGATGAGCCAGAAGCTTACCCGCTTTATCCCCTGATTCAAAAAAACGCTGTCTGGATTTGAGCAAACGGAGCCTGGCTTCATTAGTAGATAGAAGATCAAAGTCTGTCTGGAGTCGAAGACGCTCTCTGTAAAGCGTGGGGTCCGAGTTGACTGCGTATGCGTCGTCAATGCACTTAATTTTCTCTAACAGGTCTACCGCTTGCGACGCTCGACTCGTTTTACATTGGACACAAAAGAGATAAGCTGTCCACGAATATAAGCCTTTGAAGCCTCCCAAAGTACACCTCTGTTTGTATCAGGCAGGTCATTAAGTTCAAAAAAAAAGAGTGATCTGGGAGTGTAAGAATTGTTTGTAGGAATCCTCAGCTAATAGAGAGGAGTTAAACCTCCACTGTCTAATTGGGTTAGAGTGGGCACATAATTGCAAGTCAAGGGAAGTTGGTGCATGGTCCGATATTACAATACTGTGGTAGTCGCAGGATTTAACCATGGAGAGCAGTCTGTCGTCTAGAAGGAAGAAATCAATGCGTGTGTAGGTGTGATGCACATGAGAAAAGAAAGAGAATGTCTTGGCGGTGGGAGAAATGTGCCTCCATGGGTCAGAGAGGCCCAGTCTATTTAGTGAAGTCACGTAAAGTTTTGGCAGATTTGGTTGTGGAGTGCGGTTTATTAGACGATCGGTCTAGTATGGGGTCTAGGACCAGATTAAAGTCCCCACCTATAATGATATGATGATTATCAATGTTTGGTAATGAAGTGAATAGTTTTGATATGAATGAGCAGTCATCCCAGTTAGGGCCGTAGACGCTAGCCAAAATGACAGGTGTGTTGTGTAATTTACCAGCAACAATTACAAAGCGACCGTTAAGGTCAGATACCACTTTACCTGGTTCGAACATGACATTTTTTACGAATCACAATAGCAGTGCCCCTGGCCCTCTCGTTAAATCCGGAATGAAAAACATGCTCAACCCATCTCCTTTTTAGTCGCGTTACCTCCCTGTTGCGCAGGTGGGTCTCCTGTATAAAAAACACATCACCTTTGAGATGTTGCAGGTGGGTCATTATTTTATCACTTTTAGTGGGACCACCCACCCCCCGCACATTCCATGAGATAAATCTAGTTATGTTGTTCATGCTTGACATACCTTATGTAGTTCTTGAGTAGGCGAAGCAGGGGTTGAAAGAGGGGGAAAAGAGAGGAGACAAAAAACAAAACAAAAAAACAAACACTCACTGACCCACAGACACACATACACAAACCCACACGCACACACACACACAGTCCTCCGGCCTGAAAAACCCCGATTGCAAACAATAACTTCAGTGTCCATTGCACAGCGGTGCGACTCATACGCTTCCGCATGGATTCCAAGTGTCCCCCAACTCCCAATAACAGCAAAATAATCCAGTATCAGAACAGTACTCAAATCAGATGTAACGTTACTGATTGACCGCAAATCCTACCGATTGCGCTAGTGTAATCGTTAAGGCGTGGAACATATGCACAAATTAACAAAACGTAAGCAAAAAAGCCGACCTCGGGAGCATCATCGGCACAAAATGTATATGATAGCAATTGTCTATTAATAGCTACGAGTCCCGGAACAGTCTTACCAGCTCAACAAGCAGTGAAGCAAGGGTCTCGTCGCTTCTTAGACATCCAGTAGGAAAGCTAACAATGAATCACAGCCAACTTGAGACGAGGGTCCTCCGTTTACAGAATGTTAGTCGTTACCCATCCTCCGTGGATCCCGCGCTGCTTCGCCGCTGAGAGGAGATGAAATCCTGAGCAGCTTTCGCTGAGGGAAAGTGGCGTCGCGGTCCGGTTTCGGGCCTGATGTATAGCCTGGCAGGGAAGATGAGCGTCAGTTTGAGCCCCAGGTCGTATAGTTGCTTCATCACGGCCCGGTACTCAGCGCGTTGTTCTGCCACTTCTGGAGAATAATCCTCGAAAATGTGGATTTGGGAGCCCTTGTAGTTTAGTTTGCCCCGTAAGCGCCGAGCTTCACGCACAACCAACTCCCGCTCTTGAAATTTCAGGAAGCGAATGATAACGGGCCGAGCTCTACCGCCAGGCCCCGGCTTTGGGGCTAGGGGTGCGATGGGCTGGATCGAGCTCTGGGATAGAACTCAGTATTTGGTCGCCGAGAACCTCCTTCAAAACTTTAGAGAAGAAAGCCGTTGGATGAGTCCCTTCAATGTTCTCCGGAAGACCCACTAGCCTGATGTTGTTCCTCCTAGAGCGGCCTTCCAGGTCGACAAGCTTAACATGTAGTTTAGCGTTTGCTTCAGACAACGCGGCCAGCTCTGCTTCCATGGCCTTCATGTCTCGACTCGAAGAATCTGCAAATGACTCCAAGGACGAGAGACGCTGTTGGTGGTCGAGAAGGGTGCTCTGAAATTTATCAACCCGCTCCTCGAGTTTGGAGAACGCAGTGTTAAATTCCGCCTGGAACTTAGTCATAAGAGAAACCTCGTGTTTGGCTAGCATTTCGGCTAGCGCAGGTAGCACGGCGCTCGGGGGGGGTCATGTTCTCCTTTCTGGTCGACTTTTTTCGTTGTAGTTGTCATTCTCTCCGAAGCGCGGTGCACTGTCAGATATTCTTAGAGTTTGGCAATTGTTTTAAACACCTTGGTTGGACTATAAGAAAAGTTATAAATGAAAAGGTAGGGAGCCGGGCAGAAACGCGACTTACTCCATCATTCTCTACACCGGAAGTCCATCGACTAAAGAAATTCTTAGTCGACTAACACTTATACAATTTTGTCAACTAATCGATTAGTTGATTTGATTGACAGAGCTGTGCGCTTTGAGAGGTGGTTAAGACTAGAAAAGCACAATATAAATGTAGTTAATTAACCATCTGTAAAACTGAGTTTCTCCACAATTAATCCTGCAAAAGCACCACTTTAAATCTTGTGTTTACCATAAATGTGCTCAGAAGTTTCTTGGAAATAAATAAGCATGAATAAGCATAAAAAATGACTAATCGACTAAAGAAATCTTAGTCGACTAAGACCAAAACGACAGATTAGTCGACTAATCGACTAAGAGGTGGCAGCCCTATAGTCCAGTAATAGTTTTCTGTACAACCATGGGTGCATTACAAACAGGAACTGTGAATAGCTAATTTGACATACTTTCATAGGTGTCAATTTTACAAAATATAAACGGATAAAGACCCTAAGATGTCTGGTAGCAAAATATGTATTTACGCTTTAGTAAAAATAGAGATGTATGAATGAATGTGCTTTTTTCTGCTGTGTTTTCAGGTACTGCCCGGTCCTCCTCCCTGCCCAGTGTTCCACCCAGAGAAGACAGATATAGTGTTGCCACCTGATGGTCTTTGGGTTCTGCGGTTCCCTTATTCCTACGCAACAGATCGCGGCCCCTGTTACCCCCCCAAAGAGAACCAACCGCTCAACAACTACAAGGTGCTGCGAGGCATCCTGAAGGCCACGACTGCTAACCCTCCACCACAGTAAACTTAAACCTTTCACAGTATGAAGGCTTTATTATTTATTCAGGCTCCCTGATGTAGGCTGAGAATGTTTTTGTTTGTCAGCCCGTGACCCCCAGACCTCATCAGGTCAAAATCAGGTTGGATTTCCTTTTAAAAGAGCTGTTGATATTCACAGTTGCTTAAATCCCATTGATTTTGATGATCTCTAAAAGTTTTGCTGCATAATTCAAAGAAAATTTACTTTCATGCTCCCAGAAGAAGCACACATTCTGCAGAGCCATCCAAACTTTAAACTTTAAACCCCCCCCATTTCTGTAGCTTTCCGTGGCCAGCCTACGTCATGGTTTTGGAAAAGCTCTATTTACCCCATACAAACTCAAACACCAAGCCAACGTTTGAAGGTGTACAGGTTTTGGAAAAGCATAATGTGGACGTACAGTAGCAAATAACAAAGGTCAGCAGCAGTGAGCTGGAGTAGCCAATAAAACAGAGGCAAAAGTGTCAGTAATTAGGCTAAACTAATGTGTATTCTGCACCACTTTACTTTAAGTCCACCTATTTAGCATTTATTAGCAGTATATAAACATTTAATATATTGTAACTATAACACACTATAATGTAGTTGTATGCAGGTATAATTGTTTATTAATGTATTTGTAAACAACTAGTGTGGGCCCACATAAGTGGAAGCTGCTGTACAAACATAAGTTATGACAATATAGTAAAACGTGTAATATGAAATATCTTCATAGGAGAAGTTATAATTGCTGACGAATATTAATAACCTCATATCTGCGCACAACTACATTGTAGTGTGATATAAATCTTTAATTAAAGGTTTGTGCACTGCTTGTAAGGACAAAATAGGGAACCCTCCAGTAAAGTGTTACCTGTATTCTGCATCATGTGTAGTATGGTATCACAACTATCCTACTACTATTACAATGATTACTGTACATGTACAATGTTTTCTGTAAATAAAAATAATTGTTTGCCATTGTTTTTCAGATGTTTTTATTTCATTTCATTTCATTTAAGGGCAGCCTGAAAGAAAAAATCCTCAGGTTTTCACCATTGTATATTGCCTTATAAACTGAACAAAATTATAAACGCAACACTTTTGTTTTTGTCCCCATTTTTCATGAGCTGAACTCAAAGATCTAAGACTTTTTCTATGTACACAAAAGGTTTATTGTTCTGAAATATTGTTCACAAATCGGTCTAAATCTGTGTTAGTGAGCATTTCTCCTCGAGATAATCCATCCACCTCACAGGTGTGGCATATCAAGATGCTGATTAGACAGCAGGGTTATTGCACAGGTGGGCCTTAGGCATCGAATGTGAGCATTTTCCCACTCAAGTCGGTTACGACGAACTGCAGTCAGGTTGAGAGAGAGAGGGATGGACTCTAACCCTAAGTGATGTTTATAATTTTGTTCAGTATATATTTTTTCCACTAGGTGGGGGTGTTGGACTCTTTTAAAACAGCCATCCATGGAGACAAATGACCCTTTTAAAGTTTGGACCCACTGACAAAGAGACGGCCCTTGTTGTAATATTTTATTCCCCAGTGCATATTTTTTACAGTCAGTTAAGATAAGATAAAACTTGATAGTCTGTTCACACTGAACATTTCCTTGCATCACCTGCTCTAACAACTGACAGAATAACATATAAACATCTGTAAGGTCACGCTCCTGCAATTATCAAAAAGACATGACACAATATAAACAAACATCTGACACACCTGTCCCTCGCCATGCACACACACAGACACGCACAGACGCACAACACACACAGACACCCGCACCCATGCACGCGCACACACAGACACACACATACGCGCACACACACACATGCTCCTCTTTGATTGGTTAAGCAGTGTTATAGAGTGACTTCAAAACTCTTCAATTCCACAGCATTCCCATATCATTGGCTTCCTGGCAAATTAAGAATTTAATAAAAAGATTAATAAGATCGTAAGATAATAAGATTTTGCCTTAACTTTTGAAATCCCCCTTCAGAGCCCCAGAAGAAGTTTTACAACTGGCTGAGTGGTGGTTCTCACCCCTTTTCAAACACAACTGCTTATCAATAATAATTATAGTTTACATGAAACATTTTATTGATGTGCTCCAAAAATATTTACATTAATGGTGTGCTGCGATCATCTTTCTTTATCATATTTCTGTATTAGATGACACAACACATTGAAAAAATAACCACTTTATGAACAAATTAAACCTGTAAGATTCAATTCAAACACTTAATTTGTCCCCAGGGGGCAATTTTCAGAGGCATGAACGGAGTAGTACAGATAATACTGATTTAACAATAATAGTATAAAAAAAGTTCAATCAATAATGATATTGAACTGTAATTTTACCTAACAGACAGAAAAAGTAATTTTGTTGTATGAATCATGTACCAAGAAAAAAAAGAGTTCCTTAAATGTAGATACAGTGAAAGAAAAGAAAAATGGTAGTGACAATTTAGAGAAAAAGTTAAATACATGGCAAGTGTTTCTGGAAATACTGGGGTAGGTATACGCAGTATTTACTACGGCTGAAATTCTCAGTCGATTCATACGATTTTGTCCAATAATTAGTTGATTTAATCGACAGATCTGTAAAACTGAGTTTCTCCACAAAGAGTCATGCAAAAGCACTCATAAGTTTCTTGGAAATACAGTAAGTTACACAGCATGTAAAAAACATAAAGAAAATTACCTTTTTTTCACACAAAAAGCGATCTTAGTCGAATAATTGACTAATACTTTCTCTTTTTATCTAAAAAAAACCAACAATTGTTACATTTAAATACCAGTAGGGCCAGTTAAGTATTTTATGTTACCTTATTCATACGATGAAATTACACTGTAAGATAGTTTCACTGCTTGAAACGGAGAGATTAATGTGTAGGAACAGGAAAAATCTATTTATGATCTCGTACCTTAGTAACACACACACACACACACATACACACACACACTGAGCCTTCAGGAATGGGGGTAATGTTAATGAAGTTAATAACAAAGCTACATTAAGACGTGTGATTCAAGGTCATAAATGTTAACAACCAGTGGTCAAGATTTAAAGAAACATTCAATGTCATAGATAAAAATGGCCACTTGGTGACTTAAACTGACACTTCATTCAGTGCTTGCTTGTTTTAACGTGATTTGTATAATTTGATAGATTTACTTCAAATTACATCCTCTTAAGTTTTTACATAAGTTTTTACAGTTTTACAACTGACACTTCTGGCTCCTTTTATCACTTCAACTGACATCACAACTTCCTTCAGCCTGTCCACTTCTACTCCTTTCAGTGTTGGAGCTTCAACTGACTCTTCGACTTCACTCAGCTCTTTAAACTAACGCATGAATGTAATTCGATATGACAACTTAAACTGATTTCTATGTTGTAAGTATTATGATGTGTGATAGATTCACACACTTCAACTGCCACCAATTCTTTTGAGGACTTCACTTCAACTGACATCACAACTTCCTTCAGTGCCTTCACTTTAACTCCTTTCAGTGCCTGAAAATGTCATTTATTTATTAACTGTATAATAACACAATACCATACACAGTCCTATATATCTATATATCTATCTTTATGTATCTGTAGTTCATTGTTGTTTTACTGTTTGTTTACCTTTTGTAAAAAATATTTAGCTAAAAGTTTATTGTTATTCTTATACTGTATTTTTTCTATCTTTTTTCTATTTAAAGAGTGTTTTTTGTAAGATGCTAAAATCTGCTGCTGGAAATCTAATTTCCTTGCGGGAGTCATCCCAAAGGGATCAATAAAGAGAAGTCTAAGTCTAAGTCTAAGTTCACTTTAACTCCTTTCAGTGTTGGAACTTTAACTTATTTAAACGTCATTCACTACTTTAATACTTCTTTCAGTCGGTCACTTTCATTTTCAGCTGTTACTGTCGCACAAAGACATTTCAAAAGCAACAAAGAAACCGTTTTAGCTGCAACTTTCACCATTTTTTTAAATCCTTTTCTAGTTTTCACTTACAGCGTCAGGTCATTTTGATGTACTTATTTTACACCAAAAGGGTCCCAAGATGTCGTCATGGCCTTCAGGTAAGGTGTGTTATCTAAATCGGCCATTAAAGTGATCAAAACAAACTAAGTGTTCCCACCTGTGGACAGGTAAGAGGGGGAGGTGGAGGAATTAAAGCCAACCCACATGCAGATCAGACTTTACAGCTCGGCTTTTGTGTCTCATTTCTGTTCGACCCTGAATACGACTGTGCCAAAGTTCAGCGCTCACAACTCAGGACAATAGAAAGAAAGAAGACACTGAACTAGATGTTCTCTAGCAGCTTCATCTTACAGATTGTGTGTGACACGCCTGAGGCAGGTGAAGGCCCTGAGACGATTCAACAGTGCAGCTGGATGTGAGTAGAATACACAGATTTATCAAGGAATCAAAGACTATTTAAAGTTTCAGCGAATGTTCGTCGGGCTCCTGCAATGGTTTACTGAGAGGTTAACTTTCAACTTCTGTCATTGTTTTAACTGTGACACGTAGCGATCTGTGCACACAGTAGACACAGTGGAGGAAGTATTCAGATCCAGTAAAAGTACTAATACCACACTGTAATACAAGTAAAAGTCCTGCGTTATGTTACTTCAGTGAAAGTACAAAAGTTTAATCATGAAAATGTAGTTGAAGTATTAAAAGAATAAAAATGTTCCCTGTGACTGTTATACTATTATATATTCTAACATTAGATTAGTTGAGCTGGAGCTCATTATAAAACTATTAACTAATGATTATTTTCATTATGGATTCATCTGCTGGTTATTTTCTCCATTAATCGATCGACAGTGATAATAGTGAGAAATGGCGACAAAAATACCCAGAGCCCAAAGTGACACCTTTACAAAAATTTGTTTTGTCCAACCAACAGTCCAGACCTCAACATTATTACTAATACATTACTATTATTACCATTATTAAAAGGAAAAGGAGCTGATGTGATCAGGGGCGTATCTAGGATTTGAGAACATAGGGGGCTTAGCCCGGACCTCTGTAGGGGGGGAGGGGGTCACACCATAACCTTATGCAACGTCAGGTTTGTAAAATACAATAAAACGCCACTTACAATCATATGAAATGAGAAATGCACTTCATAGTATAAATCAACAGACAATTTCTAACTTCTTATCCTTCCTTCTGTTTTGGAAATATAAATTTATAACCAAGAAGTTTGAGTTGTTTTTTACCTCTAATATTGCTCCTCTTCTCTTCCTGCTGTGATTTGTGTCAATCAGCGCTGACCGTCTGCCATCCGCACTCACACACACACACACACACACACACACACACACACACACACACACACACACACACACACACACACACACACTCACACATAGAGTTAGTTTAGGGACCTGCATTTATTTTGACAGGCTTTTGTGTTACTAAGACTATCACACATTCACAGGTGTGCTCTCTCTCTCTTTCTCTCTATATATACAGTATATCCTTTGTTTTAAGATCCATGGCTAATCAGAAATCTGAATCTATTTGGCCTCTCTGCTTTAAAAATGACATATTATCAATAGCTACCAATTGATCTTCTTAATTGGTTAATGGACTAATAATGTGTAAACTGTTGGGTAGGTTAATGTATAGCATGGCTCAACTCATGTACATTGCTGGGGTAAAACCTGTGATCCGGCGCGTCTCTCGCGCACCAGGTGTCCATCCACTCTCGCTATATATCCATTATCGAGGCTGAAGAAATACAAACAAGCCAAAGAGTTTTTTCACCTGAATAGACAGGTGGTGTAGCCAGACTCTACCCTGTCACTGACACATTTTATAAGCTCTTCATATGTTTTGTGTGCCAATCTGCAAAGTAACTAAAGCTGTCAGATAAATGTAGTGCAGTGAAAGGTATAATATTTCCCTCTGAGATGTAGTAATTTTAAATTACTTGAGTATTTGTACTGTTTATTAATCACATTTTTTGTGTGTCTTTTGTCAGTCCTAACATTGGCGATGCCATACTGAGACCTTAAAAGTCACTATCAGTTTTAATTGACCCAGAACAACATGGCGACCAGGAAGGCTGAGTTCCAGCGAAGGATTGTGTCCAAGGACGGCCACAACAATGTGCGGATCGACAACGTGGAGGGCATGGTGAAGCTGTACCTGCACGACATCTGGACCACCGTGGTGGACATGAAGTGGCGCTACAAACTCACTCTGTTTGCCTCCACCTTTGTCACGACTTGGTTCATCTTCGGCGTCTTTTTTTTCTTAATCAGCATGGGCAACGGAGACTTTGAGCCCGGAGTGAACGCCAACCACACGGTCTGCTTGGTGAACGTGGAGACTCTCACCGGAGCCTTCCTGTTCTCGCTGGAGTCTCAGACCACCATCGGTTATGGGTTTCGTTACATCTCAGAGGAGTGCCCTCTGGCCATCTTCACTCTGGTGGCTCAGCTCGTCATCACCGGCCTGGCAGAGATCTTCATCACCGGGGCCTTCCTGGCCAAACTGGCTCGCCCCAAGAAACGGGCGGAGACCATCAAGTTCAGCCGGTTTGCGGTGATCTGCCGGTTACAGGGAAAGCTGTGTCTGATGGTGAGAGTGGCCAACATGAGGAAGAGCCTTCTGATCCAGTGCCAGCTAACAGGAAAGCTCCTCCACTCCAATGTGACAGAGGAAGGCGAAAAGACACAAATCCACCAGAGCTCTGTGGACTTTCACATGGACTCCACCGCAGAGTGCCCCTTCCTCATCCTCCCGCTCACCTTCTACCACGTTCTGGACGAGCACAGCCCGCTGGCAGGACTCAATGCCGAAAACCTGCACACTCGTGATTTTGAACTGCTGGTGACCCTCAACGCCACCATGGAGTCGACGGCCGCCACGTGCCAGAGCCGCACCTCCTACATCCCTCAGGAGATCCTCTGGGGCTACGAGTTCAAGCCGGTGCTGTTCAGCAGCACAGGCGGCCGTTATGTGGCGGATTTCAACTTTTTTGACAAGGTGCAAGGGAGCAACGATGCAGCCTTCCTCAGTCACAACATAGAGAAGCTCAAACTGGGAGAGGGCTTTAAGAAAGAATAGAGGATGCATGTGTTGTCATTGTGTTGCTCCTGCTTGATGTAACAGTGATGTGTTAGTTTGGCCTCGACCAGTACACGTTATAGTAGTTATTCCTTTGCATGGTTGGGCTCGACTCGACTCACTTTTGGTACCAGGTGCTTTTCTCTATTTCGTTTTCCACTGTGGATCGTACACTAAGGGGGCCTTAGTGCAGGCGAGATTCTCAACTCACATCTTGCGCATTCATCATTTCATTAACGATGAAATCAGTTTATTAACGATGGAGTATCGTGTTAACTTTCTAGTAGCAGTACACCGTTCAATCCTAGCTATTACCAATTCGGGCACCAAAATCGTTTCCGTGAACATGACCGAAGTGGTACCAGGAACTTTCCACAAACCAAAAATAAAGATTTGAGTCGAGTAGAGCCGTGCCGTACCATGCAGTGGAAATGTGGCATTAGTTAGTCAGTGTTTCCTCATGGAAATGACCCATTATTCAAACACATACTATTTTATTGAATTTGTATGCAGTTACTTTAACATTAGAACCCCCATCTCCCTTTGCCTCCCTTCACACATAGGCCTATAACATCACCCTCTGCCTAAATGAGTAAGGGTTAATGCCCTTCGAGGTGTCTATCGTCAGGTATTAATGGACGACAGCGTGGTGCGAACCGTCTGCTGCGCAGCGGTTGGGTTGCCTCCGCCGAAGTTCATTAATACCTGACATTGGACACCATGAAGGGCATTAAACAGCTAATACCATGGCCACTTGCCAAATAACATTTGTTTTTCTAAACAGCAACTCTGTTTCCCTGGTTATGCCTGAGGGTTTGAATAATACCTGGAACAATCATTCCCATCCCATAAGGTTCTTATGCAATACAAACGTTGTTTAGATGACTTGACACCCTTAGCAACGGGAGACATTTATAGTCTGCTCAGCTCATAGAGTCCTTCAGCTCAGACAGCTACGAGCCAGAAAGCTAACGCTATGCTAGCAAGATTCAAAGTCAATAACATTGTGGACAGTTGGCAATCAGTAACTGTAATTTGACAATATGTTTAACAACAAGACAAGCTAGCTACCCAGCCATGTCATTGTCCCCATAACAATATTTTTACGAACAATTAACCGCCATGTGTGCTGTCGGGCCGCAGCCTGTAGTAACGTTAGCGACCTGAACCGCGAACGGGATGAGATAACGTTAGCTACTCGTTGAAAAACTAAGAGAGTTCAGAGGAGCAGTGCGACGTACTTCATACGACAAGTTCTTTGTTCATAGGACAAGTCAATGAAGCACTACACAGTGTTGGAAATAACATATTCACATTGACCTTTTCTTTTTCTTTTGATGTAGTGCAATCATTCAGAACAGTAAGCACTGTTCAGTTTCACCACAACTCCTTTAGTAGGTGTCCTTGTCACTTTTTTTATGGACACCCTGCAGCCAATGA